>JAEIGD010000019.1:0-1200000 GCA_018903425.1 Zaprionus nigranus | reverse complement strand
TTTGGATGCGCCGCACTATCAGCACACCTGGTCGCCGGGCAGTGCAACAGACGCAACGGAGAAGTCGCGCCAACAAGAGCAGGAGCAGGATCATTGCAATTACCACACGGTGCACGGCTTCCGCGACTTCTGCCTCACGGTGCACAAGTTGAACTCGGGGCAGCTGCCGCCTGCCGCCGCCGCCTCAGTGGCGTTGCCCAGATTCATAGAAGTCTTTACGCCGCCACCGACGCTGGCGACGCCAGCTGCAGCGCTGCCAGCGGCCTGTGAGATTGCCAACTATCGCAGCCTGCCGGATCTGCGGGAGCCGCCAGCGCAGTCGACGTCCTTGCCCACAAAGGAGGCAAAGGAGGAAGCCAAGGCGAGAACAAAGTTGCCACGCTGCGTGCACTGGCACGAGGAGCGCGAGGGGCAGCCACCGGAGCAGTGTCCACGCAGCTCGGGGCAGGTGCTGCTGCCGCTGCCGCCGGACCGTAGCCTGCAGCTGCTGCAGAGTCGCGTGAAGAACGACGATGATGACAAAGACGATGGCGATGACTATGAGCACGAGTTCAATGTGTAACTGCAGCCTCCTTCCTCCCACCTCCTCCCTCCTCCTCCCTTCTCAGTCGTCTCTATATCTGTATGTATCTGTCCACCTCTTGCTGTGCCCCTCTGGGGGTGCTGCGGCACTTTACTTGGCCAATAGACAACGCGGCGAACAGCAAAGCAAACATTGAAGCCACCAAGTTGTCTCTCTGTTCATTTCGCTGCTGTCTGCTGTTTTGCTTTGATTACTTCGCGATGTCCTTGTTTGCCCAGCACTCCAGCCATGGGGCGTGCAGCGCTGGACAGGATTGCCGGGTACTGGCACTTCAAGGCCTCCTTCAGGCTCGAGCCTCCCTTTACCCCCATCCCCTGGAGCGCTTGTTGTCCTCCCTGGGACTTGGGCAGCGCGCGCATAAACAAACACTTTGTTGGCTTTCAATTTGTCCACTTCCAGTTTGCCGCATGCCGCATGCCGCATGCCACGTGGCTATCTGCCACCTAGATTGGCAGTGCCTAGTGGTGGCTCAGCTGCATCTTCAGTGTTGTCTTCTTCGGCCTACGATCGTCAGTCTTCAATCTTCCCCGCTCCCTCCCCCTGCCTCACTTCATTTCCCTCTCACACACACACACACATTGCCAGTTTCGCTGTGGCCATATACAAGTGTTTTCTTTTTGTTTCATTCATTCATTTGCAGATTTTCATTTTGCTTGTCGTTTTCTTTTGATTTCGTTGTTTTCACACTCTGATTGCTTTTTTGGTTCCCCTATGCTTTTTTTGTCTGCTCCTTCTTCGTCTTTTGCTTTTCTTTTATTATCGCTGCGACCAGGCGCCGTTAGCTCTATTAGAGTGCCAAAAAACGGCCGCAACAACAACAATTACGTGTTGCGCTTTTATTGCGGACAGTTCGAGTCCTGCGTCCCGCGTCCCGCGTCCCTTGCGACCCTCGTCTGCCCGCCTGCCTGCGAGCCCAATTGGTCGAGCAAAAAAATAGACCTGCTTCAGTGGGCGACCCTTTGATGTGTTGCTGTTGTTGTTCTTGTTGTTGTTGTTGTTGCTGTATCCCTACTGTAATGTTTATTTGCCATTTGGCCATCGCCGTTGTCCTTGCCACGTCCACCGCATCCCATTTGGCCCGTTAGTCCGTTGACCATTTGCGCCGTGTGCAGGTGCGACATTTGTCAGGTTGCCGCAATTAGCGTGGTTCGCTTGCAACACGCGTCCTTCACACGGCATCGCCATCATCATTATCATCATCATCATCATCATCTTCATCAACTGCCTGCGGATTCCTCAAGTGCCCTGAGCCCATATAATTTTATGATACGAGCACAAAGCTGTGAAAATTTGCGAGTCAATGAGACCCAGAGAGAGAGAGAGAGAGACACACAGCAGGAGGAGGAGTGGGAGGGGGACGGGAACGGGGAGGGTCAGCGTAAACAATCCCTAGCTCATTGAAGTGCTAACATGTTTATATGGCCACGTTAACGATGCAGCAGAGGAGTTATGCGAGTGTGAGTAGAAGAGGAAGAGGGACAGTATGCGAGCAGCTAATGAAGCACTCGACTAACGTGCCCTCTCTCTCTCTCTCTCTCTCTTGTCTGTCTCTCTGTTTGTCTCTCTGTCCCTGTCACAACTGTTCAGTTTGCTCTTTCTTGCCTCCTCCGTTTCTCATAATTGTTTTTCATAATTATTTATAGTTTTATTTATCACTCGGCGTTGAGCTGAAGTTTTTATGGCACTTCGTCTTAGCTGGCAACTGCCGCCAGGGGGCGTGCAAATGGGGGGGGGAGGGATGCTCGAAAAGTTGCAGCCAAGCAATAAGTGAGAAAAAGAAGTGTGGAAAAATGCGAAATATTTCATATTAAATGGGGCAAAATGAAGGCAAGTTTTGTGTCTGTTTCAGTTCGTGGAGAATCGCAATCGTTGTCCAAGTTGAAGTGCAGACTGTGCCAGCTGTTGGCACATTTACTGCAACAGAGTTGCCAGACTGTCGTATGTTGAATCCCAGAATTCTCTTATAATTCTTAGAATTCTACTTCATAGAGTCCCCTTAATCGAGTCTTAAATGTGTGAAGAATGCTCTAACTGAAATTCAATTCTTCCCTTCATTATTTTTATTTGTTTTTATCTTGTTTTCGATTCTTTAAGCAAAGGACATCACGTTTAAAATTATCTCAACTTGGTATCAATGCTGCTGTCTATAAATCAGTTGAAAATGGTATGAATAAATAATTCAATAAACTGCAAGTTCTTTAATATGCCACAGTCTGCTGTCACTTCCTTCCTTCCTTCCTTTCTCCCACTCACCCTCTCTCTATCTCACTACTCCCCTCTCACCCCCTCTGTCTTACTCTGTCACTGTTTCTTCCGCTCTTTGGCAATTTTTTGTATGCTGCCAACTTCAGCTTGAGCTTCAGCTTCTTTTGCAAGAAGCAACAAATTGTGTTGGCTTTGTAAATTGTTGCCCGGCTTGTTGCATGGCCACAACTGAGCCAGTCCTGGCTCTGCCACTGCCACTGCCACTGCCATTGTCAGCATTGTCCTGGCTACTGGCTGCTGCTGCTGGTCGCACTTGTAAATTATGTGCTTTAATATTTTACAAAGACTCAAAAACTGAGCACTTTGTTTATAATCTTTTTGCAGTTTCTCTCACTTTTGATAGCCATAATGAGCAGCAGCAGCAGCAGCAGCCGGAATAGAAATAGCAACAGCAACAGGAACGTGGAACGGAGAACAGGCAACGTTGTCGGGGGCAGCACTTGGCCAGTTTCTCTCACAAGAAGCAGCACATAACGAACAAAGTCATGAAGAAAGGTTCCAAAGTAACGGTAACTTTTCATTTCACAAAAGAGACTATAAAGCTGAAAGTTCAGTTCGTTTGGCCTGACGTCAGTCAAAGGATTCCTTCCGTCATTCACTCGGACCATGGCTAAAGATTTCGTCTAATTGGGGAAGAAAACAAGCTTTGTCATCGCATTCAAATGCACAAACCCACAAATAACGTTAAATGACAGGTTAACTTATGCCTGCAGAGCTTTTCTTTGTGGCACTTTGAGTCTGTAAGTTAGTCTGATGAAATTAAATAAAATGAGATTGCCAAGTTAAGATACATTTGTCACAACATCAGGCTTGGTTCTACTTTAACTGAACCAATGATCTTCTTTCTCGGCTGCTTGGCACTGAGCCCTTTTATGCAAAACAAGTTCTAGTCTGTCCCTCTGTCTGTCTGTCTGTCTGTCAAATGTATCGCTGTCTCTCAGTTGTTTGTCTGTATGTCTGTATGTCTGTATGTCTGTATGTCTGTATGTCTGTATGTCTGTATGTCTGTATGTCTGTATGTCTGTATGTCTGTATGTCTGTATGTCTGTCTGTCTGTATGTCTGTCTGTCTGTATGTCTGTATGTCTGTATGTCTGTATGTCTGTATGTCTGTATGTCTGTATGTCTGTATGTCTGTATGTCTGTCTGTCTGTATGTCTGTATGTCTGTATGTCTGAATGTCTGTATGTCTGTATGTCTGTATGTCTGTATGTCTGTCTGTCTGTATGTCTGTATGTCTGTCTGTCTGTATGTCTGCATGTCTGTATGTCTGTATGTCTGTATGTCTGTATGTCTGTCTGTCTGTATGTCTGTATGTCTGTATGTCTGTATGTCTGTATGTCTGTATGTCTGTATGTCTGTCTGTCTGTATGTCTGTATGTCTGTATGTCTGTATGTCTGTATGTCTGTATGTCTGTATGTCTGTATGTCTGTATGTCTGTATGTCTGTATGTCTGTATGTCTGTATGTCTGTATGTCTGTATGTCTGTATGTCTGTATGTCTGTATGTCTGTATGTCTGTATGTCTGTATGTCTGTATGTCTGTATGTCTGTATGTCTGTATGTCTGTATGTCTGTATGTCTGTCTGTCTGTCTGTCTGTATGTCTGTATGTCTGTATGTCTGTATGTCTGCATGTCTGTATGTCTGTATGTCTGTATGTCTGTATGTCTGTATGTCTGTATGTCTGTATGTCTGTATGTCTGTATGTCTGTATGTCTGTATGTCTGTATGTCTGTATGTCTGTATGTCTGTATGTCTGTCTGTCTGTATGTCTGTATGTCTGTATGTCTGTATGTCTGTATGTCTGTCTGTCTGTATGTCTGTATGTCTGTATGTCTGTATGTCTGTATGTCTGTATGTCTGTATGTCTGTATGTCTGTATGTCTGTCTGTCTGTATGTCTGTATGTCTGTATGTCTGTATGTCTGTATGTCTGTATGTCTGTATGTCTGTATGTCTGTATGTCTGTATGTCTGTATGTCTGTATGTCTGTATGTCTGTATGTCTGTATGTCTGTATGTCTGTATGTCTGTATGTCTGTATGTCTGTATGTCTGTATGTCTGTATGTCTGTATGTCTGTATGTCTGTATGTCTGTATGTCTGTATGTCTGTATGTCTGTATGTCTGTATGTCTGTATGTCTGTATGTCTGTATGTCTGTCTGTCTGTCTGTCTGTCTGTCTGTATGTCTGTATGTCTGTATGTCTGTATGTCTGTCTGTCTGTATGTCTGTATGTCTGTATGTCTGTATGTCTGTATGTCTGTATGTCTGTATGTCTGTATGTCTGTCTGTCTGTATGTCTGTATGTCTGTATGTCTATATGTCTGTATGTCTATATGTCTGTATGTCTGTATGTCTGTATGTCTGTATGTCTGTATGTCTGTATGTCTGTATGTCTGTATGTCTGTCTGTCTGTATGTCTGTATGTCTGTATGTCTGTATGTCTGTATGTCTGTATGTCTGTATGTCTGTATGTCTGTATGTCTGTATGTCTGTATGTCTGTATGTCTGTCTGTCTGTATGTCTTTCTTTATCTCTTTGTCTGTTTGTCTATCTGTCTGTCTGTCTCTTTTTTTTGTCTCTCTGTCTGTCAATCTGTCAGTCTATCTGTCTGTTTGTCTGTCTCTCTGCCTCTTTCTGTCTTTCTACCTGTCTGTCAGTCCGTATGCTTATTTGTCTCTCTACTGCCAAGCAGATCGCATTGCTAATGATCTCATTTCCGCTAGTTGACCCACTGCGCTGACCTGGACACTGACACGGAGACGGACACGGACAATTAGTTGGCCAATACGCTGTTTGCCAGCTGGCAGGCACTAATGGATTGGCAAGCTTTATCCACACATGCATACGCATCATTCCTTTTCCCATTGCTATTCCCATTGCCATTCCCATTCGGATTGCTGTTCACGTGCGCACAGTTGGGCACACCTGGAGGAGACTTACCTGGCGACTTGCGAGTGCTTGCAACTTAATTATCTGCGACAATTACAAGCCGGCAACAAATCTTAACTGGAATGTCCTGCCATGTCCTGTGTCCACTGTCCTCTGTCCACTGTCCACTGTCCTCATCTGCTGGCGTGCCCTGCATGTCTTTTGTGTATGTCCGTGTACGTGTCCTGTCAGCACATTTGTCTACGTGGCGTATGAATAATTGCAAATGCCAACAATTGGAGCATTTGTCGTTGCCATTGTTGCCCCTGCAGGCCGCCCCCCCCGCCCCGTTCCTCCTCTCTGTTATCTGTGTGCATATATATGTATGATGCAAGCGATTTCTTTTGTCTTGTCCGTGTGTGTGTGTGTGAGTGTGTGTGTGTGCGACAATTTAGCTAAATAATTCTGCATGTTAATTGAGTGTAAGAAATTTAGGTGTGGCAAAAGTTTACGACTTTGGCTTTTGTGTGTGTGCAAATTAATAAACTAAATTATTAAGTGAGCAATAAAATGACCCACGTATACACACACACAAAACACACGCACGCACACTCACACACACTCACACACATATAAACACACAGTGAATATTGTAAATGATGCTTTTATTATTTGGTGTAAGTTGTTAAGAACAATAATGATGATGTCCGGCCATGTGCCGGCAGGGCAAAGAACACACACACACATACTATATTATTAGGTATATTGCACACACACACACACACTCTCACATACACGTGTGCACATGCCACACCTACACATGCTTGTCTGTGCTGTCCTGTCTCTCTTGGCATTTGGCATTCATTGCGGCCTAGGCAGAACGAGTATTACCTGCCACCTTCTCCTGCACACCCTGTGCCGTGTGCCTGGTTTGCATATATGTGCTTGTATGTCTGTGTGTGTGTGTGAGTATGTGTGACCGTGCCCCTCTGGGCTGACTGGACCAGAGCTCGTGCATTAGTCAAAACACAAACACATTATGGCACCCGGTGTGCTTCGGTGTGCCACTGCCTCTGCTGCCTCTTTTGGCCATCCTGCCACGACGCCAGCCGCTATTTGGCTGATGCCAAACATTAAGCAATATTTATGACACACTCCACCCCTTTTCCTCCCTTCCCCCTGCCCCCCTCTGCTGCCTTGCCTTGCTCTGGGCAGCAAATTGCAAATGCAAACGCCAAAATGCTTATTTAATGAGTTAATTATTTTTTGTATTTATTGCAACACCCGAATACCCGAAAATGCGAACGGGCGAATGCGTGAATGGAGTGAATAAGCGAATGAGTGAATGGGCAAGCGGGCAAACGTGCAAATATTCGCAATTAAATGCTCAAGCTCGAGTCCATTATAGTCTTCTTTCGTCCATTAGTTGTGAGCGGAGAGTAGGAGGAGGAGTAGGAGAGACAAATGCAATTAAGGCAGGACCTTTAAGACAGCTCGCTGTCCACCCTAACTACCCTGTCCACCCTATCTACCCTGTCTACCCTAACTTAGACTCGATAGCGCGAGCTGGAAGCAAGATGATGCTTCCCGCTCTGCAATGAATTGCCAAAAAATCGAAGATATCACGCAATCTTTGCCTGCTTTTTGCTTTTTTGTTTTCAAAAATAATTGTAAAGTCACTGAGGACGTCACACGAAATTGAGGTCAGCACAATTGATATTTGCCGAAGTAATGATAGTCCCAATGGAGTGTCATATCATGTACTTAAACTGGAGATATAACTTAAACAATTCTAGTTGCTGTCAGCATTTTGCAAAGGTTGCAAGGTACCAGGGAATTAGTGTAGTGTAGTGGATTTAGGGCTGCTCGCACGATTGCACTCATTATAATGCAAACGGCGTCAGGTTCAACCATGTTCAAACATGTGTAAATTTCAACTTTTTCAAAAATAATTGAGGGCGAAAATATTGACAAGAGAAATGAAATAAATTGAAATGTTTATTGTAAATTAAATAGAAAGTAACTGATTGGCAGAGGCTGCCGGCAACAGACAGAGAGTAAAGAATAGAGAGACGGAGGAGGAGAAGGAGAGGGGGAGAGAAAGAGGGAGAGTGCTTGGACCTGACTCTGTGCGTCAATCAATCAATCAGACAATCATTCATGTGCACATTAATTTATTCATTTCTAGCAACGCTTCCCCCCCTCGCGCGCACGTATTCGTTATGCGTGACTCGTGACTCGTCACTCGTGATTCGTGACTCGTGGTTGAAGGAACACGAAATAAGTTTGCCATTTAATTGCTCTTCTACCAATTTCCGTGTCGAGCGGGCAAAACGCTTTTAATTACTTAACCGGAAATTGGCAATTAAAGCGATTTAACGGCCCACATGCATGAGAGAGCTCGATGAATTTCTATTTGCCTCGCAAAGTCAACAATCTACAAGAGAGGAGAGGCAAGGAGGGGGGGGAAGCAATAACAACAACAAATGACTTTCGTCTCTGGCCTCCAATCGTCGGCGCCTTAATCAAGTTTTAAATGGCCGCAGCGCAGCTTCCCCCCATTAGATCCAATCCTCACCCCTCTGCCACCGTCTTGAGGCCCCCCCGTGAAAGGTGCTGCCAACTCGTTCATTGTTATTTATTGTGTTTGTTGTTATTGCTGGCAATTTATTTCAATTTCACCGAGCTGCAAACTTTTGTATTGTCATTGCCAGCAAACGCGGATGCGCGTCTTTTTCCAATTAGAAAAGCAGGGTCAGGCAGTAGGAGGCTTGCTGTGGGCAAGTGGAAGGCGGGTTAAAGAGAGGGGGGGTGCGTCAGGCTGCTGGCATAAAAACTCATTTAACTTTTTTGGCCAGCAAACGTCAAATGCTTTGGCTTGATGAGCGCGCCGCGTGTAATACACAAAAGTTTTTGGCAGGTGGTTAAGGGGGGAAGTGGACTGGGACTGGAGTTGGGGCTGTAGCTGGACAGGGACAGGGGGATAGCCACTGATAACTGTTGCATAGTTTCGAGTGCTGCATAATTAATTATTTGCCAGCAGCCGCAGCGGCGCCGTCGACGCTGTCGCTGTCGGCAGCGCCAGCTGAGACACTTCGCGAAAGCCAAACCAAGCGAAGCAAAGCGAAATGAGATGAAATGAGATGCGATGCGATGGGTGAAAATGTGTTGTTGCCAGAAAGAAGGAGGTAAGAAGAGGGGGAGAGGTGCGACAGGAAGGTATTGGACTGTGGTTCCCAGCTAAAATTTCGAATTTGTGGCCTCAAGTTGGCAGGCAAATAAAATGGAAAATTGTTTGCTTTGACTTTTATTTAGTTGGACATGTGCTCAGGGAGGGGTGGGAAGGGGAGGGGCCTTGGGGGATTGTAGATTGGTTGCCTGCTGCGGTTGGCCGCTTAATTTCTGGCGCGACTTCTTCTTGCAATTTGCCGCCACATTGCAGGCAAAGTTATTCGCGAAACTTTCGCTGCGCCGCAACGCGCCAAGCCAACCAAGCAAGCAACCTTCCGACTAACTGCCTGGACGCACTCTAATTTCAATTGGTTGCTGGCTAATGTGACCCACCCCCCCAAGACCTCCTGCACCGTGCCACCCTATTAGAGGGGGCCTCGAAAATTGCCCAAAAATATCTCAAATTTATAGCAAAAGTTGCGCGCGCAAAATGTCAAATGAAATTTATACAAATTTCATGTGGAAAAGTGTCGAGAGAACTTGAGAGAAAAATAAGAAGAGCGCAAAGCTGAGTTCAACTTGGAAAGTTGCGACAAGCCACCAAGCTGCTGTTGTTGTTGTTGTTGGATAATGCAGCATGTCCATGGGATTAGCTGGGGCTGCCACTGCTGCTGTCCTTGGTCAGAGTTGCAGGCTTGTTATGATTGCAACTCTCTTTGACAGTTTCGTGAATCTTTGATATATTTTTAAATCATTTAGAGACTCGCTAGCCCACTACCCTTCACTCTCTACAACATAAGCTGTCTGAAATATAGATATAGATATAATAAACTAAATATTTATAACTCTCTTGCTCTCTCTCTTATTTGCCTGTGCTTAATCTACTTCCTCATCAAGCGACACCTTTAACCTCAATGTGTTTTTTTTTTCGGTGTTCCACCAATATTTTCATTATAATTATATCGCTTTCGGCTGCTCTGCCGGCAATTAAATTGAAATAACAAAGCGCTTTTTTCCCTTTTTTTTATCCTCATGTTTTTCCACATAATCCCCGAGTCTATCGATAAAATATAAATCAGAGTGTGCTGTGTTTGCTTAAACTATCTTTAAAAAACACACAATTGATTTAACGCACAAATTGCAACAGCAACCTTAAATTTTTAGCTATGACGATTAACTCGTTGGCCAGAGCACACACACACACACTCTATATAAGCCGATAAAAATACATATATAGTATATCGTTAAATTGCCGGCTAAAAAAAGCTGTGGTTGATTGTCAAACAATTTGTGAGTGGATTCGCGATGGTTAATTAATCGGAATTGCCATTGAAAATGTTTATCTCATTGTGGCCATCAAACTGCCACGCCCCAAACCAGCCCACAGCTCTTGACTGCAACTCAGTCTGTCTCCCTTCCCACCTCTCCCCTCTCTCTCTCTCGCGTTCGCTTAACTTTTCGCGCTGTTCGATTTTCGCAATTTACGTTTTGTTTTAGTCGTTTCTTTGTTTCGGTTTCTCTTCCTTTTTTTTCTTTTGCCGGTTTTGCATTTTGTTTTATTTACTCGCGTTTTTTCGGATGTGTTTGCAAGCGATACCAAAACAAATCCAATTGCTGTGCGTGTGCCACTTTGTGTCCGCCTCTGTGTGTGTGTTTGTGTGTGTGTGTGTGTGTGTTTTGTGTGGTAGTTTTTATCGCGCTGCCGCGGCTCCTGCCACTCGTCCTCCGTCTGGCTGCGTGCCCGAGTTTTGTAATATTCCCCGACGTCAGTTTGACGCAAAAAACTTTACGCAACAACAAGCCAAGCAGACAACTACAGCAACAACAACAACAGCAGCAGCGGCAGCACCAACAAACTTTTGGCATTTAATTGGAAAATTAAATTTAACGCTGTTGCAATGCAGCAGCAGCAGCTCGAGCAGCAGCACAAGGGGCGTATACGCCATGTGCGCACAGTCAGAAGCAATTTGCGGCGCAATCAACGCGCACCTGTCACTCTCGCAGGTAATATTCGTGCATAATATATTTAAAATATTTGCTACACCTCCCGCGCACTCCACATTGATCACACCACCCCCTGCTGTCCGCTGTCCGCCGTCCGCTGTCCACTTGGAGCAGTTGGCGTGTCAAGTGCTGCCTCTCGCTTTCCACGCTTTCCCGCTAACTTAGCTAGCGCAATTTTTGCGAAATGACTCGAAATTCATTTGACAAATTGCGCCTTGGTGCGGCACCGTGTCGACTCAAAGTCAAAGTCAAAGCAGAGACAAGAAGATGGCGAATGAGAATGAGAATGAGAACGAGTAACGACTGCGGATGCGGATGCGGATGTTTCGCTCGTTCGCAGTCGTTGTTAAACAAGTGGCAAAATTAAATTTAACAATGTGACGCTTAGAGGGGGAGAGGAGCAATGAGAAGGAGGGGCAGTGGAGATGGGGAATGGGAGATGGAGGAGAAATGGGAGATGCACTGCAGCCACATCGTTTAAAGTGCTTAACAAGCAAACGGAGCAGATGCTGAGCAGGCGAGCAGAGACCGCACACCAGTCAGTGGTGGGGCAGGGGGCAGGGGGAGGGTGAGGGTGCGCTGCAAACAGAGTCAAAGAAAATGGCATGAAAAATGAAATGAAAACCGAGAAGTAACCGCAATCATTGCTCGACTCGCCACTCGTTAGCAGAGACAGAAAGCGGCAATAGTAACAACACAGTGGCAGTTAGAGTGGCACCCTGTCTAACCTCTCTTGCACCCCCCCCTCTACCTCTCTTTCTGCCACTCCTGTCAGCTGCTGACTCGTCTTTGTTCAGCCTCCCGCTCATCCACTCTCCCCCTCTCTGCCTGTCTCTGCCTGCTTAACAGGGCGCTGAACTCATTTGGCTTTGGTGTTAGTCTGTGCTCAGTGCTTGAAAAGTGCTACAAGTGCAGGCCAGTCGGCCAGCAGGACACTCAGGGACAGTCAGACACGCAGACAGACAGATAGTGAGACAGAGAGACAGCGCAGCCAGTCCCTCAGTCTGTCAGTCAGTCAGTCAGTCAGGCAGTGAGTAAGGCCAGGAATCCTTCTATCCATCCGCCTGGCAGCCAGCATTCTCATCCGGCCCGGGCCCGGGCCCGACTGGCTTTTGATTTGTGGCACTGACACTTCCAGGCTTCATGCGACGGACTTTGATTTTGTGGTCCGGGCTTTCTCCACGGCCTGAACTCGGCTCAATCTCCAGTCCAGCGTGCAGCGGGCAGCGTGCATTAAGTAATTACTCCTTTGTGACGTCCGACGAAAGTGCAAATTCATTAAAATGATGCACTACACTCGGTGCGGCCGTGTCCGGCCCAGTCCAGCCCAAGTGCAGCACACAGCATAGCACGGCCGAGCTTGGCTTCTCAACACGTATACGCCCCGCAGTGCGGGGTGGTTCGCCTCGCCTCGTTGCCACAAAATACGTGCACAAACTAATGAGTGGTAAATTGCCATTGCAAGTGTGCAGTATTTTGTTGCAGCTGCAACACATCTGTGGCGCCCCAATGCGATCATTGTTTGTACTAATATTGAGTGTAGGCAGGGGGGGCAAAGGGGCAAGGGGGGGCGTTGGCTAAATGCAAATTTGATTTCACATTTCGCATTGTCGCTTTGCTTTGCAATTGTCATAATGTGATTCCATTTCGAATTTTGATTTGCAGTTCGCTTCTCGTATCGTTTTCGATTTCGATTTCGATTTTGATTTTGTGCTTGGGTTTGTGTCGGTTTTGCTGGTGTTCTGGTGTTGCTGGTTTTCTGGTTTGCTGGTCTCTGCTTTCGGTTTTGGGTTCCCATTTCGATTGTGACTTGCTCTGCACATTTCAATTTGCCGCTTTGTTTGATCGATTTGCGCATTAATTATACAAAATACTAATTTCATATGGGCCAAAACATTTTGTTGCCTTTTCGAGTGGCTTTCGGTTTGATTGAGAGCTACGTTTGCCGGTAAAGAGCTTTCGCCAGAGCTTTCATAGTATTTTCAAGCTGTGACATGCTAATCAACTACTTTAATATGGAATTTAAGTTGTTTGCATTGAGGAATGTGTTGAAAAGTGGAAGCTATAGCGAAGTTTGGAGTTTTTAATTATTTTCAGGACTAAGCTTTATGATTGTAGCGAAGCTTTTAAGCTGCTTTTCACAACTCGCAACTTCAAATTAGTTTTGAGTTTGAATAAGGTCAAAAAGTTCAAAGTATCAAAGTTCTTAGGTTATAATTAATCCACAGCGAAAGCTTTAAAATTGTACATTGTTATTAGCTTGGCAAAAGCTTTCAGCTGCTTTTCAGGTCCCGAAGCTTAAAATCATTATTAAGTTTGTTTAAGATAAACATTTAGCAGATTGTTTGATTAACATTAAGCTTTGTTAAAGAGCTTTAAGCAATTTATTTTGCTGCTTTTCACGTCTCGCAGCTTTAAATCAGTATTTAGTTTGGGTTGTGTACATTGAACAAAATATTTGTAGATAAGAGGAATATTTAACTAAGTTGTTTAATCAAAATTAATCCCTAACGAGCTTTAAAGTTGTAACAAAGCTTAAAGCTTTCAGCTGTCAAAGAAAATTGCCAAAGACTGAAACTGATGACAACTTAATTGCATTGTCTGACATGCCAGAGTCGTCCTGCCTGCGGGGCATGGAGAGAAGCAAAGAAGCTTTTTCTGTTTTCTGATTAAGTGCTGAAAAATGTAGCAATTTAAGTAGATGCCGCGTGCCGCATGCCGCATGCTGCATGCTGCATGCTGCAGTGCGGCATTAATACAGCTAAGGGATAACTGGCGAAGCAGTTTCCCTTCCACAACTGGCAGCAGTTATGCGCCTTGCATTGGATTATGACTGCAAATGTGAAACAATTTTCGCCCCCCGCACAGACACTGAGACAGGCACAGAGAGAGAGAGAGAGAGAGACATGGAGACATGGAGGAGCAGCTGAAACAGCTGGAGCAGCAGTAGGAGTTGGGGAAGCTGCTAAGGAAGTCGAAATTTCAAGGATGCTGCTCCAGCTTCTGCTGCAGTTGTTGGCAATTGGTAATGCAAAGGAATAACTTTGCTTATTGCATTGAAATGCAATTGCGATACCAAAGGGCAGGGGAACGGGTTGGGCAGGGGGAGGGGTAGATAGTAGGACTTGACTTGACTGTGGAATGCAGGCTCAACGATTTGTAGCACATATTTTGGAGCAAGTGAATGTGAAATAAATTTTCTACAGCACCATCAGCAGCAGCCAAAGAGCGGAAATTTTCTTCATAATTTCGTTGGTGTATTTTATTATAAATATTATTATGATGCTGCCCTCTACATGTGTGTATCTGTGTGTGTGTGTGTGGGCTTTTTTTACAAAACTGCAGAAAGGGCCATAAGAACTGACAGATGGAAGCAGCTGGAGAGACTGGCCAAAACTTATGACCACTCAATAAGAAAAAGACGCCGCCGCCGCCGCTGCCGGAGCCGAAGACGATGCGAAGTGTAGACGAAAATATGTGCGCTATGAAGGATAGGCAGGAAAAGCAGGGGGAAGGGGGAAGGGGGAAGGAAAGGGACTTTCGATGCTGAGCGAAATATAAATAAATATAAAGAAAATAAGTGCATGCCAGAACCAGAAGCACTCAAAGTTTATGAAAGGCGCGTCGCCGCCAAAGTTTCCTTCTCATTTTTTTTTTGGGTCGCCCTCTCCCGTAAGACAAAATACTGGGCAAGGATCATGTGTGTGTGTGTATGTGTGTGTGTGTATCGCCAATTACTGTGTCTGTTTGAGCGTACAAAGCGTTTTATGAACCAACTTCGGAGCCTCCTATATACCGTTACCCTGCCCCCGCCCTGCCCTGCCCTACACCCCACTCAAGCTGACCGCGTCGCATTTGGAATGCCAGACACGCTGCTTGGACTTTGTCGAATAACTTTCCCCCCTTCTTCCTTCCTTGTCTGCTCTTTGCCTTGTCCTGCTCGTGCTTGTCGTCATCTTGGCTACTGTTGCTCTTCAAGTTTTTTCGCTTTTGATTTTATTGCCAATTGACCAAGTTTTTGGGTCGATTGCCTTGGACGAAGGCCCAATCGGTGGGGCTGTCCCCTGTCCCCAGTCGGATCTGCAGTCCAACAATGTTCCACGACAGCTGCCACAGATGAGCATTGCAGTCTGGCCGGAGACAACCCACCTGATTTGCAACGGACACGTCGCGGTCTTTCGGCCCAAAACTGACGCCAAAGTACAACGAAAGTACCCGAAAGTATCTCGAAAGTACCTCGCTCGATGGGGATGGGCTCTAAAATCGCGTAGTACCCAACTCATTCCGGCCTGGTCAGTCATAAAAAGCGACAACAAAGTTCATTGGGGACACTCAAATTTATCGATTAGCTGCGACAGAGACCCGACGGCATTAGTCGAGCTTGATTAATCTTTGCAAAGTACAGGGATATCATTATTGCCGACAAGCAGATGAAGAAGAAGAAGATGAAAAGAAAGAAAATAAGAAGAAGAAGAAGCTAACTAAGGCTAGATTTGAGAACAAGTTGGGTATGGTCAGCCATCAAGTACATCCCTTCTTCACTCCCTTTATTTCTTGCTCCACTTTGTTTAGATTTGAGAAAGGCAAATCACTCACGAAGGATAGCAAACAAGGTGCTCATAAATGAGGCCAAGCTCAGACCTATCCACCTCATAAATCGAGCGGGTTTATCTCGACAACAATCCGTCATAATGCAAATCAAGCCCCAATTATCGACTTAGGGCAACATCTTTAACTAACCCATTATCTGCTTAACCGCAACCCTCATGAAGAGCTCAAGCAGGGCGCAGAGCTTGTGCGTGGTGGGAGGTAAAGGGATCTGAGTAGGGCACAGTTAGGCGGGAGTGCAGAATTTCCCTGAAGATGCGAATCAGTGTTGAATAAGGCCAAGATGCTGGCGTAAGCACAGCATGAGCTTTCATTATGATGATAATCATAACGGGAAAGACAATGGCAGCAAGAGAGAGAGAGAGAGGGAGAGAGAGATGCAGAGTGAAATCAGAATTGAAATCAGAAGCTGAATCAGAATCTGGAATGGAGTCTCTAGGGCAGCTGCGGCTTAGAACAAAAGACAAGTTGAGGCGAATTTGTAACATTTTTTTGTCCGACATTATATGATAAATGACAACAATGCCACACACACATGCACACACACACACACACGTATGCAGCTGAGGAGCATAATAAATGCGTGATTATTTGTAGCTTTTATTAGGTGAGCGCACAAAACGCCAGCGGGTGGTGGCAGCCACAGAAATGGGCATGAGGTAAGTGGCAAATGGCAAGTGGCAAGTGGCAGCAGCCACAGCATGAGTTGAGCAGCAAAAAGCAGCAGTAGCTAAAGCAGCAACCAGGAGCAACAGCAACTGGCAACTGATAACTGATAACGGCAACGGGTAACTTAAGCAGTCGCACAAACAACAAACACAACACAACAGTAAGAGAGGCAACACGCTGCACGCAACACGCCACACGGAGGAGAAGAACTCTGACGGCAACCGGAAGCCAAGAGCCAGGAATTGAGGTAATCCCGCTAACAAAGTCCTCGGCACACACAACTCACACAACATGAATTCTCTTTCCATGTCGAGCAGCTGAAGCGGCGCCTCAAGTGCCAGCTCAGGCGCAGGCTTTGGCTTCAGCATCAGTAGCAGCTCCGGCTGCTCCTCTGCGGCTACAGCAGCGACGTCTCCATGTCCATCTCCGTCTCCGTCTCCGTCTCCATTGCTGGCTTTTCCTGGCATGCCCTCTTGTCCGTGCAGTCGCTCTTCGAGCCGAAACGGAAACAGACAATGCCGACATTGTTTATTACACAAAATAAGTTATTGTTAATAAAAATGTTACCTGTTCGCCCTGCCTGCCTGCCTTGGGGAGTTACCCAAATTTAAGCCAACCCCCTCGGCATCATTCCCTCCTCCCCTCTCCCAGTCGCACTGCTGTTGCTGCTCCCACGCTGGGTTGTCCCTTGCTGGGGGCATGTCCCGCGTCTTGTGCTTGTTTGTTTGCTTACGCAATTTGTGTGCATGTCTCCGGCTTTGTTTCGCCTAAGCACCGCCTCACCCCACCTCCACCGTTCTGTAACCCCTCTGCTGCCTGCATTCTCTCTCTGCTCGTGCCACACTTCATAAATCCGCCCAATTGGTTGCCGTCTGCAACTGAGCTTATGGCCCGGCATTAGCGTTGAGCCGGAGACACCTGTTGTTGTCTGCCTAGCTCACTGCTCCCTCTCACCCTCCTCTTCCTTCCTCTTTGGCTCTTCTTCCCCACTCTACGCTGTTAACACTTCTTCCACTGTATTCCTTTGTCTCTACCTAATTTTGTAGCTTCGTCGCAGTGTCAAATTGGCTAAGCTTCTGGTCGATTCACCTGCTGCGTTTTTCTACCCTCCTCATTAACTCGGCTTGCGGTAACTGCTACTCTTCATCTTTCACCCGTGACGGGAGCAGTGACTGTGGCAGTGACTATAAATTGTGCCAAATTGAGTTGCCTTCATTATCAGTGCAATTTGTATTGGGTTTGTTTGTGGGGTAGCAGTAATTATTAAAATGCTACGGTAACTGTTACTTTTTATACCCTTCGACCATTGAAAATGGTCAAAAAGGGTATACTAACTTTGTGCAAAATGCAAATGTATGTAACAGGCAGAAGGAGGCGTGGCAGACCCCACAAAGTATATATATTCTTGCTCAGGATCACTAGCCGAGTCGATTGAGCCATGTCTGTCTGTCTGTCCGTCTGTCCGTCTGTCCGTCTGTCCGTCTGTCCGTCTGTATGAACGCACAGATCTCAGCTATTATAAAAGCTAGAGTTAACAAATTTGGCAGGAAGACTCCTGTGTGGATCAAGCAGATCAAGTTTATTTCAAATGTTAGGTGCCACGCCCACCGCCCCCACAAATCATAATTTAATTTTTGAACTCAATTTGTAAGCGCTGTTTAAAAGATAGAACTTTCTGACTTAACATATACTAAGCTTAATGAAATATCTACGTAGTGTCCAAGTTTCAGTCCGATCGGACAATAAACACAAAAGTTATTTAAGAAAGTATGAGCATAAAACCAAGTGCTTCTGCCAGCTAACAAGGGAGGCGGGCGAGCGCGTAGCACGAGCGCCATCTGTCGGGATTAATTTCAAAGCATGTGCATATGCATATGTTTAAGAATTTAACAAATTAAACTACACGGGAACATACTAGGTCGAAGGGTATCCCACTGTCGCGTGTTGCGCGACTGTTGCTTTTCTTACTGGTTTAATTTGCGACTGAGATCTGTAGTAGTAGTTTTCCTAAGTTATGTGTTATAATGTGTCACTATTTCGGTCAATGTAACTGCTACTGTCATAGTTACTGTTACTGTTACTGCAATTGTTTATGTCACAGTAACTGCTACCGTCACTGCTACCGTTACTGCCTCTGCTACTGTCACAGTAACTGTTTCGGTTACTGTAACTGCTACTGTCATAGTGACTGCTTCGGTCACAGTAACTGCTACCGTCACTGTAACTGCTTCGGTCACTGTAACTGCTACTTTTCGTGTAAATGCTGCTGTCATAGTAAATCTGTTTGTCACAGCAACTGCTACTATCACTGTAACTACTACCGTCACTGTAACCACTGTTACTGTCTCTGCTACTGTCACAGTAACTGTTTCGGTTAATGTAACTGCTACTGTCATAGTGATTGTTTCAGTCGCAGTAACTGTTACTGTCATAGTGACTGTTACGGTCACTGTAACTGCTTCGGTCACTGTAACTGCTACTTTCCGTGAAACTGCTACTGTCATAGTAAATCTGTTTGTCACAGTAACTGCTACTGTCACAGTAACTGCTACTGTCACTGTAACCGCCACTGTTCCTGTCCTGTAACTGTTTTGGTTACTGTAACTGCTACTGTCACTGCGCTTCCTTTTGTTCCCTGTATTATATCTAAGTGTTTTAATGAGTCATTCCCAATTTATGTGACTCTTGCAGTAACTGTTACTCCTAGTCACTGCATGTGCTTTAAAAATGTTCACAGCACCCACAGTTGTAATTGATTTTGCGACTTTTCGCTATTGTCTTCAACTCAAGTCGCAAAATTATTGTATCCCTTGTGCCACGCCCACGTACTTGCATATGCATGTTGCATACCTTGATGGCCCCTGAAGCAGTTTGGCGAAGTCGCAGCCGGAACTATTCGTGACTTGAAAAGGCCTCGAGTGTAACACGAAATTACAAATTTTGCCAGCAACCAAAAACTCAAATTGCATACGTACGTTGTGTGTGTGTGTGTCTGTGTGTGTGTGTGTGTTTGTTTGGCTGTGGCGCTCAACAGGAGCCTTCAAAAATGCGCGCATGTCGCGAGCGCAAAGTTTATTGCACCATATTTTCTCGGGCGGCATACGCACAAACATCCATGCACACACACACACACACACACATAGAGGTAACCACACACACTCGCATGCAGTTTTTATCACACAAGCAACGAAAATATTTGTCTTTCCTTTTTGCCGTGCCAAGTTTTCTGGCAACTGGCAAAAATTGTAGGCAAATTTCGTCGAAAGCCGAAAACACACGACGTTGTCGGGACAATTTTGGCGATTTACATTGCCAGCAGAAGCAGCAGCAGCTCGCACACACACAAATACAGAGACACACGCACACATATGTGCATTGAAAAATGGCTGGCAGTGGCCTGGAAGAGAGCAGTAAGAGAGAGAGAGAGGGATCGGGGAAGAGGGCCTGCTCTTTGGGGGTGTCGCTGCGCTGCGATTGCTGCTGCAGTCGGGTGCGCTTTGTTGCCGGTCGCATTGCGACAATTAAACACACACAGCAGCAACAGCAGCAGCAGCAGCAGCAGCAGACCTTCCTTCCTTCCGTCCCCCCATCCCCCTACCCCCTTCACTGCCCTGTCAACACTTTTAGCGTACGCCAGTGGTGCATGCTGCCAACTGGAAACGGGACAGCTGGCAACGCGGGCAACGGGCAGCAAGAGAAGGTGAGAGAGGAGGAATGGGGCGTGGGGGGCATGGGGAGGAAGCTGGCAAGCGGCTCAGAGACTAACGACAACTAACGAAGCTAAACGCATGCAAACAGCAAACATAAATGCATTTAAAGGGAGCTTGGCGACTGTGAAGGGGTGCAGAAGGGGAAGAGGGCAAGAGAGGGAAGGAGAGGGAAGGAGAGGGAACGGGGGGTTAGTCTAGCACACGCAAATGAAAGTTGTTGATATATCGACTGTGCGACGTGCAATAAAAAATAAAGACCATCTGGAGGAGTGAAAAAACAACGCACACACACACACAGCAGCACACACACACACACACACCCTAATACGCACACCTCGCACACCGCACACACACACTATTTGCCTCCCCTCTCGCATTTAAAAGGGAAAAGCTGCCCCGCAAAAAAGAGTTATGGTTATAGCGATGCCATCATCGTGTCATGAGTGCGGCTTTTATTGCACACGCAGCAGCTCCAGCAAACTGAGAATTTTCAAAGCATTCAACTTCTTCAACTGCGTCCACACCCTGGCAAGATAATACTAATTAATTACAGTTATGCAGGACCTTTAAAGGCAGAACAAAATGCGGAAACTGGTAGAACCTAAAAGATCCACAAAATTGCCCAAAATACTCTGAATGATTCTTTATAAATCCTTGAAGTTTAACAGGTTTACTGTAACTATAAATAGTAAGTACATTTATGTGGAATTAAGTTGTTTAGATCTGTTGAAAATTGAATTTAAGGTAGCGCCAATAATAAACAAGGTATCATATCAATATACTATGAACTAATATTTAATTTACTATATTTACTAATAATTACAGTTATGTAGGGTCTTTAAAGGCAGAACAAAATGCGAAGTCTGCCAGAAGCTAAAAGATCGACAAAATTGCGTAAAATACTGTGAATCATTCTCTATAAATCCTTGAAGTTTAACAAGTTTACTATAACTATAAATTTAAGTACATTTATGCGGAATTAACTTGTTTAAATCTGTTCAAATTTAAGTTTAAGGTAGCGCCAATAATAAACAAGGTACCTATTCATTGTGTCTGTTTGACTGCAAGCAGGGGTTGATCTATTATATGAATATATTATTAATTTAGAGCACTAAAGTATTGTAACTTTGTCTGTAATTGCTAGAAGGGCGCGTATCTTTGATGCCGCAAAAAGTATATATTCTTGATCAGCAGCAGTTGAGAAAATAAAGCCATTTCTGTCCGTATGAACACCTAGATCTTAGACTCTATAAGAGCTAGGATAACTATAGTTGGCCACAGTTTTGGGCACACTTGACAGTTCAAAATTGAAGGTATCCCAATAATAAACAAGGTACCTATTCATTGAATCATATGAATATATTATAAACTTATATTTAATTTAGAGAGGTAGAATATGAACACCTAAATCTTCGATCTAAGAGCTAGAATAACTATAGTTGGCGACAGTTTTGGGCACACTCGACTGTACAATTTTTGATCTACAATATGAACTTAACTCGACTGTAAACTACCCTGTTAACAATTGCAGACAATATATGCCTAGATCCCAGTGGCTAAAAGAGCTACAACATTGATATTTGGCGATAGTACTTGAAGCACACTCGACTCGACTGTGAGTTACTCTGTAAACAGGCAACAGCTCTGCAGCTGCTCCCCTTCCCCTTCCCCTTGAACCGCTGGCACTTCATTATGGATGTGCTGTGTAATTGGCTGCTAGTGGCAGGTTAATATGTATGGCGCAGGGGGGGGCGGTGGGTGTGGCTAACGAATTAGCATAAATTTACACAAGTGAGTTGGCAATGTTAAAATAAACGTCGCAATTAATTAGCCGTAGCCGTAGCCGTTGCCGAGCTGTTTGCTCGAGCTAATGGAGTGAATACCCGCACTAATACAAGTACAGCTCTGCTGCTATTGCTGCTGCTGTTGTTACTGCCACAGCTGGGGGCAGGTAGGCAGACAGACGTTGCACATTTGGGCATATTTTGAATTGCGATTCGCTGTTGAGCGGAGCTGCAGTTGCGATCCTTGGACTTTGTTGACCAACTCGGACAATTAATCTTGGCCCCATCGCAGAGCTGACAATGCACACACACACACACACACACACACACACACATACATGTGGAGCTGCACACAAATGTTTGTTTGATGTTCGATGTTTGTGCGTTAACAGTTTGTGATTTAATTTAAGTATTTCATTGGGATTACCCTGGGAGCAGCAGAAGCAGCAGCAGCAGGAGGATGGACAGGAGGAGAAGTAGGAGGAGGGACAGAGGGAGGGGATGGGCGGGCATGGGGGCGCATGACCGAGTGGCTTACATATGTAAATCACAAACGGATTTTCCTGCTGCCTGTCTGCGCTGCCAATTGGTGGCATCGACTCTCAGCATCGACTCTGCCCCAAATGGTCATTTGGTGTTCAATGTGGCAGCCACAGCTTAACACGCAAATAAAGCAACGCCTGCGTGCAAATGTATGGGTGTGTGTATGTGAGTGTGTCTGTGAGTGTGTGTGTGCAAATGAATGACAACTCATTGACATTTGGCTTGGCATGCAAATGATTTCGTGCAGTCTGTTTGGTTTTCCTTGTACTTGCTTATTTCGGCGCACCACCCCCCACCTACCTTTATTCAAACTGCATCCATATTTATGCTTGACCACACACAATAACTGCACGTATGTATGTATGTGCATGTGTGTCTGTGCCACAGATCAGTTACTTTAGCTCAGGTCAAGGTGCAGAACTTTCAAGCTGCGACTGTTGTAATAAATTCTAATGAGCAGTATTCGTTATGCAGGCGATACAGATACAGATACATTTTGATAGAGATGCAGATACAGATACCTAAACACCTACACAGACACACACACACACACACGCATAATTACACTAAGTCATGTTGTGGCAAGTTTTTGGGCAAATCTCGAAATCGTCAAAAGGCAGCAAAGGTGTCTTTTCTCTCGCTCTACTCTAATCAAGACTCACACTAACAGCCTAATCAGAATCCCTTCTCCCTCTTAGACACACACACACACACACACACACATATATATTATATACCTGCACCCGCAGCTCCATTGTGCGCTGTCAGGCAGCCATTTAAGCCGATTGATTGCCGCTAATAAAAATGTACAACACAAAACGTAACAATGCGACGAGGCCAGCAGTTGAATCGCCCCCCCGCCCCCTTGCTCCTACTCCACGTTTTGCCCACTCCCTTGCTTCCGGTAGCCCGCCGTCGCCTGCTGTTGACTTCCGCTTTCCGTTGGCACTTAGCAACGGACGAGCAACTGAGATCGACCATAAGCGAGAGACGATTGACGGAAGTGAAGCATAAAGGCGGTGGCTCATTGAAGGCAGCTGCCAAACCGGCGGAAGCCGTAGGCAGTGCAGGGGTAGAAGAAGGGGGGCGGGCGCAAGGGGGAGAAGATGTGGGCGCAGACTACAGGCTGCTCCTGCAGCTGCTGTTGCTGCTGCTGCACTTTCACTGCAAATCACATAACGGCAACAATAAGGAAATCGCATGTGAAAGGCCGCAAGCGAGGCAGGACGATAGAAAGAAAGAAGCGAAAAGAGACGAGGGAAAGGGGCCGAGAGGGGGGAGTGGGGGAGTGGGAGAGTGTGTAACATGGCATTGTGCAGGGCTCAGGCTGCGGTTGTTGACTATTTATGAACTGTAAGGCGAGCAGCAACAGCAACGCACACAATGCTGCAGGGCAGCAAAAAGGAAAAGATTAAACGGCAGTTGTGGCCGGGACGAGAGATAGACAAGGAGAGAGAGTGGGAGAGTGAGAGAGAGAGTGGGAGAGTGAGAGAGTGAGACTGGGGGAGTAAGAGTAAGAGAGAGCAAAGAAGGGAGTAGAGGGGAAGTATAGATGGCAGCAAGATGAGACACTGAAACGCAGCAGTTACTTTTGACTCTTCACGCGCGCGTTGAAATTGAAGTCAAAGTCAAGCGCGGATACAGTCGCTACTCCTGCTGCCTGCACCCCCTTCCCTGCCCCTGGCCAGTCACTGCTGTGTTTTCTTCTATCTGCGTTATGTGTGCTATTGCCACAGTTCGACAGCTGCTCCGCTTAAGTGCCGCAGTTGCTGTTGTTGCTCAAGTGGCGCCTGTTAATGAACAAGAATTCACTCCAAGCACAACAAACACACACACACACACACACACACACACACACACTTGAAGGCATACTCATACAGGCACACGCACACAGGCACACTCACACAGGCACACTCACACAGGCACACTCACACAGGCACATTTAATTTCATTTGTATTTCTCGATTGCAGATTTTTAACTTTTTCTTGGCGAGCCTAAAAGTCTGCTACGCTAAATTTCCGTCTGCCTCCGCCTACGCATTGGGCTTCCCTCTCGCTCTTACTCCTGCGCTCGCTCGCTGCCACTTTGATGTTTTGCATGAATGGCCTCAACAGTTGCCGAGTGTGAATGTGTGTGTGCGTATGTGTGTGTGTGTGTGTGCACGGTGCGTCTTCGTCGAGCTTCTTTCATACATTTTAATTGCATTTTTGGTATCAAACTCATATTTATTATACGCAGCATTCGTGTGACTCTCCCCCATTTCCTCTCTTTCTCTCCCCCCCTCGTTCTCTGCTTTGTGCTCTCCGTTCTCACTCTGCTTTCTCCGCTCGCTTTTTTTCCATTAAGAGAAGGAAATTAAAACGAAAAACTCATAAAACAAGCCACATACAAACACACACACAGAGACAGCGCGAAAGAGACAGCAAACCAAAGAGAAAGAGAGTGTGGGAGAGTGGGAGAGAGAGAGAGAGAGAGAGAGAGAGAGCGAGAGAGAGAGAGAGAGCGAGAGAGAGCGAGAGAGTACACAACAATTTATTAATGCTCCAACCCGCCACTAATTGCGTTATTTTTGTGTGTTTGATTTTAATAAATTGTGTTTTTTCAGTTTTCCACATTTTCCTTTTCCTTTTGTTGTTGTGTTTTTTTTTTTCAATTTATGCCAAGGCATATGTATGCCTGCTGCGTGTGTGTGCGTGTGTGTGAAACGATAATTTAATACGTATTTGAGCATCTCATTTCCATGCGTGTCTTTCTCTTAACCCCGAGAAGCGCTTTAAACCGAACTGCACTGCACTCGCTGAGTGTGTCGAACTCATCTCATCATCGCACTCTTCAGCTAGTTGCATGCCACATCGAACATTCTCGAATGATTTAAGCAACTTTGCGGCGCGTTTGGAGCGCTTCGCACAGTTTGCCAATTCGGTATTCGGGGTTGGGTTTTAAAGTTTCTGGCAAAGCCGCAGCCTCCGCCGCCGCCGCAGAGCTGCAGCCGCAGGCAGCGATTCGTCTTTGTGCGCCAGACCCAAACAAGATCTTCGAGTAGCAGTTGCAAGGGGAGTAGAGCAGGGAGAGGGCGAGGGGGTGGGTGAGGCAACTATAATAAAAATAAGCTGTCTTAGCAGTAACTAACCGCGTGGCAAGAAAAAAGTTTTGCTTTGGGATTTGCTGGCAGTCGTTGCAGTTGTTGTTGTTGCTCTTGCTGCACTTGCACTTCAGAGACGCCACACAAGCACCAGGCAAGCGCCATATCTGCAGTCTGCCCCGACCCCCTCTCCCTGCTGGGGCGCCTTGCTAATAATAGTGGCAATACGAGCCGAGCCGAGCTGGCCAAATGCTCAGCAGGCCCAGACGCCGTTGAGGATGTCGACGTGGAGAAGGAACAAAAACGATTTACGTTCAAGCTGGCAACAATGGCGCAAACTTCCATGGGCCTCTCTCTCTCTCTCTCTCCCTCTCTCCTTTGCCTCTTCTCGACCACATTGCGCATACGCCAGGTCGGCCTGCTCCCTCCCAGCGGATGCGCGTGGCAAAGTTCTGTGTGCAGCGTTTTAATTTAATACAAAAACTTTAGCAGTCGCTTTGCTCTCTCGATCTAGGCCGAGTTCAAGTGCAGCAGCAGCAGCAGCAGCGCCAGTCCCAGAGCTGTCGTCCCTCTGCACCCCTCTCCCTGATCCTTCCCCTACCCCTTTCTCCAGCTGTGCTGCTCTGCTTGAGTGCATTTAGTTAAAGTCAAGTTCGTCGCACAGCGAATTCTCCGGCGAGACAGTGCAGCTGCCTCCCTCTCTCTCGCCCACTCTCCTGGCAATTAAAGCACCCTCTTGCCTTCTCGCCTCTCTCCTGGGAGAGCCTCGCCTTGTGCCGGCAAAGAAACCAAACACAAGCAGCGAAAAGAAAACTCAAATTGCCTCAGCTAATATGGCACAAAAGTTGCCACCAGGGGGGTGTATAGGGTACAGCAGGGGGTAGAAGAAAGGGTTGTGTGCTGCTGCTGCTAGACAGGTGTGTCTCTTCACCCCCCCTCGACGACACATCTCAATTACGATAATTACTTATGCACTTGTTGCCCACGCATTTGACTTGGCCAAGATCCAATCTTGTCTTGGGCTTTGCTACTCTTCTCCAGCTGATGCGATATGCTGCCATCTGTTTGTTTTCTCACCTGGACGAAGCTTATGCCTTCACCTTCGTCTCGCCTTCACCTTTCCCGCATCTCGCCACGTCTCGCCCGCATGTCGCATATGGCGCTTATCCCAAAGTAATCAAAGCGACCTTTTTTAGCCTCGACTGGACACAGACGAGAGACACTAGTAAGTAGTAGGGGGTGGGTGGAGGGGGGCAGGTGTGCAGGGAGGGGATACTGGGCATAGAGGGAACAGAGACACAGTGACTAATAAAATTGCGTGTTCCGAGTTTTACGACTTGCTGACAAATAAATGCGTAGACAAATTTAATGAGCGACGGAAATGTCTTTTCATTCGGTTTTGCTCATTTCTAGTCCCGAGGATGAAGTGGCAGGAGCGGGAGCAGAGGACATGGATCTAGGTCTGGAACCTTTTTAAGCCAAAGGCAATAACGCAACATAAAAAATTACGGTTCGGATAGAAATCAAGCCGGCAGCAGCAACAAATGGGAATGCGAATACGATGGAGATGGAGATGGAGAATAGGGAAAGGAATTGGAATAGAAATGGCAATATACGAGTACTCATAGTCACACTCACACTCGCACTCACACACTCAGCTTAGGAAGAATAATATAATGCGCACTTACAAAGAACCGCAAAGATGTGAATGGAGGGGGAGAGAAGAAGTGAAATAAATGATAACAATAAAATATAAATAAATAAATAAAATTAACTCATAACCACTTAGACAACCGCAGCGCACTCCCAGAGCCCTAGCAAAAATGATGTTGCCCCTGCCACAGCCCCCCCCACACACACACACACACACACTACCACACATTCTTTCCTTTCCAGTGCAACTAACAACAACATAATTTAGTGAGCGAACCACAAACGACTGAAACGGATGTGCGCAGCATGAGAAGAGAAGCCCGAGCCCGAGCCACAAAAAAAGGGACCCCAGGGAGACGAGAGGCGCAAACGAGGACCGACGAGGGACAATGGACACTGGCCGGCAAACGCTAATGTGATGCTCAGTCTCTGGGCATGTGCGGGTGTGTGTGTGTGTGTGGCGCCTACAACAGTGCGACACTTTTTGGTGCCTGATGCCGCTTCAAAAATGCCGCCAACGTCGCCGACACACGAGACTCGCAACTCGCAACTCGCAACCTTCATTTATCAACTTGACATTTTAATTTATTAAAACAAAATGAAATGAAATGAAACGGTACGAGATGGAATGGAATGAGATGGGATGGGGATGGGGATGGGGATGGGTTGCCAAATGGAATGGCATGGGATGAGCCCCAGTCAGTCAGTCGGGTATGGCATCGCATATTTTCGGGGTACGCACATCCTTGAGAGCCTCAGCCCATGTCCAGTTGCGGCTGCCTTCGGTTGCACACTGCGCCAAAGTCTGGCAAAACTGCTTTTACTAGCAAATTGGAGGAGTGTTTGCTTCCTCTGATGCCACTGTGCAAGCTGAGGCACGCAGCAAGCAGTGACATAACTGAAAAAGGCGTCGAAAATGAACACGTTAAAGATGACAGGATTCTCGCAGGATTTGGCTGAAAGAGAGAGAGAGAGAGACAGAGAGAGAGAGAGAGAGAGAGAGAGATAATTATGGCCGGACAGGGGGAAAAGCCCCGGAAATGGGCAACTTGAATGGGCCTGAGCAACTGCGAAATGGAGTCAGGCGGAAAATGCTGATCTAATGTTGAAAGTACTCGAGAGACATAGGAAAATTAATTGAATTATGATTTTCATGTGCCAGGAAAAGGGTGTATCTCTCACTCTCTTCCTTTTTATACCCTTTGAAAATGGTCAAAAAAAGCAGACAGACAGACATGGCTCAATCGACTCTAGTCTAGTGATCCTGAGCAAGAATATACATATATATTTTGTGGGGTCTGCCACGCCTCCTTTTGCCTGTTACATACATTTGCACAAAGTTAGTATACCCTTTTTTGACCATTTTCAATGGTCGAAGGGTAAAAAAAATTCAACAAAAAAAAAAATGTTCAAGTATTTTTGTGTTATGACCACTAAAAATTTGATTACAGGCAAATACCCAAAGATCTTGGCAGATAATGCTTCCAAAAAAAGGTCAACCATGCAGATGCATACCAGAGACACCGATTGTGTCCATGACAAATTACAGAAAACAAAAAAAGAAATTACCAATTGGTTCACCGATTATAGCCAACTTAGTTCCGTCGAAAACTGCAAGCAGTGCACTAAATGCTGCACTCCATGCTGAACACCTTGCACGAGCGCTTTACGCACACATTTCAACATGGAACATCATGTCAGTTATAGCCTAGTGGGCAACGCACTTGTCTGCTATGCATGAGGTCGTGGGTTCGCAGTTCGAGGCAGAAATGGAGAAACTGCGCGGTAGTAATAGATGGAATTAGCGAGATCATTTTATTAATAATTAGCAAGTAAGGGCTACTCGAACGACTCGCTTCGGTTGCCCGCCACAGCAGGCATCGCACGCGGTCTGGTGCTAGAGAAGATTAAAAATATAATATCTTTTCCAGCACCAAACCGCGTTCGATGCCCTGCGGTGTGGCGGGCAAACGCAGCGCATTCATTCCAGTAGCCCTTACTTGCTGCAGTTTTCGACGGCAATTGGTAATTTCTTTTTTTGTTTTCTGTAATTTGTCATGGACACAATCGGTGTCTCTGGTATGCATCTGCATGGTTGACCTTTTTTTGGAAGCAGATCTTGGCAGAATCTTTGGGTATTTGCCTGTAATCAAATTTTTAGTGGTCATAACACAAAATACTTGAACATTTTTTTTTTTTGTTGAATTTTTTATACCCTTCGACCATTGAAAATGGTCAAAAAGGGTATACTAACTTTGTGCAAATGTATGTAACAGGCAGAAGGAGGCGTGGCAGACCCCACAAAGTATATATGTATATTCTTGCTCAGGATCACTAGACTAGAGTCGATTGAGCCATGCCTGTCTGTCTGTCCGTCCGTCCGTCTGTCCGTCAGTCTGAACAGAATTGGTTCACAATGCAGCTTTGCCGACGGGCAAGGGAGTAAGGCAATGGCCGAGTGGTTAGAGTGGCGGACGGCTGCGAGAGAGTGCGTGTGTTCAACTCCCGGTTGAGGCGGGTGCGAATTTTCATTTATTAATTATTTCTTATTTAATTTTTTTATTTTTTAATAAACTAAAGGAAAAGTTACAGTCAAACAAATTAAAATCAAGAAGAAGCACATGTAATGAAATTTGGTACGCGCTAGAAATGCATACCTATACCTATTGCCTACGGTATACTATGATAAACCATGGCTTTATACAGTCAGCTCCTGACTGTAGCGTTTGTATTTTTTTTTGAACTCAATTTATAAGCGCTGTATAAAAGATAAAACTTTCTGACTTTAACATATACTAAGCTGAATGAATTATATACGTATTCTCCAAATTGCAATCCGATCGGACAATAATCACAGAAGTAATTTAAGAAAGTATGAGTATAAATCCAAATGCTTCTGTCAGCTAACACGAACGGCGCGCGAGCGCCATCTATTTGGAATAATTGTAAAGCATGTGCATATGCATATGTGTATGAATTTAACAAATTAAACGACACGGGAACATAGGTCGAAGGGTATCCCACTGTCGCGTGCTGCGCGACTGTTGCTTTTCTTACTGGTTCTTTTTCTCCTTTTCCCGTTTTCTAATTTTACTCTTATTCCTATCTTCCTTTGTTTATCTCTTTGAGCTTTAGACATAAGAGCGTTTCAGTGTTTCAGTGTTTGATTTGTGATTTTCATGCGCAAGAAAAGGAGTTTCTCTTACTCTCTTTATTTACGATATTTACCTGCAGAAGAATTGATAACTGCAACTGCAACTTTTATTAGCTTTAGCCTTGCAAGTATTTTAGTGTTGGAAAACAATATTGCTAAGTGTTTGATTTGTGATTTTTATGTGTAAGAAAAAGAAATTTCTCTCACTCTCTTTATTTCTTTCTCTACAGAAGAGTTGATATTTTGGAACCTTCAACTTTCAACTGCAACTTTTATTAGCTTTGGCCTTGCAAGTGTTTTAGTGTTGGAAAACAGAGTTGCCTAACAGCTTACTGATTGAACTATTGTATGATGAAAAACGGTTTAGTGCTCACTCTCTTTCTCTCAATTCAAGACTTGACAGAATTCTAGTGTTAGAAAACAGTGTTGCTTGACAGCTTAGTGATTGAACTACTGTATGCTGACAAACGATTTATTCCTCTCACTCTCTTTTTCTCTTTTGCAGACTTGTAAGAATTCCAGTGTTGGAAAACTGTATCGTTTTGCAGTTATTTCTGTAACCCTAGTTTAACCTGCTTATGTCTATATAGAATGCTGCCTAACTTAGGCAAATCAAATAGCCATACAGCAGCTGCTGAAATTGTGTTTCATCTGGCCATAAAACGATGATGTTCATCAGTTCTTCGGTGCTTGCTCTTCAAAAATCAGTTTCAGTTTCTCGACCGCATTTCGCATTTGCATTTTCCCAGCCATAAATTCCACATGCTGTGCCAAGAAGAATAAGAAAGATGCTCAAGCAGATGAAGGGGGAGAAGATGGAGAAGAAGAAGGAGCTCAGCGAGTAGAAACATCGGTTCATTTTATAGATGGAATGAAGCATTTTTTTTAATTTGCATAAATTTTTATAGCGAAAATTTGTAAACGTGTTGCTGCTGCTCGGTCCTTTTTATTGTTGTTGTTGTTGTTGTTGTTGCTGTTGCTGCTGTGGCCATATTTATTCCACTTTCTAAGGAACAGAACGCAATGTAAAATAGAATAAAATAAAATAGAAATTCCTGGGGCCAACAAAAGGTGAGTGCGACCCCTCTCGGGGCAGACTAACCCGCCAGTCCGCAAGTCTGCCCCTCTGCCTGTCCTTCTGTCCCTGTATCCTGCTGTCCTACTGTCTACTGCCACTCGAGTTGAACAACAAGAGGCTGATGAAGAAAAGAAGACAAGGCAGCATGGAACTTCGATTTGCCTGCGCCACGCTGGGCGCCTCTAAAGGTGGCGGCAAAGTTTTGTGGGCAGGAAAGTCGCTTAAGAAAATGGTCTTATTTATGGCCACCAGCCTCGAACACTCAGCTGAGCAATGCCACGTGAAGGCAGGCAGTGCCACGCCTACAACTGACTGACTGCACAGTGTCTGTTTCTGTCTCAGTCTCAGTCTCTGTCTGTCTCTGTCTGTGTCTGTGGCGAGCATTTTAATATTCAAAAATGTTGTGGACCATTAAAGCAGCTTAGAATGTTGTATAGAAAGCAGCAACGATGCTCGCAGAGGGTGCGGGGAATGGGGGGGTTTGGGAAGGTGGCAAAACAAGTTGATAGAGGGCAATCCAGGCTTGAGCGCGGCAGCAACACAATTGGCGCCACTAAATGTGGCAAATGCTTTTGAGAAAATGCTTTCTGTACCTTGATTCAGTTCACCATTGCCCGCGCTCCCTTCTTCAGCCACCCTCTGTCTCTGCCGCTCCCCCCCTCCCCGTCCCCCTCCCGAACGTTGTCCGGCTACGTCCGGCGCGCCTTCTGCGGCATAAATTGCTTTTCATTTATTGTTAGTGCCGCGAGTTGAAGTGAGAACGACAGAGCGGGCAGGGGCGGGGCGGGGCATGACGTCAACAGCTGTCATGTCGAGGCGTGGCAAGTGTTTCATTTCCACTCCCTCCTTTTCGACCCCCCTGAAAAAATGTGAAATTTACCACGTCGCGCGCACAATGAAAACGTTTTACAAATTGAAACGAATTTCTGTCGAGCGCCGCAGAATGAAGAATATGATTCAGCAGATGGTGCAGAGAAGGCTGCCAGGATGGGCAGCAGGATGGACCAGGATGGACCGGGATCAGTGTGGGCTGCCTGCCACCTGCAGGTGTTGCATGCACCGCACCACAGTGGGGCAAGCGATGCTGAAAATGCACTTAAGCTGCAGGCGCAGAGCGAAGAAGACAAAGCATAACGAGAGTTTTGGTTGGCCAAACGAAACAAGTGCAAGTGAATGGAGTGAGTGAGTGCAGCATACGAATCGAATGAATAATTGAAGTGCAGCGTGTTGTAAGAAAGTGATAAGGCAGAAAGGTGCGATAGAAGAAAGGAGGAAAAGGGTGGGGGTATCGATGGGCTAACCTGTTTGCATTTGAAGTGAGGCACAAGCAAAGGGAAAGAATTTAGTTGAAGAGGGAGAGAGAGAGAGAGAGAGAGAGAGAGAGAGAGAGGAAGATTGACAGAGATACTTGCGCAGATTAAATGCAGCTCATTAGGAAATTAACCAATCTAGCAAGGCTTACAATCATTCACTCGCATTCATTTGCACTCACTGCCACCCACTGCCTCTTGGTGAATGAATGTGAAATGATTCATGGAAATTGTTATCAGGTATTTGAGTGTTGTGGCATCTGCCTGGACCACAACTTTGTGCATCCTTTGCAACCTATTTTGTGGTAGGGGAGGGAAGGAGAAATGGAAGTGTGGCACCAAATGAATGCATGCCACGGCCTGTGGCATGTGGACGACGGGGCGTGTCCGTGTGGCTGCTGAATGTTGCATGTCGCGACTCGTGGATGCTCAATGTTGAATGTTGCACGTTGTTCGTTGCTTGTTTGTTGTTGTTGCTTATGGCCTGTTGGCCTGTTGGCGACATGCTTTTACCACCACGGACGCCGTCATTGCTGCCTGCCGAACATTAACCAAAGTGGTCAAGTTCCATTTGCAGCTTTTGATTTTAATGGCTACGCTACTTATCATGTTGGGCAGCAACAAACTACGACAGCAGGGGCAGAGTCCCTTCCAGACTCGACTGACGAATACCCTTTAACTTATTACTGATCAGCACTCGTTGTCTCTGTGTCTCTATCTCTTTGTGTTTCTTTCTCTCTCTCGCCATCACTCTTCAACTCTCTTTCTCTAGTCTCCTTCGCTTTTATCTGTTTAAGACTATTTATCTTTCTTCCCTTTCCTTTCGTTTTCACTCACTATATTTCCCTTTATTTCCCTGTTCTTTATTTATTTCTCACATTCCATCGTTTGTTGTTTTACTTTTCTTCTCCATCATTATCGCTTTCATTTGTTCAACTTCTCTCTTGCATCTTCTCTCCAACTCCTTTTCATTTATCTGCTTCGTTTTCTCTTTCTGACAACATTTCTATTTCTCTCTCTCTCTCTCACTCTACTTACCGATCTTCCTTTTAGCATCAGCTTTTTACTGGGTACAAATGAAATGGCAGTATCGAGTATACGCAGCGTGCGCCAAGCTTGCTTGCTTTTTTACGCCCAGTTTTTGTTTTCCACAGGTAGCTAAAGAGGTTGCTGTCCATGCCACAGAGGCATAAAAAATGAACCAAAGTGCGGGAAGGGAAGGCAGTAAGAGAGAGGGGAAAGCAGGGCAGAGAACGAAGGCAATCTGGCTATATTAAGCTCGAGAGCAGGCTGACCGCAAGGCAATAGTGTGGCAAAAATAGAGAACGGGAAAAAGGACAGAGTGGAAGGAAGAGAGAGAGACAGAGAGAGAGAGGGAGAAGGGGAGAGAGAGAGAGAGAGAGAGAGAGAGAGAGAGGGGCAGGGAGGCGGAACTAGTGACCCAAATATGTTTTTCTCAAATGAGTTTGGCGGCCATTTAATGATTTGTTTGTGCAGCTGCACATCGAATTAAGAAGCGACCCGAAAAAAAGTGCTCGACCCGTGTCCGGAGTTCGAGTCTGGGGTCTCACCTGCTCCAATGCACGTATGTAATTTGTCGTCTGCGGCGGAAATTTGCACGGAACAGGCACAAAACAAAAAAACAGCAACAGCAACAGCAAAAGGCCGAGAAGGAAAAGGAAAATAACAACAACACGAACTTTTGACCAGGTTGAAGGCGGCTGACCCCCTGAAAATGCTGTCTATAAATAAATTAGCATGGCAAACAAGTTGGCAGCTCTGCTGATCTGAGCGGGTGTGTGTGTGCGTATGTGTGTGCAACTTGTTACGGCTAAAAAGCTGTTTCCGCAATGAGTTTGCTTCCTGTCCGCAAGGACATGGCAGCTCTGCCGCTGCCGCTGCTGCTGCTGCTGCTGCTGCTGCTGCCATTGACAACTCAGCTAAAACTAAATGTGCTGCACAACGTTGCTGCTGCTGGTGCTGCAAAGGGGCAGCTGACATTGTGGGCGTGGCAGCGACGGCAGCAACGGCGTCGAGAAAAAAATCTAATTTCCTGTGAACAACATAAAGTAAATGTTTCAAAAGTGACGCCCCGGGGTGAGGTGCGGAGCCAAAAGACAGGAGCACTGACCATATAAGTCTGTGTAAGTGTGTGTGTATGTGTGCGAGTGTGTGTGTCTGTGACAACATTGCCACTGCCATTGGTGGTAACAAATGCGCAGCGCTGCCTGCTGCTCGCCATTTGCCATTTGCCATTTTGGGCCCGGCACATTTTTGCCGCCTCTGGCATAAGTTATGAGCCGAGGACAGCGTTCGTAGCAGGCCAGCGGCAAGTTGCCACAGCCAGGGGGGGGCTGGAGAAGGGGTAGGGAAGGCTGGGGCTACTGCCCACCGTTGGGCAGGAGGCTCTCGTCTTTCACATGCTGTAACTGGCATGAAACATGTGACCGAAGCCGCTTGCCGAGGCCGCGAAAGCTCTCTCTCTCTCTCTATCTCTCCCTCTCTCTCTCCCTCTCTCTTTCTCTCTGACCAGGCCAGCACACTGCCGCCCCCTGTCGGCTGCAGATGAAACCACAGACCAGTGGCTACAAGCAAAAACAAGAGGAACGACAAAAAAAGAAAATCAAAAACAAGCAACACGAAACAAACAAAAAGCAACAGAACAACAAAAAAAAAACATTTAAGAAAAACAGCGCAAAAATGCCAAACAAAGCGAAAAACGTTTAACAAAGCGTCGAAAAAAGAAATTGCACAAATTATTTAAACACGAGGCAATTTCTGAAGTTGCCTGGCTGCGGCCACAAGGCCCTAGATACGGGAGAGCATTGAAGGCGGAGGATGTCGTGTGTGTAGTAAAGTTTCATGCATCAAATGAGTTGATGAAAATTTCTTGCATACTTTTTTGGGCAGTTTTGATTTTCGATAGTCAGAGAAAAACAAATATAAATAGCTAGAATTATAGACAGATGAGCAAGAGATAGTATAATATATATGAAGAAGATATTAAAGACTATCACTTTAAGGTGTTTTGTCAGCCTGAAACCTCTTTAAAGGTTACTTAAAAAATTATCAAAATTTTACGACTGTTTCTGTTTTTAATTTGGGAAATTGCACGCAAAATTCTCTAAGGAATGCGTGGTTCACTTGAAGTGCCATTTTTTAAGTTTTGCTAGGCATTAATATCATTTATTACCAACGTGATCTGTCGAGGCTGGCGAAATTATCGTGTAACATATCAGTGAACGTTTATCTTGGCGCGCCGAAACATAAAACGGGAGCTAATATAAAGGCACAAAAAAAAATAAGAACAAAACAGCCAGGGGAGGAGGAGAAGTAGGAGAAGGAGTAACAACATTGAGTGAGCGAGCGAGCGAGAGAGGGTCCCAAGTGAAAGGTCCAAAAGGAGGAGCGCAAAACCACGAGCTGTGGCAGCAAAAAGGTGTATGTCGCTCTCCAAGGACATTAGAACGTGTGAGTGAGTGTGTAAATGTGTGTGTGAGTATGTGTGCCTTTGTGTCAGTGTGGAAATTGGCTAAAACGGATTTACACAAATTTATCAGCGTGGCAAAGTCAAAGCCAACGAAGCAAAGCCGCAGCCACGAACCGGAGAGCCCAAGCCGAAGCGGAAAGAAAGTGTCAAGTGTGCGAGGCACACACACAAATATACACACACACACAGAAACATTTATCCACATGCACTCACACACACATGGCACACAGAGACACCCACACATTGAAATAGAACGGATAACGGAAATGAATCATTTCATTAGAGTTGGCAACGCCTACGACATGAGCACGAGACATGAGAACTTTACGCGCCTCTGGGAATGTGGGCGTGGCACTGGCAACTGGCTGGCGATGGTAGGTGGTTACCAAGTTGAGCGACCCAAGAAATTGCCAAGTAAAATGTGTTTGACACTTAACGTAGGTCGCCGTGAGCGGTCGAGCAAATGGGGATCAGCCTTGAATTGCCGCCTTGAAAGCGGCACCGGCCGCGGCCTGGGGATCCGCAAGCAGGCGAACGAGAACGAAAAGAACGAGGCAAATCCGCTTCACCGAGTTCCTCTCTCTTCTCCTTCTCCTACTGCCATGCTTGTGGTTCGTTTTGTGTGCGCCAACTTTTTGGGCAGCAGGTGATGCACTCGGGGAACACGTGTTCCGTGTTCGAGGAAACCGAATTGGGACAACAATAAAGCCAACACGAGGGCGAAGTTCAGAAAGTTGCAAAGTTTGAAAGTGACTTGGCGGCAATTTCCCTTTGAGTTTTCCAACTCTCCCTCTCCCTCTCTCTCTCTCGCTCTCCATCCCAGAGTGGAGACGAGCCTATACGGAGAAATTCTGATTGCGATTGACAGGCAACAGAATTGGACGAGAAAATCAATAGAGAATCTGTGCAGCAGGTCAGATCAATCTGGTCAGACTGGATCATTGCCATATGCCTGGCAGCAACAGTAGCAGCAGCAGCGGCAGCAGCAGCGGCAGGTTTATTTATTTATTAATTGTAATTTGCTTTCTCAATTTGCTTTCGATTTATCCATGTCACATTGCGCAATGGCAACAAATGGAAATTTATTGCACAATCAAAATGATGCATTTAACTCTTGTGTTTACTATGCGCTGCAGGCAGGCAGGCAGGGAGGGGACGGGGCAGACAGGCAGGCCAGAGTTCAGGCAAATTTACTCTACTTTGATCCTTTCCTTTGGACTAGGATGAACCTCTATCAATAGAACTGGCATTGCTCTTGCTCGGCTAAGTCTTAACTAAGCTTCAGTGTGCTTGTGCGTATGTACGTGTGTACGTGTGTGTGTGTGTGTGTGCGCTTCAATTTGACTGCGGCTAATCAAATGGTTTTGGCACGCTGGGCGTATGAGTAATATTCGCATGTATTCATACGCCATGTGGAACGCCACATAAAGCATAGTTTCTTTTGTGCTTGTCAATCGATTGTGCGTGTGTGTGTGTGTGTGTTAAATACAATTGAATTCTTGATGCTTTCCGCGATAAGAAGCCAAACCGCTTTTATGTTTATTCATAACACTGAAGACGGCCTTCTTCACACACACGCACACACAGAGTCAGGCCAGCAAATGCAAAGAAGGCAGAAAAATGAAAAGAAAAGAAAACTCAACATCCGCATCCGCCTCCGCCTTCGCATCCGCAACTGCCTTGCCAAAAACACAATATAACCCATACGCCCCATGTGCCACACACGCCCGATTTGCTTCTAATACCCAATTCCCAGGCACACAGAGTGAGTACCCCTTTTAGTCATTGTTGCAAAATGCTTTACACACACACACACACGCACACACACGCACATACGCACGCACGCACAAATGTAAACACACCTCACTTGAGCATTTCGACTGCCATTTTTGCATATTCCTAACGCGTTTGCTCGTGCGGCAGCGATTTGGTTAGCGTTGAATAGACGCGATTTTGTGTACGAGTATATATGAGTATATATATGTATATGTGTGTGTATGTGTCTGTGTCAGGTGTGTGGCAGGTGTGTGACAGGTGCGTGGCAGCTGAGGCGGCAGCTGTTTGTCAAATCGCTAAGCCGTAATGAGGCTGCTCTTTTATCCTCGAGTCAAGCTCGACAGGCATTTGCAATGCGTACCTTAAGCCATTCTCCCCTTCCTCTTCCCTCTTCCCTCCTGGTCAGATAATTTGATCAGCACAACGCGAGTGCTGCGGTCGTTGTGGGGGGTAACAGGTACACTTACTTAATCCCTGCAGCCTGACAAACATCTTTCAATATAAATTTCAACGGCTTGTCAAACTGTTTCCTGCCGAACCCCATTGGCAACTGTCTTCCGAGTGTCTTGCTGGCTGGCCTCCCCGTCTACCTCAAGGCTCCTTGCTGTTGCTTGTTCTTTTTGCAGTCGATCCTGTGTTGGGCCCAGGAGGCAACGTTGTCCTACGCCGTCTGCTCGCCTGCTTTCAGTTCCGTCGGCATTTCTATTACATTACTGATTGTTTTCGTATCTGTGTCTGTCCGTTGTCTGTCGCTTTCAGTCAGTGTCTCTCCCTCCCTCCCTCTCTCTCTCTCTCTCTCACTCTCTTCATATGTCTCTCTATCTATCTCTCTATCTATCTCTCTATCTGTCTGTCTGTCTGTCTGTCTGTCAGTCTGTCTGTCAGTCAGTCCGCCTGGCTGTCTTTCTTACCCGTTTGTTCTGTCGTTGGCTTTCAGTCGTATTTCTGCAATATTTTGTTTGCCATTGCTACGGCTGCTTCTATCATCAATCCATCCTTCTCTCACACACCCCCCTCCACCTCCCCCTCCCCTCCCTCTTGCGTATGTGTGTGTGTTTTTTCAACTGTCGTTTACCATTCATTCTGGATAAATACAAAATGAAGATGATCCTGCGGGAGCTTTAGTTATTCAATTTCAAATGTAGTAAATTTAATCTAGCAAACAACTGTGTGTGTGTGTAGTAGTATGTGTGTATATCTTTGTGTATGCGTGTGTGAGTGTAAGCCATGGCATCAAGTGTTCAGCCTTTATAGCTTTGGCTTGCTCTGCTTTCGGCTGAGGCTCATATAAAATACGCTACAACTTTCAAACGCGGCAAACTATTTACTATTTTTGTTATTTGCCCGCCGCTGACTTGGCTGCCCTCAGCCTTCCCTCCCCAGAGTCCCCTTCTCCCCTTCCCATTCCCCCCGCCCCTGCTTTTATATCTGCTGTTGCATTTCTAATTTTTCCTTTAGAAAATCCAAGCTCTTCGTCGTCGAAATCTATCTACTTTCTTGTGTGTGTCTCATGCACATGTCCTGCTGACAGACTCAGTCACACAAGCGGACAGTTGGCATTTTTATGTGACTAGCACGATGTGTGTATGTGTGTGTTTGCTCTGTGTATGTGTAGCTGTGTGTGTGTCTCTGTATGTGTGCGACTGTTTCTCATTGCGTTTCCAAATGCGTTTCGCCGCCTTTGGCGTTGTCCTCTCGCCGCACGCTGTTTGCTCGCCTGTCGCACAGCTTGCCTGCACGCCACGATGCAAGCAGCAGAAAGGGAGGGAGACACAGAGAGAGAGAGAGAGAGAGAGAGAAGAGAGAGAGACAGACAGTCGGAAACATACAGCGAGTGCGAGCGAGCTTCGTTTGTTATACCCTTCGACCATTGAAAATGGTCAAAAAGGGTATACTAACTTTGTGCAAAATGCAAATGTATGTAACAGGCAGAAGGAGGCGTGGCAGACCCCACAAAGTATATATATTCTTGCTCAGGATCACTAGCCGAGTCGATTGAGCCATGTCTGTCTGTCTGTCCGTCTGTCCGTCTGTCCGTCTGTCCGTCTGTCCGTCTGTATGAACGCACAGATCTCAGCTATTATAAAAGCTAGAGTTACCAAATTTGGCAGGAAGACTCCTGTGTGGATCAAGCAGATCAAGTTTATTTCAAATGTTAGGTGCCACGCCCACCGCCCCCACAAATCATAATTTAATTTTTGAACTCAATTTGTAAGCGCTGTTTAAAAGATAGAACTTTCTGACTTAACATATACTAAGCTTAATGAAATATCTACGTAGTCTCCAAATTTCAGTCCGATCGGACAATAAACACAAAAGTTATTTAAGAAAGTATGAGCATAAAACCAAGTGCGTCAGCTAACAAGGGAGGCGGGCGAGCGCGTAGCACGAGCGCCATCTGTCGGGATTAATTTCAAAGCATGTGCATATGCATATGTGTATGAATTTAAGAAATTAAACTACACGGGAACATACTAGGTCGAAGGGTATCCCACTGTCGCGTGTTGCGCGACTGTTGCTTTTCTTACTGGTTTGCTCATCTTGTTTGCCTACTGCTGCCTATTTATCTTTGGCCAAGGCTCGTCGTGCTATGTCGTGGCACGTCCTCCTCCCCGTCTGCCTCGTCCGGTTTCATCTTGGCCATCACTTTGTTATTGCTGCATTATCTTTCAAATGGCATATTTATAGGATTTCACAGCCTCTCTCTCTCTCTCTCTCCTTCTCTCCGGAGACCAATGCGGAGCAGACGGAGACGAAGATGCAGACGAAGTTCGGCACAGGGAGCTGGAGACAGGCGCATAGTTTATTGGCAGTGCCTCAGAGCGCTTGATGCGCATTTCCTCAATCAGCTTCAGTTTCAGATGGACAGAGAAGGAGCAGCTCCAGCGCTGGAGCACTGGCAACGTCCAACAACTGTAAACAGTTGAACAAGCGTCACGCTCGCGCGGACAGCGACAGTCAGGTGGTGGCAGGAGCAGTCGAGTGGTAGCAGAGGGGGGGAGGAGTGATGCTTGTAGCAGTGACCAATACAGTCAGTAGTAGTTAGCAAAGAGACAACGACGAAGTAAACCCAAGCAACGAACTGACAGTCGTGCTATGCACAGTGGGGCAAGCGCATGGAATTGCCAGTGAATTGAGAGAGTGAATTGAGATTGACAGAAAGTTTAACTATCTATGAAATATAAATTGATGAAGACTAAGAACTAAAGCCTTCCAAACTATGTCAAATATAAAAATACAAACGCTACAGTCAGGGAGCTGACTGTATAAGGCCATGGATTATCATAGTATACCGTAGGCAATAGGTATAGGTATGCACTTCTAGCGCGTACCAAATTTCATTACAGTTGTTTCTTCTTGATGTTAATTTTTTTTTTTTTGACTGTAACTTTTCTTTTAGTTTATTAGAATAAAAAAAATAAAAAAACAAAATAAGAAATAATTAATAAACGAAAATCCGCACCCGCCTCAACCGGGAGTTGAACGCACGCACTCTCGCGCAGCCGTCCGCCACTCTAACCACTCGGCCACTGCCTCATTTCTTCGCGCATCGGCTGCATTGTGAACCAATTCTGTTCCCATATAATGCAAATAAAAAGTTTAATAAAATGCTGTGTGTCTGACGCTAGATTTGAACTTCGGTATGCTTGCGTAAATTAGGTCTGCTTAATTATATATGTACATGTATGTTCAAAGTGAGTTTAGTTCGTATCATATCTCACTTATTTATAGTCCGATTTTAATGAAATTTTCATATAAAGCCCGTGACAAGGTATTTGTCATGTATGATATACAACTTTGGTTGTTGAGTTAATATTGTAGGTTTTAAGTAGTTATTTCTGATTTACAGAGGCGGGAAGGGGCGTGTCCAAATTTTAAAAAAACTTTGAGACACTGCAATATATGTATATGTATGTTGTCACAAAATTTGATGACTCTAGCTCTTATAGTTTCTGAGATCAAGGTGTTCATACAGACAGACAGACAGACAGACGGACAGACGGACAGACAGACATGGCTCAATCGACTCGGCTACTGATACTGATTCAGAATATATATAGTTTATGGGGTCGGAGATGCCTCCTTCTGCCTGTTACGCACATTTCCGTTCCGACAAACACAATAGACCATGAATTTTTTAAAATCCATGGCCTAAAAACTATTATTAATATAATCAATTTTTATTCTTAATTTCTATTGTAATTATTTTCTCAGTCGACTGCCATTAGTCGACATTAAATAAAGAAATAAATAAATAAGAGAAATATGTATTATAAGAGATCATTCAACAACAGATTATAAGAGGTTATAAGAGCTCTTCAACACTGCTTAAAGTAAGCTTACCTGCTGCCTCTTCTTTATGGCTTCGACTGAAGTTACTTTCAGTTCTTGTTCTTGAATGTTCCTAGTACCACTGTGCATGGTGGCATAGCAGCCACTGCTACTATCACAACATATTTGTAGTTAACCATTTCGTACATAGTAAATTCATTTTCTCAATTGGCCCTCGTCCATTTCGCCATCTGTCGTTGTCCTTATCGCTGTCATCGCCTCTCTCCTCGCTCTGCGCTCTGCCATATTTTATCTGTGTTTATTTATTTGTGTTCGTACTCTCGCATGTGTAAATATTTTATTTTCTTTTCTTTTTTATTATATTTACCCGACTCAGCCCCAATCCTGGCTGGCACAGCTCTGCTGCTTATTGATACGAAATTCGTTTGACTTATGCGCCACGAAATACGAAATCAATTCGGGCGAACGACCAACACCATCTCCGACTCCCCTCCCCTCGCCCACTGTCCAACTGGCCAAGTGACCGACTTCCCAAGTACTTTTATGACAGCACAGCAGAGCAGAGCACAGCACAGAAATCATTGCGTTGCACGTGGCGTATGAGTAATGCGCTGACGAATGCTGTCGAATTCAAAACACAAACGTCGCACCGTCAATTCCAGTGCTCACAGCGATGCTCACACTCTGCCACTGTGCACCACTGCCCCACTGTGCCCCCACCCCCCTGGCACACACTGTCCCAACTGTGTCCCCACTGTCCCCACTGTCGCCTGTCCATGTCACTTTATGCATTCAATCAGCTAACAGCGCAGAAACTTTTACTCCGCACACTGCGCGCTCGCTGGCGGCATTACAAATGCGAGCGTGAAGCTTCAAGCTCGCAAAAATTTCATTAATTTTCATTTATACGATAATGGGAAATTCAATTTCCCATGCATAGCGTCCGACACATTTGGCGTCCCTCTCCAACTCTCTCTCTCTTCTCCTCTCTCTCTATCTCTTGCCCCGTATTTGGTCTGCTGTCGGGCGAAAAGGGGTAATGACAACGACAATGGCTGGAGAAATGCTAATGGCAATACGCACTCACACATACATGCACACACTCACACACTCACTCACAAACACACACACACACACACACTCACACACACAGTGAATGGGAATGTCATGAGCATTGCGGCGTCTGCTTCGGTTATCGGGAGTTGGATTTTTTTTTTTTTGTTTTCGATTACTTAGCGATATCACAAGTTTGCCCCCCGCCCTGCCCACACACACACACTCGCACACTCAACACTCAGAAAACCACTCAACTATTCGTATACTTATTCACAGTGTAGCCAAAGTCAATAAAACCATTTGAGAAATGTTTGAATGTGCGCTGTGACAGCTCGCTAAGGAGGACCCCATCGGGAGGATCCCATAAAAGGGATCAGCGTAGAATTAGGAAAATAAATAGACATGGATTGGAATGTGAGTGCGAGTGCGAGTGCGAATAAATGAATAAAATCGAGCAAAGCAAGAAAGATTAAACAAATCATCATCTTTTGCTCTTGTTTCGTTATATTTCTATCGATTTATGTCTTGATTATTTAATCTTAACTTGCAAGCCCCACTGTGCAACACTGTGCTGACCACACTGTGCACTCATTCATACTTCCGTGAGTGCTTTTACATGCATGAATGGCATTGACATCGCATGAAATACCTTTTTAATTTAATGTTTAGTTTTTATTATCGCAATGTGCACGGAATTTATTAAGTTGAGGAACCTCCCTTCCCCTCACCCACTCCCCTGCTCTCCACTCTTCTGCAACTTATCTGAAGCGAATGAAATTATCTAAGCGGCAAGAATCTGCTGTAGCGTAGAAGGCATTAGCTGACCTCAAGTCTCGAGCAGGGATTGAATCCGCGTCCCGCTGGGCTATGCTACAGCGGGTCAGGAGGAAGGGGGGAAGGGGGAAACTGGTCGGCGTATCGAGTGAAACCATGAATTATTTATTTGTGTGGACATGAATTATTGTTATGAAGTTTATTGCAAACAAATTGCGTCCTGGGACTGTGGAAATCAATAGCAAATAAATAAAAGCGCAAACAGTTTTTGTGGCTTTCACTGAAACAACAGAAACGTGGAGCGATATGCCTCGAACCCAAGATACGGGCCAATGCGGATGGGCAGGGGAAGGGTGGAGAGAGTGGACACAGCGGACTGATAGAGTGAGGGGGAGAGAGGAGTCAGCAGAGCAGGGCCGCGTGATTCGCTGAGTTATATTCGCATGTCCCAGTCAGGCAGACAACAAAGACTCTCCCCTGCTCCCTCTACCCTCCTCCTTCTCTCTCTCTCTCTGTGTGTGTGTGTGTGTGTGTGTGTGTAAAGCTATCAACAACATGCACAGGATATGGGGTAACGCTGCGGGCGATTCATGAAATTTAATGAAGCAGGCAAGCTGAATGGTCTGACTGAAGGCTGCAGGCGGGACGGGGCAGTTTGTTGGCTGGGCAGAGGCAGGCTGCGAGAGGAGGGTGGGGGGTGGTGAGGGGGATTGTACTGTACTGGGTTGTGTTTGGTTTACCATTCGAGCGCGTATCTGCCGGGGTTGCTGGAGCGCAGTTGCAGTGCCGTTGGCATTGCCAAACGGATGTGGGTTGCGTATTTGAAGTTGCTTTTTAATTAAAATAAATATTTAATTGAAATTATAATTAGGAATTAGTTGCGGGCAATAAGTCAAAAGCACAGCAACGACAGCAGACTGACTGACACGCACACACACAAACACACACACTTGCCTGGCTTTGTTGTTACTGCATCACTTATGTCCCGTTCCCGGATCACTGTGCCTGCTCCTGTGCCTGCTCCTGGCTGTTCTTCTTTCTCTCTCGGTCATCGCAAATCAATTTGCGATTATAAAAGATAAACCTGCTGAGGAAACGCATCGCAGAGCAGCAGCAAGTGCCATCTCTATCACACATGGGCGTGGCTGCTGCGTATTCGATTTCAATAACATTTAGTGGCAATTTCTTTTGGCCACCGCTTTTAACGACAGCTCGCTCAACACATTAAGACAGCGCCAGGACTAATGTCCTTGCCATTAAGCGGGCACAGCGCCAGCTGCTCCCCCCTGCTCCCCACTTCCCGCAGACACCTGTAACGGTTTTTGATTACACACAAAAACACACTCACACACACTCACTCATACGTGTATATTCACTTCGCCCGAAATCGAATGCAAAAAGGATGCGCATTAAATAAATGAATAAAAAAGGAAAAGCTCGTCTCGATTTTCATAAATTCTCCGCACTTTAAGTATGATCTCTGGCAGATGCAGCAGACATATACATACATGTGTATATATGGATATATATGTATATTTATATATATTATATATGGCTTTAAGTAGAATCCCCACTTACCTCTGCGAGACTGAAAATAAGATGAGGGACGCTGCCTGCAAAAGAGAAACAAATGCAACGGCATCAATTATATAATTCATTTTCCTGTTTATCCTTAGATGAATGCTCTAGTGTGTGTGTATGTGTGTGCAACAATAATGCATGAGAGAGAGAGAGGGAGAAAGAGAGAGAGAAGACACGGGAAATACTAAGTGGCTTCTGCCTGCGTTCCTCGTGTTGCTCGTGTTGCATGTTGCAGCACAAGGATAACGAGACAGGCAACGGCAACGGTGGGCGTTGTAGGCGTGGCAATGGCGAAAGCAATTGCGATTGAAATTGCAACTGCATTTTAATGTATTTTCATTGCAGCTGCTGAGGTAAGACGGCAAGTTGCAGCTGCTGCTGCTGCTGCCGCTCGGTGGCGGCGGCGCAGAGTGACGCCCAGAAGGTCCTGTCCGTCCGTTGGGCGTGGCATGCAAGCAAGAAAGCGCACAACAGGGCGAAGTGCAGCGTCGTGCTTCGACAGCGTAAGAATTCCATTTCGGCAATGGACTGTCGAGGCACAACAAGAACAGCAACAACAGCAACAACGGCAACAACAAGCAGCGAAGCAACGCGTAATCAGAATCGAGTAGAGTGTGCTGGGGCAGGGCCAGGGAGAAGGACAGGGAGAAGGGGGAGGGAGTGGCAGCATCTGGGGAGGGAATGAGAATAACAGGAAAACGTGAATTGGAATCGAGTTCGATGGCAATTGCAAATGAGCAGCAGGAGCAATGGCTCAGCCCAGACAATGGAAGGGAAGTGAAGGGGGTGAGGGAGGGGGTGAGGAAGAGTTGGTTGTGCTGCTGCTGCTGGTGCTTCCACTTGGGAAATGCGATTAATGGGTTTCGTATACGATTAAACAAACGATATCACAGCTTACAGTATTTACATGCAACTTGTGTAAAAGAGTATTAAACATAATAGTTGATAGGCAGCAGGAGAGTGGAAGCAGCAGCAGGGAGGGGAGGGAAGGAGAGGGAGGAAAGAGAGTGTGCTTAGAGGAGGGCAAAGTAAATCAATCGATACCAAATGCAAGCTAAGAGATTTGCACGAATTTATAACTCGAATTGAAGTAATTCGATAGAAAACACGAAGCGAATAGTGAATGAATTGAATGAGTGCACGAGTGACAGCTTGTCAAATGGTGCCACCGAGTAACCAAGTAACTTGTAGTTGCTCTAAGTCAATCGTCTTTGCAACGAGTTACTTGAGTTACTTGAAAGCTGAACAAGCCACTTGAGTTATTTAATAACTTAAAGAGCAATATGAATTACTTGAAAGCTCAACAAGTAACTTGAGTTACCTGTTAACTCAACAAATAACTTGAGTTACTTGTTAACTCAACGAGTAACTTGACTTACTTGAAAGCTGAACGAGTTACTCTATCATTTGGTTCATGTTTTTGCAATTGAATGATAGCTCTGTGTCTAATTTCTCTCGCTATTCATGAGTCAAAACAGTTATGTTTATACCCTTCGACCATTGAAAATGGTCAAAAAAAGGGTATACTAACTTTGTGCAAATGTATGTAACAGGCAGAAGGAGGCGTGGGAGACCCCATAAAGTATATATATTCTTGCTCAGGATCACAAGCCGAGTCGATTGAGCTATGTTTGTCTGTCTGTCTGTCTGTCTGTCTGTCTGTCTGTCTGTCTGTCTTTCTGTCTGTCTGTCTGTCTGTATGAACGCACAGATCTCAGTTATTATAAAAGCTAGAGTTACCAGGAAGACTCCTGTGTACTACAAGCAGATCAAGTTTATTTCAAATGTTAGATGCCACGCCCACCCCCCCCCACAAATCAATAATTTAATTTTTGAACTCAATTTGTAAGCGCTGTATAAAAGATACAACTTTCTGACTTCAACATATTCTAATCTGAATGAAATATCTTCGTAGTCTCCAAATTTCAGTTCAATCTGACAATAAACACAGAAGTTATTCAAGAAAGTGTGTGCATAAAACCAAGTGCTTCTATCAGCTAACAAGGAAGGGGGGCGAGCGCCAACTTTCGGGATCAATTTCAAAGCATGTGCATATGTATATGTGTACATACAGAGGAATATATGTACATAGATAGGTCGAAGGGTATCCCACTGTCGCGTTTTGCGGGACTGTTGCTCTCGTTATTATTAAGTTTATTTATTTAAATAAAGTTTAAATTTTTCTGCAGGTTGCTTATTAGTTGCTTATTAGTGCAATGTTTTGTACATTATATATACATATACATATATATATATATAGACAGACAGACATTTATAGATTTTACCTCATTTTGTTGACAAATTTCACTTGGAGTCTCAGTCAACTAAACATGCAAGAGACATGCAGCTACAGCGCCCTCTATGGTTAGCTGGCTCACACACATACACAAACACATATACACACACGCACACATATGCACACACACACACATAGGAACCCATAAGGTTCCGAAGCCTAAAAAGTCGCCGGTAGGCCCGATGCTATCATCGTGTCCGCAAAAGGCGACATGTCCTATGCAGACATTCTCCGCACAATAAAAGGGGAATGATGCACTCAAGGACCTAGGCGAAAACGTCACGCGCATTCGAAGGACGCAAGGTGGTGACTTGCTCCTTCAACTGAAGAAAAAAACCTAGTGCGGTGCCGCAGAGCTACGAGGTAGCTGTGCAGCAAGTCCTAGGCGAGAAGGCAACTGCAAGAACACTCACAAAAGAAGTGCTCTTGGAGGTTAGGGACATAGATGAGGTCACCACTAGGGAAGACATCGTAGAGGCTGCCCAGGAGCAGATAGGAGAAGGTAGAAAGCTGGGCGGGATAGTAAAGAGTCTGCGTAAATCCTTTGGGGAGACGCAAACAGCTCTGCTTAAGGTGCCAGTAGAAGTAGCCAACAGGGCCATAGAAAGGGGACACCTTAGGATAGGATGGGTTAGGTGCAGAGTTAGGTTGAAAAAAACCAACACTCTACAGTGTTTTAAGTGCTGGCACTACGGACATATGTCTCGCACATGTACCAGCACTGAAAACAGAGTGGACTGCTGCATAAAATGCGGGCAAAAGGGGCACAAAATTAAAATGTGCAGGGCTACGGCTTGCTGTGCGGTCTGCAAAGACCAAAAAGCGTCGAGACGTAGATCATATTGTGGGCAGCAAAAACTGTCTAGCTTTCCAGGACGCAGTCAAAAAGACTCAAAATTAAGGTCCTGCAAATAAACCTGAATCATTGTGAGGCAGCTCAAGATCTCTTGACGCAAACCTGCTTTGAAGAAGGCATAGACGTTGTCCTAATCAGTGAACAATACAGAAACCTAGCTACAGCAAACTGGGTTAGTGACAAAACTGGTAAAGCGGCGATCTGGGCCTGTGGAAACAAGCCTATTGATGATAAGCCGCTGACCACTGAAGTGCATTTCGCTAGGGCAAAAATAGCCGGTGTATATTTCTATAGCTGCTACTTACCACCGAGCTTAGAAATGCACGACTACGATAGGACTCTAGATAACATAGGGAACCATGTTAGAAGTAGTCATCCAAACATTGTAGGTGGGGACTTTAATGCCTGGGCTGCCGAATGGGGCAGCCGCCTCACAAATACCAGAGGCCAGGCAGTCATTACAGCCTTCTCCTTATTAGACGTGGTGCTGCTTAACACAGGCAATAAAAGCACCTTTGAGCGAAATGGCAGGACGTCAATCGTTGACATATCTTTCGCCAGCTCCAACATAAGTAGACTGATCTCTTGGCAAGTAAGTGATATCTACACTCATAGTGACCATAGAGCCATATTAATGAGGGTAGATAGACACCGCAGCAGAAGCACCCAGGAAAGAGTAATCAATGGTTGGAAAGAGGACACTCTGGATGAGGGCGTCCTTAGATACCTCATCGCAGAGCAGCAAAACGTTGTCCTGCAAGGTAATACCTCTGACGCGAAGGCAACATCACTTTTCCAACCTATTGACTTCTGCCTGTGACGCCTCCATGGCGAAGAGATCCAAAGGCGGCCCAAGATGGAAGCCAGCGTTCTGGTGGAGCCACGAGATCGCGGACTCTAGACGTAAGTGCATACGAGCTAGAAGAAGCCTATGTCGATGTAGAAATGAGGACGAACGGGAAATCCTCAGATCACACTTCAAGGACGCAAAAAGGGAACTAAAGAAAGCGATAAAGCTAAGTAAAGCATCGCACCTTAACACCCTGCGTGATGGTATGAACACCAATCCTTGGGGTGGGGCATATAAGGCAGTAATGAGCAAGATAAGAGGACAGCGAGCAAACGCTCCGGCCTGCCCTCAACTCTTGCGCACAATAGTTGAGACCCTCTTCCCAACACAGGGGGATCACTATACTGAACCCACATACGCAGATGTTTGGACTGACGGGGTAGGTAGATTCCGACAAGAAGTAGGGGCAGGAGAGGTATTGGCGATAGCTAGTACCTTCGCAAACAACAAGGCGCCGGGACTAGATGCAGTACCCAATAAGGTGCTAAAGTTAGCGGTAGACGCGAACCCCACCTTATTCGCAGCAGTATACACAGAATGTATACAGACAGGGACTTTTCCGGAAATCTGGAAAAGACAGAGACTGGTACTAATACCAAAAGGTAATAAACCGCCAGGCGAGGCTAATTCATACAGACCGCTCTGTATGATTGATACAATGGGGAAAATGCTAGAAAAGGTAGTAGCTAGCAGGCTTAGCACCTTCGTAGAAGAAGTAGGTGGCCTATCGGACGACCAATACGGTTTTAGGAGAAATAGGTCAACTGTAGACGCGATTAGCAGGGTCAAGCAGATTGCTGAAGAAGCAATAGCAGGAGATAGGTGGCGAGGAGGCCGAAAGAAGTACTGCGCTGTGATTACCCTTGATATAAAAAATGCCTTTAACTCGGTGAGTTGGCATCATATCATGCAGGCGCTGCGTAACCTCAACACGCCTCAGTACTTGCTCAGTATTGTCGGTAGCTACCTGAGTGACCGTACACTCGTGTACGACACTGAGGAAGGCCGGAAACAATACCAAGTTACAGGCGGCGTTCCGCAAGGATCGGTTCTTGGACCGCTCCTGTGGAACATAGTATATGATGGGGTATTACGCCTACCACTGAGGGATGAGGTTAAGATCATCGGATATGCTGATGATATTGCCGTCATCATAGTTGGAAAGCACCTGGCGGAGGTGAAAGATTACAGCACCGATGCTACGCAAAGGATAAAGCAGTGGCTTAGTGAGCACGACTTAAGATTAGCCGGGGAAAAAACTGAGGCGGTTCTCATCTCAAGCAGAAAGAAACTTGAAGATGTGACGCTCAGTATAGACGGTTTTAGTATCCGCACGGGGACATCAATTAAGTATCTAGGAGTACTTATAGATGCAAGGCTGAGCTTTAAAGCGAATATTATCGCAATGAGCGAAAAGGCGGCCAGAGTGCAAATGGCGCTCGCAAGAGTAATGCCAAACATCGGGGGGACCAAAGCAGGTAATACGATCCCTCGTATCGCGTGTTACCCTATCGGTGTTGATGTATGCAGCCCCTATATGGGCATCAGCGCTTAAAAAGGCAACCTACGCCCGACACTACAACGCTGTAGTGAGACGTACAAGCCAGAGAGTCTGCAGCGCTTTCCGGACGGTATCCGGTGATGCCATTCAAGTTCTAGCCGGTATAATGCCGGCTGACTTGACCGCGCAGGACTACCAAGCGCAATATAATCAGAGGCACAGCCAAACCCCTATTACCTACGATGAAGGTAAGTCCATTAGGGATTGGCAGCAAAGGTGGGATGCAACTAGCAGTGGGAGGTGGACACATCGACTGGTGCCAAATATAGAAGCTTGGGTCAGAAGAAGCCACGGACAAGTGGACTACTATATGACCCAGTTTCTTACAGGACATGGCTGTTTCAGGCGCTACCTGAACAAGTATGGTCATGATCCTGAAGTTGTATGCTACCTTTGCAATGAAGGCGATGAAACTGTGGAACACATTTTCTTCCACTGCCCTTATTACGCAGGCGAACGGGAAATCGTCAACAGACGCTTAGGAGTAGATATAAGTCCAGAAAATATTGTAGGGCGTATGATTGAGACCCCAGAAAACTGGGAATGTATGAGGGATATGTGTGTGTGCATTATGGTAGAGCAGCGTAGGCTAGAAAGACTGCGAAACTCTTCCTCGCAGCACCCAACAACCAGGTAGAGCCACCACAGGGCTAAGCTCGGCCCCTTGCGAAGATTTATACTTCAGGAGTGGTTCCGCAAGGGGGTATCACAAACGAGCCGTAGGGGGAGTGTTCTTTAGAGGGTTTTTAGTGGGTGCGGGTCCCACACTACCGTCACTAGGACGGTGTCTGTCAAGATTTTTTCCCTATGAACACTCTAATATAAAAAAAAAAAAAAAACACATAGAAACACACACACGCATACACATACACACACACATGAATACTAAGCCAACTGCTTCGTGAGCCATGAAAACATTTTAAAATTTATTGCAATGAAAAAAAAAGAATATATACATACAGATATACAGATATACATTATACATGCACAGTTATCTATACATGCACAGTTATCTATACACACTCAGATACCTAAATATATACATATATATCTGTATATAGCATACAAAATCAACAGAGCCGGCGTCGTTGCTTGGCCAACTGGCAGCTAAAGGTTGCCTGAGTGAAGCGCAAAGCTGTTGCCATTGTCTGCACATGTCGGCGTGCCCCGATCTGTATGTGTGCTGTAAGTGTGTGTGTGTGTGTGTGTGTTGTAAGTGTGTGTATGTGTGCTGCAAGTGTGTGTCTGTGTCTGTATTTGTGGCTGGCAAATGGCAGCCGTTTTGAAAATTTCATCATTGCATTTGGGTTTTTGGCTTCGATCGACGCGCCGCTTTGGCAGTTAAGCAGTTGCTCTCCCTTTCCCTCATTCTTTCTCCCTCTCTCTCTCTTGCTCTCTCTTCCTCTCTTTCTATCTCTCTGTCTAGTGCCAGCCGTTTTTGTTGAGCGATTTCACTTGCCCCCGTTTGTGGCACTTACAGTCGCGTCATTTGGACTGCTCTCGGCTGGTTTTTTTAACCCGCCCCTTCTAGCTGCCCCCTCCCCTTGTAACTTGCCCCCCCTTACGTAGCACTGCGTCTGCCTGCCAGCTGTCATGGCTGAGTGCCTCTTTATCGTGCCTCAAGTGGCTTCGGCTGCTACTGCTGCGCTGTGGAATGGAACACGGGCAGGACACACATGTGTCTGCATGCCTCGCCATCTCCTCTCTCTCCCTCTCTCTCTTATGCTCTCTCTCTCGTGCTCTCTCTCTCTCTCTTTTTCGTTCTTCGCTTCATGTTGAGTGACTGCTGAAATCTGACAGGCATCGTTGCCGCTGTCGATGTCATTTCCAATGCTCATTGCCGGCAGTTCTTTGCCATTGATTTGTGTCGCCTCTCTCCTCTCGCCCCTTGCCCCTTGCCCTTCGCCCCTCGCCACACTCTCGGCCCGCTTCGCTTGAGAAGCCACTGCGCGCCCGTCTGCAGAGACAGAGTTAGTGCCCCAAACCGCTTGGCACATTTCGCCTGATTGCCCAATTCGGGCAGCTCCCTGCCCTGCCCTGCCCTGCCTCTTCAGCCTGGCCACGCCCACTTGCCAGCCTACCAGTAGCGCATTAAAAAACTCACACAAAATTACAACAGACAAGCGTATACACACACACACACACACACACAGATGGCCTGTATACGCTACGTATACGTATTTTTTAAGTCAATATCCGAGGGAGCGCGAGGCAATCAGGCAAACTGCTTAAGCTCTGGCCACGCCCCTTCTCTCGCACACACACGCCCACACACATTATCAGCAAAGCACTCATCATCATCGCGAGCAAGTGCCGGCAAAGGGGGAGTAGGGGGGACCAGGCGGGGCAAGGGGTAATGAACTCGCATAAAATGCCGCATAAAGTTCGCTTCCAGCTCCAGCTTCGACTTGGACTCGAACTTCAGTTTCAACTTTTGCACCCCGTCCACCAGCACCCACCTCCCACGCTAATAAAAACATTAACGTTTCTCCCCCGCTCACATATGTTAAGCGATAGCAGAGCAGCAGCATACAAGGGGGTGGAGGAGGGGAGCAGCCAAGGGAAGGCACACAAGTTTACTCATAAATAAATATTTCCATGGCTAACATTTTAAGCCGAGACTTGAACAATGCGTCTGCCGGCGCCTTTAAGTTGGCTTTGGAGAAAGACTACCCTCCCCCTCTGCCCCCTCTACCCCATCTTCCCCTTCTCGGGCAACGCGTGCCAATTTGTTAATAGAAGCGAAGTTAGTTGTTGTAATTTGAAACTGTTTACACTCGCCCGAAGAAGTTTCTGAAGCGGATCGCGGTTGAATGAAGCAAGTCAAAAGGAGAGTACGGCTGTGTCAAGGGTGGGGGAGGGGGTTAGAGACAGAGTAGATGCCGCTCTGACTGGCTTACTGGCCGGGACCAACGTTTGTCCAATTGTGCAAGTTTTCTGCCAGCCAAGCCACAGTCAGATAACACAAACGGGGGGCAGCGAACGAGTTGCCAAAACTTTTGGCCCCAGCTCAAGTAACAATGGTATTTAAGTTTACCCCAGTCTCGGGCAGACCGTTCTCCTGCCAACTCTACGTCTCCTCCCCCTCCTTGCCCCTTCGATTGTCCTCTTGATTGGCTGATTGACTTGGCAATGGCCCGCAGCGCACTTAATTGTTTCAGTCCTGACAAAACTAAACGCCACAGTTTGAGCAACATTGCAGGCATGTGTGTGTGTTTCGTAATCGATACTAAGTTATGATGCCTTCAATATCTTCGATAACTTGACTTTAAGCATCAAGCAAATATTAATGCCGCCAACATAAATTGAATTTGGAAATTGGAAAGTGTTTGCCTTCTCTCACTTTCTCCACTTCCCTCTCTTTGCCCCTTACTGATAAATTGCCGAAGTCATTTCTCATCTGCCTGCCGTGCAACACACACACACGCACACACATGCTGCGCCTGGCATGTTGCATGCCTCAGTAAGCAATAAGTTCGACAAACTCATTTCATTAAGCTCAGAGCTGCATAAAAAACGAGCTAATGCGCTGCCACTGCCGTTGCCACTGCCACTGCCTCCCATGCTCCTACTGCTCAATCGATTGCGCACTAAACTCCCCAGCCCCTACTCCTTAACCTCCCTCCTCCCCTCTACCGTTAAATGCATGCAATGTTGCTGCCGTCGCTGTTGCTGTTGCTGTTGCCGTTGCCGATATCTCATCATTTATTGGCAAGCGCTTTTCAACGGATTGGCAGCAGCAGGAGCAGCATACGCGCCGATACACACTCACACACACACATGCACACACACACACACTCACACACACACACATATATACTGAGGGAGACTGATACACATGGCTTAAGCTGCTGCAGGCAGAAGCTGCTTAGACTGACGCCGAGACTTGCACTAAGACATGCAGCCCGGACGAATTCAGGCTGAGGCTGAGCCTGAGACTGAGACGGAGTCTGAGATAGAGCTGCGACAGTTCTTGAGACTAGTCCAGGGCAGGCCAGAGAAGTCCAGCGTATACAGGAGAGAAGGGCGAACTAGCGCCTGTTGGTATTTATTGCCAGTCGGCAGCCTCAAAGCACCGCACTCGGCAGCCATCAATTTTTTATTAGATTATATAAAATTTACGAACGATTTATCTATGCTCACGGCCGCGTCTGTCGCCAGCTTGCCCCTCCACCTTCCTCCTACCTCCTCCTTCCATCTAATCTTGCAAGAGCATGTTGTTCATCCGATTGGCACAATCGAGCAGGGACAAAAACAGCCGCAGGATGTGCGGGCTGTATTTAATGCAACCATGTGATTTACTTAGCACTGAATAAGCAAGGCGAGTCGACGAGACGAGACGAAGGCAAAGCTGAAGACGAGCAGAAAGTGAACATGCTGGAAGAGCTGGCATTGAAAGGCAACCCTTCTGAGACTACATTGCATTGTGGAAGTGCGTGGAAATATCAAATAAAAAAATGTTAGAGACTAAACAAGTTCCAGCAAATGTACTGAAGAGTTCAAATGACTTGGAGTACTCTAAATAAAACCAGTAAGAAAAGCAACAGTCGCGCAGCAAGCGACAGTGGGATACCCTTCGACCTATGTTCCCGTGTAGTTTAATTTGTTAAATTCATACACATATGCATATGCACATGCGTTGAAATTAATCCCGACAGATGGGGCTCGCGCTTTGCGCTCGCCCGCCTCCCTTGTTAGCTGACAGAAGCACTTGGTTTTCTGCTCATACTTTCTTAAATAACTTCTGTGATTATTGTCCGATCGGATTGTAATTTGGACTCTAGGTAGATATTTCATTTAGCTTAGTATATGTTAAAGTCAGAAAGTTATATCTTTTATACAGCGCTTAGAAATTGAGTTCAAAAATTAAATTATTGATTTGTGGGGGCGGTGGGCGTGGCACCTAACATTTTAAATAAACTTGATCTGCCTATAGTACACAGGAGTCTTCCTGCCAAATTTTGTAACTCTAGCTTTTATAATAACTGAGATCTGTGCGTTCATATAGACAGACAGACAGACAGACAGACAGACATGGCTCAATGGACTTGGCTTGTGATCCTGAGCAAGAATATATATACTTTATGGGGTCTCCCACGCCTCCTTCTGCCTGTTACACACATTTGCACAAAGTTAGTATACCCTTTTTTGACCATTTTCAATGGTCGAAGGGTATAAAAATACAACTTTCTGATTTTCACATTTACTTAGCTTCTTGAAATATCTATACGTACGTATTCTCTATATTTCTTCTGACTGTCGAGTGCGTTCGACAGCTGCTCTAGTTTTTTGTCGATCCAAGTAGCACTTCGAAGCACATTGAAGCTATAGATGAAATCTTATGTCGAAACATTCATCAGTTCTCATTTAGTCGTTACTATGTACATTCAGACTAGAAATTTATTTTTTGTAAATTTTATTATTTTGAAATACTTTATTATGGAAAACAAGGAAAGTAAACTTTACAGAGTGGCACGTAAACCTCGTTTAATACATCCGCAATCCACGGTTCCTGATAATAATAATAAGATGAATGATGAGAAGTATTTAGTGCTTTACAGAGGAAGAGGATAAAATAAAATACACTCGACAAAGCACTTGTAAGATTTGCCATCCTTAAAACGAGAAGCCATGAATTAATAGTGTTGCCTCATATTTTATAATGGTAACTGCCTTCACTCTCAACCTGGATCTGGATCTGGTTTTTAAAATTTGAAGTTTTGAACTAAAAAATATTAAATGATATTCTATCGTAATACATCAATTAATCAATCTTTTTTATACCCTTCGACCATTGAAAATGGTCAAAAAGGGTATACTAACTTTGTGCAAAATGAAAATGTATGTAACAGGCAGAAGGAGGCGTGGCAGACCCCACAAAGTATATATATTCTTGCTCAGGATCACTAGCCGAGTCGATTGAGCCATGTCTGTCTGTCTGTCCGGATGTCCGGATGTCCGGATGTCCGTCTGACCAGATGAACACACAGATCTCAGCTATTATAAATGCTAGAGACACCAAATTTGGAATGAAGGTTCCTATGCACTCGTCGCAGATCAAGTTTATTACAAATGTTAGGTGCCACGCCCACCGCCCCCACAAATCAATAAATAAATTTTTGAACTCAATTTGTAAGCGCTGCATAAAAGATACAACTTTCTGACTTTAACATATACCAAGCTGAATGAAATATCTACGTAGTCTCCAAATTACAATCCGATCGGACAATAAACACAAAAGTTATTTAAGAAAGTATGAGCATAAAACCAAGTGCGTCAGCTAACAAGGGAGGCGGGCGAGCGCGTAGCACGAGCGCCATCTGTCGGGATTAATTTCAAAGCATGTGCATATGCATATGTGTATGAATTTAAGAAATTAAACTACACGGGAACATACTAGGTCGAAGGGTATCCCACTGTCGCGTGTTGCGCGACTGTTGCTTTTCTTACTGGTTTCACTTGTTGATTCCTTAATCGGTTAGCTAAAGAGTATCGCTATTAGGGTGACCATAGCCCTGTCCTGCTATACTTTGCAATTCAAGCTACCTTTGGACATCTTGAGTTCTCAACTTACTGAGCTACGAATTGGATACAGCTAACTAGATTAGTGCAGGGTGTCAGGTTTGCCAACTTCCACCACATACTGAATTGCGCAAGCACACGTACACCTGTGCAAAAGGTACCTGCATGATACATTAGTAAACATACTCGCTGATAAGACGTTAAATAAACTGAGCAGCACGACTCGAAAATGAAAATGAATCGTGTTGAAATTTAAAAGAGATCCATTTCCAGTTCCCTCTTCAGTCCCCTCTTCAGTCCCCCTCCCCAGTTCTAGTTGCGCGTCTGCTGCCAATTGCCATACTTTTCTAAGAAGCCTTCTGCGTGAACACACAGATCTCAGTTATTATTAAAGCTAGAGATACCAAATATATACTCGTATACCTTATGGGAAGATCTGATTCTTTCTGAGAGTTCAAGGTGTGCTAGAATGAGCTGAGGAAGGTTCTAGGTGGCAAAGGGCCACATGTATTTCTCATATCAACACTCATCACTCAACCCTTAATCGTTTATTTTGAAAGTTGAGTTGAGATTTACAGACTTTACATGATTTAAACTGATTCTGTTCACTAAGTTGGTGTTGTACTAAAATTTGTGTTGATGATAAGATAAGTTTGGCAAAAGTTTCGCATCGTGTTCGATTTATTGTGCATTATTCGCCTTTGCAGCTGCCACAATTTGCAGCTGTCTGAGCTGCATTTACTGAACAGCAAACAGTCACGCATATCGCACAAACACTCCGCACTGCCACACACACACACACAGACAGACAGACACATGCATAGCACTCCTGAAAGTGCAGTTGGTGCTGACCTAAAAGTTGATTGTTACGGCATTTGCATCAAATGCAAAGCTCGCCGAATCTGCTTGCCACAGCCACAGACGCAGATGCAACAGCAACAGCAACAGCAGCCATCGCATTCTTAATCAGCTGGTCAATTAGTCTGTCTGTCTGCCTGTCTGTCTGTCACTCAGTCAGTCAATCAATTGGTCAAGTGTGTTGGCCAACGCATCGATTGGTGTTTGGTGCTTGTTGATCTATTGATAGTCGCGCTGGTTTTTAGCCTTGCCAATGTCTATATCAAATGATTTTACATGAAGCGTTGCACGCACACACACACACACACATAGACAGAAGCCACACAAATCAATCGGTTTGACGCAACACAATCAGTGTCTGAAAATCAATGCCATCGAAGCAGAAAAGCAACGACGAGAGAGAAAGGGGAAAGTGTAAAAAGTCGCATATATATTTTTCGGAAGTTTGTCGGTTGACTGTGCCGCACTGCCCGCCCTCCGGCCACGCCCACTCCCGTCGACGATGGATGGTGGGCAAAAAGTCAAATGGATTGAATACATATTGAGTTTATGATGTTGTCGCTGGCAATTTTCGTTGGCTTTAAGCGGTTTGCGCGTTCTGCCGGCTTTGCTCTTTGTGCTGCGTTGCGTTGCGTTGCGTATACGCAGTGGTGGTGCGCCGTGTGTGTGGGCATGTGTGTGTATTGGCTGGTGTGCGTATTGTCGATTATATGCTTCACAGAGCTGCCAACACACTCAGCCCACACACGCCTCAGCGCAGCAGCCGCGTTTTGTTTGCCCTCTGCCTGGTCTTCTGCTTGTAGTTGTACTGCGTGTGTGCCTCTGTGTGTGTGTGTATGTGTATGTGTGTCTGTGTGTGTGTCTGTGTGTGTGCGTGCGTGCGTGTATTTATGGACTCTGGGAGTAAATTGAATTTTGCCCACAACAACGACATTAGCCATATCGCAGCAGGGTTATGGCCATTGACTGGCTTTGATATTGGCTCCGGTTCTGGCTCTGGCTCTGGCTCTGGCTCTGGCTTTGGCTCTAGCTTTGGGCTCGAGAGCTGGGGATTGTGTTAGGGGTGTTTCTGTCTTGGTTTGGCACTCTTTTCATATCGTCTCGCCTACTTTTTGTCTGGGTTATGGCATTCTGATTCGATGATTTCCTATGCTAACGCGCGTCTCAAATTATCATATGCATGAGGTCGCACTTAATTCGAGATTTGCCCAAGCTGTTAACTATTGTAAGGTGGACTGCCATATGCAAAAGGATGCGCCATAAATCAAATTGGAAATTGTGCATGAATTTTAGATGCGAAATTGATGAAGTCTGCTGGACTTGCTGAGGTATGAGGTAGATTTTAATTGGGTGTTTAAGGAGGAGAACAACATCAGGTAAAGTTAGCTTTGCTCTCCTCATAGATGCCACAATGAGCTGTGATCGTGATTCGTTTCTTCATTGCCAGTTGCCATTTGCCAGCTACCTTCTTGCCATCTGCCACCTGCCACCTGCCACACGCGGCAAGCAGCTGCTCTCGCCCGATTTGCTTGTGTTTGTGAGGCATTTGTCACACAATCCAGTAACTTTGGCCAAGTACTTTGTGCTTTTCACTTTTCAACAGCTTTGGTTATTGGACTCGCCTCTGCCTCCGTTTGATGCCCCGCCCCGCCCTGCTGCCTCGGCTGGCGTCTTCAACACTTAGGTAATTTGAGTCAAACTTTATGCGAAAGTTACAAATTTGTGCCACAATTTGTGCAAAACTTTTGAGCGACTCTCGGCTGCAATTCACTAACTCGCTCCTTGTATCTCTCCCCCTGCTCCCCTTTCCCCCACTAAACTAAGCCTGCATTCACAGTATTTATTGCATAAAAGAAGCACAAAAATCAATGTGCAAATGGGGCGCATAAGAGTGCGGGGGATGTGGCAGGGGGAGGGCGAGGGAGAGGAGTGTGGTCGCATTTGCTGAAATCAATTTGCGCTAGTCAGAAAGTGTTGCCGAGTGGCGCATTTAAAAGTAACTTGAATGACAATTATATCAACGTCAATGTGCCATGCCCCACACCGCCCCGCCCACCACCACCCAGCCCCGCCCACTTGACACTCATTTGCATTTGCGCCTTGTCTCGCCTGTTTTTTTCAATTCTTTTTTCCGCCACTTTGGCACTCAACTTTCATATGAACTTTTGTTGCTGTCTGTGCAGTTTTTGTTGTTGTTGTCATTTTGACCAAGTTAGCGAGCGTATTTCATGAACTACCCTATGCTTCAGCTGCTTAAAGACAGGGTGTTCTAACTCATGGTTTTGTATACTTGAAATAGGGAAAAGGCTGAAGCTGCTGTACGCGGTTCTGCTTTTAATTATAAATGCGATTAAATAAAGTAGGAAAATTTTTTAAAGTATTACTCAGAATATATATGTACATATATAATGTATTATAATATATTAAAATATAATATTATATATAGAATATGGATTAGTTATTTGGTGTATCCTTTCCAGAATAATTAAAGTATGCAATCAATTTTGATTGGCTTACAAAGCGAACGAGCAAACCAACTATCAATGCATATTGCCAGCTACCCTTGCACTTTGCCTTCCACCTCCTATCCTTTCTCCTTCCTTACACCCCTATTGTGTATAATTTGCATTCGTCTTTGTGTTCCTAATATATTTGCTTTAACTTTCGAAAGTTTTAAACTGTTTTTGTGCCTTGATTTTGCTGGACCGAATTCATTTTAGTGCACTCACCACTTGCCAGCCCCTTGAAAACCCAATGGCATAGTGGGCGACAAGCCATGACTGTTGGCACACATATGTGCACACACACACACAGCCACTCACACACACACACACATATACTCACTCGCTTGCTCACTGTGCCGGCATTGAATCACATTTAAAGAGTTCATTTTGCATGCGAAACGCGTTTGAAATGCTCGACGGGAAACGCGTTCGGCTTTGGTTTTTGTTTTTACCGCACACACGCACATCCCCATCTGTGTGTGTGTATGTGTGCGCCTTGTCGGAGTGTCTGTCTGTCTGCGTTTCTGTCTGTCTGCGTGACTGTTGAATTACGCGCTTTAAAAACAATTTTGTCGATTTTTTAATATTTTATTGCGCATATCAAATTCGCATTCAAGCGGAAATCCCTAAGCGCAGACAAAACGCCTCGCCTACCCACACACACATGCACATAAGCGAGACTGAGAGGGATCGGTTGAGGAAGAGAGAGAGAGAGAGATAGACAGATGTATGCACGTGCTGCTGTCAGTCGGTTGTTGGTTCCGGGATTTTAGCTCTCATGTCGCCTGCGATGTTTATGAATACATTTCACAGCTGGCAACGGCGTCAAGAAGGGGGCGTGGCGGCGGGACAGGGCGTGCCACCTTGAGATGCCGCCAACGCCATGGCCAACATTGGCCTCCAGCGCGCGCCTAGAAATCAGCACGCAAAGTTATATTTTATTGATTCTAAACTGACTGTGATATATGTCTGCCATATAACCTCGCCCACCTCCTACAACTCATCCTTCCCCTCCTGCCCTCCTTCTCTCCTTCTCTCTCTCTCTCTCTTGCATGCAACCCATGTTGCTTTGCACTGCAACTGAAGGCCCTTAGCTATGGCTCTGGCTTGGCTACCACCATCCCCCCCCCTCTCTCTCTCTCTCTCTCTCTCTCACTCCTCTCCTACTCCTAGCTGAGCTTGAACCTCACTGCGCTTCAGTGCACTGAATACCATCATGATGCTGATGTTTAAGTGCGCACGTGACGCTGGCAAAAATGTGAATGGGCGAAGGGACTGACTGCTCTCCTGCCCCCTTTCCGCCCGCCTGTTTCCCTCGCAGGGGCTGCTCAGTTGAAGTGGAGCAATCAGTTTTTGCTTTCTTGTTTTTTTTTTTACCCGGCGCACTTTTCGTTTCGTTTCGTTTTGGTTTCGACGCCTCGATTCGTAATTCTGTTGATGTGCTGCGGTGCGCTGTTTTCCACATCGGATAAGTCTAGCTAGACTCGCTTTTAGCGTATGTGGCATGCCTCATGGGCGGCAGAGTCTACGCCACAGTGGTACTTGCAGTGCTTTTGATTGATTTGATAATAGTAAATAAACTGTAGCATACTCTGCTGACTATCGCATACTCTGCTGACTATCGCATACTCTGCTAACTATCGCATACTCTGCTGACTATCGCATACTCTGCTGACTATCGCATACTCTGCTAACTATCGCATACTGCTAAACCATGTGCTGGTTCCACTGTGCCGGCATAATGCGTGCAGCTAAAGCTAAGTGGAAGCTAAAGCGAGCTGAGCTGAAAGCCGCCAGAGCTCTGGCAATCTGTTGTTGTTCTTGCTGTTGTTGTGGATGCTCTTGTTGCTGTTGTTGTTGCTGTTGTTGTTGTTGACGGTGCAAGACTGGACGATTGACAGTTTAATAGTTTTCGTAGTCAATATTATGCTATTTCGTGCTGCAGCCACATGACTGCGCCTGGCACCATTTGCGGCTGTACAAAGCAGAGCGCAGAGTGCAGGTTGGGATGGGCAAGAGATGCTGCTATGTTATATCTGCTGATGGGCCTGCCATTCAGTGGTTGCCAGCTACCAATACATACTCTTTCCAACTCCTCCTCCACACTCGCTAACAGAGCCACAAGCCCGACAGGCCGTGCGCCTCATTTGGCTCTTTGAAATTTGATTGCACATGCGATTGGCAAGCTTATCGAGAGGGAAGTGCTGAGAGGGGGGAGGAGGGGAGGGTTTAGATGGTCTACATGGCATCTGCCACGTGGCAAGCACTGCCACATAATATATGCAGATTTTGCATATCGAGTATAAATTTTGGTGCATTTTCCATTACCAACAGCGCGTCGCACGCTGCGTATGCGCAATATTACTTTCAGCCAATTTCGTTGTCACTGGCGCTGGTGTCTGGTCTGTGTGTGGGGCTTAAAAGCTTTGTCAACAATGCATCCGAATTAGTTATGTGTGGAATTTGTTGGAATTAGTGTAACAATTGCAGTTTTAATGGCCACGCCACGCCTAGACGCGATAAAGCTTTGCTTTGCCTGCTTTTGTGCAGCAAATTAGGTTTAATTTTTGCAAATAGACACAAAATAATTGAAAATGCAAAGATTCTCTGTCAGTTTACAGTTCGACTTTGCAAGTGAGCTGCATAATTAATTTATTCCAGCTGCATTTGATGAGTACCTCCAAAGAGCGCTGAAAAGTATGCAATGATTTTTAACAAAGTCCTTTTCGCTTGTTAGAAAGTTGTCACACGGTACGCTTTAATGTAAAGCACCACGCAACCGATGATTTATGAATTGTGTATGATGTGCTGGCGGATTGCTTCAGCTATCTATATCCATAAATAGCCAGCTCCCACCACAACAGGACGATGGACTGACAAAAACTGACAGAATAAGTTAGTTCGATGTCCGTCATAAGCTTGTGTAGCATATTTTTCTTAAAGACGAGGGGAGAATGACAGACAGAGAGAGAGAGAGAGGGGAAGAGACAAAGTGAGATGAAAGTTGCTGTCGCCCATTCAACAGTCGTGCGTGTAGTCGCGTCTGAAGTTGTGGCGAATGATGTGTATGCCTGATTTCTCTAATCCCTGATTATCCTAGTGTATATTTGTGCTCCCCCCCTTGACGTGCCTGATATCTCACTCACTCTGCTGCGCTCTGGGCCCAACTATGAGCTATTATCTACTTATGCCGTTTGGCAAGCAATTTTCAGGAAACGAAGTCAGTTCTCCGCCCTCCCCCCACACACACTCCCTCGCCTAAACCCAAAATAAAAATGCCAACTCGCTTGTTTTTTTTCATCTGTTTGCTTCTCGTTTTCTTCTGCTCGTGTTGCCTTTTGTCCAAGCCAAACGACTTTGAATTACCATAAAAGTATGTGTGTGTGTGTGTAGTGTGTGTATGTAACAATTTTTGGGCAACGACTCGCAAAATGTTTGAATCGAGTTATGACAGCACAACAGGCCCAGGCCCAGACCCAGCCCCGGCCCAGTTTCAGTTCCCATTGCCTTTCCAGTTCCACTCAACCCGCTGCCAGCCCGCTTCCGTTTCCGGTCATCCGCCCTTTTGTCACTCGCCTGCCTCTGCTGGCACGTGTGTGTGTGCGAGTGTTTATTTGCTTGTGTACGTGTGTGTGTGTGTCTGAGTGTGTGTGCATAAAATCAGATATCAACCAGTAAGAAAAGCAACAGTCGCGCAACACGCGACAGTGGGATACCCTTCGACCTAGTATGTTCCCGTGTAGTTTAATTTCTTAAATTCATACACATATGCATATGCACATGCTTTGAAATTAATCCCGACAGATGGCGCTCGTGCTACGCGCTCGCCCGCCTCCCTTGTTAGCTGACGCACTTGGTTTTATGCTCATACTTTCTTAAATAACTTTTGTGTTTATTGTCCGATCGGACTGAAATTTGGAGACTACGTAGATATTTCATTAAGCTTAGTATATGTTAAGTCAGAAAGTTCTATCTTTTAAACAGCGCTTACAAATTGAGTTCAAAAATTAAATTATGATTTGTGGGGGCGGTGGGCGTGGCACTTAACATTTGAAATAAACTTGATCTGCTTGATCCACACAGGAGTCTTCCTGCCAAATTTGGTAACTCTAGCCTTTATAATAGCTGAGCGCTTACAAATTAAGTTCAAAAATTAAATTATGATTTGTGGGGGCGGTGGGCGTGGCACCTAACATTTGAAATAAACTTGATCTGCTTGATCCACACAGGAGTCTTCCTGCCAAATTTGGTAACTCTAGCTTTTATAATAGCTGAGATCTGTGCGTTCATACAGACGGACAGACGGACAGACGGACAGACGGACAGACGGACAGACGGACAGACGGACAGACAGACAGACATGGCTCAATCGACTCGGCTAGTGATCCTGAGCAAGAATATATATACTTTGTGGGGTCTGCCACGCCTCCTTCTGCCTGTTACATACATTTGCATTTTGCACAAAGTTAGTATACCTTTTTTGACCATTTTCAATGGTCGAAGGGTATAAAAATTGTTTACAAATAATTTAATAGCCACAACGCACGACGCAAGCCACGCATTCGAATGGCCCACGGCACACACACGCACACACACACTTGCAATCATAAATCGGCTTTGTTGACCAGCACAGACACACACACATACACCTGGCACACACACATACACATGTTTGTGTATCGCTGGCTTATGGCAACCGACTGCGGTCAGCAGCAAACGCCAAACGACAAAGGCTCCATCGACCATGTGCGAGTGTGCGTATGTGTGTGTGTGTGTGTATCTGTGTTAGTCGGTCATAAATAAAATGCTAGTCCGAGAACAGTTTAGGAAGGGAGTTGTGGGCATGGGCAACAGAGGCAGTGGGGACGGGCAGGGGGTTTGGTTGCGGATGCGACTACACGACATTAGGCCGAATTAATGCGCGCAAGGACTTAAGTCGCAAATTTATTTCTATTCAACATACGAGACAAAACGACAAGCGAGCCACAAAAACAAGTAGATTTCCCCTCCCTCTCTCTTCCTCTCTCACTCGTTGTGCGTGTCCATAATTCGGCATGACACTGGAAATCCGGCGATAAATGTTACCAGCAAAATGTGCGTGCCTACCAAATGGCAGAGACTGAAACGAGGCCAGGGGGGAACAGGAGGGGGATAAGCAGCAGGGGGGTGAGGTGTGTAGCTGACCAATCCCAAATGCTAACTAGAACAATTTAGGTGCTGTCTATCCCTCTCTCTCTCTTTCTCTCTCTCACTCTCGCCTCTGCACATTGGGCCGCTTTGTGTTAATTTGTGGACAAATTTGTGCGCCGCAACGGAAGTTGCCGCTGCCGGAGACGGACACGGACACGGACACGGTAGAGAGAGGTGAGACAGGGGGGAGACGGAGGCCAGCGCCTTGTTGCCATTGTCTACACTAATCCAATGGATCAGCAATCGATAATGAAGTTGCCGAAAAACACACGCGCCGGTGTCATAAGTTAGACAGACAGAAGCCCCAGAGCCCTGAGTACCCTCTACACCTCTCCGTGCAACATCCACTGGCTGCCCATAGGGCATGGTTGGGGGTGAGGTGAGAGGCAGTGGGGTAGGCGTTCAAGTGTGCCATCGATTTGTTTGCTGCAAATCCAGTTATCGATGAGCTTCGTGCTGGCAACAATGATGATGATGATGATGCTGTTGTTGTTGTTGTTGTAGTTGTTGTCTGCTGTTGTTGTTGTTGTTATTGGATGTTGACGGTGGCTGGGCACAGTTTCAATTTATGTTAAGTGCTGGACAGGGAGGGAGGAGACGGGGTGTAGTCATGCAAGCGGGCTACCGTTACCGTTGGAATACAAGCAAGCATACGTTCCACGCTTGGGCAGCTGCTGCTCAGCACCCTGCCTCTGCACCCTGCCCCTGCTGCCCCCCTTGCCACATGAGCCAAGGTTGGTACGGGTATTAGCACATTTGGTGCATTGATTCATGCATCTGCTCACGGATGTGGATGCTGATTGGAGCCAGTGCCACAAATTGCCTAATTTATTGTATGCTTAACCGCAAGATGGAATTGCCAATGGGCTTAAGCAGTGAGCACTGCCCTAGACAAGAGCTTTACAGCAGAGCTACTACTTCACGCCCCTTGTCTCTGTAATGCTGTTAAGCTGGGAGAGGGGGTTTACTGTTTTAAGAAGGCTGCCAGACAGGCTGCCGTAGGAGTCCTTGTCACGCTCATCATGGCCGTCAAGGATGCCCGCATGACGGCGCATTCACAACAACACCCCTCCCCCGCCCCCTACTATTTTGTTTGTGATGCCATTAAAGTGCACCAATACCAAATCTTTAAAGATATTGAAAGTTGCAGAATTATAAAATGGAGTTGGAAATGTGTAAAATGTCTTGGAAATTTTCCAAATATTTAGTTGTACTTTCTTTTCTTTGAATACTATTTTAAATCTTTACGAATTTCTTTCGAGAACAAAAAATACCACCAGTAGAGTCCAGTTATCTCTACATTACGATCTGTTCTTCAAATACCTTGAGGAAAACTTAAAGAAATTCCTGCGAGACTGTTGGCAGCTGTCTTGCTCTAGGAGCGTTAATTACCTGAAATTACTCAAGTTATTAAGGTCAATTCTTTCTGATTATGTGCTCGCTTCGAGTTCACATTAACAGCAAAACAGGCAGCAACAAGTGGCAGCTGCACAAGCCTTAAGCTGCAACAGCGTTGACGGAGGCAGGCAGCAGCAGCGGGAAATTTGATTAACACGCCGACTAAAATTTAATTTAGCTGAAAATTCAGACGGAAAATGAATTTGCTAAACTTTGAAATAACAATTTTTATTCCTTTTCAGTTGAGTGCGCGAAGGGGAAGTGGAAGGGGCCTCTTGGATCGGGTCGTGCACGCATTAATGCAATAACAAGGGCAGCTGCAGCAAACGAAGAGGGAGACAGTGCGAGGGAGTGAGAGAGAGGGAGAGAGCAGGATAGGGTGACTGGCTGCTGGTCTAGCTTAACTTTCAATTCATTAGGCCACAACAACGACGTGACAACTTTCGCAATGGCCAAACAAAAGCTAAATACAATCAGCTGTAAACAAAAGCCAAACTGACACACGAGACGAGCAGGGGAAGGTGCAAGTAGAGGGGAGGGAGAGAGAGAGACTGGCAGTAAGCCGAAACTGAAACTGCGCTGTTGTTGTTGCAGCAGTCGAACACGCAAAGTTGCAGCCGGCCTTAGCCACGCCCCAAAATGGAAAGCAAAGACAAATTAGTTGCAAGTTGGCGACGGCGACGGCGACGGCACCAAAGTCGCCTGCAAGTGGGTGAAGCTGCTGCACAAAGTTTTCTAGGCGCTGCAAAAGTTACACAGTTTGTGTCGTTCCCCCTTTCCCCTCTCCCCTCTCTCTCTGTCGGCTATCGCATTGTTGAGCATTGTTTAAAGTTTGTGCAAATGTGAAATAGAATTGGACAGGCGAGCAAAAGCCGATGCTACTTGGCCGGCAAAGTTTCCTTTCCTTTCCTTTCCTTTCCTTTACTTCTCCTTTCTTTTCTTTCGTTTGCTGCCGGGTATTTATTTTACCCACTCTCTGCTGCTATTTATCCTCTACTCCTTTTTTTCGGCACTTTTATATTGTTATTGTTTGAAAAGCCACTTTGGCAGCGCGCGAATTAGCCAAATAATAAATAAGTGCACGACAAAAGGAGGCTAAAAAGTATTCAAACAACAATGAAATTACTTGAGATGTGCTTGTGCTGATGCTGCCACTGGTGCTGCCACTGCTGCTTCTTGTCGCTGCAACACGTTTGCCTAATGCTTGGCAACTTCTCGCTCTGTCAACAACAACGAGAGCAAACCGCAAATGTCGTAGCTGTTCTTGTTTTTTGCCCTCACATAAAGGACAAACTTTACTCGCATTCAGAAGTGTATGTGTATGTGTGTGTGTGTGTGTGTGTGTGCCTTGAAGTGTGTGAATGTGTGACTAGTTCATGATTCTCGAATTTTTATGCAACTCTTTCGCCTTGCCATACTCTGCGTTCATAAGGTGCCACGAGCAAGTGGCGCAGAGAAAGTTGTTCTGAGTGCGAAACGACAGCGAGAATTTGCAAGGAATAAATGGTTGGGTATCTATACATGCCTACAGATATAGATATATATGTATACCTGCAGCTTTAAAACTTAATGCAGTTGAGATGACACGATAAGGTGATACCAAGTGACCTGCAGTAAGAGACTCATATCAAAGTCCTGGCGTGATGAAGGCAGGGGAAAGGCATCGATCAGTCTGTATGTAATCAAATCAAATTAATGATCCGATAGTATTTGCAAGCTAAATATGCCACAGTATTATTAAGATACTTCTGGATCTATGAGGTACTTTTGTAATATTTAATAACTTCAAAATACTTGAATTACTTTTTGAGTTACTCTCGATTCGTTCAGTAAAGGTTAATTTTAACTGCAGAGTAACTGTGCGTCTTGCAGCTAGGCGTTTTTGCTTATTGAACTGATTATTAATTAATTAATTAACAGAGCTTAAAATCGAGTCTAAGTAAGGATAGCAACCTTTCTCTGACCCGGTCTCCATGGCATCGACGGCTGACCAAATGTGAGATCTAATTATTTGCTTCGCCTGCCAGACAGGCTTCATTATGAACCCGGCACGCCTCCTTGCAGTCACTGCCTGGGCTCGATAAGAAGTTCATTTCAAAGTTTTGTCGGACAACAAGAACAACAACAATAATAAGCAAGGGAATAGCAATGAAAGCCGTAACAAGCGCACACATTTTGGCCAGAATGCACTTCATTGGAATACCGAGAGTTGCTGATAGAGAACAAGAACGACAAGTTTTGCATTGGGACATTAGGAGAGATCACAGAAGTTTTGCCACATCTTCGACAACATCTTAATGTTGCGTTGGACTGTGGCAATAACAGTAAGAGTACTTTGTGTTGGAGAGAAGGAAAGGGGCGGGAGGGGGAGTGGTCGGTAACATTAGAGTGAAACATAAATGTTTATGATTTCACATTAGGAGTTACAAGGATTGTGATTGCCTGCAAGCAAAATGTGAAGTCATATCGATAAAACAGTTATCGATGAACAATACAATATATTTCACTTGCTACTGTTGGTTTTCTTGAAATCATAGCGATACATATATATCAGTTAACATTGAACGAATCGATAAATAAATTTCGATAAACATTGAAAAAATCGGTGAATATTTATTGTTAAACATATAACAAATCTGTTAATAAATATTAATAAAAGTCAAACAAATCGATAAATATATATTGATACACATCAAACAAATCGGTGTATATATGTATATCGATAATAATCATACACATTGATAAATATTATATATCGATAAGCATAAAATTAATCTCTATATATATATAACGATAAATTCGTTATCATATTTACTATACCTCTACAATTTCCCGTTTGTGTGATTAGTTATTGGAACAAATTTCAAATTGCTGAAAAGAAAAGAAAATAATTTAAAGTAAATATCGATTAACGGCTATCGATAACAAATGATTATTCTATTGCTTTTCATTTCTCTCATTTTTCAGTTTTATTTTTACTGGGATTTTCCTAAATTAGATATTGATTTTGAGTTTGCTCCACAATAGTATCTCACGTTCGGCGAATCCGGCCCTTGCTTAAGGAGTCACCCCTCACCTCCTCCTTTTACCCCTTACCAGCCCTCTCCTTCCCCCCTCCCAACACAATATCGTGAATAAAGCGTGCTGCAAGTGCAGCTGAGTGTGAAGAACTTAAAGCAGCATTTACATCTGCTGCAAGCTTGCCTTACTTTGTAGAGCATTGACCCATGGGGAAGGTAACGGGCAGGGAGGGGTGGGGTGGCCGACACAAGGGTCCATTTGTCGTGCAGTTGGCGCTTTGAAGCCGAAGGCAACTCGACTTTTGGCCACACAAACAGCTGTATCAGTTGGCAGCTGTTATTGTCCTGCAGCGCATCCTGACCGCAGATTTCAGTTCACCTTTCTCCCCACACACACACACACACACACACAGGGGGAATGTTTTAAGCGAATGAAGGGTGGGGGAAAGAGGGGTTGCAGCTCTAACTAACGGTAGTTGCAACGCCTGGCGGCAGCGTTGTGTGTTGTGGAATGTTGCACAACGCACGCGTATGATAAAAACTAAAAGCGGAAATACACAATGTCCTAAATGAATGTTTCATGCACATCCTGCTGTGCCGTGCCGTGCAGTGCTGTGCTGTGCTGTGTCGGAGCTGCTGCTGGGATGCGTTTAACTGCGCCACTTGCCAGCCAAGTGGGTCTGCAGTCAAAGTCCCAGTCGGCAGCGGGAGCGGGAGTCACCTAAGTGCAGCACTAACTTCATTTGCGCACGCAAAGCCGCAGTAGCCGTCGCGGAAAACGTGTCGTATGCGTAATGCGCGCTCAGAAGGTTGCGTCAAAACAACACACACACAAAGCTGCAGCACAAACACACACACACACAGAGACAGACACGCACAGACACACACACAGACAGGCAGAGACACGCACGTCGCTGCCGCGACACGCATTCGTGCTGGCAATTTGTATGCACTGAGAGATGCAGCGAAACGCTCTGAGACTCGCATTCTAACCCCCTCACCCTCTCCCCCCCTGTGCCCACGCCCCCTTCGTCTTTCACTCTTGTTCTCTGTGTGCTTCTCCTGTGCCGAGGGCAACTCGGACGGTGATGCGTTTTGTCGAGCGGAAGTCGAGTGCTTTGGTAATTTGTAACAAACTGTTCTTGCTGCTGTTGTTGTTGTTGTTGTTCCCCCTCTCCCTTTCTATCCTCCTCACGTTGTTGTTCCCCGTCTCCCTTTCTATCCTCCTCGCGTTGTTGTTCCTTCAAGACTCGCAATCGCAGTGCGCTGTGTTGATTAGAACTGCAGACAGCGCTGCCATTTGCCGTTGTCTTTAAGTGAGTCGGATATATGTATGAGATATGGTAATGCGAGGATACAAATAACTGACTAAATGCAAACAGGAGAGGCAGAGAGGAGAGTGGAGCAGGGAGTGGGGGAGTGGGGGTGGGGCTTAGCTAACTGAAATACCCACTTGCGGATGCAGAGCGCGTGCTTTGTATTTGACGCATAAGCAACTCAGCGAGACTTGAAATGCGCTGCCTTAGATCGTCTACTAAAGAGAGAGAGAGAGAGAGAGAGAGAGAGGAAATGAGAGGAAGAGAGAGAGAGAGAAGAAGAAGAGAGGGGGAGACTATATGATTAAGGAATCAGGTTCGGCGGAAACAACGCTGAATATGTAAGTCGCAAACAAAAGGAAAAGCTAGTTCATTGTTATGAGTCTTTAATCTGAGTAGCTGCTCAGCAAATATGACAATAACAGGGCATTTGCCAGTGCAGCATACCCTGATCTGTTTCTACTCGTATCTCTTGTTAAAGAAAGAAAGTTGTTTCTTTTTGTGAATCTCTTTTTTACTTCTGCCAAGTACTTGCTACTTGTTTGTGAAAATTAAGCTTTGAGAAATGGCTAGCGCACTCACTCAGGCAGACACACACGCACAGGGAGAAGAAGAGTGGGAGAGAGCGAGAGACACACACACAGACAGCGCACATATATAAGTATTTAGAAAATTACTTTCATTTGTGCTTCGTTTTGGTCGTTATTCTGAATGCTCTGAATGCTCTGGCTGGTTCCTCCTGGCAAACACTCTGCCCCCTTCTCTATCCGTCTCTCATCCTCTCTCTCTATCCACTCCTTCTCTCTCTTCGTGCTCCTCTGCCCTTGCAAGCCACAGCGTTTGGCCCCGACTGCGTCTGCTGCGTAGTTTTTGTGGCATTACAAAAGCATTTTCATTTGTATTTAGTTGCCAGTCTTCCCTTTTGCTCTCCCTCTCTCCCTCTCTCTCTCTCCCTCTTTCTCCGTTTCTCTTCCTGTTTGTGTGTTGGGCTGGCCCATTATCAACGTTGCCTTGCACATCTCTTTTTCGTCGTTCTCGTGTACTCGCACTAGTTGTAGCTAGTTTTATTGTTGTTGCTGTTGTCCTTGTTGTCGTTGCAGTTGTTGTTGCATTTGTAAATTACAAAAATGAAATTAAGTTCACACTTTGTCATGTGGGGACATTTACGGTTTTTAATTGTTTTACGCGGAGCAGACCACAAGTTCACCGACGAGAGAGAGAGGGCTGAGGGAAGGAGAGAAGGAGAGAAGTGTAAGGAGGGACTAGAGGAGAACGCAATTCCGAGAATGTTGCGCACCCCTTATGCCTTGTCCTTGTCTACCCTTGCTCATTGCGTCTCTCTCTCTCTCTCTTTCTCCCTCTCCCTCTCCTGTACTTTTCCGCTGTCTCTGTCCATCATTTGCAAAATGAGTAATGAATGCTTTCATCTCTTCATCAGCTTCATCATCATCGTGAACATCGTCGAGTTTGTTATAAATTTCACTTGTGTACATTTATAATTTCGTTAAATATTTGTTGTGCCTGGCAAGTGTGTGTGTGTGTGTGTGTGAGAGAGAGAGAGCAGAGGAAGAGCAGCATGTGGTCGTTTTACTTTTCTAATTAGAAAGTATTCTGTGCACATTTCATTGCACTGGCTAAATGAAGGACCTCGGCCAAGGACCTTTTCACTAGCACTTTAAATGTCTTAAAGTATGCAACATGCCAGAGAGAGAGAGACAGAGAGAGGGAGAGGGAGAATGATAGAGAGATAGAACGTGCCAGGGATGGGTGAGTGCGTGAGGAAGCAAGTGAACTGCATATCTTAATTGTTGCTGCGGTTAATTAACCACTTTAATTGCGAGCTGTTTGGCAACCCTGGCTTTTGAAGTGCAATCTACACTCAAGTTTAAAGATCTCATAAGTACTTTGAGTTTTTGCAGTGCGCCCTTTCGAAAAACTTTTGCTCTTTTGCCACGATTTGTCGACTTGCCGAATGCTTGCAAACTTTTGCACGCCCATGCACAGTGGAACAAACACGAACAGCAAATGGGTGAAATTGCAAAACTAAACTAGTTAGTCGCACTCAGGTTGGCGCCACTCACCTTGCCCCACTGTGCACGGACTTCATCACAATTCACCTGGCACGAGAGAACGTCGCGTCCATTTGGAATCATTTGCCGCAACTTGCATGCAAATCATCTGATTACTGTCTTCGGAACAGGAACAGCAGGAGCAATGGAAGTCGCCAGAATGGCAACTGGAACAGGAGTTACAGGAGTTTACAAGACCGGAGCTGAAGCCGAAGCTGAAACTGTCGCATTTTTTCTGCCATGCTTATAATTTATGGGATTCCTGCGCAGGGCAGGAAATGTCACATCCGAGCTTAAACAAATGGATTAAGCATATTTTATGTGCTTTCTTTCTTCGCAATCCCCAAAAAATTGAATTTGCAATGATTAAAGCTGAAACTCTCGATACTTTTGTTCAGGTATAGATGCGAGGGATGGTGATTTCATTACTTCTCTTTTTATTCACATTCGTATTCATGCTGAGCTACTTGGGCTACGTATGTCTGTCTGTTTGTGTGTCTGTCTGTCTGTCTGTCTGTTTGAGTGTTTGACTGTCTGTTTGTCTGTTCGTCTGTTTGTCTGTTTGTCTATCTGTCTGTCTGCCTGTTTGAGTGTTTAACTGCTTGTCTGTCTGTCTGTCTGTTTTACTTTTTGGTCTGTTTGTCTGTCTGTCTGTCTGTCTGCCTGTCTGTCTGTCTGCCTGTCTGTTTGTCTGGCGGCTCATCAAGCTGTAATCGCATTTTGAAAGAAGAAACCAATTTTGTAGCAGATTTACATTCGCCTGCGCTTTTTGTTGCCACGTCGCGCCGAGATTTCAAAGAGAGAGAATGAGAGGGGAAGTGAACAGGACACTGAGAATGGAGCAGCGTTTGGTCGTTTATCTGACGCCTCTGACATAATATATGGCACAGTTTTTGTTTGACTTTTGCCGCAGACCAGAAATGAGGTTTACCCTGGCCAGCCAGCAATTACTTTGCCTCTTCTTCTGCTCCTTCTCCTACATGTTTCCTCCTTTTGCTATGACTTTGTTTTTGTTTTGGTTTTGGTTTTTCCCTTACCTACGAAGCGGATGATTATGTTTGGGTTTTTGGAGCTTGCCAAATACCAAATGGATATTGGGCAACTGCAAAGGACTTTGAACAGATACGAGAAAGCATCAAAATTTAATTTCAAACTTTTGCCGGTTGCCAAAAAGATTTTTGCTTAGTTGCAATCCCTGCGATTAGTTGCAGTAACCCGTCGCCACTTGCCACTTGCTACTTGCCAGTTGCCAGTTGCTGCCCTTTGTCAGTTGCCACAGAAAACTGACCTGGGTAACAGTTAACTTACCCCAGTTGTCAAAGGCCCAAGACGAACGAGGGGGAACAGAAGGAGGACAAGATAAATTGGAAAATAATTAGTAAACTTACATAGAAAATAAAGCAAAGCGCAAATAAAAAGAGAGCGAATGTTGTAATAAAATAAAATGGCAGTCGACAATTTCCGGAATGTCAAATGAAACGGAAATTGATAGGGACACATCAATTTATTGCCGAGCCAGTCCCTGTTGCTCTGCCTCTTGCACTCTCTCCTCTTGTTTCTCTTACTACCCTTGCTGTTGCTGTTAATCTCGTCTCAAGTGTGTCTCCTGGTTCCGGGCATTTGTGCGCCCGAAGGCGATTGCCCGTTAAGTGTGTCCAGTAACAAATTTAATTGCGCCATTGCCGCGCGCTGCTCGAATGCGCCCGCAATCACTGTAGAAAGCAGCTGGCCTGGCACAGTGGGACAATATACGCTGAACCAGTTGCAGATTGTTAAGAAGACGTTGAAGAACTCTAACTCAGTACTCAAAGTCCGTTCTCAGTTGATTTTAAGATCATAACTCAGTTGTCTGTATGTCTGTATGTCTTTATGTCTGTTTGTCTGTGTGTCTGTATGTCTGTATGTATGTATGTCTGTATGTCTGTATGTCTGTATGTCTGCATGTCTGTATGTCTGTATGTCTGTATGTCTGTATGTCTGTATGTCTGTATGTCTGTATGTCTGTATGTCTGTATGTCTGTATGTCTGTGTGTCTGTATGTCTGTATGTCTGTATGTCTTTATGTCTGTTTGTCTGTTTGTCTGCCTGTCTGTCTGTCTGTCCGTTTGTTTGAACGTCATGATCGCAGCTATTATAAGATCTAAAGACTCCAAATTTGGCATAAAGGTTTATGTGAACTGCACGCAGATCAAGTTTGTTTCAAATTTTGATTGCCACACAAATCTATCATTAAATTTGTCCACTCGATTTGTAAGCGAAGTACAAGAGATGCAACTATCTGGCTTCGACACATACTTAGCAAACTAAAATATCTACCCCTCCTTCAAATTGCAATCCAAGCTGTGTCTGAGAGTGAGAAAGTAAAAAGGCAATAACGAAACTATTCTTCATTTGCCAAATGTGTACAGGGTATTTAGTAATCAAGTTCTTTCAACTATTTTTTCTCAGCTTTTCTTCTTTTCATGCACATTTTTCAACAAATTCCAATTGAATTTAAGGACTCTTAATTTGCGGATTGCATTCCGGGTGTATTTATTGATGCGTGTGCAACTTATTCTGTTTTTCCATATAATTTCAGGAAAAACAATTAAATATTCACATTTAATAGGGGTCGTGGGGTGCCCCCACCCCCCGTCCAGAGTGCCAGCAGTCGCCGCCAAGGGGAAGGACTCACGTCCGACAATGTGTTGGCTGCACTTTTAAGCCCATTGGAGCCTCGGCCTCAAACAATGACTCCCATTGGGAACGACGACAAGGATCGGAACATGGCCTACAACAGCTGTTGCTACATGACTCGACACAGCTCAGCATAACTAAGCATCCGCTTGCTGCTCCACTTGCTTCCCTTACTACACAACCAACCCTACACCCCCCCCCGCCCTACCCCTGCTCACTCTTTTTATTTTGTTGCTGCGTAAACATTTGATTTTAGAACATTTCCAACATAGTTGTCTGTGTTGAGGGCATCCGCCTGTTGCTGGGGCGTGTCTCCCGCCCCACCCCGTAAAAACGAAATGCCCGAAACAGAGCCGTATAAACCGCTTATTGTGCCTCCACTCCATCCTCCACCCACCACTCACTCTCTCTCTACAAATGCCACGTCAGACGTCTTGCAATGATTAATTTATTGAAATTTGCGCTTATTGCGATTTCAAAATTTATGTATGCGTTTTATTTGGACAAGCGACGCCGATAATTTGTCAAAAAGTCGTAAATTATAATATTATACAGCTTGACAGAGCGCACCTCAGACCCAGAGCCAGACCCGGTCCCAGAACCAGAAGCAGAATCCAAGCCCCAACTCAGTATGGCTCTGCCCAAAAAACCGGAAAAGAGCTGCCCATTTCTCTGCCTCTCTGCCTTTCTCTTCCACCCTCTCTCTCTCTCTCTCTCTCTGCCTCTCTCCCATCCTCTCTCTGTGTGCTTTGCTCTTCCGACTAGGAGAATCGTTCATCACTCGCACAAATTGTAGTTTGTAATCCGGTCAGAGAATTCAATTTGTCTGCGGTTTATGCCGTTTATAAAGTGTTTAGGTTGGGACGGGGGCGGGGGCGTGGCAAAAGCTAACCAGCTGCAATTATAAAACGCAAAGGCAGCAGAAGAAATACCCATTATTTTCTCCCCTGCCAACTGACATTCATATTGTGCTTTTGCGGTTTGACCACAAATTTTGGTAGAGCTCGACACGCAAAAAGAAATCAGACGGCAGACGATGTTGCATGTCGGATGTCGAATGTCGACTATCGTGTACCGCATATCGCATGTCGAGTGTTGAATGTTGTTGATGTTAACGTGGTTGCAAACGAAAGGTTACCAACAACAGACAAACAGAGGCAGAGAGGGAGGAAGAGGCAGAGGCAGAATGGAAGGGATCCCTTTCGGCTAGCTGTGTCAAATGGAAGGATACTCGCTTGCCATTTGGGGCCGACGCCTTCAATTATTAATTATTATCGTTGCCACAAAGCCAAATGTAAAAGCTTCAATTAAAACTTACGCACACACACACGTACTCATACACACCCACAAGAATACAATCACAGTCGTGCGACATCAATTCCACCTGTGTAATCAGTTTTAACTTCATTCAATTGGATTGGTCCAGTCACTGTCCAACGACTCCTCTGCCCCCTCCCCTCCTTCCCCGCCTTTCGAATCGTTCTCATGCTGTTCTCCTCTTCCTCTCTCAACACGCCTCAAGGCAGAGATTTCCACAGCATCTCCTGGTTTTTCCGTTGACGTTTCGTTCGCTTTTGGTTCGCTCCATTCGTCTCGATGTTTTTTAATGATTTATACAAGGCTTAATTTATACTCACTAATGGATTTCGCTGCTCGATGCGGCACGATGCGATGCCATGCGATGCGATGCGATGCAATGGGATGCGTTCAATATTATCAATTACGAGACGCCGCCAATAACTCAGCTGTGTGCCGTGTCGCTGTAAATAAAATGCAATGCATTTAATTATGCTTGAATAAGCAACATTTTGCCTCCCATTCTCATTCCCATTGGCATTCACAATCGCAATCGTCCAGTCGTACGGTCAGTTTGTTTGCCCTTCTTCTGCATAGTGTACGACATATCATCATAGTAGCTGTGGGGTATCCATAGTTTAACAGCAACGTCTGTAACGCATCCCGCTAGCTGTAGCTTTTACTACACAGTTTCTTGAACAGTGTGACAATCTTTCAACTTGATGAGTAATTGTCTTTCAATGTATCGCTCCCACTCTCTCTCTCTCTCTTTCTCACTGTCTCTATCTCTATGTCTCCCTCTCTTGATCTACCACTGTCTCACACTACTAGTTTACTATTTTTAATCACTCTATTACTAAACATCAATGCAAAACATATAATAATATAAAATGAAATCAAACTTTAAGGTCTTTTAGTTTTTTGGAGTATTCTAAAACTTTTACGACTTTTTTGCAGATATGACAATCAAATGTAATACATATATATTTATATATGTAACAACCTTTAGTCCTGTTTTATAATCATAGTTACATATTGTTCCAATTGGTCCGTGCATGCGGCAATTTAAGACCACTGCATTCTATTTGTCACATGAGAAATCAAACAACATGGGATCAACTAATTTACACACTTTAGCCGCCATATTAATGCAAAGTGTTGTGCCAAGTGACGCTGTCTATAAGAAACAGCTGCCAATTAAATAAATGAGCGCCATTATGTGGCAGCCAACAACGATGAATACTCGAAATTGGTGCACGCTTTAAGCACACGAAGGCAGCTTTAATCCAGACAAACATGCAGATTTTATGGTTATAGAGAGAAACAGAGAAGTTGACTGGGTGGCAGGGGGAAGAGGGGGTGTAAGCAGAGAATTCCATTCAGGCATAAGCATATAATGTTCACAGAATTTGTGATATATTTGAAATATATGAATTATATGTATGGCAAATGAATTATACGAGTATGTTGTGAAAATGAGACAATTATTGTGCTTTGATTTGTATTCATAAATTTATTTAATTTTTTTCCCCTTTTTTTGTGTTGAGCATTTACCGACTATGTTCAAATAATATTAGATTACAGCAAGAGAATGAGGAAAGGAGTAAACTAAAGTGTTGCAAAGAGCACTGCAGCTAACCTGAAAGTGTGTGTGCACTTTAAACCACATCACATAAAGCTGTAAAGTAATCCCAAGCACCATTGGGTAGACTTGACGTACTCGACGAGCTAATGCGTTTGCCTATCAGTCGTGGCCCATTGGCCAACAGAAGCAATTGCAATTGAAACTGTCAGACAGACAGACGGACGGACGGACGGACAGGCAGTGCTAATGCAGTGCGAACATGCCACATGCAACATGCCGCATGCCACTTTTGGCCTCATAACTATTTGTTGCAGTTTTTTAAAAGGTTGCAATGCAAAGGGTTAATTGCCAGCCAGAGTCTGTGCTGCTGTCTGTTTGTGTGTGTGTGTTCGGCTGGCACAATTTGCGGCAGGTTTGCTTCACTGCCATCTCGCTGGCTTGCTGAATCGCCGCCGTAAGTGGGGCACAATTATGCATTGCTTTCAAGTAGATTTTTCTTGCGGTGCATTTTACACGCGCCGTCAAAGTATTCGCACTCGCGGTCTGCGCGCGCGTCACTTTGTCAGCCTGTCCGTATGTCTATGCGGCTGTCTGTCTCACTGTCTCTCTGTGTGCTCCCTTGAGTGTGTGTGTGTGTGTGTGTAAAGTGTTTAAATAAACGACAACACTTGAAATAAATTGCTGCAAATCAAGTTAAATAAATTGCGCGAATGAAGGCAACACCAGCGCCAAGGCAAGGACAGCGCGTGGCAGCCACAAGTCGCGGCTAGCATGGTTATCATTCACACACATACACACATGCTGTGTTTGTGTTTGTATTTGTGACTGTGTGTGGGATACTAAAAAGAAAATGCGACTCTTGGCTGCCGTCTGCGCCCCGTTCCCTGTTCGTGTGTCTGGCAAACATTCGAGTGGATTTTTTTGATTTTCTGCTGCTGATGAAATACAGAATCTACCCACAGCTCACAGCCTCTCCACTTCCCCCTTAGCTTTCCCCCTTGGCACCCACACATGTGTACGTATGTACATACGCACGCACGCTAACCGGATGTGAGTCTCGCGTGGCGGGACGTGGCCACTTTCAATTACATGCAACAATAGTGGAAACAAATCGCAACCGGCAAGCGACAGCAGCGCAAAGAAGCAACAACAACATCAGCAACAGGAACAACATTTACAATGCGAGGTGTTGTGTCTATATAAATGTGTCTAATTAGTTGTGGGTGTCTCTGTAATCATTCCAAATGAATCCCCTTAATGGCAGACCAACGACAGCGACAGGTGTTGGTTCAAGCAGGGTTATGTGGCAGATGCATCGGAAATACGATATTTTGTAAATGATATACGAAAAGTGTGATCTTTATAACAGAAATAAATATGTATATATTATATGTATATGCATATAGTATAATCTTCATATGCTATATTTATTGCACAGATATCAAGTTGATGTTAAATGATTTTATAACTTAGTTCTCTCTGTAATCTTCAGAGAGTCTGTCTGTTTTGCTCTCTTGCATCTCGCATCTTCCAACACTTGCCCTATATTTATGTCGATATGTGAGTCTATTCAATATTTATCTAGTATACTCGATAATCATAATTCAATCAGAATACAACACCATCACTTTATGGGGAATCTTATGCAGGTCTGCTCGTCTAACTGAAGTTACAGATATCTTTAACTTCCCCTCCCCATAACTTTATTTTCTTGAAACGGAAATTGAATGCGTTCTCAAGTTTGGGGCAACAGAAGAAGCTTGTCTCTGTTGCTTGTCAACTGTCAAAAGTTGTGTCAATATTTCAATTGGAAATTGTAAAACGATTCGCTTGAATTGGCATGTCGCAGCTAGTTGAATGACTGCATTAATTAACGAGCACTAAAGGCATTAACCATTGACATAAAACATGGCTAATAATTCTGACAAGTGGCACTGAGAGGGAGACAGAGATGGATTCAAAGAGGTAGAGAGGGAGAAGAGGGAGGAGAGAGGAAGAGAGACTGTGGCACTTTGGGGCAATTTGTTTTGTTTGTATATGAGACACACTTAATGTGATAGACACATGCTATGTTAATGCATTAGGCTGTCCTAAATCACAATCCTCTCTCCATCCACTCCCCTTTTCCCCTTTTTTTGCCGGAGTTGTCAGTCTTAGTTGCGACCTTAAGATTTTATTTGTCTGCTCGTCATTTTGTTTGCTTATTTGCATTTGCTTTATTTTTATTGTACGCTGTCAGCTTATTTATTCTGTGGCAGCGTTTCTTCACGTCTCCCTTCTGCTTTTCTCATTCTTTTTTCGGCGCGCCTTGCTCCCCGGAAAGTATGCTTTGATTAAGTGCGTGTCTTTGTACCCACTCTCTGTCCCTCTCCCTCTCTCCCCCCTCTCTCTGTATCTTACACTCTTTCTTTCGCCACTCGCCGCCGGGATTGACTCATTGCCCATTTTGATGAAATGTCGCCAACTAAAATGTTTGCCTACATGCCAGCCCCCCTCCCCTTGCCCCCCTGCCAGTCTACTGTCCTCTCTCCGTAGTCCCTTCCTGTGGCCCGCACCCGCATGGGCACATAGCAAGGTCCTCCTACTGTCGCTTCCACGCTGTCGTGTTGTTTGCACTCGTCGCTTTGTTTGCCTTTTCCGCTTTGTCAACACTGTCAGAAAAAGGGTTGCAAAAACGTAATGGCGAGTTAAATAAAATAGCGAACGTGCCGAGGCAGAGAGGGAGGGAGAGCAAGCAGGACACAAGACACACGACAAAATATGCGAGGCCAACAGAAATGTATAAAAATATATTCAAAAGTGTCATAAATGTAATACAACTTTTCCTTTATGGCGGCGGCATACACATATGTGTGCGAGTGTGCGTGTGAGTCTGCGTGTGTGTGTGCGTGGGCTTGTGTTGGCGCGTTGCTCAAGTGGCGCTCTAGAAAGTTGTGTCGTCGGGTGGGCCAATAAAAACAAAAATAGAGTTCAAACAAAATAAAAGAAGCAGCCAACTAAAAGGCACAAAGATGCAGGCCAAAACTTTCCCACACACACACACACACAAAGAGAGAGAGAGAGCGAGTGTGGGAGTGCAAGCAGGGCAGCATAGAGAAGCGGGTAATGCGTTTTCATATTTTGTTTCGGGGCAATTTACCGTAACGTATGTAAGTTCAGGTGAGCACAGTCGGAGTCAAAGTGGACGAAGCCGGATAAAATGGTATTTTGTAGAGAGTTGTGCAGAGAGCGAGACAGATAGGGAGAGTGGGAGAGAGAGGGAAGCAGCGCTGTGCACTATAAGTAAATGCATAAGCCGTAGAGCTGCTGACCCACTAAGATTACACAATGCCCTGGCGAGGAGTGGCAAAGGAAAAGAAGGCGTCCAGGTCCGAGTTCGGCCTCAGCTTCGAGTTGGGGTTGCAAAGTGTTTAAATTGAGTTTCATTTGCCGCTGGCGAAACAAACATGAATTCCATAATAAACTCTTTGGAGAGCTTCCATTTGAATGCAAATTATATAATCTTTAAACTCTCTCTGATTTTAGATCGAATTTCGTGTGGATTTTGTTGCTGCACTCAAAGTGGAACAATAAGAAAATAGTTGTAGAACTCGAGACAGAGCAAGTTGTACAATGAAATGGGGAACTATGTGAATTAAATATGCTGTAACTAATATAGAAATGAGGAGTATATTCAACTCTTAAGATTCTCTATAAATAGAAATAGTTTTGTAGCATTAAAACTTCCTTAACTATAAAAGAAGCATATCAAAACTATCTTCAAGCTACAATTTAATATTTGCTGAAGTCTTTTATTGGAATTGAATTCACCTCAACACAAACGTCACCTAACGCCATTTTAATTGTTTTCTCTCGGCATTCAGATGGTGCTGCAATATATTATTATTTTATTCTCTTACTATTTTCCTATTTTATTATATTTTATTCGATAATTTTAATGGCAAAATCCAAGCTTGCAGCTGGCATAAGGCTTAAGCCTTTTCAAGCATATGGATCCATATTTATAGTCCGCCCACCAAGAGATGCACAGTGTGTACGGCTGTGTGTGTGTGCAGTGTGTGAGTGTGGTGTATGGTAAGTGCTAAAGAGCACTTACTAAAAAGCTGAAAGCAGTGCAGCTACAAAACCAAAATTGCAAACACACACACACAGAAAGAGAGAGCTGGCAAACATTTTGGCAAGTTGTTACAAAACTTAAAAATAAATTTAAAAACACGTTGCAAGCCGAACAAAAACAATTTTGATGTGTTTTTGTTGCCTGCTTTATTTGTTTGCATTCTCTGCTGCACTTCTTGTTGGCCCCATCGATGAGAATATGAAGAGAGAGGGAAAGAGAAGGCGAGGCTTTTGGTGTTGTAGGCGGAGGCTGCCGTGGCATGCAGATTGCCGAATGCCATCGCGACGTCGATGCCCGACAGCTGCCTATGAGCAACGAGGAGAAATTGAACAACGAGGGGGAAGGGAAGAGATGTAGTGTACAGCCTAGTATATTTTGATGGCTTTCAAGCTCAGGCTAAGGTGACTGATAGAAGCCTGAGCCCGTGGAGTTTTGGGTCCAGAGGATGTGCACTCTTGCTTTGCTCGGTCTAAGCTCGCCGGATTGGTCGGGGTTTTCCAGGCCAAACTCCCTAGTACATACTACGTCATACAATATAAGTGCACGGTTTAACTAGCATAGTGATAATATTTACAAGAATGACAAAATCGGTGCCGACACACCTTTTCAAATGAATACTGGAATTATTCATCAGAGGGAACTAGATGTTGTTGTCCCTCGTCTCTACCCACCCTACCATGGCAAAGTATCTGGCATTGCCCCTAATATTCAAAGAATACGATAATTAAGTTACTTCATGTTGTCTCAGCGAAGATCCAGATAGACCCATAACAATGTTTAGTTATCCATATTCAATTCTATTTTTTTTTTTCATATAAATTCATTTACAATTTTTAAATACATTATTCCTTTCTGTGAGAGGAAGTAAATCAAAATAAAAGCAGTTAACATACAATTACTGCTTAAAGAAAGTAGGCCTTAGGCTGAGACAAACACGTGGCATTTATATATATACTAATTAATCATCAAACTACTGTGTAGACTCACTCATTTTTGAATTTTACTTTTATACATTTTTTTTAATCCGCAACTCCCTCGAACGATGGGCCCATTGTACGGTTGTTGGGTAAAGTTGGAAGCTGTATTAAAGATACTCAGAAGAAATTAGATATATATGCCTACCATGTGTACATGCTCGTCCAATCAAAATCAAATTAATCGGCCATAAAATAGAGATTCATATATAAGAAGATTACGTTACTTAAGCTAGTTGTAATATAAATTTAATTTAGATTTATAAAGATTTCATTTCATTGAATCCATTTAAATTTGCATATATAGTAAGAACGGTTTGAATAACTTTAACTCATTGAAGTTGATTGAAACAATTTTAATTTAATTTCTATTTTTGCTCTCGAGTTATAGAACTCATCCGCTGTGCTAATTTTAATTAATTTCTGGCTGTGCGTGCGTGTGTGACTTTCGCTTAGGCAGTTTGAGAAACATAGGTGACTTTCAAACTGTGCCTTGGAAAACAGTTGCACTTCGCGCGGTCTCTTGTAACCAAAGATGAAATTGGGTTTGGAGCCGAAAACTGGGTGATTATGAAAATTGTTGCACCAGCATCGTACACAGAAATGTCATGACTTATCTTATACACTGATCAGATATTATCTAAGATCAGGCCCACACAACAGAACCAGTGAGAACTTTTATCGACCTATGACCTTGTCTGGATTTAACCAAGGTCGGCCGAGGTGGTTCGACAGCCAGTGGGCTCCAGATCAGTTGAAGAAAGCGTGGCCAGGCCTTCTAGACTCCAAAAGAAATACCGCCTGCCACACGGCTGAAAGAAAATCTTCACTTTAGCGAGTTGCACAATTATAGCACTTGAAAAATATCACCTTTTGAAGAATAAAACACTACTGGCACAATTATTGGAATTAATCCGATTTCTTCGGTCGCGCCAGAAAATTGCTGGTGATATAACCAGGTTCAGATTGCAGCGTAAGCTGTATTTGCTTTTTTTTTTATATATTAAGACTTTTTATTTAAATTTATCAGATCACAAAGACAATGCGTCTGTTTAACAAAAGAGCCGATCAGAAAGTGCGAGATAGATGAGGTAAAAGCTCTTTTTATAACTTCGAAAAAAAAAGCTTTAAGCTGGAGTTACGGTTGAATCATACGATCAGCCAAATCGCGTGGGCGGCTTAAGAGAGATAAGAGATAAGCTTTATGCTGTGCTAACCGAGTTCAGAGAGATAAGAGATAAGCTTTATGCTGTGCTAACCGAGTTCAGTGCAAAAAGAGATAAGCTTTATGCTGTGCTAACCGAGTTCAGTGCAAAAAGAGATAAGCTTTATGCTGTGCTAACCGAGTTCAGTGCAAAAAGAGGGACAATTTCGAATTTCGAATTTATATTCGAAAGCATTCTGCTTGGGATACTACAGCGCAGATAATGGAACAAGACCTGTTCGAAGATGCATTATCTGAAGACCATTATATCTTTTTGCTTACTTGTATGTCTTTTAAGTGGAATACTCCGAGAGGTTTCTCTTTCTCGTCTACTAACTCGTAATAATACGGGCTTCGTTTTTTCTTTTACCGACGCTGAAATAAACACAGGTGCGAGTTTTGAACTAAACTTTTTAATAGCATTACTCTGTGTGAAATTTCTAGCATATACTTTATCTCCTTCGTTTAATTGAGCTTGTCGACAACGTAAATTATATCTATTTGCATTTTCCTGATGTACTCGATCTATGGTTTCTTTGGCTATTTGTCGGGCCACTTTCAGATTGTCAGTTCTCTCTAATCGAGTGTCATCTTCCAACAAATCTAAGCGGCGTAACAATTCGTAATCTTGACCGTTTAGAATCATATTCTGGCCGAAGGTCAGAAAATAAGGTGAATATCCGGTACTTCTATGAAGAGTAGCTCTTAGTGCGCCACTAATGGCATTCAAATTCAAGTCCCAATTCGAGTGTTCAGTCCCAATGTAAGCTCGTATTGCAGCCAATACCGATCGATTTAATCGCTCACTGGCATTAGCCTGCGGTGAATAAATCGCGGTGCATTTATGGAAAACACCAAAAGTATCAAGGAATTTCCGGAAATGGCTGGATTTAAACTGCGAGCCATTGTCTGTTAAGACTGTTTCGGGCACCCCAAAAGTATAGAAAATTGATTGTTCTAAATATTCACAAATCTTAGGTGCTGTAAACTTTTTTAAAGGGCATAGAAAATGAAACTTTGTGTTATGGTCAACTATTATCAACAAACCAATATTGCCACTTTTCGAACGCGGATAAGGTCCTAAAAGATCAATATACAATTTCTGAAAGGGTCGTTCCGAAGTGAGTGGTCTGCCCATCGGTGGTTTTAGGACTGTGTTTGGACTCTTGGTAGTTCTACAGACATCACATTCTGATATGTATTGCCGAATTTCGCTGACCATACGCGGCCAAAAGAAATGTCTTTTTATTTTGTCAACAGTCTTACTCATTCCACAGTGTGCAGAACTTGGCATATTATGTGCTTGATTAAGTACATCTTCCACTAAGCCAGAGGGTACCCAAAGCTTCCATGAAAAATCTTCTTGACTCGGGTCGCCAGATGCGAATTGAGTCCTCTTATACACATAATTGTCAACGACTTTTAAATCAGGTGTTTTCGACTGATTTAATTTAATCTTTTCAATAAGAGATTGATATTCAGGCGAATTGAATTCTTTTGATTCTAAATCAATTGTTGGACCTTCTTTAAAAAAAGGTTATGGATTCGATTGTAGGTTCATCTCTACGTGACAAGGTGTCAGCCACAACATTTTGCGAACCGCTTCTATGTAAAATGTCAAAAGTAAATGATCGTAACTTCATTGACCATCTGGCTAATCTGCCAGATAAATCTTTTTGTCGCATGAGCCATTGAAGAGACGCATGATCGGTTATGACGAGGAATTCCTGTCCTTCAATATAAGAACGAAACTTTTTTATACCTTTTATAACCGCTAAGCATTCTAGCTCCGTAACTGAATAGTTACGCTGTGCTTTAGATAATTTTTCGGACATATATGCTATTGGTAATTCGACTCCGTCTCGTTTTTGCGCTAATACACAACCGATTCCATAGGTGCTAGCGTCACAAAGTAAGACAAATGGTTCAGAAAAATTAGGAGTTATTAGAATGGGTGCGACTGTTAAACAGGATTTCAATTTTTCGAAGGATTCCTGGGCGTGCTCATTCCATGTAAAACCTTTTTTCTGTTTTAACAATTCGGTCAGGCCAAAACTAACTGTGGCGTAATTATCCACAAACCGCCTATACCATCCCGCTAAACCTAAAAATCTACGCAATTGCTTAATTGTGGTTGGAACTGGAAAGTCGGTTATGGCTTTTATTTTATCTGGGTTGGTTTTTATTTGTCCGTTGCCTATTGTAAACCCGAGATATGAAATTTCCTTCATGCAAAAATTTGATTTACCAACATTAATGGTCAGATTAGCCTTCCTCAAGCACAGGGCGATTTCCTGAAGAAGAACTAAATGCGAATTAAAATCATCAGATAGAACCAGGAGATCGTCAAGATAAACGAACACACGTGTTCTTAGATGCGGTGGAATGACTGTATCCATCAAGCGACATAGAGTTTGAGCGGCATTACATAAACCGAATGGCATCATTTTGTACTGATATAGCGGTCTGTTCGGTATAGTAAAAGCCGTATATTGTCGTGATTTCTCCTCTAAGGGTATCTGCCAGTACGCATGTTTCATATCTAGACCAGTGATGAAACGTGCAGGTGGTAATCTACTTAAAATTCCGTCGATATGAGGGAGTGGATACGCGTCACGTTTTGTAACTTTATTCACCTCTCTCGAATCGAGACATAGACGGTATTTTTCGCCTTTCTTCACTAAGACACAATTACTACTCCACGGGCTAGTGGATTCTTCTACGACGTCGAGTGCCAGCATATTATCAACCTCAGCGAACATTATTTTTTCTATGGCTGGTGAAACAGGCCAATGCCGCTGTTTAACGGGACTTGCTGTACCTACGTCGATAGCATGTGTTGTTAATCTAGTTCTCCCTAAACCTTCTGCAGCAAAAGATGGAAATGTTGCCATTACAGTTTGGAGGCGTTGTTTTTGCTCAGGTGTTAAAATATGTAATTTCGGAGTATCTTCATTTTCCTCGGACGTTCCTATATCTAATTCGGAAATTAAAGGGGAATCCGAAATTTTATTAGCCAAACCAGCTTTCTTCCAAAAATCCATTCCTAGTATAATATTTTGTTTAATTTCAGGGATTATAAATATTTCTAATTCAAAAATTTTATTATTATATTTAATTGGTGTTGATATTTTTCCTACTACTTTGCTTTCGGTTCCGTTTGCGGTTTTTATGACTCCTGAACACTTGCGAGTCTTATAATTGGACAAAAGCTCTTGAGCTGCCGAACTGCCACTGCAACTTATTGTAGCGCCGGAATCCAATAATGCAACATACTCTTTTTCGTCAATGTGTACATTGGTGTAAATTCTATTATCAGACTCTAAAAATATAGCACTAATAATTTTTTCCGATCATTCTGGATTCGTTTCCAGAAATTACGTAACCGTTTGGTTGACCTTTTGGGTTCTATTAATAGTTGGGTACTAGTATCTATTTCATTAAAAATCTTTTCTCGAAGAGAGTTATATTTTTCTATTCTTTTATGTAAGGGAATAAAAGAATAATGAATTTGATTTTCTGGACTGAGCTGGGTTGTTTGTGTTTCAGCATCGCGAATTATATGATTGTTTATTAATTCGGATGCTGAGTTTTCCGAAGTCATAATTTGAATTGTTATGGATGTGTCTGGCTGTTGCGGCTGGACACATCCTTCGTCATGTTTCCCGCTTGGGTACATTTAGGACAGACAGGCTTATAGATGTTCTTAGCTCCACAGCCGTAACAGAAAATACTACGGGGTCCTACACAATCGACAAATTTGTGACCCTTGATGTCACAATTCCAACATGTTGGTATCAAAGGAGTTGAACGACGCTGAATGGCTGCGACTTCTTCTGTTCTTTCTTCAAAAATAGGTTGGTCCTCGTTATCTTCAGAACAATTGATCTCGGAAATCTGAGGACGTATAGCTCTTGGTTTAAAGAATTTCAAATTAGAATAAAATTGTTCATGTTTTCGAATTGCTTGTCTGAGCCGTGAACGATTCGGAATATTTAAATGAAGTAATTCATGTTGAAAATTTGGCTTAGCATTCCGGATCAACAGTTCAACTAGCTCACCTTCGGATGGGGAGTTCTGAAGTCTGGCAACGAGATCTTCTATGACATATTGGTAATCATCGAAAAGCTCATTTTCACCTTGGCGGCGTTTTCTTATTTGCTCCCATATATCATAATCTGTTTCCACTTCTTCAAATCTTTTCCTAAATTCTTCGCAAAAGGTGTTCCAAGTGAAATTGGTGTGGGAACGGTGAAATTTCCAATACCAATCGTTGGCTTTTCCGGTAAATAACAAGTACAAGTGGTCACAAAGTAATTCGTAGTCATTGTTCAGATTCTGCCTAGTTAAAGCACGAACTCGATAAATGAACTCTTCCATTCTCATACAATTTCTAGAGCCATCAAACTTGATGTGCCAACTTTGTAAAATATTTGGGACTTTTTCTGGAGATACACGAGAATTTACGCTTCCATTTAGAACGCTATTTCTTGGTGATACACCAGGTAAAACTGATTGGTTCATTTGAGATCTATCGTTGTTTCTACATGCTTGATTATTATCGTTGAATATGTCTGGTGGTCTTAAGTCTGTTCTTTGATTAATTTTTAACAAAGCTAATTGTTCTTGTATGGTCGTCTCAATTGATTTATTCAAATATGAGGTTAGATTTTCGACCATCGTTGCTTGATGTGCACTAATTGTAGATTGAACAAAGTTTGCAATATCTACAGGAGTTTTAAGAGACAAGTTAAAGTTTGTTTGAGTTGGTTCTGCTAGAACATAATCTAATCTACCACGAGTATTGGATCTAGTGGTCATCTTAGATTTGGGAATAGTACCGCGGGCTCGACCTGCTTTATGGCCTCTCGTGGGCTGCGAATTGCTTATACTACGAATTGAATCATTCCTGCTACCAGGTCTTTCTGAATCTTGTAGTTCGGCAAAAAGGGTATTATTCGAAAATCGTAATGTCATTTGTGTACAATCACTAGAACAAGTGGGACATAAAGTGTTTGATTTAAGATGTTCAGTGATGCAGTCTTTATGAAAGTTATGTAAACATGATGTTTTTGCTATTAGATGTGTGGCAGTCATTACTTCATTGCAAATCCCACAAAAAGGGTCTGCTGTAGCTAAAGCCGCCACAATGTCATCATTGCTATGTCTTACCGACATTTTGATAATACAATTTCCAAAATTAGGTAAAATCAATTCAGGAGTAAATAGAATATTATTTACCACAAAATGTCTAAATATACGAATTTAAATTTTTTTATTTCATGCAAAAAATAGGTCTATCTTTCTCTTCTCTTCAACAACACAAAATAATGATAAATAATTTCCAGTAACACTTGCTATTTCAATTTAATAAGTATGTAAAACTGTTGCAGATTCCTTCGAAATATTAGACAAAATCCGTACAATAAAACAGAGTTGTGTAATCCAAATATATACGAAGTGAATTTTAATTTAAATTTCATATAAATTCCTCAGAATTGTCTAGTCTCATCCTGGTCGTCCAATCCCATTTAAAGAATTGCAAACGCAAAATCCAAGGATAGATTTAGAACTTTTCTTTAAAAAAAAACTATATGAAATAATTATGTAACCAAAACAAAATTTGCTGAGTGATGTAAAGTCTAGCCGAGAAGTAGAGCGACGCAAGCTAAAATTTCTTCTGGGAAACTGAAAATAGTTTAAAATCATTATTTTAAACTAACTAGTTTATTCCTTTTTAAGCTATTTCGGCCCCACGTTGGGCGCCATTTATATGTGTAGTGTACAGCCTAGTATATTTTGATGGCTTTCAAGCTCAGGCTAAGGTGACTGATAGAAGCCTGAGCCCGTGGAGTTTTGGGTCCAGAGGATGTGCACTCTTGCTTTGCTCGGTCTAAGCTCGCCGGATTGGTCGGGGTTTTCCAGGCCAAACTCCCTAGTACATACTACGTCATACAATATAAGTGCACGGTTTAACTAGCATAGTGATAATATTTACAAGAATGACAAAATCGGTGCCGACACACCTTTTCAAATGAATACTGGAATTATTCATCAGAGGGAACTAGATGTTGTTGTCCCTCGTCTCTACCCACCCTACCATGGCAAAGTATCTGGCATTGCCCCTAATATTCAAAGAATACGATAATTAAGTTACTTCATGTTGTCTCAGCGAAGATCCAGATAGACCCATAACAATGTTTAGTTATCCATATTCAATTCTATTTTTTTTTTTCATATAAATTCATTTACAATTTTTAAATACATTATTCCTTTCTGTGAGAGGAAGTAAATCAAAATAAAAGCAGTTAACATACAATTACTGCTTAAAGAAAGTAGGCCTTAGGCTGAGACAAACACGTGGCATTTATATATATACTAATTAATCATCAAACTACTGTGTAGACTCACTCATTTTTGAATTTTACTTTTATACATTTTTTTAATCCGCAACTCCCTCGAACGATGGGCCCATTGTACGGTTGTTGGGTAAAGTTGGAAGCTGTATTAAAGATACTCAGAAGAAATTAGATATATATGCCTACCATGTGTACATGCTCGTCCAATCAAAATCAAATTAATCGGCCATAAAATAGAGATTCATATATAAGAAGATTACGTTACTTAAGCTAGTTGTAATATAAATTTAATTTAGATTTATAAAGATTTCATTTCATTGAATCCATTTAAATTTGCATATATAGTAAGAACGGTTTGAATAACTTTAACTCATTGAAGTTGATTGAAACAATTTTAATTTAATTTCTATTTTTGCTCTCGAGTTATAGAACTCATCCGCTGTGCTAATTTTAATTAATTTCTGGCTGTGCGTGCGTGTGTGACTTTCGCTTAGGCAGTTTGAGAAACATAGGTGACTTTCAAACTGTGCCTTGGAAAACAGTTGCACTTCGCGCGGTCTCTTGTAACCAAAGATGAAATTGGGTTTGGAGCCGAAAACTGGGTGATTATGAAAATTGTTGCACCAGCATCGTACACAGAAATGTCATGACTTATCTTATACACTGATCAGATATTATCTAAGATCAGGCCCACACAACAGAACCAGTGAGAACTTTTATCGACCTATGACCTTGTCTGGATTTAACCAAGGTCGGCCGAGGTGGTTCGACAGCCAGTGGGCTCCAGATCAGTTGAAGAAAGCGTGGCCAGGCCTTCTAGACTCCAAAAGAAATACCGCCTGCCACACGGCTGAAAGAAAATCTTCACTTTAGCGAGTTGCACAATTATAGCACTTGAAAAATATCACCTTTTGAAGAATAAAACACTACTGGCACAATTATTGGAATTAATCCGATTTCTTCGGTCGCGCCAGAAAATTGCTGGTGATATAACCAGGTTCAGATTGCAGCGTAAGCTGTATTTGCTTTTTTTTTTTATATTAAGACTTTTTATTTAAATTTATCAGATCACAAAGACAATGCGTCTGTTTAACAAAAGAGCCGATCAGAAAGTGCGAGATAGATGAGGTAAAAGCTCTTTTTATAACTTCGAAAAAAAAAAGCTTTAAGCTGGAGTTACGGTTGAATCATACGATCAGCCAAATCGCGTGGGCGGCTTAAGAGAGATAAGAGATAAGCTTTATGCTGTGCTAACCGAGTTCAGAGAGATAAGAGATAAGCTTTATGCTGTGCTAACCGAGTTCAGTGCAAAAAGAGATAAGCTTTATGCTGTGCTAACCGAGTTCAGTGCAAAAGAGATAAGCTTTATGCTGTGCTAACCGAGTTCAGTGCAAAAAGAGGGACAATTTCGAATTTCGAATTTATATTCGAAAGCATTCTGCTTGGGATACTACAGAGAATGCAAGGCAGAGTAGGAAAACGAAAATAGTTAAAGAAAAAAGCAAAAACGGAAACCGGAAAACGCCGCTACTACAACTTCCTTCCCGAGCCCTGCTCGACTGGCTGCACACACACTCTCACACACATAAATGCACACACACAGATGCACTCAAACCTGGACTGATCAAAGAAATCGAAACACGGCGCAGAGGGGCGTGGCGTGGCGTATAGGAAAAAGCGCAGCGCAAAATAAATTAAAACAAGTCGAGACCAAATTCGAAAAAATAAATGAAATAACCCAAGAAAAAAGCTAAACGAAAACGAGTAAAAGGAGCCCACAAAAGAGGAACTAGAAGAATGATGGGCAGAGGGGGGTGCAGGGGAAGCGGAGCACCGCGTAGCGTATGCAGGGCATTTGTGAACCCCCAGAGTTGTTCAAGTTGCGCCCGAAACTAACCAACGACACGCGAGACGAGACAGCAGACTGGCTAAGGAGTCTGCTCGGGTAGGGAAGGGGAAGGGGCAGGGAAGGGGGAAGGAGAGTGGGAGAGTAGGAAGTGCGCTGCTTGCTTTCGCTGAAGCTGTGGAAGATTGCTTAAAGTTTTATTGGTTGTTGTTTGTAAAGCAAAAACTTTACTTTTGCGCGCTTTTCTAACGGTACACAAACTGCCAACAAGCATGGCGAATGGCGAACGGAGAGAGGAGAGCGGGGAATGGCGAGTGAAGGGTGAAGAGTGGCGAATGTGTGGCAAAGTTGCCCTCGGTTCCTGTTGCCCTGCAGCCGCGCCGTTGTCGCTGTCGACGCTTTGCAGTTTGATTCCTTTTGCTTTCATTTCGCTTGCTCTGCTATTCCCTTTTTTTCGTGATGTTGTTGCTGTTGTTGTTGATGTTGCTGTTGTTGTTGTTGTTGTTGTTGCTGTTGTGTTTTGCTATGTTTGGGTCTTGCTGTTTTTTCTTTCTTTTTCGAGTGAACAATTTTGTGTTGTTGAAACTGAAACTGAAACTGCCGTTACTCAGTCGCCAAAGAAAGGAGATGAAGAGAGAGAGAGAGAGAGAGAGAGTGGAAGCGAAGAAGGTGAGGCACTTCTGCTCAGCTGCCACAACGGAAGTCGTCGAAGGCTCCCAAAATGGCGCTGTTCAACGTCCCCCTCAACTTCAGCATCAACTTCAGCTTCAACTTGAGCTTCAACTTGAAGTTGAAGTTTCATTCGGCCCGACTTGAGGTCACCGTGCAGCATGCGGCATGCGGCATGCGGCATGCGGCAAGCAGCTGCAGTGTCTTCTTCCGTCTTCACTGGCTGCGTGTAATTTTCATAAACAAAATAGTTAAACATCGCTGTAACTTGTCTAATAGTCCTCTTTACCAGTCTATCTTCCCCCCTCCCCCCTTCCCACTTCAACTCCCCATCCTGTAGCACCCAATGCCCTTCGGCTTTTGCCTTTCTTGGTCACTACAAGTGCAAAAGTACATTGAAAGTTTGCAACAACAACAACAAAAACAACAGCCAGAAATGGCCTTGTCAAGTGGGCGTTGGCGAGGGGAGTGGCACGTGGCAACAAGTGGAGCAAGTGAGGAAAATCGAGTCAACGGAATGTAGAGCAGACATTGCAATGGCTTGAAGCAAGCCAAGTGGTAAAAAGCTGTTGAGCAGTTGTCCATTAAAGCACTTGTGCTTGTCGCTACTGCAGCGTTTTGTGGCAACGTCAATGTCCCCGCTAATCTGGCATAGCGTCATATTTCATATAGTTATTGAGTGTTATTGAGTGATGAGCATCATTTAAATCATTCATTATCAAGTCTTTAAAGCATTGAAGATCGTTACATGCTCTCACAGGCTTGCAATTTCCTATAAAGTTCGCTGCGAATATCCAAATAAAAAGTAATAATTCTTAACCCATTCAATATCATTAAATGTAATTTAATATTACTCCATATCATTCTGTATCATTCAATATTACTCAATATCATTTAATATTATTTAAATATCATTCAATATCATTCAGTATCAATCAATATAATTTAATACTATTTTCATATCATTCAATATTACTCAATATCATTTAATATTATTTCAATATCATTCAATATTATTTCAGTATCATTTAATATCATTCTATATCATTCAATTTCATTCAATATCATTTAATATTATTTCAATATCATTCAATATATTTTAAAATCATTCAATATCATTCAATATTATTTTAATATCAATTGAATGATATTAATCAATATCATTCAATATCATTTAATATCATTCAATTTCATTTAAAATTATTCAATATTATTTTAATATTATTTTATTCTCATTCAATATCATTCCACATCAATCAATATCATTCAATATCATCAATATTATTTCAATATCATTCAATATCATTCAATATCATTCAATATCATTCAATATCATTCAATATCATTCAATATCATTCAATATCATTCAATATCATTCAATATCATTTAATATCATTCAATTTCATTTCAAATTATTCAATATTATTTTATTATCATTCAATATCATTCCACATCAATCAATATCATTCAATATCATTCAAAATCATTCAACATCATTCAATATCATTCAATATTATTTCAATATCATTCAATATCATTCAATATTATTATAATATCATTTAATATCATTCAATATCATTCAATATTATTGCAATATCATTAAATATCATTCAATAACAATCAATATTAATCAATATTATTTCAATATCATTCAATATTATTATAATATCATTTAATATCATTCAATATCATTCCACTTCAATCAATATCATTCAATATCATTTAACTATCATACATATCATTCATATCATATCACTCATTAAGACTGTACTCCAAGAATCAAAATATTCATTGCATTTGAGTCTGCATTCGCCTTGCTCGCATTTTGCCGTTATGATTATTTTCAATTGCCGCCATTTGATTCATTTAGCTGTGCACTCACTCATTGATTCGCACAAACAGTCACACGCTCACTCACACACACACACACGGCCGAACAACAGTTGATTATCCTTTTCATTAGTGGAGCACAAAACACACGCCACACACACACACACAACTCACACACACAGCTGGCTTTAGCGCCCATACAGTGGCACTTAATGGTCACGCACACTAGCAAACATACATTGCGACCAAACGCATTCACAAAGTTTGTGCAAACTTTTTACGCACACACAGTACTCTCTATATATATGTGTGTGTGTGTGTGCGTGTGAGAGTGTGTATGTGTGTTGTATGTGGAATGTCATTGGCGGAAATTGAAACGCACATGACAATCCATTTCATCAGCAGTTTAGTTGCTCTTAGAAAATGTTGCCGGCCAGCAGTAGAAATCTCCCCACGCACGCCATGTCCTTTCACTCCTGGCGCCACACAGACAGCCAACGACACGCACAGACACGCACACATACAGACTGCATGGCTGGAGGGGGAGGTAGCAACTATTGTGATGTGTTGTGATGTGAGTAGCAGCCACTAAGCCAAATCAACAAAAATCAACATTTCAACAACAAAGTCCTTGACTGTTAAACTTAACCGGACAGCAGGCAGGCAGGAAAGAGATAGCTATACACAGTGAGAGTGAAAGAGAGAGGAAGAGAAAGAGGCAGAACAGGCTGGCATTGGTCTGGCATCGACTGCATGTGGGCACCCAAAAAGACAACGGTCAGAACGCCCAGCAAGACGACAGCGACGATGACAACTCACGACAGACAGAGAGAAGGGGAGAGAACGAGAGAGACAGAGACAACGGGAGTGGGAGTTAGACAGAGGCTTCATATTGAAGCATAATAGAACAACTGTGTCTGCTGGCAACTTTGGGGCCTCTTGTACGCACCCCCTTCCCCCCCCACACACACACGCAGACATACTTAGACTGGCAAACGAGTATAATCAATGTCAGTCAATATTTTGCATTGCTCTTGAGCAAAGGGTGCAAGTAAGCAAAGCAAATCACGAATGAGATTCTATTTGGCTAAAGAAGAAAGAAAAGAAAATCAACATGGGCATGGCAAAGGGAAAGGGAAAGGGAAAGGCAAAAGGAAGGTGGAATGGGAACGGAAACGGGAATGAAAATGAAAATGGAGTGCAATGAGCACAGGCAACAATAACAAAGCAAATTACATATGCACACAAATGCTGGGGCGACTCCTCGCTCTGTCTGGGTCTGGTGGTTATATAGTATGGCGACAGCAACAACAGCAACAGAATGAACAAGAGCAACACATTTTCAGATTAGTTTCGGCGCTGAAGCAGCGGCGACATTAGTCCCGTCTCTCAAACCAAAACAGCAGGCAAGCACAGTTCCCCAATTTCGCAGCTCGCAGTTACCCAGTTTTGATATCCCGACAGATACGCTGACGACCCAACAACTACAACAACAACAACAGTAGCAGCAGTATCATCTCGAGAAAATTGACAAGAAAGCAAAGTCGAAGGTCGAATATATTGACAAGAGATGACAGCTGACACACAGGCGCATATTTAAGGAGCGATTCCATCAAAACAGATATCGTATATATATATACCATCAATAAATATATATATATAGTATATATCCAGTAAGGAATTCAGTAAGGAATTCATAAAGAGGTGCCTGCCTTAGTATTGGGATACATTCAAAGGGGACTTGAGTTCCATATTGTAATTCACTTCTTTTTATTAACTGACTTCTCTTTTAAATACCCATTAACTCTGTTCATTCACAATAAATTGTTCTATGTATTGTGCATTTTGTATTGCACACCTTGGAAATTGGTACGCTCACTTAAAAGGTTTCTTAAAGAACTTCTTTGTTAACTATCCGTTCGCAGCTAAACTTTTAGTAATCATTTGGACAGTGCACAACAAAAATAAGCTTTTAAATTAAGATTGAAGTTTAGATTTCTATCTATTTACGAGCAGCATATGGTCAAATTCTTAAATAAACTTTGTGCGTGTACAATAATCAGACACAGTATCAGATATTATCAATTTAGAAGCCGTAGTATTTATAGCGATAGATAGACAGACGGATGGACGGACTTTGCTTTATTAACTCGGCAGATCAAGGATATATGCTGCTTGTTTTCAGCTGGCATTCCCTTTTACCTTCAATGGTAAAGCAAGTGAAAGATCCATTGTAGCTGTAGCTATGCAGGGAAAAGCAAATCAAAATGAATTCAGACATATGAGATTGTTCCGAATGCACCATATGAAGTTGGTAAAGGGCGGGCTGGGGATAAATGATGATGCTATGATAACGTGCTGCATCAAAGATGACAAAGGAAGCACGACAAAGCATGTGGTTAATGGGGAAGGCAGGCTTAAGGCAATGGTGGGGTGAGGGCGGTTGTTCAGGTTACCACGATCACAATACACGTATGCTCTATTACATGAGTTCATTGTCTAGCTGTTCCTGCTCCTTCTACTGTTCCCATTCATGTTGGCCCACAATGGCAGTCTGCAATTGCAGATTTTCATTATTCCATAGATCTGATTTGAAACTAATTGTGAACTTTGACCATAAGCCCAATTGCCTTCAACTAGTTTAACGCTTCAAAGATTCAATTTAAGCTCAATAAAGGATGCACTTTGCTGACAATGAGGCTGATTCAAATGAAACCACAACTGGAGCTGCTGCAATATTGATAAAGTACCTGGAAAATGCTCTTTGGCTTGGCTTAAACTTTAAGCCAACAATCTACAAAACTTATAGCAAATACATTCTCAGTTTATTTTCAGCATTTTGTGAATTTCGTGAATTCTCTCTCGGAGTCAAAACCTTTCTTCAATTTCTGTTTAAATTCCTGTTGATGGCAACTCTGGCCACATTTATGACTGTTGCACTGCAGCTGCAATAAATGTGAGTGGCAAGTTGGCGCCTGGCAACGCATTCGTGGCCATTGGGGCAGGCACAAAGCTTCACTTGATTTATAAATCATACACAAACCTAACCACACTCTCACACTCCCACACACACACATACCCGTATATACACAGGGGGGTCGCACACAGATAGCCCACATGCACACACAGTTGGCAACACAGGTCAATTTGTCAAAGGCTGTCGACTTGACTGGACTCTCTCTCTCTCTCTCGTCCGGCAGCTGTGGGAGCTGAGACTAGAATTTTGGCCAAAAAGGAACACGCGCGAATGAATTTCTGCTGGCGTATGAAATTTTTACGCACACACGTTCGTCTTCCCCACTCTCTCCCTTTCTCTCTGTGTGTGTGTGTGCCGACGTCAGCATTTGATGAATAACATGAACAACAACAATAAGAGGGGACTGTGGGCTAGTTAGACGGGCCAGCAGCAACAGCAGCAGCAGCCAGCAGCTTTTCAAAGTCGAAAGGATAAAGCCTTCACATAACGCAAGTAAAAAAGAGAGAGAGAGAGAGAGAGAAGAGAGGGGGCCAGGCTACCTAATTGTTATGATGCGAATGTCGGCAAAAGACAAGTAAAAATTCTAGACGCGTTTCAGCCAAGAACGTGGCCAAAAGGCGAAATGAAGCCAAAAAAGGTTTTGAATAAAACGAAGCAAATTATAACGGAAATTAGGCGCAAAATGAGCAGAGCCAAAGCGAGAGAGCAACAAGCCAAACAACAACAACAAACAACAACAACAACAAGTTAAACACGTGGCCAAACTGGCGAATGGCAAATGGCGGCGCTAAAACTTGGGACAAATTAAAATGGCGGCCCAAGACTAAGCCGCAAGTGCTTGGTCGGATATGGCAAGCAACGGGGGAAGAGTAGGGAGAGTGGCAAGGAGGGGGGATACATGTCTACCTGGGATGAGGGTTGCTAGTCGGGTTCACTGAAAGTTTTTATCAGCGTGAAAAGCTGCGGCGCATAGAGGGAAAATCAAGAAAGTTGCGCCAAGGTGAAAACGACAACGTTGTCTGCCAACTAATTCAAAAGCGTGTTAAAGACGAGCTCATTAATATGCCGAGAAGTAGAGAGAGCGAGAGAGAGAGAGAGAGCGGGGGAGAAAGAGAAAGCGAGTGCGCAAAACTTTCACAAGGCAGGTGCAAAAAGGTGCTGCAAACAGTTAAAGCGTGCGACAGGCAGAAAAGTAGAAACGGCAAAACTGAAAATTAAAAACAAATTAGAAACCTTGTCACATGCCGCACTCACTCCCAGTTACTCCACCGCCCCCACACCCCTCTACCTATCCCTCTCCACCTTGCGCTCACCACTTACCAGTTATGAGCGTTAGAGCCATGACCATGACGTTAATAATGACTGAATGGAATGGCGAATGGAGACCACAAAAGCCCAAACCGAGCTATATGAAAATGTCGGCAACGGATAAGGAGATGAAGAGAGAGAGAGAGAGAGAGAGAAAGAAAAAGAACTTTAGCAATTTACACTAATTCCACGAAGCGTACGATGAGAGACAACTTTATGCTAACACAGCACAAAGATAACAGCAGAGACAAAGTGAAAGAGGGAGGGAAAGAAAGAGAAAGAGGGCGCTTAAAATCATAATGCGCCGCGAGTACATCCTGCACGAAGGCGCCCTTGAAACTTATAAAACGAAGCATAATCACAAGAGCTGTGCAAAATGATTTCATAATGATATCATAGCCAGCATGTGAAGCATAATGTACGGGGAAGAAAGCGGACTATCCTCGTATACTTGTAGGCAAACACATTTAAAGAAAACATGAATTCTTCTATGAAAATGAAATATATTTTAGGTTTAATCAATCTGCAAAGCTGAAGCCCAATCAGAGTTAAGCTTAAAGCTCAGTAAACGATACTGAGAAGAAATTCTCAATATTTATTTCGTAGGCACAACGCGACGTATGCGTAATACGAAGCACAAAATATGCTCAAAATGGACATTAATCAAAAAAAAATGCCTTAGCTTGGGGCTAAATTGGTCTCTCTCTCTCTCTTACTGTCTTGCATGTGAAGGGAGGGGGGGGGGAGGTTCTGTGTGTGTTTGCGGCTCATAAACATGTGAAACTGTATTTGGTATTTCCGCCTGGGTCAGCTTTATTACGAGACGAACACTCATAAAGCAAATATGCCAAAAATTTTAAAACAAAGTCAAAAATTCGTTTGTACATAAAACGTAGAGGGACCGCACACAGCAAGCCAGAGGGCCAGAGACAAAAGGAGAGCGAGGGAGCGAGAGAATGGGTGTGGAGAGAGAGGAAATTGCAAAAGGCAAAGGAAAATGTTAAAGCAACTAATAAAATTGCACTCATTAAAGCAAAGCCAACTGCCTTTTGGCTAAAAAGTAATAAAGGTTAAAAAACCAAAGCAAAACGCGTCTCCCCCCCTTTCCCCGTCCTCCTGCTGCTCCGTCGTGGTTACTTGGTCTCGTTATGAGCGCAGTTTATAGCCAACGGCGTGCTGGGCCAACAAAAAGCGTAGAGCAGAAAGCAAATCAAAGACAAGAGCGCACCGCAGCAGCAGCGTCACAAAAGAAAAAATCAAAAAGTTCAAAAGTGGCACACACAGTGTGCCAGCCAGTGTGTGTGCCAGTGTGTGTGTACCAGTGTGTGTGTACCAGTGTGTGTGTACCAGTGTGTGTGTGTGAGTGTGCTTTAAGGCCACAAGTAAAGAGCAGGCAAGTGAAAAAAAAAAAGGAAAATAATGGACCAAGCCTAGGCGGCTTCACATGTTGCCATGAATACGAAATGCATGACGAAGGTGCAGCAGGAGCTGCTGCTGCTGCCAGGGTTGCCACCGCTGCTGCCGCTGTTGCCACTGCTGCCACTGTTGCCACTGCTGCTGCGGCTGCAATTGGAGGCCTGCTGCAAGTAACACTTGCAGAAAGTCAAGTTGAAAGACAAGGCCGAGGGTCAACTGCTTCAGTCCAGTGAGGCCAGGTCCGGCAGGAGGCCAGCAAGGACATCGGGCGGCGGCGGCCAATGGAAGCCAGCACACATACACACACTAGAAGACTATTCAGCCGACGGCCAGGCACACACACACTGAGGCAAATAAAAAGCAGGCAGGGGAAGCAAAGACGAAACCAGGGCAAAGCAAACAACATAGTGAACGAGTTGGAGAGGCAAATAGAAACAGTTGAGCGAAGAGGGGAAAGAGGGAAGGAGAAAAAAAAAGCAAAACAAAAGAGGCAAAACATTAATGGTTAGATTGTCTTATCCCCTTCTCACCCCCTTTGCCACTATGCCCCCCAGTCCCCGCAGTCCGTCTGCTTGGCTGTCTCTCTGTTGTAGCTTGTATCCATTTGCGGAATGTGTGCATGTATGTCTCTGTCTCTCTGCCTGTGTGTGCGTGGGCGTGGAAACTTTTCACAACTTTTAATAAAGACAAGGACAAAGCGTCGAAAAATTTAGGCAGTGCGCAAAGTATGCAAAAACATTGCGTGCTCGCAACAAAAATGAAAGCAACCGAAAAACAACCGTCAGTCGACAACATAAAGCAGCCATAAACACACACAGACGCACACACAGAGGCACACACAAGCACAGACAGGCTCACACAAATGTGAGCATTTTTGAGTGGAAAGTGTAAGTCAAAACAGGCGGAAACGACGACTGCCAAAGTCGGGACAAGGCAAGCAGCATGAAAGCAACAACATTCAGCCTAATGAGCGCAGTCAAGCATGTGTATGTGTCTGTGCGAGTGTGCTGGTGTGCGGGTGTGCGTGTGTGTGCGTAAATGTGTTAGCTAATTTTGCACGCTCTGCCGCTCAGACAGACAGAGAGACAGACGAGTGAGCAAACAGGCAAGCACGCTGTGGCCATGTCCAACGAGTCAAGTCGAAATGCTCATGTTGGCCCCAAGAAGTATGCAACAAAATGTTTGGCATATTTATGCCACACACACACGCACACGCATATACACACACACAGGAGCACAACAGCCTGAGCAAATTATGTGTAATTAAATAAGGCGAAAACACATGAAACAACAGGCGAACAACAAAATGAAATGAATGCCAAAAATATTGTACGCACAATGCGAGGCAGAGAGAAAGGGAGAGAGAGGGAGAGGTTAAGAGAAAGCAGGGGGAAGATGAACTTTACAATCGTAAATAAGTCGGAAAACATTTGTGGCTACGCTTGCTTGTGCTGGTTGCATGCAACAAGAAATACTACCAGCAGCTGCACGAAGATTTCTCTGCTGCTTGCTGAAGTAAGTATTCCACAGATATAACCTACTATACTCGTACTATATATGTAGTTAAGAAATGCTGTACCCTGTTTTGAGCGAGTTCGGTTTGTCATTCGAATAGCTGCCTTTACACCTAGTCAAGCTATGAGTACTCTATTGTGCTGGAGTGCAGTGTACAGTGTGAATCTCACTTCATTCATGAGTGCACTCGAATTTCTTAGCTCGAATTGCGAAAATTGTTTTGGTCAGCTCGACGGCGTGCTAGACAAGTGTACAATACCAAAAATACTTCAAGTACAAGTTGGTACTTGCTCTGCCCTCTTCCTATCTCTGTCCCTCTTTCTCTCCCTCTCCATCACTGACTCCCTCTCTCTTTCATTCTTCACCATACTCTCTCTCTCTCTTCGCTGATTAAAGAGCAGTTTTATAATACTCAAAGCACATTGAACTTGAAAAGATACTCGCAGTGCCTGCTCTGCTCTTTCCCCCCTTCCTTGAGCGTTGCCTTTTTTACCACTCAAGTGCAAAGGTAAGCTCGGGGCAATAAATAAGATAATATATCGATATATAGCATGTCTGTGCGTTGGTCGGAGCGAGAAGGCGAACAAGGCGAACGCCCACTCACTTTGGATGATGGGCACAAGTGGTCTGATTCGATATACGTGTGTGTGTGTGTGTCTGTGTGTGTGTGCATGTTTATGTGTGTGTGTGTGCCTGTCTGTTGTATTTGTACAAGTTAACGGGAATAACATTTACTTACTAGCATAATAAATAGAGCTGGCTATGAAAGTGGACAGACGCCTTACCCCCTCGCTCTTCCACTTGTATGTGCGTAAGTGCGGCTGCGTGTGTGCGTGTGTGTGTGTGTGTGTGTGTACTTGTATTGCAGCTGTAAGTTGAACCATTTGCTTATGCTTGTGAGCTACCTAGGTTATTTGCTTAGACGACCCAATCAAATTGAAAAGTAAACTAAGTTTGAGTTCAAAAGCTACAAATCGTTTCCACTACTCTGTGAGGAGTAAGACAGAGAGAGAAAGAGAAAGAGAGAGACAGAAGGAGACAGAGAGAGAGAGAGAGAGAGAGAGAGAGAGACTTGTGTGTGAGAGAGAGTGTTTGGCTGTGCAAGTCTTGAGTAAACAGGCGTGGAGACTAGGTCAACCTCTCGCAGCTGGGGATGACAAGGAGGCAAAACTACTTTGAAATTTATCGATAATTAATCGAATAACCAGTTCACTTACACACCTAGAGGCAAAAAGCAAACACACTATCTTAACTACCTTTATACTCTATCTCTGTCTTTCTCTTCACTTTACCTGATTATCGCATTCCCAAGTCGAATCCTGGGCGGAACCCAATCCGACTCGAGCTTAGTGTGGATTTCCGTTTGTTTGGCTCCCTTGCGATTGTTTTTCGGAATCTTGTAAATAGATTTACAATGGGGTTGATCATAAATATTAAGCAGGCTCAGGCAAATAGCTTAGCCTGTCCGCTGACTCAGGTATTACAGAGGGAGGTGGAGACTCCAAATGGGCACCTCAGTGAGTCAAGGTGCACAAGATATTCCTCTCTCTCTCTCTCTCTCTCTCCACCCAATCGAAATATCTGTGAGGGAGACGAGAGCTAAGCAAGTCTTTGACTGGCGGCCCGCTTTGGAAAATGACATTGACAAAATAAGCAGAGACAACAGCGAACGACACGGCTACAGCTACAGCTACAGCTACAGATACAGCTACAAAGGCAGATACAGCTACAGCTACAGATTCAGATACATATACGCTGTACATACAGAGAGACAATGGCATTAAGAGAGATGCAGGGGGCAGGCATAAAAGAAATCGTCTTAATTTCACTTTGTTTATGCTGAGTAATAACGAATTATGCAAATTATTTTATAATAAATTTATGCCAAGACAGAAACAATAGCAACGACAGCAACAACAACATGAGGAGCGACAGCGAGGACAACGAATCGAACGCACAAACGAGCACAGAACGAGGAAATAAAACACAAGGCAAAGCAGCAGGCGACAGCAGACACGCGAGGACATTGGCTCGGAGGGGAGTGGCAGTGGGAGGGAGGTGGTACAGGGGGACAGACAGCAGGCGACAGACGACAGACAACAAAAGACAGACGGACAAGAGACTGGCAGACGAGCAGACAGATAGGGAATAAGGCAGATAACAACGTTTAGCACAGGGCGAGAAGAGTTGCCGACGACTTTGTCCATGCAGAGGCGAGAACGCAAGACAGAGACAGAGAGAGAGAGAGAGAGAGAGAGAGAGAGAGAGAAACATGGAAGAACCAAAGCCAGAGCCAGATTGGTACTGGGCCATGTTTCTATTGCTTGGTTTGGCTTTTTGGGGCGCTGGAGCGCGCGTGTGACCAAGTATGCATGAAAATCCAATTTGTCTGCATGCGATGCTCATTCTGTTGCCACTGCCCCTGCTGGAGGCGAAGCGGGTGAGAGAGAGAGAGAGAGGGTGCGGGCAACACGTAGCAATCAAAGTGAAAACAAGGCAACAAGCAACACAGGACAACGAAATGTGGCACACGGAACGTTACAGTTATATTTATGCTTTGTATTATTTTGTACTTTACACAGCCAAGGAAGAAAGAGAGAGAGAGAGAGCGACAGACAGATAAAAAGAGGGAGTAAGAAAGAGAGAGGGGTGCACACCCATTAAGATATCTACATAAAGCGAGAAAGAGTGAAGAAAGGGGCAGCAATTTCGGTTTCAAATTGGATCTGCACACAGAGTGACTCTAGCAAGGCGCGCTGATTCTTTCCTTTGTTTATTTATTAACTTATTTGTTACTTTTAATAGAAAATAAATATTTAAGATGTACTCTGTCGATCTGTACCTTATGATCATTGCAAGAGCTGAACTAAACTAAACCCCCGGTCAAAATTAATATATATATATATAATGATGAGTTTTATAATATAATGATGAATTGAAATATGAAAACTGCTTATAAAAACATGAAATATAATAAAGAAAATTAAGTCTCAGCTGATGAAATTCTATAGCTTAGTAGTTTGCCGTTTTGCGTTTAAGTTATAACTAATTTTGATAAAGAAAATGCTTCCTTAACACGAGTAAATATTTTGCAATGGTATAACAAATACTTCTGCAGAATTGAAGATATATTTTTACAGTGTAGTTAAGTTTAATGCAATTTAATGAACATAAGTCCACCTCTTATGCTTAGGTTCATAACCACCTTGGATACTTCAGACTCATTAGTGCTGCCTCTCCCCTTTTCTTTCTCTCTCTCTCTTCCCTCAGAAATGCTGTCTGATTCTTTCTTGCAACGTAATTAATAACATTATAAAGCTCAATCATTTTCGCGATATCTCTTCCTTGATTCCCTTAAAATGAAGAGCTGCCTTCGGGTCTCTAAATGAAGACCTAAGCTACGTTACAGCCATGTTAACAGTTAAATAATGCTCGCAACAAGCCGAGCAATTTAACATTTTCAAGATAATTGAAATTCCATAAATAATGCTGGATATCGGCAATTGCGTTAATTGCGTCAATATTTATGACCCAAGCTATTGCAAAAGTTTTCGGTTTCTTCTACACCCACTACACGGTCTGGCTCTCTCACTCTCTCTGTCTATCTCCCTTCGGTTAACAGAGAATTGAAATTAATTAATTATGTTTGACAATATGCAAACTGAAAGGTGACTTTCATATTGCGCCTAGCTGCGCCTGACAGCCTTCATACGCAACAAGCCAATAAAGGACGCGACCTGGGCGTGGGCGCACGCGAGGGTGGAGACGGAGGCTGGAAGTAGGCGTAGGCGTGGGCGTGGGTTTGGGGTTGGCTTTCACTTTATTTATTCAGTTTTTTTCGTGTGCTCTGGTGAAATTAATTATTTGTCAACTGGCTGTGCCGTCTGACAGTCAGCCAACTGACAGTTTCCAAATTGTCAACCACAAGCCAAGGGTGTCGCGCAGCATGAGGGGACAGCAGGGGGGGGAATGCTCTTGTTAGGGCTGTCCTTAGTCAATTTCAGCAAAGACAAATAACCAGTTTTAGAGGCATTGAAATATTGAAATTTCGCGCATAATTGAGAGCTGCAAAATAAATAAATAAATACGAGAACCGATTGTGTTTATCGATGAAAATATACGAGTATATTCACTTAAGCGCGACGCTACACACTCTTTCTCTCTCTCTATCTCACTCTCTCCTCTGTCTGCTTACACTCCATTCTCCACTTGGCATTCATAAAACAATATTTTTTATGGCATCGATGGCATATGTCGTAAAAGCGGAGCCAGCGGGAAATTAAGCGCTTAAGGGCGAAGGCGTTAAACGTAGCAGAAAACTTTACTGGCCAGACGACTGCGTGTATGGTAGAGAGAGAAGGGTGCTCAAGGGGGCACTCCTTCAACTTCCAGCAATAAAATACTGTTTGGAGGCAACAAAGGAACCAGCGGGGGCAGGCAGGCGACTGCCAATCCTTTCGTGTCTATTTACATTTTTATTGTCGGTCGGTCGTAAAAAATCTGATTAAATACCACGTAATAGATCCCTTTTCGGTGATGGTGCCAGTCCCAGGCCAAGTTGGTCAGCTGAGCGGGGGAAGGGGTTACTGTGGTTAGCTGTTGTTGTTGGCTCTCTCGCCGTGATTGGCCGAGAGCGTGAGCGGGAACGAGAGCGGGTTAACTGTTGTTAAATTACATTCAATAAACAAGCAATGAATATTTTATTGTTGCCTTCAACAAATTTCGTTGGCAACAAGGTAGGCAAAAATAATTTATGATTCCAGGGCTGGAGAGAGCTGAAGAGCAATCGACCGTCTTCCATTTCCCTCCCCAGCTCTTCTACTTCCACTCCTCGCCGCGCAGAACGTTAACAAGGCGCACGAACAAACGACAGAAACAACATGAAAGCAGATTGATTTACGCATGAATGGCACAAATCTCATTTTAGTAGAATCATCTGGTTTTATAACACTCTTCGGCTGGCAATGGCCATCTGGTTGGGGTGGGCAGAGGGCAGCCAAGTTGCCAGTTGGCAGTAGCTGCTCCCTTCGCTCCTTCGCGCCTGCAATGCCCATGGCAACAGCAGCAGCTAGCGCCCCTAATACTTGCCATGCTCTGCTCTGCTGCTTTGCCTTGTCCTTCTCTCTCTCTTTGTTCTCTTCGCCTTCATCATCGTTCGTTCTTGAGCATCGGCCCTTTTTATCGAGTCCCAAAGTTATGTTGCTCATAAATTGAGTAAATTGTTGTGTTGAATTTTAATCGCTTTGCTGCGGTTAGCGCGCAGTCTGATTTAACTAGGGGGCGTGTCGCGAATCACAGTACTGTGCAAGGCGGGGGCGTGGCCAGTGACATTGCAGCAGTTTCGCACTGATTTCAAGATGGTTTAGCTTAAATAAGCAGAGAGTGGAAGAGAGAGAGAGTATGTGCATCTCTTTAATACTGCACATAACGCATACGCCGCGTTGTTAAGCAACTGCTGCTCATTTTAATGAAATTAAAGGGAACCCTTGCAACAAGTTGAGATCGCTATAACTTCTGCCAGATAGTTGTAAAAATTCTACACGAATTTCTCAGCTTAATCTACGAGCTTAACACTTCGTTGCAGTTTTAATGTATGTCCTGCATAGAAAGGCTACTAAGATAGTAAGATGCGGGCATTATGTCATTTCTCGCACGGTTTACGACAGACACCAATCTGGGCAACAGAGTTGCCTAAATGGTGCACTATATGTGTGAGTGTGTGTGTGTGTGTGTGTGTGTGTGTATTGGCAATCTCCTATGGGAAACCGACCAAGTGGTTGTGTCGAGTGCAAGCAGCGTTTTTATGTCCTTCGGCATTTGCCGTTTTTAATTGCTGCTGCTTTTCGAACATTTACTGCTGCAAATGAGCCAAGACTGAGGCGTTCAGATTTATGGCTTTCCCACACACATACACAAACACACACAGGCACACACACACGCACACAGGCACACACACACACAGGAGACCACACGCTGTTGTTGATGTATTTTGTAATTTATTCCGGCAACATTGTCGCAGGCCACAGCTCACACCCGCTTCGCCCCCCTGGCCTTCTTTATGTTGCACATACTTTGTAATTTATACACTAAAAACTGCAACAACAACAACAACAAGAGCCACAACTGAAACAAGACTAAAGCCACAAACTTGGACTGCATCGAGTGGCCTATTGGGGGCGATCGAAGTGAGAAGTTTAGGAAGAGAATTGAATTTGAACTCGTGCAGAGCCCTGGGCAGTGGAAGGCAGCTACAGAAACAGATGTAGATGTGCATATATCGTATGTATGCATGTAAGAGAGTGTTGCTGTGCATATATAGCATATATCTTCAGCGTCCAGCTAGCATCGTCTGGTGGTCCATCATAAATGGTCCCTCATAAAGTTGTTTTGTATTCACTAAGTTATATTTAATTGTGCAGCATTGTTGCACAACGCTTGCCAGATGCCAGTGTCGCATTTCCTGGTGCACTTGTCCCACACACAGACAGACAAACAGACAGACAGACAGACAGACAGAGAGGGAAGGCCTTTGTTGTTGTTGTTATCTCATTACTTTTCATTTTCATGTTTAGTTTTTTCAATCTCATGCGATTCCCCATTGGTTGTTGTTGTTATTGTTGTTGCTTGTGTTTGTGCTATTTAATTATTTCGAGTCAACCACCATGCGGTCAGCTCTCCCCTCACCTGCCTCGCTGAGGCAACAATGAAAGCGAGCAAGCAAAGCCGCAGCATGCCGCGCACATCCGGCGCCCTTGTTATTACTTCTATTGTTATTGTTATTATACTTATAGCATTTTAACTTATTTTTATTACACACTGCGCTGCGGACTCCTGCAACCAGTACCACATGCCTCCCAGCCCCTCTCCCTCCCTGCTGCTACTGCTGCCACTACGGCTCCCTGATGACTGCCAGCAATGTGGCTTGGCAGTTCGCCTTAGTTAAGTTCAATTGGTCAGTTCCCCCAAGAAGCTTTTGTTGTGTCAGTAAAACACAAGTTAAGCACTTGCTGCAGGCCCAGGTTAAGCTGCTGCAGCTTTAATAAGCTTGCGAAAGCACCTGCATGCCACGAGAAATATTGCTTGTGCCTGTTAAGCTTTTTTACTCATTCATTAAGGAATTGAAGATAGTTAAGTTGTTCAAGTGCTTTCGAAAGTTGCAAAGCACATGGAGATAACTGACATGATAGTCTTCATCTTGGAAGATTTGCTAGAGCAGTTTTAAAGCACATGCAAGTCAAGGTTTATTCATTGCACATACACAAATTATAAACCCAAGCTTAAGGAGCTTTGTGCAAGCCAGAAAGCAGCTTTAACTCGATGAAATGCAGAAGAAAACTTCAGAGCTTTACACTCCGTTCCATGGTCTCTTGGCAGCCCTTTTTAAACTCAGTTTACTCAGTGTATACAATAAATTGCGCTTAAACATCTGGAAAACCAGAAAAGTGTGGACTTGATTCGCCTGGGCACTACTGGATGCACTCGAAAGAGCAAAACCCCCGTTCGGAGTGACCCTTAAACGATTCGAACTTTGTTAGTCCCGCTGCGCGCCTCGCAGACGGCAGTAGGCAGCCGTTGGGACTATCTTGTGTTAAGTAGCGACAAGCTGGCAGTTTGCACTCACATACCGCACACGTACAAGCAAAGAGAAAGGCAGTGGTACAGCGCATAACGTATACGCAGCATGGGCCTCGCCACTGCCAGTGAGCAGCTGCTGTGCTCTTTCGCTGCATGGCACTTGACGCTGCTGCTTAAAGATGTCCACGACACGACAATGAAGTGCAGTGGGCGTGGCCAGGATTGCAGGCAGACTCCAGGGAGTGCAAAGACAGAGAGAGACATTGACAGTCAGAGAGAGAGAGAGGGAGAGACGAATACTCTTTCATATTTAAACTGACAGTTTATTGTGCTTTTCATTACAATTTTTGTTTGTTAGTTTTATTAAGCCAAACAAAACTCAACGTTGACTCTGCACTGAGGGCTAAGCTAAGAGGGGGGGAGGGAGTGTGCGGGGGGCACGACTGTTAATGGATGTGTTGGTTCAACAGGGTGTTCTGCTGCAACAGAACAAAGCCGGGACCGACGCACTCGAGCATGGAGTCAAAATGTTGAGTTGCAGTTGGCACTAAGATGCCGTTGCCCTCCCCCACTTCCTACCACTTCCTCTCTCTCCTTCTCCCCCATGCCCTCGTTGGGCGCACAGCGTCATTTTAGCCAAACGGAAGTCATAAAAGACGCGCATTTGCCTCGCCGACGCCGACGTCGCGACTCTTCGCACTTGGCGCTCTTTTGATGACATCGCGCGGGCGAGAGACAAGAACAACGCGAAGGACAAGAACAAGAGGAACAACACCAATAACAATAACAATGCCACCATAATTTCTCGTTAAAAAGCAAAAGCCCACAACGGAAAGATGGTGATGACAAGAATGAGAATGAAAACGAGAACGAAGATGAGGCGAGAAAGCAGCAGACAGAGAGAGAGGGAGCGAGAGAGAGGGAGAGATAGGCAAGGTGTGGGGGATAAGGCTGGCAGGGACAAGGTCTGCGTTAGATTTTAATAACGCGTCGCAGATAATGCCGATAATTTAGATAAATTTATTTTGCGCGAGACCTTCCCCACCTCAAGCTTAATTGAGTGGGGCAACACAAGATGTCAAGGAAATTGCAATGACAGCCCAAGAGCTGGCAGGCTGGAAAACTAGTCATTGTTCTACAGATACAACAGTATAAATACGTATATATATATATATAGATTTATATAGATAAACATGTAAGTTGTTGCCTACGGTTCAGTTCAGTTTGAGTTATTTTTCTCTTTCTCACTTTATGGCACCGTCAGCGACAACGTGGATCATTAATCAAAGAGCCAAAAGCCCGGCGGGACAATGATGAAGTCAGTTGCAAGTGCGGCGCTGTGAAAGCTAATAAGTGTTCGGCAAAGCGAGAGAGAGAGATAAAGAGAGAGAGGGAGAGAGAGAAAGGTAGTGAACAGCGTAATGAATAGAAATTGTAATCAAAATGGGAAAGAATTTGCTGCAATGCGAAAACTAAATGAATTTCCATGAAGTTTTAAATACAGACAGCAGACAGCACATATACATACACACGTGTATGTATGTGCCACATACTTGTGCCGAATTTTGTGGCAACTATTTAAGCTGCGATTGTCAAGGTACCGTTGCGACTTGAATGATTGAGTGAATGTTTTTGGGCCAAAACAATCCCAATTCACAGTTGAGCTCGAGCACAACAGACAGACTGCCTTTATCTCTCCCTCCCTCTCCCTCCCTCTCTCTCCCTCTCTCTCTCGCTTTCTGCCTCCTTCTCTCTCTCCGTCTCTTGTTCTCGCTTAGTCATTTTGCTCACAAATAGAAATGGATAATGATGCGTTTGTGTATTGGGAGTTATCGCAACATTTCAAGCGTTTTTATTGAACCAACACACACACACACACACACAGACGCACTCCCACACTCACATTTGTGCATGGTTTGAGTTTGTCTGAATCTGTGCGTATTTCTTGCAGAAACTTCAGTGAACGCATCTTAGCACTTCCTTTGGCACTTATTATTTTTCAACTAAAGTTCATGTTGTATGTGTGTTCTTTTTATGTTCTCTGCAATTTTTCTCATCTTCAGCTGGAGCTGCTTCGTCTTCTTCATCTTACACTACTACTTTTTTTTTTTTTTGGTGTTTCTCTTTTTTTTTTTAGCAAGCTGCTTTTTCAAATCGCACACAAAAGCAAACAGCAAGGCAACTGGAAACTAGGAACCGCCTTCAGGCCGCCCTTCTTCCTGCGGCTTCCGCTGGCTTGCTGCTGCTGCTGCTGCTTTCAGGGAGTTTCCTTGGCAATTTTCTTTAAACTGTCAGTTTTGGCGCGCCTTTGTGCAGTGTGTTGGGCAACACTTTAACAGCTTTTGCCGGGCATCCTTTGTGCTCTCAGGTTTACACGCAGCTGTCAAATCACAATAGTTGCTAAGAATTTCCATTAACTCATTTTCTTTCACTCATTTTCACAACACATTGCTCCGCGTGCGTGTGTGTGTGTGTGTGTGTATTGATTGTGTTAAGTGTTTGCTGCAGTCAGACAGAGAGAGAGAGAGAGTGTAAGCGAGAGAGAGGGGGAGAGGCGTAAGGGAGTCTGCGGTTGTGGAGACTGCTCGAAACTTCGCCATTGTTATAACAAAATAATGGCGTTCATACACTCACTTAGTCCTCTACACATGCAACCAGTCGCACATCCACCCCCCACCCTACCCCTGGTGGCCCAACCCACTCAGGCATAAACAGTTTAAAAAGCCTCAAACTTGCTTGCACTTGTCGCGTAATTCAATATGCACAAGTCCTCTTCACACTTCTTTGCCACAAGCCTTTTGTTTCTTCGCTTTTATGTGCCATGCCATTTTGCGCTGCCGCCTCCTTCTCCCTCTGTCCCCCCCTCTCTACCCTTCTCGCTGCCGCTTTCTTGGCTGCTTTTGTAACATCTTCAGGCCAAACTGCACTTAATGTCCACAATGGGCGTGGTGCCCGTTGTCTATGTAAACCGATAGCCCTGCTCTGCTCTGCCTTGGGTCGGGTCTGGTCAACGTCAGCCGAATAGTTGAATAGACTTGACTTCAGATTTGACTTCCAACTGACACTCATGGGTGTCTTTTGCCGACTTACCTTGCACCTGAGCCTGCAACGAAAAGGAAAACAGATATTTCGATTAACTAGTCGAAGCCAGTGTTGCCTTATGGCTTTGAGTGCACTTCGAACTTATCATACTACTACTACTACTACTGTATACTATCAACCAGAAAGTATCTCACAGATATTCGTTGTACTTTTTAGACAAATATTTACAATAGAAAAATAACCGCTCCATCTCTAAGAGCATTTTTTGCACACCATACAAACACAAAGTCAACTTTAACAACAAAAACCTGTAACGCAAATCCTTTATCCCTTCTCCTCTTTTTTCTGCACTCTCTCTCATGGCTTTGCGGCCCAACCATTTTAATTCTTCCGAGAAAATCTTCAGAGTGTGAAACCTATGAACACGTTTTATTTGAAGTTTACAGCTGCCCCAGAACACAAATGTTTTTTATGTTTTTCATTGTTCACTCATTGTTGCGTTTTTTTGTTTTTTTTTTTTATAATTTTCTCTGGCTTTGTTTTTTGTTCTTTGGCCAATTTTTGGTTCTGTGCACTTTCCTTTGCAATTTGGCTAACCAAATTTTGGACTGCGGCGAAATGCTTAAAAATTCGAAATTCAATCAATCCGACGCTTTGTAGGAGTGTCTATGTTTGTGTGTGTGTAAGTGTGTATATGTGTGTGTTTGTGTTTGTGTGTGTACGAGCTTGTTTGCTTGTCTTTCGACTGCTCTATCTGCCGTTGTATTTTCGTTGTTTTGTTTTGTATTTTGGTTTTTATTCTCTGTTGTTATTATTTTTCTTGTAGTCCTCGTTGTTGCTGTTGTTACAGTTGTTGTTGCTGTTATTGCTGCTGTTGTTGTTGTTACGTGCAGTGCAATTGTATCAGCTACGTTCTTTGTTAAACAAAAACAAAGTCGAAAAACAAAGAGATGGACAAAATAGAAACAGGGCGAGGTAGATGGAAGAAGGAACCCCCTCCAATGGGTGGTGCGAGGGGATCTTTCAGGTGGGAGGCAAAGGTAAATACATTGAGCCAAAAGCCAAGGGCCGCCAACGTTTAACCCACAGCAAGAAAATTAAAAAATAAGAAGGAATTACAAAGCAGTAAAGCGAGAAGGCAGACAAAAGAAAGGTACAGAGAAAGAGAGAGAGAGAGAAGGGTAAATATATATGTATATATATATAGTATACATTTCTGGGTTGCGGACAGATCTAACGGCGCTTTTCAAGCCCCGAGCTGTTTGCGCTGCTCCTTTCTTCGGCTGCGCTTTTCGGCGCTTTGCGTGTGCAACATGGCGTATGAGCAACGCGCTATTTTCGCTGCCTCGAGACGCTTTCGCACGGCAACCGGATAAGCCTGACAAAGGCAACGTGCAAATTCAATTCAGCAGGCAAGTGGGAGAGCAAATGGTAGGGGGGGAGGAGCGAAGTAAAACCAAAAATGTGGTAATAATTATTGTAACGAATTTGTAGCAAAATCCGACACAGCAGAAGGCACCCAACGTGCCACAGTCTCCCAAGTCTCCCTCCGCCTTTGCTGGGGAGTGTCTGACAAAAAAATAAAAAGTTATGTGCAACATAAAACCAAAGCAGCGGCAACAACAAAAAATAGCAACAAATTCATTAACAGCAGCAACAGCAGCAGAAGAAACAATAACAAGCAGCGCAGTGGCAACAATAATGAGCACAAGCTCCTGCTGCAGCAGGAGGAGGAGGAAGCGCCCGCGCGTGCCAAGGATAACATGTTAATCCCTGTGAGATAATGAGCAGCAATATGCTTTGCATAAGCACACGGCAGCAATGGCAAAAACGGTGAAAGGCAAACGGCAAACGGCGAACGGAAAACAAAAGCGGCCAACGGTAAGGCCAAAAGGCAGAACTAAGCAGAGCCCAGCCCCGGCAGGGCTGCCGGCAGCCCTTGCAGGCCGCACTGGGGCAAATTGCAGTTAAGTAAGTGAAAGTGCAGCAAGAGCTGTGCAGGGTATGTGTCTTGCACTGCAAGTATCTATGAAATCCCCTGTAATATGCGAAATGTGTGAAGTGGAAGTGAAAGATTCAAGATTGATAGAAGATTGAAACTGTCTTCAAGGGGAACTTAGTTAACTGCTCTGGTTGTCTTAGGAAGTATTTACTGTTGTTATTTTTTAATAAATAAATAAAATAAATAAATAAATATTTAAATAAACAATATATATATATTTTTTTTTTTTTATTTTTTAGTTTTTTTTTTTTTTCAAATATTATTTAAAACATTTACACTCCCATACAGAAATAATTTCTTCACTCTTAGATAGGTGGAGATAGATGTAAAAAGAAAGTTGAATGGACAAACTGAAGCTTCCTCATTTATTCAAGAACAGTTTATGGTAATATTTCTATCCGATGCCTTAACTTAATTAAATAACATGATAATAAACAAGTTTTAATTTAAAGATTGCTGCATTCCCATCAAGACATTTCTATCTAATCGCGCCGATTGCCATCAAACGAAATAAGGCCAAAAGTAAGTTCAAGTTTTCTACTCGTTTTGTTTCAATACTTTTGCCATATGTTGCTGCCTCTCTTTCTCTCTCTCTCTCCCTCTCCCTCTGCACTTGTTGTTGGTTTTTTAATCGGGTTGATAAGCTTGTTGGCTGTAGTGTGTTCTCTTCCAGCTGCTGTCAAAATTGTACAACAGTTTCTTAAGCCCGCTGCGTGTGAATGTTCCACTGCTTGTCATTGATGCTGCGTGTGTGTGTGTGTGCGACTTTTGGCCAAGTTGCTCAGCTGCTCAGCTGCTCAGCTGCTGTCGCTGCTTGTAAGCCTCGGCTTATCGCTTGGCAGTCACATGCGATTTGTCTGGAGTTCGACGCAACGCGACGCACAGCGCAGCAGGGCGCGGCAAGGCTTAAGGAGGAAGCCAAATTCAATTGCATTTTCAGCTTTCAGTCGGGTTTTGTTTTCGCTTTTGTTTTCGTTCTCCTTTGGCAGTGCATCGGTGTGCTAAAGAAAACTTACAACAACAACAAGAACAACAACTGCAGAGGGAGAAACAAGCGAGAAAAACAACACGAACACAGTACGAGCAATGCACACGCACCCACACACACACACACAGCTAACAAACAGCATTAAATCGAGATTATGCAAATCAAAAGCGGCCTTGTGGCTCCTCGTCGTCGTCGTCGTCATCGTCGTCAGCGACAACTGCAGCGCCACGCCCTCGCCCACGCCCACGCCCACTCGTTTGCACTCAACACTTTCACTCACACGCACATAGAACAACATTGACTTGCGCTCATGCATATGCAAGCTTCTGTGCATCTGTGTGTGTGTGTGTGTGTATTTGTTTATGCCCCCGCTGCCGCCATCTTGTTTGATCAAACTCAAACACAAACACGCACCGCAGCGCAATGTGGCGGTGTCGCTGTATACTTATGAGCTGCATGGAACTCCATCTCCCTCTGCTCCCTCTCTCTCTCTCTCTCTCTCTCTCTCTCCCTCTCCCTCCCTCTCTTTCCTGCCCACGATGACTCCCTTGCTGCAAGCAGAACTCGAATTAACCGCGTCTGCCAATGTTACGCCACTTGAACCATATCTGTTCGCAAATGTGTGTGAGACTAGTATGTGTGTGCGTGTGTGTGTGTGTGTGTGTGTGTGGGGTGCATAGAAATTCATATGCAACGTTGCATATGCATGAATTTGCTTGCTTGTTCATGCATTTATGCAGGACCTTCAATGCATCCATTTCGATTTACATTTTAGCGCAAATTTATGTGCAATTCTAATGCAAACTTTATTGAATTTGATTAGGAATGGATCAAAGCATATATGGGTATTGAGGGAGTGTGGGAAGGAGGCAACGAGGCTACGAGCTGGCACATCTCTGAAGGTCATTCGAAATGAAAGTGACGAATGCAGAGCTCGAATGCGAGGCAACAAAGCAGCTTCACAGCAACGGCTTCTGAGAAGGCAACTGTACTGACAAGCGACAACCGACAGCCGACAACCGACAGCCGACAACTGACAGCTGACAGGGGAGCAAGCTAGTTTGCTTTGTGGCAAAGCGATATCAAAGCCATGTTCGAACTCGCTTCACGGCCAGAGTCGCGTTCAAAGTGCGGCTGGCAAACCGCTTAATTTATCTGCTTGCAGCTGCGTGAAGTTGATTTACAGTTAATTTCGTAGATTTGCTAGGAAATCCCAATTTCAATTTTTTATTCAATTCAATATTCAGTGCATTAGACTTATATATACGATAATACAATTGACGAGCAGAATATCCCCTACTAAATTGCTTTACTACATTTAAATTGCCCACGTTGGGCGCCAATATCAATTTTTATGCAATTCAATATTCAGTTAATTAGACTTATATATAATATATACAGAATATCCATTACTAAATTGCTTTACTACATTTAAATTGCCCACGTTGGGCGCCAGTTTCAATGCTTTATTCAATTCAATATTCAGTTCATTAGACTTATATATATAATATAATTGACGAGCAGAATAAACCTTACTAAATTGCTTTACTACATTTAAATTGCGCACGTTGGGCGCCAATCCAAGTCCTCCATTTGAACATGCACCGAAGTCAATGTCTATCTCAGCTTTATAAGTCAATTTTATAGCCCAACTCTCATTCTACTTACAATTTGAAACAACGTGTGCACTACTCCATGCCCACGTTGGGCGCCCCGGGCCAGTTATGTACTTAATTGACTGCAAAAATGTGTACAGAGCATCAATAATTCATTTACGCATCATGTCAAGAATGTGCTGCTAAAAGGAGTCATACGCAGCTGGAGCTGTAGCTGTAGCTGTAGCTGGAGCAGCGACATCAGCAACATCAGACACCGACAACACCGAGAGAGACGTTGCCAGATACGTGTACTTATACTTATGGCAATAGCTGTCAAAATATTCAACATTACCATGCATGAAAAATGAAGAAATTCGCAATGTAGCCAAATTAGGAAGGACAGGGACAGGGCCACGACACAGTCGACTTTTCTTTCATGCACACACAACATGTCTCAGTGTTGTACAATAAGTTTCATCAAACATTGGCACACACACACACACACACACACACAGCGACACGGACACACACTCAGCACACAGTTGCTTACACATGTTTATGCTTGCCATATAATAAAGCATATAAAGCATATAATGGGGCGCGTGTGCCACAGACACGCATACACACTTCAGCCACACACTCACACATACTAGCACTGTATGTGTGTGTGGGGGAAGTGTTTGCCGGTGGGGCAGAAGAAGGACAGGGACTGAGGAAGAGAAGAGCAGAGAGTCTGTCTTACACTCAGCGTCACTTGCAACTACTTGAGCAAACACAGTGTTTATTTGGCTGCCTCCGCTGCGAGTTAACTTGGCGCGCTAAAAATGAACTTGCCAAACACGTAACGAAGGTCACATAACACAACGGAGCAGCACACACACAGGCTTGCAAACAGAGCAGCAGAAGCAGCTTACTTGAGCACACCATTAGAGCAGCATAAAAAAAAGAAACAAGTGCAAAAGTTGTCCCAAACAATCCGAAAGCAAGACACTCTTACGTAGAGAAAGAGGAAAGAAAGTCTACAAAGAATATGTATGTTAAGTTCATATATATGTATATAATGTACATGTAGATCATGTATATTCCTTGAGACTATTACTAGTTGCAGTATTAAATCAATTCTCACTCCTGACTTTGTCGTGAATGAGACGTGATCTTCATAGCTCAAGCTTTATTTGTGTCTCTTCTGCATGTGTACAAGATATTTCAAGAAACGTGTGCCTCCCTCATCTTAGAGGCATTATCTAGTATTATCTGTAAGGGTATTATCTAGTGCGATGCCTTTAAAATAGTTCCTTCCTTTTGTTTTTATTTAGTGGTTTATTTTTACGCGCGATGCGAACTACATAAGCAACCTGTGACACCTTCTTAAAAAGTGCAAAGGCAACTTCGCACGTTGCCGTGTCTTAAAGCACAGCACGGCACGACACACACACACGCACACACGCACGGGCGTGTGGATGTGTTTGCACATATGTGTGCGTTAGTTGACAGCCCGACATGTGATAGTATTAGTGTCTCTTTTAAGCTGCCTCTCATCTCATCTCATAAACTCTTAGCGATATGCAAAGAGACAGACAGACAGGAGCGACGGAGGCAGCATAAAACCAGTAAGAAAAGCAACAGTCGCGCAACACGCGACAGTGGGATACCCTTCGACCTAGTATGTTCCCGTGTAGTTTAATTTCTTAAATTCATACACATATGCATATGCACATGCTTTGAAATTAATCCCGACAGATGGCGCTCGTGCTACGCGCTCGCCCGCCTCCCTTGTTAGCTGACGCACTTGGTTTTATGCTCATACTTTCTTAAATAACTTTTGTGTTTATTGTCCGATCGGACTGAAATTTGGAGACTACGTAGATATTTCATTAAGCTTAGTATATGTTAAGTCAGAAAGTTCTATCTTTTAAACAGCGCTTACAAATTGAGTTCAAAAATTAAATTATGATTTGTGGGGGCGGTGGGCGTGGCACCTAACATTTGAAATAAACTTGATCTGCTTGATCCACACAGGAGTCTTCCTGCCAAATTTGGTAACTCTAGCTTTTATAATAGCTGAGCGCTTACAAATTAAGTTCAAAAATTAAATTATGATTTGTGGGGGCGGTGGGCGTGGCACCTAACATTTGAAATAAACTTGATCTGCTTGATCCACACAGGAGTCTTCCTGCCAAATTTGGTAACTCTAGCTTTTATAATAGCTGAGATCTGTGCGTTCATACAGACGGACAGACGGACAGACGGACAGACGGACAGACGGACAGACGGACAGACGGACAGACGGACAGACGGACAGACGGACAGACAGACAGACATGGCTCAATCGACTCGGCTAGTGATCCTGAGCAAGAATATATATACTTTGTGGGGTCTGCCACGCCTCCTTCTGCCTGTTACATACATTTGCATTTTGCACAAAGTTAGTATACCCTTTTTGACCATTTTCAATGGTCGAAGGGTATAAAGAGGAGGAGAGGAGGCAAACAAGCGACGAGAAGAGAAGAACATGAGTCAAGTCAAACAATATGAAAATACCAAAGTAGAGATGTAAAGTAAAAACTATAAAGACATAGCAAATAGTACTCGCAAACAAACGACGCAGGTCAGGAACAGCCGAGAGAGAAGCTGCATCAAAAGTTCACGAGCAAACAAAAAAGCAAAAAAAAGAACTAAAAGCAGGAAGAAAAAATATGAAAACAGAACAAGACGCAAAACGAAGGACGACGTGGAAAACAACCTTCGAAAACTGTTTTACTCTGTTTGTCAGTTAGCAGCAAATTGATGATTTAGCTTCGGGGAACACTGAATGCAATAAGTCAACGCCCAGGCGGTTCGCAATGAATGCGCATGAATCAAAGAAATGTAGTGCCAGATGAGTACGTGAGAGTATTCAAAAGTAGCCCACTACCTCTTCAATGAACACGTGAATGTATTCACTGAAATTATTTTTGATTTTTTAACTGATTGATTCGTTAAAAAAATATATATTTTTTTTAAATATAATTCCGTCTATTTGTGATTTGGTTCAAACTACTTGAAGCTGACATTCAATGCATTCGATGTTTGCATTCGATATTCACATGTGAATTGAAGTGTTTGTTTGAATTCTCCAGCTGGGTCGCTCAGTCGTTTGACTTTTGTCTGCTATTTTCGGTTTCCTTATTGAACTTGTAATATGCGAGTCCTTTACGCTACACACGTATCCCTGTGAGTGTGTGTACGAGTGTGTGTGCATGTGAATAAGTGAGTAAGTATGTGTTTGAGTGTATGCGAGCATTGATGCTGACTCAGCCAAAGGCAAAGGCAATGTCCGTTGACCAAGTCAGCCTGCCTTTAAAGATCTGTCGGTCTCTTGTTCGGGTATCTCTCGCTCTCTTCCCTCTCCCTCTTTACCTCTCTCTCTCTCCCTCTCTGTTGCTTCGCAACTATCCCACTCTATCTGCCTGCAGCTGGCTTTTGTTTATCAAACGACGCTGTTCATATTGCTTGGTACATTGGTACAAGTTAAAAATTCCAATTTTATTTGGCATTAGGATGCGTGTTTGGGTCCCTGGATCCTTGAATCCTTGTGTCCTTGCATTGCTTGTTTTTCCGCTTATTTCCTTTACAGCATTTTCTCTATTTCCCCGCTGTATGCGTGTGTGTGTGTGTGTGCTTGTGTGTTATGTTTTGTGTGTGGCACTCGTCTATCGACACTTAGTTAGGCAGTTGCTGCACGTCTTCATTCTTAAATTTCAAAGCCTCTAAACTTGAGCTTAAACCAAACGAAATGAAAATCTATTTGTGCCAATGAGCCACAACAAACTGCGAGCTACCACTCTATCTACCTTGTTCTCTCTCCCCCTCTCTCCCTTTCCCTCTTTGAGCTCGCCCTGCTTCTTTCTGGCCCACAAAGCATTACCAATTTGACCGGCAATCACGCGCATTGTGGCACGTTTCACCTTCATTCCCAGTGCCTCCTTCCAGTGCCACACGCGGCTGCCTCGCGGTCGTTTGGCGGTTCCCAGCGATTGTCACCTGCGTGCGAAGCTGCACGCGCCAACAGCTACCAATTGCCCTGGCATCAACATCGGCCCGGGCATCATCCCCGCCTGCGCCTCCTCCGCTTGCCCATCCATTTGCAGCTCCATTGGGACGCCAGACACGCTAAACTGTTGCTTCCACAAATAGTTTGCATAGCGACGCGTTCAAGCGACCTGGCGCAATGGCTGTCACCCAGCCCCAGGCCCCAGCCCCAGCCCCAGTCGCAGCCCCAGCTCCAGACCCGACCAGGTGCAAATGAATGCCTAGATTTATGCGTAATAAATTTCAATCTGTTGCCAACAAGACGCAGATTAGACGCTGCCACTGGGGCAGAGGCGCACGGCTTAGGCGTGCCGCAGCACTGGTGATTCTGGTCGCTTGGCATGCGGTCGACTTTGGGGTTTTTCCTTCAACTGAAGAGGGTGGAGGGAGGTGAAAAAGGAGCTTCGGAATGGAACTCGAACTGATGCTAAAGCGGAGGCGGAGACTGGGACTGGGACTGGGAGTGGGACTGAGAGTGGAAGCGACCCTTGCGTGATAAATTGCAAGACAGCTGCTTGGGCTGCTGCTGACCAACAACAGCGATGAAGTGGCAAAAGAGATGAGCCTGGATGAAACATAGAAAATACTACAAGCAACAACAACAACAGAAAAAACATACCAACTGTTAAGGAAGCGCGCGAGTTTAATGAAGTCGAATATGCAAATTGTTTGTTTGTGTGTGCAAGGCATTTGGGTGTGGCTCGCTACGCTTGACTTGGAAAAAAGGATGGCAGCGACACCAGGCAAGGCAAGAGGATGAGGGAGGCAAGGTGGAAGGGAGGAGAAGAAGAAAGGAGTCGCAGGCTGCTGCCAGGCTTCATTGTCGTCATCATCTTGCGCTAGCGGTCAGTGTTCTTTGGGTGTGCAGCGGGCAAGGAGATTGCGGTTTAAGTCGATGTCTTGTTAAATGAGTTGTAAAAATGCCTGATGGCCACTTCTAGTTACTTAGTTAGTATCGCGTTCTGCCACATTCAATGCCCGCCAGGAATCTCATCAGCCACAACAACAACAACAGTTAAGAGAAAGTCCCCACTGGCATTTCACTTTCGCTGGCAATCATTAGCGGCGGCGCTGGAGGTGGCACAGCCTTTACTTTCTGTGCTGCCAGTTCCAGTCGCAGTCCGAGTCCCGTGCCCTTCCCGTTCGCACCCCGCGTGAAGTCAGTTTTGGGCCAAAACATTTGCAGCTGTCGCAACATTTCGTCGCAGTCGTTGCCATTTCACTTTGAAAATTGCCATTTCCGTTCAATTTCGCTTGCAAATTAGAATTCCAGTGATACGCTCTGCTCACCCGCCATGCATATAAAATGAAAACTGCACACACAGTCCCCAGCAAACACACACACACACAGACTACCTCACACATATGCAATTGCAGTCACACACACACACGCGCTCCTGCTCCAGCTACAGATACGTTTTGCGGGCGCTGTTTTGACATTTGGGGGCCTTTGTTTTTGCCTCTTTTAAACTGTTGCACTTTTCTCGCCAAATATAAAAAAGCGTGCAACGTTCTGCAAATACCCCGTACTCAGGACGAGCAAGGCATACAGGCACTGGAGTTATATATTTATTATATTATATATTATATTATTATATTATTTATTAAATATTATTTTTTTGGGCAAATCTCCGAGTGCTCTGATACCAATAAGTTTTTACACAAAAATTAAGTGAAGTGATTTTCATTTTTGCTTTGTAAAAAAAATACCTAAAATATACCTAAAAATGCATGTAACTATTAATATATTATTATGTTATTTTAGAATATTAGCGTTGATTTTATCACTAATAACATTATTCAAATAGTTGTTTCAAGCCCATAAAAATACTGAAAACTTGCATATATTTTTTTAATCATAATTTTCATTATTTAAAATACAGTTACATTATTTCAATATTTACATTTTTGAAGAGCTCTTTTCTACCTACAAAATTCCATAAATAATAAATCTATATACAACTTTTAATACTTTTTCTTATTCTCTACTTAAAACACATTCCTGGCACAACTTGGAAAATCTACAGAGGGTATTTGCAAGTCCAGCAATCGCAACTGGAAACTTCTAACTTGTTTTTTCCATAAAAAACTTTAGCAGTTTTGCTGGTTTTTCTCCCCAGGCTAAAATTACATTCCAAAATGTCGACAGCGACGCCGCCGTCTGATGCTGCCCGCGACGCGACTAACTTGGCTCGCCTAGTTGGTTTGCGGAAAATGAGAGAGGGCAGATGTGGCACCAGGGAAGGGGGGGCAAAGCAGCAGAGGGAGCGAGAGGGGGTCGTCTGGTTTCTGAATGTGCTTATTTGGGGTCGCTTATGTGCTTAAATAAATACACATGTAATTTCAAGATTTGCATTTAGTGACTGTCAAAAGAAGAAGGCGGCAAAGGAAAAATGTAGCCGAGAGAGTGAGCCAGAAACAAAAACAGAACCAGAACCAGAACCACAAATAGAAAGCAAAACAGAAACAAAAGCAGAAGCAGATCAGTTTTGTGTGCGCAACGAGAATCATAATTATGATGCAAGAGCTCAACAATGCGAATCGATTGGCTCGAGGGAGGCTCGGGAAAGTGGCCTGAATTATTCATTCATCACAGTAGAGGCGCTTGGCGTCGGCCTCGAGAAAAAGTTTGTAATAAAAATTTACATGGTTCGTTTACAATTCAAATGGCTGTAAACAACTCCGACGGGCAATAAGCCCACAGATGCGCTATTCGATTATCTCGAGCGAATGAATTGTCTTATTCGATTTGGCAGACAAGCATAGCCTCCACACACACACACATATATATATACCATATATATATAGCTCTATATGTATATGTGACAACGGTCTGTATGTTTGTGGCAGTCAGGAAGCCAGCGATTCCCTGACATCGATAGTTATTTGCATGAGTTGATTGGAAAACCTTGAAACTTGCCAAGACATATGGCACGCTAACAATATTATGTAAATTGGATTTAAACATTAACGTTGTGCAATGAGATTAGCCGCAGTTGAAGATGATGAGAATGAAATTAGCACAATCTAATGCCGAAAGCAAGAGTTAAATCGAATCAAACAATAATCAATTCGATAGTTTTTTATTCATCGGCTTACTTTCCCACTTTGATAACAATGCAAGCTAAATTTCTGGACAACAACTGACTAGATGATGCGCGTTTAATTGAAGCTTTCGATAGTTCTGCGATAGTTTGTCATATGAGTTTGTCACTTTTAGTCAGTGTCATTGGCAGCAATTTGCAGCTCGAATTGCAGACAGCGCAACCTCCACGCCCACGCTCCATCTCCCTTCCTCTCTGTGTGTTTGCTTAAAATGGCAAATTGAAATAGTAAATGGCAAATGGCAAATGGTACACGGTAGATGGCAAATGGCAAACACGGCATGTGCTACATGCCATAGAGAGTATAACTTATATAGTATATGGCGCAATTGCGAGAACAGAAAGAGCAGAAACCAGCGAAATGTGCAGCAAATTGTGCGCGCATCTAATGACGTTGACTTCAGCGCGTTGGGCTGCCAGTGTGCCGTGTCTGGACAACTCTGAAGTCAGCCTATTTATGACTGGGCTATTTTCAGACACCCGAACAGACGAGACATCTGTGCGAGAGGATGGAAGAGGGAAAGTGCAACGCGAAAAATTATGGTCAGAAGTGTAGCAGAAACTTATTAAATGTGCTGCGCACAAATGTGAGACAAGTCGGAGTAGCGAAAGAGGGTGAGACAGAAAGGGAGAAAGAGAAGGAGAGAGAGAGAGAGGGACGCAGAGCAGCCAAGAACTTATTGATTCAAGACATTAAACTGATACGCGATCATAAACATGCTCAAACACGTGACCGGACAAACGGGCAATCAGTGGACATTTGATTTTTCATAATAATGCAAAAGGGCAAGGCAGAAGTAGACAGCCAGCTATCCCTCTCTCTCTTTCTCTCACTGTCACCCATCTCGCTGTCTCTCTCTCCCGCTCTCTCTCTCTCTTGCCCTGTGCCATTAATCAAAGCACTGTGACACAATGTCGATATTGAGACACATCTGCCAACAATTCGAAATGAACAAAATGAAATCGACTTTAAATGGCATCACAAGTAATTTGGCTAAGCGACTGCGAGTCGAGACTTTTGAAATAAATTGAAATGTGAATATTTGATATATTTCTTATGTCTGCATTACGAAGGTTTCATGTGAATCACGACTGAGTCATTTACCTTGTGAATGGAGTCATTCGAGGAGTAGCAATCAAAAATTTCGTTCGATAATTTCTCAACCAACTCAGCAATGCCTGACCAACACAGCTTTCGGCACACTTTCAAGTGCTGCGCATAACCTCTCGCTCCCCCCCCCTCCTCCATCTACTTTCTCTTCTCTTTTCTGTTTCTCTATACTTCAACCGACACTTTTCCAGCTGCTTTTCCGTCGCAATTGGAGTTACTTGGCCAGTCGATTCATCTTATTCACCGCTTATTTCCCCCATTGACAGCTGTGCGGAACGCGTTGAGTTGCAAATTTTATTTTCGCTTTTCTCTTTACTCCTTCTCTCATTCTCTTCTCTCTCTCTCTCTCTTTCCCTCGTACTCTCGCAGTGCTTTTCTCGCCTGCACTTTTTATCATAATTTGCAAGTTGCATAAAATATACTTTACACATAATTTCAATGTCAAATTAGTTTGCTCAAACGGGTGCAGGGTGAAGAAAAACACAAGCGGCCTGGGCAAATATTTCTTTTGCTTTTGCTTTGGGTTTTTATACCCTTCGACCATTGAAAATGGTCAAAAAGGGTATACTAACTTTGTGCAAAAATGCAAATGTATGTAACAGGCAGAAGGAGGCGTGGCAGACCCCACAAAGTATATATATTCTTGCTCAGGATCACTAGCCGAGTCGATTGAGCCATGTCTGTCTGTCTGTCCGTCTGTCCGTCTGTCCGTCTGTCCGTCTGTATGAACGCACAGATCTCAGCTATTATAAAAGCTAGAGTTACCAAATTTGGCAGGAAGACTCCTGTGTGGATCAAGCAGATCAAGTTTATTTCAAATGTTAGGTGCCACGCCCACCGCCCCCACAAATCATAATTTAATTTTTGAACTCAATTTGTAAGCGCTGTTTAAAAGATAGAACTTTCTGACTTAACATATACTAAGCTTAATGAAATATCTACGTAGTCTCCAAATTTCAGTCCGATCGGACAATAAACACAAAAGTTATTTAAGAAAGTATGAGCAACCAAGTGCTTCTGTCAGCTAACAAGGGAGGCGGGCGAGCGCGAAGCGCGAGCGCCATCTGTCGGGATTAATTTCAAAGCATGTGCATATGTACATATAGAGTACATACATAAGAACATACATACATAGGTCGAAGGGTATCCCACTGTCGCGTGCTGCGCGACTGTTGCTTTTCTTACTGGTTCATTTTCTTTTTAGTTATTCGTTTCTTTTTTTTCTGTTGCGCCTGCGGCTTGAAAACTTCAATTTGCATAATAAATGAAAATGCATTGAAAAGTGGCAATGGCAGCGACAGCGACAGCGACGACGCCAGCGACAGCTGCTGCACTAAGTGCAAAGCAGAGAGACAAGCAAAGAAAACAATCGAACTAGCGAGAAAGAGAGAGACAGAGAGAGAGAGAGGGGTTGAACTAACGGCGACAAGCGCTGGAAACGTGCAGAGCTTCAAAAATCGCTTCCGCATTGGCATCGACAAGTCGCTGAGGCAAAGCAGGGAGACGAGATGGAGACAGAAAGAGTGAAAGAAAGAGAGAAAGAATGAGAGAGAAGACGGGGGCACGAAAGGAGTGCCCAGGCTAATAGTGGACACATTTGAGCCACTTAGATTTACACTCTGTCATTTGCCTAGGCGCCGACAAGACGCAAAAAACTTAGCATACTTATGAGGGCCTACAGGCTGAGTGGCATTGAACAAGGCACAGACAGATAGAAAGATAGACCAAGAGAGAGAGAGAGAGAGACAAGGCGCACACAACGAACGAACAGTTAGGCGACAAACTTATTGGAAAATGGTTGTGGAAAAGCACTTGATATGCCACACACTTGAAGCCTTTCGCCGCTGCGAACGAACGTTTCCTGGCAGAGCGTCTGTCCAACTGTTTGTCCCTCTATACATCTGTCTCTCTGTCTGTCCCTCTGTTTGTCTCACTGTCTGTCTCTCTGTCTGTCTCTCTGTATATCTGTCTGTCTGTCTGTATGTCTGCCTCTCTGTCTGACTGTCTCTCTATATGACTGTCTGTCTGTCTATCTGTATCTCTGTCTCTCTATCAGTCTCTCCGTCTCTCTGCCTGCCTCACTGCTGTCCGACTTCCACGAGCCTTTAGAATTCGAATATCTCAAGTTGTTGTTAATTTCAATTTAAAAATTATGCAAGGAATTCCTTTCATGCAGCTTCAAGCGACGTCGTCGGGTCACAATTCACTTTGCAATAAGAACATGCGAAAACATGCAGCAAGCGAGGAGCGACGAACGGGCGAGCTGCTGCTGCTGCTGCAATTGCAACTGCATTTCTGTGGCGTCAATGGCATCGACTGCCAGTTGACACACATATTTGCCATTGCCTGCCCCCCTCGCCATCTAACCATCTTCCACCCGGGGGCAACGACACCATGTTAGACAGTCAGTCAGCATGGCGGAGATCCCCTCCACACACTCCTTACTCTCCATTGCAGCGCCACCGCCTCCTTGAGCGAGTCGGGATTGACAAACGTCAGAAATCAGGCGTCAGGCGACAGTCATCAGGCATCAGTACCCCCTCCCCTGGCTCCATCGTCCCCTGCCTGCCACGTCCCACGGCCACGACATCAGCATCAACGTGACATTTCAGCGTTTTGTGCCGGAAATGTTTGCATCGATACTCTTGCACATAAGCATCGATACGCAAGTGCTCGTAATCGTCATTGAGGCGTGGCATCTCTTTGCGAATCAGCCACACATACACACACATAGGCACATATAGTCTGCGAAGTATAGAAATGTAGTGTATATAGTTTGTCATCTTAGGCCTTTCAACAATTTAATCATTCTGATGCACTCGGTTACTTCACACAGAACCCCCCAACTCCTTCCTCTCTTCCTCTCTTCCTCTCTTTGTGCTACCTGAGAAAACTTCAAACTGAAAGCTGTTCTTGCTGCTGCCATTGCCTGCATTTGGTTAATTTGCCTCAGCTAAATTTCATTTAATGCCAACATAATCTCGTAGTGTGCTCGAACACCGGCGCCCCCTTTCCCTTTCCCCGATTCACATCGATTGCACACACAATATATAATTGTTTTTCACGTACATTGGTTTCCCGTTGGCGCAAGGGAATTTCTGACGGGAAGAGGAGGGAAAGAGGGCGTGCAGTTTAGACTGCAGACTTGACTTGGCAGCCACATCGTATTATATAATACCTGGCATAATCCATCACTGCCTTTAGCCAGGCAGCTCAGCTCAGCTCGGCTCGGATCGGCTCGGCTCAACTGGCAACCACTTTGATCGAGTCGGAGATTTGCTTTGATTCCTCGCCCTCTTTGTGTTGCATAAGTCGTTGCTAATGCAACAAACAATGCGAGTTTAATGAATATTTAATTGCATTAAAATGATACGACGCTTTGCGATGCCCAAAATGCACTTTTGTTTCAGTTTCTCTCTCTCTCTCTCTTTTCTCCTCCTGCCTATGTGTCTTTCTATTTCTATTTTTGTTTCAGTTTCCCTTTCTCTTTATTCGTATTCGTTTTTACTTTTGTGCACGTTTGAATGTCGCATAAATCGCCTGTCAATTATATGGCATTATCGTTTGTGCGTTCATAGTTGGCCACATATAATGAATATTTTATATAAGAGAGACTCACTGGTGTGTGGTTAATTGGGTTGCTCAAGGGTGTATGGAAGGTGGCGTGTATTGAAACAATTGTGTGTTTTCTGTACAAATATATGAGCACCTGTGTGTGTGTGTGTGTGCATAGATTAGCATGTGTGTGTGCAGTTCACTTGCTGCTCTTGCGACTGTTATAATTGCACTGTTTCAAACATAATTTTACCACAAATCGCTGCAGTAAATACACCCACACACACACACACACATACACACTTGGCGAACATAAACGAACAAACATATTGCATACTTTTTTGGGGTCATTTAAGCCGCTTACACTGCGCTGATTAGCAACAGTGACAAAATGCGCTCATCGCCTCCCACACGCCCCGCCTTTTTGTTCTCCCTGCAACTCCAAAACTTTGACCACGCCCCCATTTAATTGTTTTAGGCATTCGCCGCAGTTTGATAGCAAATAATAGACATGTTGTTTATCTTATTTCGTTTTATTTTTATTCGCATTGTGCGCTGCATTGTTTGGCTCGCGTTCCGTTATCTCCTAATTATTTACAGCTAACCACATTTACGCCATCACCCTCGGGGGAGGGGCGAGCGAGTCCTCCGAATGTCTGGTTTCCCTTTGGTGAAAATCACTAAACTATTTTCAAAATGTTGCACTTAAATTGTGAATTTTCAGCCCAAAAACCGCATATCAAAAAGTAAATTATCGAACGGATTTGCTACTCGCTGAAATACTTTCGGTTTACTATACTTTATGTGATTAGAATAAAAATTAAATGTTATAAAAAGAGATATATAAAACTAAAATATGAAACATTTTCAAGCGAAAGTTTCATTTGAACTTCATTCTCTTTTCAACTTACTCTACAGATCTGATCTGCCTCAGCTCAATTCTACCTATAATTTATGAAATGTTTCCTGCTGTTCACGATTTGCTGGGTAAATAGAAATCATGCAAGTAAGTGCATTCAGTTATTCGCGTATTTCGGAAGGCAATTCATGTGTAAGTTCGATAAAATTGCAATTAATTGAGTGGGCTACATTGTAAAACCAGATTGCGCGTAATTACCGCGCAATGAAATTATGATATAATACAGATATGATACAGATACAGTTCTAGGAGGTGGAAGGGATTCAATTTTAATATAAAATATTTGTTAAATCACTCGTAGTATGAGTTGGTTAGTTGGTTCGTTGCACTCGTTGGCAAATGAATTAACAAAGCGAATTATATGCACACACACACATGTATAAAAAGAACTCCACGCCAGCCTCTGTAATACTAGTTGTTTGTAATTATGAAGCACGCGCAGTTCCGTTTCCGGTCAGCCATACGTAGGAGTAGTAGTAGTAGTATGAAACGTAACCAAGTTCGAGCTTTAAACTTCTGACCAGAGCAAACAGAACAGAAACAAAAATTAGTAATTAAAAAAGACCAAAGAACTCTTTAATGTGCAGACCAATACATTATAATAAATATATAAAAAATAAGCATAAATAATATAAGTTAATATGACGATTTATATGCTAAGAAATATAATCAAATTTTCAAAGGAGTACGTGCGGAAAAACAAATAAAATCTACATTTTTCTGTATCCTTAAAGCAACTTACAGTTCAAAAGGAAACTGCACAATTTTTGTCAAAGTTATGAGCGTGCAAAGTCGAACTATATCACTATAAAATCCTAAATTACCCCTTTTTTTTGCAAGGAATATAATAAACATGTCTGCCATTTTCCAGGGTTGCCCCCCTTGCCTGTCGCCGTTTGCCGTCTGTCACTTGTTTTGTCAGCAGTTTTGTTGTCTACTCTCTTTCGTTTTGTTTTATTGTATTATTTTAAGCCCCACAAAGAGCTCATTAATTTGGCAGGCATAAAACCGAACACACACACACACACAAGACTTCTGTGAATAGTATGACTTATGTTTGTGTGTGTGTGTGTTTGTGTGAAGCTAACAAGACTTACATTTTGGGGCCAGCTATCTGGGGGCTCATCTGCTTGGCAAAGGTTGCATGAAATGCGTTTTACGCTATTTGATGAACAGCTGCCTCGAATTCGGGGGCACCCTGTCCCACTGTCCCACATCAAGGTCGCAAAAAAGGTCGTGTTACAAAGAGGAAGAAGCGGTGGTGGGGGGGGCTAATTTTTGATTAGATACAGTTGACAAGGCCCGAGCGAACATGCATATGTTATGCGGCTGATCTATTGCTTTGATCTATTCACGATAATCCCTGATAGCGTCATTGGGTCGCTAAGCTGATCTCTGTCTATTTTTTTTTACTCCACTTTGCGACATTTTGTGAAGTTATATCTTTTGGCTCAAGGACATTCAAGATTTTCCATTTCAAGTTGCTTTTAACATGCTTCGCTGATTGCCTACAAAATGGGATAGAGACCTTCGCTGCTGCGTACCCTGACTTCCCTCAGGCCGTTCCTATTCCATTTACTCCCTGCTTTTCCTCCCCTGCCAAAGGAGGAGCATCCATAAATAATTAAACAGTTTTGTGCTGTTTAAGCATATCATAATGCGAGACGCCTCAAAGAGCATCCTTATCCCATATAGCATATTGCATATGGGCATGTTTGGGCCTGTGCTTGGGTGTGTGTTTTGCCAGCCAGCCAGCCGCAGCATGTCCTGCCGTATCCTGTTTACCCCGTACCCCCGTGCGAGTGTGTGCGAGTGTGTGTTACCATTTTCAACAAAGGCCCGCAAAGCTTTTTCTATGCCCCTCCAGCTGCTCTGTCATCCAGCTCCTTTTTCGTCCTCATCTCCTGCTCCACTCCTCACGTCTTTTATTTATTATTATGCATGCCAGCCTCAGCCTCTGCCTCAGCCTTGGCTACAGCTAGCGGGCTCTCTTTCTCTCTCTCTCTTTAGTGTGTGTGTGTGTGTGTGTGTGTGTTGTGCCTGACGCTGAGCCACAGAAATTATGCCACAAAATAATTTAAAAGTAATCAGGCAACAAATGTTTGCCCTGTTTTAGGCGCAACACATGAGTTGGGATCTGCCTCTGCCTCTGTCTCTGGCTCTGTGTATCTTCTCATTGTAAACTTTTGGGTTCTCTGTCCGCAGACACACACACACAGAGGGACTGACAAAACTACACACACATCTCGGAGCATACTAATTGCTGTACACAATAAATTTATTAAAGACATTTCGCCCTACCGAATGAAATTCCTTGACAAGCCTCCCTGCCGTCATATGGAATTTATAATTAATTAGTAGGGATAATTTAAGGGCAACAGGGCAAGCTGTAAATTGGCCAGAAGAGCAGGCAAAATAAGAAGAGCAGCAAAAGCAGAGTAAGAAGTCAACCGAAAATGGCCAAACTAAAACTGCAAAGCGACTTGCAACGGGCCGCTGGCATTTTGGCTATCAAAAGGATATTAATCCGCGAAGTCTACATGGCCAAGTGTATTGAAGTGGTCATGAAAGGCGAAGGCAAAGGCGAACAATGAGCGCGACGCAATCCAACCTGTTGCGGATAAAGCGTTGCCTACTTCGAGGCGCAAATGGTTGAATTGGCTTAAAGAACGTTATGCATATGACACAGATAAAGAAAGGGGAAGAGAAGGAGAGAGAAGAGGAAAAGGAAGGTCGAGAGAGAAGGAGAGAAAGAGAGAGAGAGAGAAAAAGGGAGAGAGAGAGAGAGAGAGAGAGACCGACAGCGCCCCAGTTTAGTTGAGTGTTCGCTGCGTGCTTAATGACATTGAAAATCTATCGCTCGCTCTCAAAGGCAGCGCCGTTTTTTTGGGGTCATTGAGTTAAAATGATTGCATGACATGGTCAGGCACGTTCAGCCGCTGTGTGTGTGCTGTACATTATCCAATGCATTAATGTGTGTCTAGAGACGCATTAATATGCCGACTGATTCGTCACAAATGGGTCGAACAAAAAAGATGTGTGAGCGTATGTGTGTATGTCTGTGCATGTGTGTGCGTCACAGTGGATGCATATCTGTGTGAGTGTGTCTCTTTATATTCCTTTGTCTCTGTATGTGTATGTGTGTGTGTGTGTTTGGGGCGGATGCAGACGAGACGTTGCGGCATTTAAGTGTCTATTTATTTGTGGCCTGACAAATTGAATTAAAACAAGAGCAATCAGCATGACTGTATGGCAACAACAACACTTACAACAACAGCAACAAACTCTGTTTTTTTGCGTCTTTCCGTCACAAGAACAATAAGTGGAGGAGCACTTAACATTCGCAAGACTTAAACAAGCGCATTGCAATTGGTAATTACAATGGCAAATTGAACAACAACAGCAAAGTCTAAAAGCTGCTTGACAGGGGACAGGAGGGTGAGGGGAGGAGCTGCTTATGGAGAAGCAGACTGATGAGGAGAGCGAGGGACAGTAACAGAGAGAAAGAGATATAGAGAGAGAGAGAGAGGGGGGAGGCCCAAGCGAGGGCAAAAGCAATTAGTTTTACTTTGGAAGCACTCAAATGATTTAAATTTAATTGAGGTCAAGAAAATGCACGTGTGTGTGTGTGTGGGTGACACTTTTAATGTGTGTGTCAGTATGTGTGCGTGTGCGTGTCACTGCGTGTGCCGGACGTGCTGCATTGAGTGCAAAGACTGAGGACCAACAACCAAGTCCGCCCGGGCCAGGAAATGATGCGCACTGCGTGCTGCGCTGCATGCTGCATGCTACGTGCTGCATGCTGCGTGCTGCGTGCTGCATGCTGCTGACATTATCTAATTAGGCAGACGACGTTGCTGCGCATCGGCTGCATTCGCATGATTTATTTCTATTGGGCGAGGTCACGCCCACACGCCCACACTCCACCGATGGATGACAAGCAATGCCAATGTCACGCTGTTGCTGGCCGTGCCATGCCCATGCCCGTGCTGCGGCCGTGGCAGGCCGCACAAATTGGACAGCTGAGGCGCTGATGTTGCTGTTGCTCTTGCCGTTGCACTTGCCGTCGCAATTGCGAGGGCCCACTGAGGGCACAGCTCAACTCAGACCTGCTCTATACAGTATGTATAGTACATGGCATGGATGCATAAGCTAGAGAGAGGTACGCAACGAGGCAACGTAAACTGCAATTGCAATTTAAGCGGATTTCGGTGCCTCACAATGTTGTCAGGGGCCAATTGGCCGTTCGCTGATTATGTGGCAACAACGGGGGACCCATAAAACGATGACGGCTTATAGCATACAATGTTGTTGTTGTTGTTGTAGTTATATCAGACATCGTAAGCAGCTCAGAGCTCTGTGCCGAGTTTCACGGTGGGCGGACTTAGCATGGGAAGTAAGAAGCTTTACAAGGTGCAACAATTGATGCCACAACATTTTTATAGACATCCCATGGAAGTATTTACCCGATCATTCTATTGGAATTTTAGCAATGCATTTAAAACTCTTTGCAAAATATTTTTGTAAACATTTTAAAATGATCTAAACAAATTTTATGGTTTATTATAATAATGACTTGAATGTAAACAAATAAAATTGAAAATATGTAAATAAATAAATAGAATAAAATAGAAACAAAAATAATGATAACATATGTATTATTATTGTTACTATTTTATGCTATTTATTTATTTACATATTTTCAATTTTATTTATAGAGATGTTTAATGTCAGCACTTTCGCCTCTTAAACTTCAATTAAATCTTTCATTCTGCTGATAATCTTGAACATTTTACTTGGCTTGGATGATTGGGGGCAGGAAGCCATTGCTTATAAAAGAAAATGAATCGCTATGCGATTGTGAATGCACTCGAATGCGACTCGATTTGTAAATTGGCTAATTTAGACAGCGAAATGTGCCACTTTTGTGAATTCAGTTAACTTTAAATATTAACTGAGCTGCCGCTCTCGCAGCGTACAGTGAACTCACACACACACACAAATACACAGACAGTATGCGCTGCGCTGCATGTACGTCTATGTGTGTGTGTGTGGAGCGCAAATGAAAATGGCGGTAACCGCAACATTTTAGTTGCATTTGCAACGTTCGCCACAAGAGGCAACGCCACAAGGACCAAGGACATTTACCTAAATTAAAGCTAATGAATTGCCTCTTCGCGTTGGCAAGGACTTGCTACCGTAGTCAGCGCCGCTCCTCCTCGCTACTCCCCCACACACCCCCCTGTACATTCCATCTCCCTCTGGGCCTGCCACTGTCCCTGCCCGTGTACTTCCTTTGCCTCTCTAACGCCCATTGTCGCCGTCTAACTTTCGCCGCATCAGTCGGCGTTGGCCACAGTGCCCTGCTACCAATCCCCCCACTTCCACTTCCCCCCTCTCCCTTGTCCATGCCTTTGCCTTCACTCAGCATACTCTGACTGGAGCAGCCACTTCGCTGTCTGCTTTAATTTGCATTGCACTTGTGTATGTTTACATTTTTTATTTCATTCATTTTCACTCTTGTTTTGCCATAGTCGTCGTCAGTCCCCTCCCTTTCCCCCTCCCCTTTTCCCTCCCCCTCTCTCTCTCTCTGCCTTTTTTCCTCTTTGTATTTTAATGAATAAGTGCATTAAATGGCCACGGACACTGCAAATGACTGAATGAATACCAAGCCTTAGACGAAAACAGCACACACACACACACGGGTGTGCAAATGAATATGAATAAATATTCTTAAATGCAAGTGGAAAATGGGATGTAACACAGGCTGAAGCAGAGAAGGCAGAGGGCGGGGAGGAGAGAGAGCGAGAGAAAGAGAAAGAGATAAGACTTGTGTATACAAAGACAGATCGAATGGGAGTGTAAGAGAGAACAAATGAGATAAAATAAATGATAGAGAGGCAGAAAGGAAAGAAAGTAGGAGAGGGAAAAAAGAGTATGGAAGAAGAAGGGAAATATGCATAAAGAAATAGACTAAATATCAAAATAGAATGAGAGATATAGGAAAACGACAGGAAGAGTCAAGTAGAAAAGACAGAGAAATTTTTAGAAAATGAGAGAAGATGTAGACATGTAATAAGAGAAAGAATTATAAAGAAATCTAAAAAAACAAAGCCAATGCAAGAATAAGCAAAGTAAACAACATATCGACATTTAAGGAAAGAAAAAAACAGCCCCAGATCGAGCATAAAAAAGACAACGAATTGCAGTGAGCATAATCTGTTTTATCAATTAAAAAGCCCTTAAAAGATAAAAGATTTATTTTCAATTTGGGGCACATGTTGAAAAGGGGATAAAAGGATACACTGAGTCCCATTAAAATCTCGCCATAACTCGCTGTATATATAGGAGTATCGTGAAGAGAATTTGAGTGTGCCAATTAAGCAACAAGTTTTTCAAGCGGAGTATCAACTGCCATTACTCAACTTAATATTTAATTAAGTTTATGCGGGATTTATTTGTGTGTGTGCGTCTGTGCGTGTGTGTGTACGCGCATTTGCCCCACTGTGCCGTGGGGGCGTGGCACAAATAATTGCCTGAAATTAGCAGAGTGCGCGCAAGGAGCCGACCGGAGGGAGAAAGAGTTGCACGCTTCAAGTTGGCAGCATCAACATCAGCAGCGGCAGTGGCAGCGAGGCAGCATCAGTGGCAGTGCCTCGTTACAAGTACTTTATGCAGTAATTGCAGTACTTGTCTCCCGACTGATGCTGCTGCTGTTGCTGCTGCATTCAAGTGCAATTTTTATTTTTCTTTTCGACTTTTTTGTTGCTGTTTTTCGCTGCCTTTGCTGTTGTTGCTAATGAAAAGCGCAACGCGCAAAAGTACAAAATATATTTCAACATTGCCCGGAATGAAATGCAAAATGAAATAAGGTTATCTGCGAGGCAGCAGCAACAGCAACAGCAACAGCAACAGCAGCAGCAACAGCACCATCTGCAGCAGCTGCAACACTGCAACAATGTGAGTCTGCAAGTGAATAGCACATTATTCATATACTCAGTTCTTGCGCTTCACTCTAAGCCCTGATTTGGCCACGCTCTTGTCCTCTTCTCTTCTCCCTCCCCTGCCCTCCTCTCTTCTCTTGCCTTGCCCCATACTTCCCTGACTGCTGCCTATCATCCTCTTGCACCCGACCCACTTTGCAGCGCCTTGGCCATTATTTCGCCAGCGGCTACACAATTTCCGTAAAATTTATGTGCCACCAGCAAACAAAAAACAAAAAGCCCTTAAGAAATGCATACACCCAACTGTTTAATACCCTGCACACACAAGCTGTTAAAGCCAAAGCTGCGATTGACATTGTTCCAAAGGTTTCTTTCGTTCTATCGTGCATGCAAAGCTAGTGTACTCTCTTTGTGACTAACTAATACTAGACAGTAGTTGATCATCCTCTCATTAAAGGTAATTCAAGCACTCTTTCACTTGCACTTAGCACAATACTTAATATTATTATTAATAACACAACAAAAGTAACAACCAAAGATTCCCATCTGCAACCCGACAGTGTAATATGCTTAAAGTTAAACTTAAACTTGCTTCACTTATTATTCATTAATTAAATTATTATTAAGTTATCATAAAATAGACACCAGTTTTATTTAAGTTTACTAAACAGTCGAGGAGAGTAATACGAATTTGATTTGGTGGTAAGTTTGCTCTATTATAAATAGTTATTCTGTATTGAATATTTCTGTAAAATCTGGGGCATTTACTAATCGCAGACTTCTTAATTTAAACTGTCTATATGTGGCACTTTTACACTAATATTAGTTTAGTTATTTTGTTAAATAGTTAGTAATTAATATAGAAGATTAAAACAAGTTTTCAGTTTCAAAATAACTATTGTCAGACTACAATAGACAGATCTATAATCTATTCTCTGATCTATCAAAGAGTCAGTCAGAATTGAATGCAGCTTGAGACGCCAAGATACCAAGCAATTCACTGTGTTCACTGAGCAGACTGTACTGCATTCTGGTAGCACGTTTATATACCCCTTTCTTGACAGTGCAGAGTATGGCAACTATATGCATTTATTATTTATGTGCTCATATTAAAAGAAGGACGTCAAAGCAGGCGCAACAGAAAAATTGTAAACATTTATTTACTGTCCATTTCCGTTGGCTTTTGATGTGCTGTTGCTGCTGCTGCTGTTGTAGATGCTGCTGCACTTTCATCATTTCCATTTGTATTTCCATTTGTAGTCATTTTTTGCGGCAACTTTTCCGAGTGCTTATTTATTTAGCCCGCTGCGAGAAGTCCCACTTGGAGTAGCCAGTTTGAAGGCCAATGCCCGCCCTCGTCCTAGCCCGGCGGCTGTTGCTTGACTTGCCCCGACACATGTGTCTGTCTGTGTGTTTGCGTGTGTGTGTGTGTGTGTGTGTGTGTGTGGGGGCGAGTGTGTCTGCAACTAAATCTGGCACAGTTAGGCCCGTCCATAAGCAACTGCGAAATGATTTATTTGACATGCTTCAAATAAATACATCAATTTGCATAAATATGAGAAATTATATTTATTCTCTAAATATTTCTTTCCTGCCATTCGCATTCTCTCTTTATCTCTCCCACTCTCTCTCTCTTTCTCTCTTATGTTTTACTTTAGGGTTTAGGCTTGCCACAGATTGAATATCAATATTTAGGTGCAAGGCAACATTCTACAACATCACTGCAGATCACTTTAAGGTAATGAATTCACGCCCTAGACTCCAAGAGTCTTAAGAAATAACTTACAATAAGAATCTGAAGAAATAACTTTGAAATGGAACTCGTAAACTCAAAGAGCTACGACAATATGTTCACATTTTAATACATTAAACCCACAGGAAATTAAAAAAAAAAATGTTTTTAAATCTTTTCGATTTTGAAACTTTAAGTATAATTTGCTCTATTTCATTGACAAAGTTTTAATTTAGTGAATACAAATTGAATTAACTTAACAGTATATAGCACAGATTTGTCAGATTTTATATAGTTTCCAAACACTTCTCTTTAGATTTGATGATTTTGCACACGCCCCTTAGAATTTTATTTGATTTACGAACTGTTTATGAATACTTAAAATACTTTTTATTTCGCTTTGATTGTGTTGACCTCTCGCTCTCTATCTCCCTCTATTTCCGGCTTTATCTCTCTTTCCTTGTCGCATTTAATGCTATTAAATCGTGAGTTGCAAAGTGGATAAGATAAATTAAATTTAAATTAATGAAAATGTGCAAACAGCATCAACTAAAACTGAGTGAGAAATGATTGTGAGGATGAGTAACTTTGGCATACCCTAGAGACGGGAAGACAAGCAGTAGCAGAGTATGTGATTGACTATGCTCATTTCTTTTTAATTTACAGGGTATTATGGGCTGGAACGATAATTGTATACAATTCTAATTGAACAAAGCGCTTCAAAAATGTGTATGACACATTTAAGGATAGTATTTATTAACTGTTTTTTGTTTATTCATTTATGTTTCTCCCATAATTGCCAATATACATATATAACCTACATAATTTAAATTATTCATATTTCATTTTCAACTATTTTTATTCTTTATAACTTTAGCCATTTAGTCTTTGTTTTCTATGGCATTATTTAAGCGGTATATATCATATTTTTATCATGTTCGTAGTACGTAGTTAATTTCATTATCTTTCTTCTGTCAGTGCACGATAATGCGACATACCCAACACGCTAAAAAAGTCAGCAAGCTGAACAACAAACGACAATTTGCTGGCTAATGTCAAGTGCAGCGTGCGGCGTGTGGCATGCGGCATGTGGCGAGCAGCACGTACCATTCTGGTTAGCATCTCCAGCTTAAATAATTAAGCCGCATTATCTGTCGATGCAGGCAGTTTTATCGCCTCAATTGGGCCACTAAATCTGCAGTAGCAGCTGCTGATGCCCCTGACCTGCGCTGCCCCTCCCCCTCCCTAACCGAGCCTGATCAAGCAGCTGCTGTTCAATTGATATAATTTCTGTGGTTTTGCGGTCATCAAAGTTGCGGCTTGATATCAGCCCCCCAGTCCCCGCCCAGTATCACCTGACCCTAACACTTACCCGCACTGTGTGTCCGTCTCTGGCCCACCCAACTGGTGTGCTGTAGGCGTGGCACACGCCTCTTCTTCTCTATGTTTTTTTTTTAGTTGTTTCTGTTTTCAGTTCACACAACACGCTGCGCTCAAAAGCGCGCTGCAAACACACGCAAAGCAGAAGCGGCCGACAATTTTTACCTTATTCTTTTTTGACACGCTCGAGCAAAAAAAACACCAAAAAAAAAAAAAACAACAACAGAAGAAACGTTCGAAGAACAAACGACAAACGACAGAAGAACAACGCGTATTTGCGGCAAGTTGCCGATACTGTTTGGCAGTGTGTGTGGCACGAACACGCGCTGCGCTGCACTGCGAAAAATATTACGCAAAATTGTATCGCACAATTACGTTTCTGCTTGCAAATACTTTCGTATTTTCTACTCGCACAATTCTACTTTTTCGTCTCTCGCGTGTGGCACGCAGTGTCCGCTCTGCCGACTGAGGCAGCTGGAAAACGCGCAAAGACTGAAGCTGCCACAGCAGATTGGAGGCTGCTGATGCTGCTGCTGTTGCTGCTGTTGCTGCTGCTGCTGCTGCTGCCACGGCATGCCGTCGCTGCTGGTGCTGGTGGTGCCTGCCCCTCGGCCGGATTTGCCGATTCGCCTCGGCCCAGTGCCGAACACAAAGCCAACCAGAGCCGACGGCGACACGAGCTACCTCGTGCTACACACACTCAGAGCTTGTTGCAGCAACATCGAGCACGAGAACGAGCGACAAATGTTGCCGACTTGGGGGAAATAATCACGCCGCGGCACAGTGTGGGAAAATCAACATTTAGCGGGATTTAATTATTTTCTTTTATTTATGTGACTGATATACCTTGATTAAAACTAAAACATTGTTTTTTTACATTGTTATGTATTATTTCATATTTTAAATACAAAATTATTTTATTGGAATCATAAAAAAATACAATTTATTTCAAAACAAACAAAAACAAAAAAATCGAAATTACAAAACAAAATAACAATAAAATTATTATGAAACAATAAAAAGGATTTAATCATTTTCTATTGATAAGGCCAATAATTGCAAAACGTCATGCTCCATAGGACTCCGGGATCTTTTGGGAACATTTCGCAAGCTGGCAAGGAATGGATCCGAAGATATTAACAATCTATGTATAAGATCGGTATTCGTATCGATTCTTGATGTTTTCCGAGTGAACATTTCCCTAAATCTTCTAACATCCTTATTCCTTGCCTCTTGCGCTTCTTCCGATAGCTGTCCAATTGGGAGAATGCATGATGCTATGACATCTTTTCCATGGTATAAGACTTTATGGACTGAGACCGGCATGTTGTACCAAGAGTATTCTTTCAAGTACATTTTCCTGGTTTCTTTCGTGTACTCATCGAAAGCCGCTACATTAATAGGAAACCCTGACCCTAAAGTTTCCAAAATGATGTGGAATCTGTGTATGATTTCTAGATTAAGACCTGTTATTTCAGCAGTAATTTCTGCATTTCTAAAAAAACGCCTGGCGGTATTCCCGTCATTAGTGTTGCCTGCTTGTGGGGTTGGGACGTCTATCAGTAAACCTAGTTTTTCTCTGAATTTTTTTGAATAAATTCCTTTCTGGCTTTAACCTTTAATTTTATCTCACAACCTCTGGCTTGCCACACTTTAACATCAAGCCTGTAAGCCACATGAAGTAAACATTCCATGAATCGAATCCATGAATGCAATGGAGATAATCCGAAACTCATGGCTTGATCGTTTAAGGGCTTCTTTAAAATGATTTCTGGCATGTTCATTTCCGAAGGTTTGGCGCCACATATGTAACATGTTTGAGTTGACGCTACGTTAGATAAGGCACTACAAATTTTGCCATCTATCATGGTTAGCAGAAATACTGGTTTCACGATTACATAGAAATTGTCTACTTTAATTTTAACGGGCTGAAGCATTTCAATTTCTTTTTTCACCAAAGTCACTTCTTCGTTTATCAATTCAGTGGTTTCTTTTTTTAAAGTTCAGCCTAATTGGGCGGCAGTATCTTGTAGATGAAGGTGCTGGATTTTGCCAAACTATAATTTGTTTACCTCCATCAACTTTATAATTTAATTGAATAGGCACCATACAAGTGCTGAAAAGGTTTTCGTCATTACCGTCTGACGATGAAAATTTTTGCTTATATTTTTTTTGCTGCGCTCCATCACAACCCCATTTTATTAACAACGTTAACTCCTTTTCTCCCATTTTAAGGTCATTTATTGAGTTCAGTGGTTCTTGTTGGGCAAGGCATAATCGCTGGATAGTATTAGCAATCAAGGATTGAACGTTGCATGCTGCTAAGGACTCCGTGACAGTCATTTCAGCATAACATTCTTTTTACACTCCTTAATTTTATCATAGGAAGGTAAAAGATTTTTTACGACTTTATTAATTGTTTGACGTATTGTGTCATATTGATTGACAGATAAATTAGCATCTTGAATCATACTCAACGCTTCTTCAGTAGATATGCATGGTTCCCTTAAATTTTGATTTTGAAAATTTTTTAATTTGGTACCTTTATTTGGAGGATTTACTGTTAATTCTTTAACAATTGCAGCAGAATTGCGTTTACCTTCCTTAAATAGGTTAGCTTGGTTGGCAACTGCAATTTCATCAGGGCTAGTAGAATCAATAAGATTTCGTACCTTTCTTCTTTTGGTCCGATCGCAGCAATCCTCAAAGTTTTTTCTTGGTCTCCCAGGCTTCAACAAAGAAGAAATTTCTTGCGATGCCGTGGGCGATAATATCAAATTTCCACTCAACCAAACTTTATTTTTGTCTAAAAAGCGTTTCTCATTACGATAACATTGATTCCATTTAACTTCGAATTGCAAACACAAATTTTTTAAGAAAGCTTTTAAGTCTTTTTTTAGAACTTTCAGAAATGTTAATTAAATGATGATAATGAAAAAAAAATCACAAACAGCATCCAAACGCTTGTTTTTGTCACTTGCAATCCAAATATCATAAATTTGTTTTTTTGTTAATTCGGTAGACATTGTGAAAAATGAAAAAAAGTGTATGGGTGCTGCAAAAATGCGCAAGATATTTTAACGGAATATAGAAGCCAGCACTGTAATCTTCCTTTTCTCAAAGTTTCGAGCTCAAACTATTTTAAGAAACTAAAGTTTATCTCCTTTAAACTCACAATTCAATTGAAAAAGACCAACGAAAAAGATGTGTTGCTTAGATAAGGATTGTGCTTAAAGTACCGTTTAAATAAAGCTCTACTTTTGTTTACCGTTTCTTAAAGAGACGTTGATTATAAAAATGCAAAAAAAAAAAACAGTTTTACTTCGAGCTTCGCTGAAAATAAGTACCTGAATTCAACGGAATTTTACTGTTTTACACTGGGTGACAAACAGATTTCGCTAAGTACCTTTTTTAGATTTAATATTTAATATCTAGTGCGACAACTAGAAAAAGTATTTATATTATAATTATAAACATTTAATTAGGTATTCAAAAAAATTTGTTTGATCAAATTTGGTGAAAGTTGAAAAATGTACTTTAGTACAGCTAAATTGCAAAATTCCCACACTGTGCGCGGGGGCAGTTCGCTTGCTTGGCTATTTTTGTTGCTGCTAATGATGTTGTTCTTGTTGTTGCTGTTGTTGTTGCTGTTGTTGTTGTTGTGGCTCACGTGTGCGCGTAGGTCAGTGACGCTTCGCTGGGCTGTTCAATTTATTTTCACGCTGCGTCTGCGTCTCTTTGCTGTTTTTGTTTAACAATTTTCCCTCCACCTTTTGTCATGTGCCACGCGCGCGCGTCTTCATTCGCCTCAATCTACTCCTTCCCCTTGCCTTCCCCACTCTTGCATTGTATTGTTTTTTAGCCATGCTGCCGGCTTTGGTCCACCAGCGGGTTTGCCAGCGGCACGAGGTAGTATTTATTGGTAACAGATGACAAGCAGCAGCAGCAGCAGCAGCAACTCCCCCAACAACAACAAGAACAACATGTGCAACAACTGCAGCTGCCACTGCCACAGCCACTGCAGCAGTTGTGACATTTGCATACTGCATGCGAGACACATGCTGGCAGAATAAGTCGTCATCGTCATCGTCATCATCGTCATCGATGTGACACGTAACGCCTCGAGGCGCTGCGATAACGATGATTGTCATGTGAAATGAACGAAACTGTCTTTCGTCTTGCGGCACGAAGACAATGCTCGCCGACGGACGGACAACTATCGCTTTATTATCGATTAATGTTATTCTTTCGATTGCCATAATGTATATCGTCTTTTGATTTTTCTCTTTTTTATACCCTTCGACCATTGAAAATGGTCAAAAAGGGTATACTAACTTTGTGCAAAATGAAAATGTATGTAACAGGCAGAAGGAGGCGTCGGAGACCCCATAAAGTATATATATTCTTGCTCAGGATCACAAGCCGAGTCGATTGAGCCATGTCTGTCTGTCTGTCCGTCTGTCCGTCTGTCCGTCTGTCCGTCTGTCCGTCTGTCCGTCTGTCCGTCTGTATGAACGCACAGATCTCAGCTATTATAAAAGCTAGAGTTACCAAATTTGGCAGGAAGACTCCTGTGTGGATCAAGCAGATCAAGTTTATTTCAAATGTTAAGTGCCACGCCCACCGCCCCCCACAAATCAATAATTTAATTTTTGAACTCAATTTTTAAGCGCTGTTTAAAAGATAGAACTTTCTGACTTAACATATACTAAGCTTAATAAAATATCTACGTAGTCTCCAAATTTCAGTCCGATCGGACAATAAACACAAAAGTTATTTAAGAAAGTATGAGCATAAAACCAAGTGCGTCAGCTAACAAGGGAGGCGGGCGAGCGCGTAGCACGAGCGCCATCTGTCGGGATTAATTTCAAAGCATGTGCATATGCATATGTGTATGAATTTAAGAAATTAAACTACACGGGAACATACTAGGTCGAAGGGTATCCCACTGTCGCGTGTTGCGCGACTGTTGCTTTTCTTACTGGTTTGATATCGTTTTAAATGTATTACAACTTTATCAATTATATCGATTATTATTCTATTGATTATCATAATCAAATACTTGGCACTGGCTTAAATATGTCTGAAATATTTAGTATTGTAAAATTTGACTTATGAAAGACCCAGCATAATTTACTATCGTATCTAAAGAAAACTATTGTAGCTGAAAGCATCATTGATATTAATGTTATATTGATCGTGTAACTTGTTAGTGTGTACAGATATTGTTGCCATTTACGACTATCGATAGTATGCGCACAATGCACGACAACTATTGCCACTATCATCGTTTGCGCTGCAGTTGTTGTAAATGCTTCTCATTATGGCATCAATATTCAATAAGGACACTCTGCATACGCAGAAGTATCTTGAAGATACAAAACCTGTGTGGTTTGCGGCACCTTCGATCTGTTTACATAATTATCGCAAGTTAGATTGGTTACACAATGCAGCAATGTGGCACATTGTGCTCAGCACTCATGAGTGCTCATAAATATGCAATGAATTGGTTTCACTTAGCTTCGCGACGACGAGTACTCGCTTATGAATCTGAGTGTATTCACTGTGCACCCGCGCACAGTGGTCAACATCGATCGAGCCCGTGGATAATGGCATTGGCATTGTGTATTCATAAATATGCAGGCTATTCAAAATACCCACTGTGCATACAGTGGGCACACTCACCGGCAGAGCCGAATGCGGCTAATGATGCTGTGACCTGCGACCTGCAGCTGGCAGCAACTGCGACTGCGACTGCTGCTGCTGCTCCTGCTGCACAAACTTAATTATGGCTGGCATTAAAAATGCAACTGTCAAACCAGGACGACAGTGCCAACCAAGCACACACATACACACACACTCTCACACCCGCATATCACACACACATATCCACCCGCACACTGAGACAGCCGACAGGCTGCTTAAAGGATGTGCTGTGTGTCGTGTGTGGCAGCTGAAGCTGCAGCTTGCTTTATTTTCGCTGCACAATGGACAGTGCAGCCCCCCCTGCCCCCTGCCCCCCCTGCCACAATCCTCGCCTCTGTTCTTGTACTTACCACAAGCCATCAGCTCCAGCTGCAGCTGCACCTCCACCCCCCCACCACCTCCCTCCATTCGCCTGCTTATGCCGAAACATTCGGGTAACTGGGTCACAAGGATAGCCATTAATTTATAATAATTTCAACTAAGATTTCACAATTTCTTTCGCCTGCCTCAGCACCAATCCCCCACCTCTCTCCCTCCCCCTTCCGTTTTCCCCCTCTCCCCCCTCTTACCACACTGCCTTCGCCTTTGCCTTAACAATTTTCGCATTTTCCATTCATCATTCGCGCAGCTGCCAACCGAGCGAGCAGACCAACAATCCCGACCGAGGCAGCTGGCAGTGCCACTGTCAGCGCCCGCAAAAGCAAAGTCAATTTCGCGCACTTTGCATACCGTGCAACATAACCCCCCCTCCCTTTCCCAACATCCCCTCCCCTACCATGACTTGCCTCGACCCTCCTCCCTCTGCCAGTACTCGCCAAGGCGCCATCAAATTTACAAGCGCAATGCATCAATCACTTGACGCTCAAGCGGTTTCAAGATGAACCACTGCAGCAGGGACGAGGGTTGGTGGTGGGGGCAATGGCAGCTACGCGGGCAGTCGGCTGCGCTTTTGGCTGCCACAAAAGCAGCAGCAGCAACAGCAAAAAACGAGCGCCCGTTGGCCAATTTGACGTTAAGATGGAATTTGTGAAAAATTCATCAAATTGACTGCGGCTCGCATTGCTCATTGAAAAAGTAAACGCAATGGCAAAAACAAAGGCAGAAAGAGAAGAAAGAAAAAGGAAGAAGGTGAGCGGGCAGGGCAGAGAGGGAGAGCGTGGTTCAAAGCGAACAAAGCACAGCGTGCCGAGCATAATACGCCATCGCGCTGGTTAAGGATAATCTAGTTAGCCGCGCTTTGCATAATGCCAACAACGCCGGCATTTCATTCAAGCAACCTCCCTTAGGTTGCCCAACAATTTCCCACTGCCGGCTAAGCAGGCAGATTCAGCACCAAGAGAGAAATGTCCAAAGGGAAATTCTTTCCGCTTGGTGTTGACAATGCGACCAATGCGAGGGCTAAACAGGCACTCAAGCAAACTGCGATCGGTGCTAGAGACGGACAGATGTCCAAAGGTATCTTGAATTCCAAAGTATAGCAGGACAGGGCTATGGTCAACCTAATAGCGATACTCTTTAGGAATCAACAAAAAGTGAAAAAAAGATTGATTAATTGATGTATTAGAATATCATTTAATATTTTTTAGTTTAAAACTTCAAATTTTAAAAAACCAGGTCCAGAGCCAGGTTGAGAGTGAAGGCAGTTACCATTATAAAATATGAGGCAACTCTATTAATTCATGGCTTCTCGTTTTAAGAATGGCAAATCTTACAATTGCTTTGTCGAGTGTATTTTTTTTTATCCTCTTCCTCTTTAAGGCTGTAAAGGACTAAATACTTCTCATCATTCATCTTATCATTATTATCAGTGGATTGCGGATAGACGCGATGGCTTTGTATTAAACAAGGATTACGTGCAACTCTTTAAAGTTTACTTTCCTTGTTTTCCATAATAAATAAAGTATTTCAAAATAATAAAATTTACAAAAATAAATTTCTAGTCTGAATGTAATAGTAACGACTAAATGAGAACTGATGAATGTTTCGACATAAGATTTCATCTATAGCTTCAATGTGCTTCGAAGTGCTACTTGGATCGACAAAAAACTAGAGCAGCTGTCGAACGCACTCGACAGTCAGAAGAAATATAGAGAATACGTACGTATAGATATTTCAAGAAGCTAAGTAAATGTGAAAATCAGAAAATTGTATTTTCATACCCTTCGACCATTGAAAATGGTCAAAAAAGGGTATACTAACTTTGTGCAAATGTATGTAACAGGCAGAGGGAGGCGTGGGAGACCCCATAAAGTATATATATATTCTTGCTCAGGATCACAAGCCGAGTCGATTGAGCTATGTCTGTCTGTCTGTCTGTCTGTCTGTCTGTATGAACGCACAGATCTCAGTTATTATAAAAGCTAGAGTTACCAAATTTGGCAGGAAGACTCCTGTGCACTATAGGCAGATCAAGTTTATTTCAAATGTTAGGTGCCACGCCCACCGCCCCCACAAATCAATAATTTAATTTTTTGCACATGCATATGCTTTGAAATTGATCCCGACAGATGGCGCTCGCGCTGGCCCCCCTCCCTTGTTAGCTGACAGAAGCACTTGGTTTTATGCTCATACTCTCTTAAATAACTTCTGGGTTTATTGTTCGATCGGATTGTAATTTGCAGACTACGTAGATATTTCATTCAGCTTAGTATACGTTAAAGTCAGAAAGTTGTATCTTTTATACAGCGCTTACAAATTGAGTTAAAAAATTAAATTATTGATTTCCGGGGGCGGTGGGCGAGGCACCTAACATTTGAAATAAACTTGATCTGCTCCGAGTACATAGGAACCTTCATTCCAAATTTGGTGTCTCTAGCATTTATAATAGCTGAGATCTGTGTGTTCATCTGGTCAGACGGACATCCGGACAGACAGACAGACATAGCTCAATCGACTCGGCTAGTGATCCTGAGCAAGAATAAATATACTTTGTTGGGTCTCCCACGCCTCCTTCTGCCTGTTACATACATTTGCACAAAGTTAGTATACCCTTTTTTGACCATTTTCAATGGTCGAAGGGTATAAACAACAAAGAGCAGACAAAATCACGATATACACGTACGTGGACCACCTGTGTTCACATTTCAAATGTAGTAAAATTGTCTGCCACTTTCACAAATCCCATATACCGTACTTAACTAGCTCTGCAGGGTATTAGGAGTTCGCCTAACTATCTTCTAACTTCAGTCTTGAGGATCAATCAGTTATCATCACATTACAAACTGCCTGCTGAATTATTCATTAGCCCAACTGTCTGTGTTGCTACTGCTGCTCATGTTGCAAGCACAAAATGTTGCTAAGCTTACACGCAAATTATGAGAGAGCTGACAAAGCAAGCAAGCGAGAGAGAATTTCCCCCACAGCAGGACAGGGACAACAACAACAGCTAAGGGCTGCTACCACATTGTCTGCTGTCCGATGCCACTGCTGTTGTTGTTGTTGCTGGTGTTGTTGTTGTTGCTGTTGTTGTTGCTGTTGTCATTAACCAAGTGACTTATTGACTTACTTATGAACCTGACCTCACACATCGCGCATGACGTCTTGTGCCCACTAAGCATTGTCTGCTTTGCCAGGGTTTCTAGGGGTGGAATAGGAAAGGGGATGTGGTAGCAGGGGGAGGGAGGGTGGAGGCTGCGACTAGAGAGTATTTGCTTGTGTTGCCGTTTATGGCTCGTATATCACGCGAACACCACGCAGAATGGTGCTCAAGATAGACAAAAATCCAATTGCGTTTTCATTGCCTGACCAAGTTGAATCAAAATGTTGCATACTTCGTGGCGCTGCCGAAGCAATAAACAAAAATGTCCCAACTCGAATACCCGCTTGCCTCACTGTCTTGGCCGTTGTGTGTGCGTGTGTTTATTGTGTGTGTACGTGTGTGTGTGTTTGGGTGTGTGTGTGCTACCAACACTTTGTGGCTTTGTTTTGACTTTTATACTTAGTTTGTGTTTACTGCGGCATTTTTTCTCCAACTGCTGTTGCTGTTCCTGGTTGCTGTTGTTGTTGCTGCAGACCACAAGCTCTGCTTAAGTGTGTTTACATACACATGTGTGTATGTGTGCGTGTACTGCCTACACTTTAACCGGATTATTAATGCTTGTCTAGCTGCCTCAAATTAATCAAGTTGACCATTCATTCATTCAACGAGCAAACTGACGACGCACAAAAGGAGAGAGAGAGAGAGGAAGAGAGAGAGAGAGAGAGGGTAAGAAAGCCAGTGAGAGCAAGGGAGCGAGGGTAGTGACCTGCACGACTTATGGCCATGAAAACTTAATTAGTCTTTAGTGCAAGGATACACACACTTAGCAAAGGCAGTAAGGGAGAAGAGGCGAGTGAGCAAAGGGGTGAGGTAGAGAGGAGGAGGTGAAAAGAAGGGTAAGAGAGGGAGTAGTGAGGGGAGGTGAGGAAGAAGACCAACTACTTATGTGTGTTTGCGCTCATCAGCAGAAAAATATGCGTTTAATGCTATTTAGTTTCATTACCTCATTCCGCCATTTCCATTTGGCTGAGAAAGTCCTACAAATATAAATATGTATATGTAGTTGTGTATATATATATGTGTGTGTGTGTGTGTGAGCTTGCCGTGCAACCTGTTGTTGTGCGTGCTCGTCTAAGTGGTAATAATAACATTATATTTATATAACAAGCGTTGCGACAATTTTTGCTGATTGATTTGATTGATTGAGGTTGCAAATAATCATTCGTGATTTATCGCTAGCAGGGATTGGGGGTAAGACAGGGAAGGAGAAGAAGAAGTAAAGCAAATCCATTAAGATCAAATAGATGTTTACACCCCTGCCCGTACTATAAGCCCATTAGCATTTGGCCATAATTTGACATTGTCCTCGGAGATGTCTTTACTTTGTACATTTGTTTTCCTGTGACATCATTCGATGCAATTTCCGTTTCCAAAGTAATTTCAGATCTCAAGGGAGAGCCTGCACATCGAATTTGACAATATCTGAGATTGTGGACAGTGTTGGCCATAGAATTCCTTAGCTTATATTGATTTGTAGCTAAAAAAAACTATTAGAAAGTGCTCTGTACCACAACTGTATACGATATGGTGATGGGCAGTTCTTAAGAAGCAGCTCGGAGCTTGGTTATACTCTTCTCAGTTGCGCTTACCTATATCCCAGTCTTAGTTAACAGTCACTATACCGTATCGCCTTTATATTAACTGATGTCACTCACTCAATGCCCAGAAATAATATACAGACTTACCCTATTATGGGGAGCTGCTCTTCAGTAACGTTCTTATCATCCTAGTATTCATATCTACGAAAATCAACAGTTCGGTCAAATTGTATGGTTTCTTGAACCCTTACAGAGAACCCTCAATTTGGCGAACCTTTGAAATCAAATTTTCGAAACAACCATAACACACTTTCAATAATTCTCGGCGCCAGATCAAGCTGTTTTTAATCGTTAAGGTGTTACCTAATTATGAAATCTTAATCCTACTTTCCGTTTTCCCAACCTCCCCATCAACGTAAAGTCATATTTTTACACTTGCGAAAGGGTTCAGGGGGTTCTTGGGACTCTTGGGGTTCCTCGGGTTCGGCTGCTGGTGCCGCCGTCAAGTGGCAGCTAAGTCGCTTGTTTGCCTTGATAATCCGCATGCAGCTTAAAAAGAAGGCCAAGGATACGGTCGACAGGGTACCAGAGAGCGGGTAGGTGGATCCAAAAGGGGCGATCCATGCGGGAGACTGAACGAATCACAAAAAAAAAAGGCTGGCAAGTTGCTTACTTTGTTGCGCTGGCAAATATTTGCTTACAAGTAAGGTAAGCTACGCTTCCATTAGATTTTCGAGGGCGGGTGACCAAGGGGCAGAGTCTGCGTGGAGGGTGTGGGCATGGGGGACGTATGGCATCGCAGCAGTCGCGCAGCACTTGCCGGCAAAATGAAATTTTGGCCAATTTTCTGGGCATTAGCCCAGTCAGAAGGCCATTGAAGCGAAGGCCAGACTTCAGGTACGGTGGAGCAAGGAGAAGAAGGGAGGGGAAAAGAAGGGAAAAACTCTGACAGCGACGAGCATAACAATATTTGTTGTCACTTTTTATTTAATACACTTTGCCGGCACCAAAAATTGCGCAAACAAAAAGCAACACCGTCAATGCTGCCGACTCGAAAGTGACGCGTCGTGTTCTGAAAATGAAATCATTTCAGGTGTAAAACGCTTCAAGTCATTTGCTACAGCTGCCCCAGCTGCCTCTTCCTCCCCCTCTGTCTCCACCATCTGCCACGCCCACCACTTCCCCCTACTGTGGCTCAGCTGCTAGCTGCGAGGCCTGTTCCGGTGGTGGCATTCAATAAATAAATGCGAGGGGCCATTTTCATTTTGTGTTCATTTATTTTGGCGCTGCAAACAAATACAGCGGAAACGGGACGAGGTGAATGCGGAGGCGAATGAGGAGGTGGGGAAGGAGACGGACATGCAGAGAGAGACAGACACAACGAGTCAACGGCATAGGCAGTGGAATTGACAGCAGCATCAGACCATCGCCAATTGCCCATCGCCCATGGCCACTGAGCAACCGGAGAGCAGATTCCATCGCAGTAACTAGTTTAGTCCCGCGACCAGCACAAATTTATATTGTCTGTCTCTCCAGTCTGTTGGCACGTTTGTCTGTGTGTCTGTCTGTCTGTCTGCCTGTCTGTTCATCTGCCCTTCACTCAGTCTGCCTGTCAGTCTTTCTCCCTCTCTACTTGACCTTTCGGTCTCTTCATCTTCATGTCATTCTCCTTGTATGTCTGTCCTTTCAACTGTATGTCTGCTGTACAGTCCGCAAAGCTATGTATCGATTATTGATCGATATTACTATCAATACTTGTATCGATATTTTCATGGAGCAATACACGGACAGACCTATAGATCTTCATGCGGTATCGATACTTTTCCCTTTGCCCTTTGCCCTTTGCTCTTTGCACTTTGCCCTTTGCCCTTTGCCCCTTGCTCTTTGCCCTTTGCCCTGGGCCCTTGGCTCACGGCCCTTGGCTCTCGGCCCTTGGCTCTTTGCCCTTTGCCCTTTGCCCTTGGCCCTGGCTCTCGGCCCTGGCTGTGGCTCTCGGCCCTTGGCTCTCGGCCCTTGGCTTTCGGCCCTTGGCCCAATGCTATCGATCATTGATCATTGAATCGATTGATCAATCGATAGTAATTTATCGATATGTCTCACAATATGCAGTTCTGTCTGTCTGTTTCTCAAACTGTTCCCTTGTCTGCCTATCCAACTGTCCTTGTTCCCATCTCAGTCTCATACTCTTCTCTCTCTCTCTCTCTCTCTCGTTCTTTTTGTCTCTCTCCTTTCGTTCATACTTCTTTATGTCCAGCCCATCAATGAGAAAGAGGCGTGGCCAAAGTGAATTATGTGGCCATGCACGAAGTTTCGCACAAAACACCAAAATAAATCGAAAAACTTTTTTATTTTGTATTAAACAATTTATTTTGAATATACATTTATTTTTTTCCTTCTCTCCCCACTTTGCTGCGCTTCTTTTTTCGATTTTTGTCGGGGAATTTAATTATAAATGGGCAGCGAAAGATGCATTAAAGACGATTGCGAATGAGTCTGACACTTGGTGAAACCGGCGGGGGGATAAGTAACTCGGTCAAGGAAGAGCTTTGCCAAGCAAGCTCAATGAAAGCATGCTCGGCTGTTTGATACCCTGCAACACGTAGTGTTCTCATTTGTAAGGGTATTGACATACCTTGTAAGCAAAAAGCGACAGCACTCGCTATGATGAGTAATGAAATTAGAGTTCAATTATTAGACTATATTAATTATTAGAAATTAATTATTAGACATATTAATATTATGTTTTATACGACAATTAAATCAATAAGTATTTACCGATCAATTTCTATATTAATATTAACTTTATAATCGATGAAATACTTATTTAACATTAATTTTTTACATTATTTTTTAAGTTCCAAATCTCTAAAATCTTTTTAACAAATTAATCTGCAACCAAGTCCCCAACTCAAGTTATATTCTGAACCAAAATTTGATTATTTTCAAAATAAGTAATGAGCGAGAGAAGTTGTTAAATGCAAAGTAAATTTTTGCACTTAAAACTTAAATTTAATTTTCTTTTATCGAAAGCATAACTAGAAGTAAGCAATGTACGTCGTATTGTCGAATATTATAATAATTAGTAATTAGTTCAGTGTAGGCACTCACAAAGACTTTCAACTATATATTATATTATATGTAGCCAAAGTTGAAGGAACTTGCAAATCCTTTCAAGCCATTCAAAGCTAGAAAGGCTTTCGAAAGTACATGAAAGACTGGACACTCTCTTCCAGGGTATGTTGTGATTCAGCGTGAGATACTCAATCACTTGTGCCGCATTTACAAGCCAAAATTTATTTGCCGATGCTCTCGCTGTGTGTACTTATGCAAATTTTTAATGGCTGCAAATAAAGCAGTCCGAGCTGCCCCGGCTCCATCGGCATCCCTGTCGACCCTCCCCCATCCCCACATGAACACGTTCGTTGTCTGAAGTTGGCCGGCAATCTTTCGAACCATAAATCTGCACAAACAAGAATGCCGTAAACAGCAGCAGCAGCAACAACAAGTGGAAGCAGCAACAGCGGCAGCAGCAGCAGCGGCGGCAGGCGCAGGCAAATTGCGGCAGCGCGGCAACGCCGTTCGTTGTCCATCATGCGCGCAATGCGCATTCCATGACCGATGTTATTGTTGGCAGTTCTTTTCACTTCACTCGGCTTGCCCCACTGTGGGCGGCTGGAGGGGGCGTGGTGAGGCAGGTGAGGGCTGAGAGCAAGCAAGGGGGAGTGGGGGGAGCAGGGCTGTGTGGCAGCTGAGCACGAGAATGGCACCTGCCCGCAAACAAACGGCAACGCAGCAAACAACAAACAACCTCACACACACACACAGTCGCACACCCTTGCAATTTTTGGGAATGATTCGGTTACGGTCTTGGTTTCAGTTACGCCCAACACACACACACACACAAAGGCACACAGGCGCGTAAGCGTGCGTCTCGTCCCGCCGGACAATCGAGCGGGCACAAAAGGCCTGTAATTGAGTGAAGCAGGAAAATGGCAGTTAAAATTTTCAGCTACTGCAAAGGTGCTGCCCAGTAGCATCCGCAGCCCCAGCTAGGAGTAGCAAATGGAACGGAGTGAAGTGGGAAGAGGGGGAGGCGATAGTCGCGAGCGAAGGGCTGCGTATTTGAGGCCCGTGACGAAACAATCTACGCGGCATTGCGGCTCCTCCTGCTCCTGCTCCTGCTCCTGCTCTGCTCTGCCTGCCACATTGCCGTTGGCCGCGTCAATTGAAAATTGAAATTGGAATTTCGTGCAAATATTTCCAATCCAATTTCAATTTTACAACACGCAACATGGCCACTAGCCCACCACCCCCGCCGCACTTACAGTCCCCTCCATGAGTTGCCCGTTAGCATTGCGGCATCACTTCGAATGGGAGAGCGGAAGAGTAGGGAAATTCGTCATAATTAATGTGCCTGATTTGAAGTCTGAAACATTTACACGTACACACATACACACAGAGACACACACTAGAACACAGACACACACACGGACTAACACTCTGACACTCTGTGCCACACTCATCCTGGCTAGCGCGCCCGCAATTTGAGTTGTTCTTGTTCTGCTTTTTATTGTTTTCGCTCTTGTTTTTATTTCACGTTGTTGCTGTTTGCTGTTTTTTGTTGTCGTTTCTATTTGTTGTTGCTCTTGTTGTTGTTGCTCTCTGCATTCGTTCGCATGCCGAGAGAGAGAGAGTTTCAATTTTATTCAGATTTGTATGCCAAAATGCCGGATTTCGTGTTAGTCTAATTCGCAATACGATTCGTCAGCTCGTCCAGGGGTTCGCTAATCACAGCTCATTCATCACCTGTCTGTCTGTCAGTCTCTCGCTTGTGTGTGTGTGTGTGTGTGTGTGTGTGTGTACACATACTCTTTTACTTCGATTTTCCAATTAGGCAAATCGAGTTGATGCCATTTGCTCTAGCTTTAATATGATTTTATGTTTAATTCACACAAATTCAAGTCAATCAAAATCCATCAAAATAATTAAAATATATTTTTGACTTTCATTTCAGTATTATTTGCATTTGAATGAAAACTGCAACTCTCAGTAAATAGTATTTTTGCTTGCATTTAAATTGCCTTCTAAATGGAAGTGAGCTGACAACACTCCCATTCTGATCCCACTTCTTGCATTGACTCTTTCTGGTCCTGTTAAGCAAGCAGGGCGAGCATCACTCCTGGCAAAAAGAAACTGAGCTGCAGCCAAAGAGACAACCAAACAATTGAGCCCGGGTAGAATTTAAGATACCCTTCATCCAATTGTGGAAGACCTTCTATTAACATATTGCAAATTCTGCTCAAATTCTTCTGCGAGCACTTTCTCGCACTCACAATAACTAAAGAGTACAATAGAGAATATTGAATAACCTCTGTATTTATTATTCAATCGATTATTTGGCAGGTTAATTGATATAGCATTCATCTATATATATTCCAGAGCAGAAGGTCTTGACTTGATTAGCGCATTGTATACAGCAACCTTCATGCCCAATTCGGTGTCTTTAGCTTTTATAACAGCTGAGATCTGGACGTTCAAACGAACGGACAGACGCACACGGCTCATGTCTGCCTTACTCTCTCAGAGAATTGTATCTTTTATACGTCACTTACAAATCGAATTAATTTTGCATGGGCAGTGGGCGTGGCACACAGGATTTTAAATGAACTTGATCTACACGGGAAATACTGAAACCTTCAAGTCAAATTTTGTGTTTCTAGCTTTCTTAACAGCTGAGATGTGTGTGCTCAGACAGACAGACAGGCTAGGTAAGAATAACTATACTTTGTGCGGTCTGCCACGCCTTCTTCTGCCTGTTCACATAAATATATATATGCACAAAATTAGTATATCCTTTCTGATCACTTTCAATTGTCGTAGGGTATAACGAGAGCAACAGTCGCGCAAAACGCGACAGTGGGATACCCTTCGACCTATGTTACCATGTAGTTTAATTTGTTAAATTCATACACATATGCATATGCACATGCTTTAAAATTAATCCCGACAGATGGCGCTCGCGCTTTTTATGCTCATACTTTCTTAAATAACTTCTGTGATTATTGTCCGATCGGATTGTAATTTGGAGACTACGTAGATATCATTCAGCTTAGTACGTTAAAGTCAGAGTTGAAGTTGTATCTTTTATACAGCGCTTACAAATTGAGTTCAAAATTTAAATTACGGGGGGCCCCGTTTTCGGGGCCGGGGCCACCAGGCAGACAGACAGACAGACATAGCTCAATCGACTCGGCTTGTGATCCTGAACAAAAATATATATACTTTATGGGGTCTCCCACGCCTCCCTCTGCCTGTTACATACATTTGCACAAAGTTAGTATACCCTTTTTTGACCATTTTCAATGGTCGAAGGGTATGAAAATACAATTTTCTGATTTTCACATTTACTTAGCTTCTTGAAATATCTATACGTACGTATTCTCTATATTTCTTCTGACTGTCGAGTGCGTTCGACAGCTGCTCTAGTTTTTTGTCGATCCAAGTAGCACTTCGAACCATATTGAAGCTATAGATGAAATCTTATGTCGAAACATTCATCAGTTCTCATTTAGTCGTTACTATGACATTCAGACTAGAAATTTATTTTTGTAAATTTTATTATTTTGAAATACTTTATTATGGAAAACAAGGAAAGTAAACTTTATAGAGTGGCACGTAAACCTCGTTTAATACAAAGCCATCGCGTCTATCCGCAATCGACGGTTACTGATAATAATAATAAGATGAATGATGAGAAGTATTTAGTCCTTTACAGCCTTAAAGAGGAAGAGGATAAAATAAAATACACTCGACAAAGCACTTGTAAGATTTGCCATCCTTAAAACGAGAAGCCATGAATTAATAGTGTTGCCTCATATTTTATAATGGTAACTGCCTTCACTCTCAACCTGGCTCTGGATTTGGTTTTTAAAATTTGAAGTTTTAAACTAAAAAATATTAAATGATATTCTATCGTATACATCAATTAATCAATCTTTTTTCACTTGTTGATTCTGTGCGTTCATACAGACAGACAGACGGGTAGCTCAATCGACTCGGCTTGTGATCCTGAGCAAGAATATATATACTTTATGGGGTCTCCCACGCCTCCATCTGCCTGTTACATACATTTTCACAAAGTTAGTATACCCTTTTTGATCATTTTCAATGGTCGAAGCGTATAAAAAGAGCAAATGATGTGCGTAGATTGTCATTCGAGTGTGACGGTCCACAAGCAATCTCTCTCTCTCTCTCTCTCTCTCTCTCTCTCTCTCTCTCTCTCTCCCTCTGTCTCTCCCTCTTCTCTGTCTCTCTCTTTAGTTCTCTCTCTTTCTCTCTATCTCTCACTCTCTCTCTGTATCTTTCTATTTCCTCTCTATTTTTGTTAATGAACAGTGTGGGCAGTTTCATTAAAACCTACATTGCAGTCCGCTTTACAGCCTCTTTCGTTTCATTTACATAGCTTACGCTGACCACGCCTCCCCCCTACGCCCCCCACACACACACAAACACTCAATATTCTACTAGTTTATTAATCTGCTGTACGCTGTGGCATTGCACAAAAGGCCAAAATCGCTGGAAAATTGAATGGGTGTTAATTGAATGTGTCGCTGGCATCGCGAGTGCTAACTACAAGAGTATAACATCAGCCGTAGGAACAATTCGCATTTGTAATCGTATTCGTTGATGCTCGCGTACACCCATTCTCATTCCCATTCCCACTTTACATTCCCTCTTTCCATTCGTAATCGCATCCAGCAGCCCGCGCTCTCAGTCGCAGTCGTCACGTGTTCAGACTCATGTCCACTCTAGAGTCGGGCAGGCGCTGCTGTTGTTTCCTCTCCCTCTCTCACTCTCTCATATACGCTCTGCTCCACACGTTGCGTTCCCTCTCCGCTGTCGGGTTAAGGGCTCAGCCATGCGTTGTCCTTTCAGCTGCTTTTAATTTCCATGTCCGCTCACTTGCATTTTTCTCGCCTTTGTCATTTCAACTGTTTTTGTTTGAGTGCGCTCAACCACCGCAAATGCTGCCACGCCCTTCACGCCCATGCCAGGCCGGGCCAGGGCAGGCTAGGCCAGGCGATCTGCTGCCCGTCCTTGTTGTTGTTGTTGTTGTTGTTGTTGTTGTCGTTACGTTCACATAAACAAAACTATGAAATGCCTTTGTCAGTCAAATCGTTAAATTCCCTGACAATTCTCATTTATCATCGGCACAGGCCGCGAATCCTCAGTCCCAAGTTTCATAAGTTTGAGTCAACCAAGCATGCAAGCAGGCAGCCCAGCTCACCCACTCAAACCTCCCCCTCACCCTCCCCGCTTCCCCGCTCGCCCACTCACTCACTTAGTCAGTCAGTCAGTCAGACAAGCATCTGGCACCTGCCTCGGGATCTGGCCGAGGCCCGCGATAGATATTTGCATACATTTCTCAACTTTTCTTTTATTCACATCTCTTTCTCTCTCCCTCCACTTCTCTCTCATGCGCATAGATCTTTTATGCCGTGCGGCAAAGTTCTCAGTTTGCAGTTTCCAGTTGCCGCCAGTTCTCTCTCTCTCTCTCTGTCTCTCCCCCTCTCGCTTTTAGAGCTCTCGCTTCCGCCCAAACTGCTCGCACACTATTCTATTCTGTTGCTGCTCCTCTGCCTCCGTCGTATCCGTCGCCGCCTCCGCTTCGCACTCTTTGCTTTTTTCTCTGTTTTCTCTTTACACTTTGCATTTTTATTTTAGGGAAAAAACTTTCCCTGCAGTCGACGTCGACGCGCTGCTGCGGCTGCTGCTGTTGGTGATAAAGACGCCGCTTTTTGTGGTGAATTTAATTAAATTTATGAAAAATTTACATATTTATTGGTTTAAATGCCCAAAAATGTTGTGCCGGGCATGTGCATGCGTGCTGTCTACAGTCGAATAAAAATGAATATTCATGCAAAAAACGAGAACTAAGTAGCCACGTATGCTCGACTGCAAGTTACCCTATAAATGGTTTATAATACTCATTGAACAGCTGTTTTTTATTTATGTTAAGTGGCAGACAACTCAGAGATATTTTATTTATTACAAGTAATTGCATATAATTTATGTATATTTATATAAAAATAGTCTAAGAATGAATGAATGACAGATCATTTAATCCGAATTGTTTATATGTTTAAACTGAGCAGTATGTATTATTCCTAGAGTGTGGATATCCTTGATATCATATTATATATTATATATATTGTATTGTAAATCCAAACCAAAATATTTAGCTCGATGACAACCAAACTCTTTATCAATCAAATTCATTGCCGAACGAAGCTTTTCCTATCATTCAAACGATCTCTAGCAAACAATACTAAGTTCTCCCTATCATACCCCATAATTGCCTTAAGCAACTGGTACAATGGGACTATGAAATAACATACTCAACTGTACTGCAACTCAACTGTCCAGAGGGTTTCTCATTTTCCACAGAGAGATGTGAAAAGAGCGCAAGAAACTTTCTTTTACCGTTAGCAACGGTGCCCCAAAGATATTTCTGATTTTTCGACTGGAATTGTTGTCACCTTATAACGAGCCTGTGTGTGAGTATGTGCTGTGTGTGAGTGTGTGTGTGTGATGTCCATGTCTCTATGCGCTTCTCGAGTGCACAAAAGCCAAACACATCCATAAGCCGATACGATGCAAATTTGGCTATTTCTATCTGGGCTGAGCATTCGTTCATCCAATTATCGAGTGCATTCATTGTTGCTGTTGCTTTTTTCGGCAATTTCTGTTATTGTTGTTGTTGTTGTTTGAACTTATATGTTTCAACTCATTGATCGCACAAGCTTAGCAATAAATATTAAAACAATCGACCGATGCTATTCAATTTCAAATTTTGGCTGATAAACAAATACACTCATCCACTCATACACTCACTCATACAGAAAAACATAGCTTAAATAATTCGCCGAATAACAAAACACATAGGATTGACTAGAGGGGGTCGTAGGGAGGGGTGGGGATGTCTTGAATGAGAATCCAACTTCTATATAAACCCAGTTGTGTGTCGGATAAAACGTGCAGACTTCATTCGTTTTCACATTCACAATCGCCTAGTGATTCGTGATTCGATTTGTGTTTATGTACTATTTGGTATTTAAAATTCCAGTTAGCCGAAATTGATATGAATAAGCACATATACATATACATACACGTGCATATATCCATCTATTTGTATACTGAAAGCGAAACGAAATTAAACAAGATGAAATCCGTTAATACCGAATAAGCCACCAACGGACCACAGACACAGCAAATGAGAAGAATAAAAAGCTTAAAACTGGAAAATAAAAACAGAAACCAACTCAAATCTAATTTATTTAAATTCTATTGACAGTTCAAAAGAAATCGAAAGCTTATAGATTTTTGCCAATTTCATATACAAATTTAAGTTCCTTGTTTGCCTGAAAAGTTAAAGTTTCAAACGCTAGTTTCACAGGAAATCGATCTGAAAATAATTAAGATATACAAAGATACTGACTATATTTAAAATGATTTTACTATAGCTAGAATACTTTAAGTGGTCATCACGTTCATGACTGAACTAATTGTGTTTAATTTAGTCGATATTCTCTTAAGCCCTCAGGATGACGCAATCAATAGCTGTGTTGAGTTGTTCCCATTGATATGCACTGAGTGCACATCGATAGAGAACGCTCCATTCTAACTGTTCTATGCAATTAAGGTGCTATTGTTATGCTGTGAGTGTTGCGCTCTCTAGATTCTTTCAAGTATTTACGTTACACGTGCAACCTTAACATAGACAAGACGTTTTTAGCATTGGAATCATATGATTATACTAGAACTTCAGCGATTCTTCCAGATTTTATACGATAGATAAGCACGCACGCATACACACCAACACGTACACACAGAGACGGCCAGTAGTATGTGTGTGTGAGTGTGTGTATGCGATATAAGTCAATCTGCATAATTTGCCTGATCTATGCCTCGAGTAGGGCCCGGTCTCTGCCCTCCGTCTCATTGAAATGCGCGCGCATGCGCCAACGTCGCCGCCGACGCAGCAGCAACAGCGCGGCTCAAACCGGCTGACAGTGGGAGAAGCAATACATCTGACTTGAATTCATTTTTAATTTCTTATGATAATACTTTAAATTTCTATCGTATTCTGTGTTTATTTACTAGGTATACAATACTACGATGCATGTTAACGAAATAATAATCTAAATTATTATAAGTATTATATATGTTTTATATTATAATTTTGAATTCACATTTAAAGTTCGGTTATTATTCCCTTATTATTATATTTACAACATATTAAGTATATTGTTATCAATATTATTTGAATTGTTTGAACTAAAAGAATAAAAATAAAGAAATAATGATGTATTTTTACTATATACATTTTTATACATTTTAAATATATTCAGTATAATTATCGATTTGATTATTAATTAATATATATTTTGTATTGTAATCACATTCGAAATTATGTAGTTATTCTATTTAAATAACATTTACTATATATTATAAACATCATTTGAATAAATGTCATTTGAATAAATGTCAAAGTCGGCACACAATGTTTTGCTAATTATTTCCCTTAATTACCCATGGCAAATCAATCGATATTTCGCCCACTGTGCGACGCGTCGCGCGTCATCGCCGTCGAACCAGTTGAAATGAAAGTGAATTGAGAATAAGCCGAGCCCGAGCAACAGCAACAACAAGCAGAGAGGCTCGCTCACGTTGTCTGCCTCTTGCTCTCGCTGCCGTTGCGCATGCGCTCTCCCCCTCTTTCGCAGTAAGCCTGATGGGGAGACGCGATCGCGTCACTTCGGCGTCACGACGTCGACGCCGACGCCGACGTCGACGTTGGCTTGAACCCGACTCGAGCCAGTCTTGAACTTAGCTTGGCTTCTTGCAATTTCTTTGCGGACGTCTGTGTTCAGTTGGCGGTTTGCATTTGCGCGTGGCAGACGTCGTCGTCTCTTCTTCTCAACACACTCGACACTCTCCTTCTCTCTATCTCTGTCTAGCCGCTCTCCCGTTCGTGTACGTTGCGTTCTGTTGCGTGTGTTCGTGTGCGTGTGCGCGAGTGTCCCAATCGGAAGGCTTTCAAGATGCTGCAGCATTGTCTATTTGCAGCGCTGCTAATCGCAACGGGGGTTAACGGTAAGTAAATTGCGCTAACTATGCCACGCCACAAGGTGCCGCATGCAGCAACGTTGCACGCAACTAAGCCAAAAGAAACAACAACAACAACAACAGCAAGCAGCAACACGTTTCCGCATTCGTGTTTGCGATTAATGTTAATCGATTTGTTGTTGTTGTTCAGCTATTTTTTTTTTCAGTTAATCTTTTTTTTTTGTATGTTTTTTTATTGTGCCATACAAAAGTGTTGACGTTGCCAATTGGAAGACTCGCTTGGGCTTCCTGAGCGTGCGATTGCCTGTGTGCCTGTATGTCTCTGTGTGTATGTGTGTTTGTGTATTAGTGTGCAGCACTGTCTGTGTCTTCCTGGCCGTACTCGTATTTCTTGTTTGCCTTTGTCTCTCTCTCTCATTTTGGCGGCGAATTAGGTAACATTGCTGGCATTTCATTGACTTTTGCTCTTATCATAGATGGTTTTTCCAACAGGTTTCGCACTCGTGTGTGTATCACCTGAGAGGCCTGCAAGGTCAGCTGTCCTGCGGCTGCAGACAGACACACACACACACACACACACATACACTGACACATGCAGAGACTCGCACACACTTATTACATTTGTTGGCAACTGGAAACTCAACCGGTTTCACTTTTTTGCTCGTCTCCTACGGCAGCATGCCCCGCTCTCTCCTGTACCGTCCCTTCCTACCTCTTTCTCTCCCTCTCTCCCTCTCTCTTCTTGACTCTCCCTGTCGATCCTTACGTAATATGCGTGCTCCGTTGCTGACCTCCAACTTGATTAGCGGCTGCTTTGGCTCCGTTTCCAGTTGGTTTAATTAACATTTTGCCAGCGTCGTCTCTTCTCAAATGTACTGTATGTGTGGCGGCTGACTGTGTGTGCGCGTTTGTGTGTGTGTGGCTCATGTGTGTGGATGATACAGTGCTTATGAATATGCAAATATTGGCGTATTTCTGCAGTTGCTCGGGGCGTTTTGGCTTTGAGCATTTTCATGGTCAACTTCAGCTGTTTTCCATATTCATGCAGCAGCTGCTACCTCTCTCTCTCTCTCTCTCTCTCTTTCTCTCTTTTCTATCAGTCGCCGTCCCCCTTGGGGATGAGCCAATATATAAGCTGTATCACCTTTCTTTTATTTACATACATGTATATCGCACATATGTATGAATGAAATATCAACAGAGATTACAAATCTCTTCTGGCGATTTCACTTTCGTTCGATCGTGAAACTCGTTTTCGACCCCAAGATTGCATTAATTATATACAAGTATACTCTGTGGATCTCTGATTGAACAATGGGACACCAGCGAACAATGGAGCATCAAGGGCCAATGCATAACGGTAAACAGCGTCATCATTTATGCAACCAACACTCAACGATTGATGATTGTGACATTGATTTTATATCATAACATTGGATATTTGTATCCAAAATGAAACCGAAACGAAATTGAATTCGAAATTGAAACTGGAGATGAAGACTGAAGAGTGAAGCTGAAACTGGCACTCTCGGCTGCTGCTGCTGCTGCTGCGATTCGTTGGACCGTTGCATAATTAAGTTGATAATAATAAAATCGCAGCAGGAGGAGCAACAACAACAACTTTCATTGAGAGGCGCATTCAAGCGATGTAGCTCAGATTGGTTTCATTTCAAGTTCGAACTGCGAAGATCATCGTGTTTTTTTAGGTTATGTTGCAGCTGTCTGCAGCAGTTGCTGTGCTGAGTTTATTGCTATATATTGCTATGCAAATATATTTATATATTCTATATTAACAATGTGAACATATTCCTTCTTCTCTCTATAGCTCTCTTTCACTTTCATCCATCTTTCCCTCTCTCTTTCCTGCTTCATCTCTCTCTCTCCGCCTCTTCCTGTCTTTAATTTTATCTTTCCTTTTTTTTGTGCTTTTCTCTCTCTTTCGTATTCTCTATATCATTCCCTTTATATCAAGCTTATTCTAAACTTACAACTTTATATATTCTTGTACCGTAAATTGTCTTTACCCAATCTGCACGAACTAAGCACTAGCTTGGTCTTTTCAACATTCCTAAAGCTTCCATTCCGAAGCATTGATAAATATATAATAAGATATATGGAGATAAATATGTACATATATATAGAATAATATATATAGAATATTATATAGAATAATATATATAGAATAATAGTTTTGATATATTTTCCTATAGCTGGCTTGGCGCTCAGTCAATCTAAGTAAACTTCTACTCTCTTCTTCTGCAAACTTCTACTTCGCCTTTCTTCAATTTGAAGCTATGTTGATGCCTGTTTACATATGTTTAGCCACTTCATACGATACAATATACATGCTAAGCACAACGTATACCATCTATAATTTAATTATAAAACAACATAATGACTTTGGGGCAGCACAAAAGAATAAAAATGCGAATGAAACAAGAGAGAAATGATTGTTTGTCTGCCTAAAAGAATCCGCTGTCAGCAGATTTGTCTTGCTCTCGTATAGCCTGCACCTCTTACGCTCTCTCTCTCGCTCTTTCGCTTTCGGCATAATGCGCTGAAAAAAATAAACATAATTTAAAAATACATTAAAACGAATTGCGAACGACGAAGGCAACGTTAAGTCAAAAAGCGGAACAGAGCGAGATGAGCCGACAAAGCGTGCGTTGCTTCTTGTGCCACGCCCCTTGGCACATGAGGCATTTAAACGCAAATTTGTTGACAAAGGCAAGTGGCTTTGGCCATTACACACTCGAGGCAAGTCGCTGGGAGTGGTGGCAGGGGGCGTGGCTGGGAGGAGCAACTGGAACTGAGTCTGGGCGAGCAAATCGGAATTATTTACAATTTAAGTGATGTAAATGCAACAACAAGAACAATGTTGCAAAAGGAAGCGGCAAAAACATTTAAGCAGCTTAACGCACACACACGTACACAGAGGTTGTATATGTGAGAGTGAGAGAGAGAGACACGCGCACATGGTGAAAAATGAGGCGCAAAGCAGCCACAGAAATGCGTGAAAAATTACTTGAAAATGCCAACGGATAAAAAGCAGAAACCGTTTTACCAAATACAAACAGTTGGCATGCCCCGAGGCAAGAAGACGCAGCCAGAGAGAAAGTGACAAAGTGAGCAAAGAAAGAGAGACAGGGAGGTAGAGAGAGAGAGAGAGAGGGAGAGAGAGAGAGAGAGAGAGAGAAGGAGGTAGAGGAAGCTGCCAGCTGCCTTTTTACAGGGTATATCCCGTACGACTTGCTTCGTTTTATAAAGACAAAACTCAAATAAGAAAACAGCGTAAATATTTTGCAAAAACAAAGAAGCTAAAACAGCAAATTGCCATTGTTGTTATTGCTAATTTTCAAAAATAAGCACAAGCACACATACACACACATCGTATACAGACATACACATGCAGACGCACGCATGCAGACATACACAGAGGGACAGACAGATAGAGAGTCACACACAGATGTGCCACAAAATTGAATTTCATTCGCGCATTGCTGCTGCATCGATGCAATCGCCTCGTCCTGCAGCTGGCTGAGCTCGCTTTAAATTGCCACAAATGTTAAATAAATTATGAGCATGAGCGAAACAGCAATAAGAACGCCAGCAATAACAACAATAACAGCAACAGCAACAACAAGAACTGTAGCAACAATAACAACAACTGCAATTGCAACATCAACAGACGCCACTGCACAACAAGACGGCAAAGAAATTCACATGAACTTCTCCCACTCGCACTCCCACTCGTACCCTCTCTCTCCCCCTCTCGCACTGCATCTCTCTCTCTCACTCGCACAGCAGTGGAAACTCATTCTCGTATTGCGCATAAAATAAAGTTGGCCGATTTTTCAGCTGTTCACCAGGTTTGCCTGCGTTTTCCAGTTTGCCGTGCGAGTTTTTCGTTTTTCGTTTTTGTTTTCGTTTTATTTTCATTTCCTTTTCTTTAACACATTTAATTTCTTCTTGCCAAAGTGGAGGGGCGTGGTAAAGAGGGGGGGTGTGGGCCTGGCTGTATTGCGGTATATTGAGAAAACATCCTTTACACGTTTTTTCCGCTGAGTTTTTTTCAGCTTTTTTTTATACCCTTCGACCAAAGGCAAAAGAAGAAGGAAAGGCAGGGGCGACCGGGCCGACGGGGGCCCCCCCCCCCCCGAGGGCCAATTATGATTTTTCGCATTGGCAATTTCTTAATTAAAGGCAAAAAAATCCCAACGTAATTGCCCTTATGCCTTTTAAATAAATTTACAATAATTTTGTTGCTATCGTCAGCGACGTCGACGCCGCGGTAGCAGAGCACAGTAGCAGCACCAGCCAGTTGACACAACAGCACCGAAAAACCAGCAAAATACAGTGGCGGCTCTCGAGGGGCGCTTGACTAGGGGGGCAGTTGGGGCAAGTTATATACACGTATATGGAGAGAATATACAAGTATTTGTAATATGTACTGTACATATATATATATATGGTTCGCGCAGCATTAAGTTGGCTGAAACCATCTCGGGAAAAGAGGAATTCAAATTCCATAAAGTACTTCTATGGTTGACAAACAAATAATCATTTTAATATATAAAAATAGATCACATATAGTTCATCTAAAGTTCAATTTATTTTCTGCTCAAATGTTTCTAAGAACTTAAGCAAATTCTATCTCGACCCCTGTTCATGTATCTTGAAGCGCCGCCCATGCTAGCTGCTTAATAAATATTAATTAGCCATAATAATTATATGAAAATGTGTTTCCTTATGGCTGCTGCTGCTGCTGTTGTTGTTGCTGCTGCCTTTGTTGCTGTATTTGTTCTTTTTTCTTCTGCTTCTTGCGTATTTCACGTTCGTAGCACGCACACACACAAACACACACATATTGCTAGCGGTTTTTTCACATTTTTTTATTTCTTTGTTGTTTATTTTACACATAACATTTAAATTAACTGAGTTTTGCTGCCATTGGTGCGTTGCGGTCACAGATTTTGTTGCTACTGCTTTTGCGTGTACATAGAGACATAAATAAACATATAATGACCACACACACACGCACACACACACACACACACTCACTGCACTGCACTAACATATTTTCCCCTCGCAAATTGAAACTTATTGGCAGGCCCATTTTAAATAGCTGCAAATTTACGAGGGTTGCCGACAAAATTAGCGCAAAAACGCAGTTATCTCTCTTGCTATCTCCCTCGCGCTCCTGCTCTCTCCCTCTTTTCTTTCCTGCCCTTTGTCTATATATCTGTCTTGCATACTTTTTTGCGCCAGTTGCTAGTTTAAAGTCCATATGCTCAGTAGTTGAGTGAGACTGAAAGTGTATTCAACGCAGCGTGGGTAGACTTTTGAGGTGATAGAAAAATCAAAACATGTTTGTATGTGCTTTGGCAATGCCCACAAGTTTTCCGAATAGTATACAATTTATATTTTGCAGTCTATTTTATTCAAAATAATTATTTTGAAGAAGAAAAAACTGTTCCAACTCTAAAAAATTCACAACACGCAACTCGTGTTCAACTCACTTTAATTTCATTTATGTATGCTGAACCCCAACGGGTATTCGAGCTGTGACTCTACACACCTTTCCCTCCCCATCTCTCTCTCTCTCTCTCACTCCCTATTTCCCTCTCTCTTTCATTGGCTGCCGTGCTTTTTTTGCCACTCTTGTTAGTTCATATATTTGCGTATTTACTTTATTTATTAATCATTTTCTTTTATTTGTTTGCACTCAAATCGAAATGCACACACAAAATCAATCCGTAACGCGTTGAAGCATGGGCGCGTGGGGGCGTGGCCGAATGCATTTTGTTGCATAAAATGCATTTTTTGCAACGTGAATAATGAAACAAAATAAAAGAGGAAAAAACGCCGCACGTGAACTATGTAAAATATAAATAAATAATCAACGAAAACAGAAAACGGCGTGAAGGTTGGCCAAGGGGGGGAAGAGGGCGATAGGGGGTCAAGGGGTGGTGTTCATGTCACCAAATTTATATAAATATTTGCACAGCTTGCCACCCACTACCTCCCCCACATCCATGCTCCTGCTCACTTGCAGCCGAGTTTTCCACACTTTCCCAGAGCTTTTTTTCTTCCCTCTCGCATTGAGTTCAGTGAGTAAATCGCCTAAGCTTACAATCAACTACTGTACTATAGTACTGTTGTTATTGTTGTTATTGTTGTTGTTGGTTTTAAGCGCGTCTCCCATTTAGTGCCTTATCAGTTGACCGCAATTCTCGTTGCCTACTTTGGGGCGCAATTTTGGGCTTAGTATCGAATTAGCCCAAAATCGCAAAGTCATCAATTAATTGCCAAGAGTGAAAAATCAAACCGTACCACATAGTCAATCCCCCCCCCTTCCCCGCCGGCTTGTAATTACAATAAGCGCTGATAATGGCGCACGTTGCGTATACGCAATGTATGCGCATAGTTCAATAGTAGCCGGACATTTAATTAATATTAGCCCGAATGGATATGCTTTATGAATAATTGCCGAAACAGTTCGATGCGCCAACACATACACACAAACATACCCTGTAAACGGCTGTAGTGGGGTATATTGAGCGCGCGAAGTGTGCCTGCATCTTCTGCAGGATATCTACGAGTCATGTACCCACTTTACTTATTTGTTTTTCGTATTTTTGTTGCTGTTTTCGTTGCTGTTGCTGTTGCTGTTTAGGCCGCGTCGTGTTAATCTAATGCTGTTACCCAATTTATATTCATTATTTGCTGGCCCCCCTGCGCCACGTCCCTTTCATTCCACACATACGCACACACACACACTCCATGTGCTTGCTGTTGTTTTTCTCCTTGTTGTTGCTGTGGCTGTGGCATTTGCATTAATATTTCAGTTTTAATGCGCTGCACTTTTTAGTTAATCAAATGAAAATCGCCATTTAATTATAATTTATGCATGTATCTCTTATTTATTTATTTAACCCCCTTCCGCCCCTCACCCCATCCCAACCCTCCATCCCTTCGTGCCTTGACATTATTTGTATTTATTTTGTGGCTTTGGCAAATGTCAAACCGTTCGTGTACTTTTTGCAGCTTAGATTCGATTTTTAATTATGAAATAAGCGATTAAATTTTACCCTTTACTCGCACCGCTGGCGGCTTTAGTTGTTGTTGCCATTAATTGTTGTTCATTTGCAGCCGTTTAACTAGATTATGCATATATATATATATATATATAGTGTATATATGTGTCAACTAAATTGCGTCATTAAATCTAACTGGAAAGCAATCGAAGCCAAAACGTTTGTGGCTGGAAGCGAGCTTAAGATTTATGTGCAAAAGTTCTGCAAGCTGGCCGTAAATATTGCAGACACATCATATGCACCAGTGTGCATACTTTATATACTTATATATCTATAGACATTATACCTTTACTATATCTGTCATATATTTGTCATTTTAATCGCGCATTTTGTTAACATTTTTGTTTGCAGCCCAAACCAAGGAAAAGGAAGAGTTCACCTGCCCCTCGCACATTGCAAATGGCAACTATGCTGATCCAGCGACCTGTCGCCGTTTCTATCAGGTAAACAGCATCCCCTTCCCCCTCCCCGTCCCTCTTCTACTCTATCGCTCAATCAAATTGAGCTAATTGCTGCGAGGCAAAGGTCAAACACTTTGAGCCAACACTTTCGGTTGAACAAAGTCGAACTCGAAGTTTTGGCCCAACTGCAATTCTAACTGTCCCTGCATCTCTCTCACTTACTCTCTTTATCTGTCTCTCTTTCTCTTTCTCCTTTCATGTGACAGTGCGTCGATGGTTACCCGTACTTGAATCGCTGCCCATCGGGTCTCTACTTCGACGATTTGCAGAAGTTCTGCACGTTCAAGGATGAAGCCAAGTGCGGCCCCTTGCCAACAAGTAAGTGATGAAGTTATGTCTGAGCTGCCCGGACTGCTATTAATAAAAAGACGTAGATAAGCCCAGAGAGGGAGACACACACACTTTAATACAGAGAGAAAGAGAGAGAGAGGGAGCGAGAGCTGGCATTAGCAGAAGAAGAAACAATTGAAAGTGCGCCATAAATCAGACAAGCCAAAAGCTTAAGTGCACTCTAAATACCACATATGCATGCCAGACTAAGACAGCAATAGACTGATAGACAGAGAGAGATAGGCAGAGAGACAGCGACACAGACTGGGAGCAGGTTTTGTGGCAAATGCCAAGCGGTTTGCTAAACGATTTCAAGTTTGCGCAAACCAAAGTTGTTAACTAAAATAAAAGGCGAACTTCGAGGCAGACAGTGGGACAGACAGACAGACAGACAGACAGTAGGACAGTCCAACTGCGACTGCGGAGCGGCAAAGGGAGAAGGCCAAAAAAAATTATCGGGCTAAAACTGCAGAGCATCATGAGAATTTATTAGAAGCTGCAAATAGAATTGGGCATTCTATTAGAAAGACACAAGCCGAGGCCGAGGCAGAGGCAGAGGCCGAGACCGAGACCGAGACCGAGACCAGAGTCGGAGTGAGAGTCGTCAAGATAAACGAGACAGCTAACGCTGCAGTGCAGTGCAGCAGCAGCAGCAATGCCCAAGCGGATGTTATGCATTAGGAAGCAATTTTGAGTAAATATCGCATAATTCATTTATGAATCGAAACCAAACTGAATAATACCAATGCGAAACCGAACTGAAACCGAATCCAAGATCGAAGAATGCGCACGGAAAGGGAGAGGAGAGAGAGAGTGAGCAAGGATGAACCATAACGACGACAACTCGCTCCAGTGCAAAGGTGGCAAAGGGAACTGTCTGCTCTGCTGTCTGTCTCTCTCTCTCTCTCTCTCTCTCTCTCTCTCTCTTTCTCCTGCGTGATTCTTTCTGTCTGCCCTCCACATGATGAATGCCAAGTACTTTGCTTGCATTGCGAGGCCACTTCAAATGGAGCACAAACGCGACCGCTTAAGAATAACCAAGTATTGCAACACAACGCTGCACACACGCATACACACACACTCACGCACACACGCATACACAGGCGAGTGTGTGTGGACCATTAAAAGCTTACATTTACGATTTAGTTTTCAGTTTAACTGCAATCACATGCGCTTCTATTTATGTGTGTGTGAGAGAGACAGAGAGAGATAGTGAGAAGGCGCAGAGAGAGAGAGTGAGACAGGCATACAGGAGAGAGACAGTGAGAGAGAGTGGGGAGTGAGAGAGAGAGAGAGGTAAAAGCACACTGCTTTGTCATGTGGATGCGGCCACCTAAGCAAGGAGTTGAAGACAATGCCCAGCTGTCCAGGCAGCGCCTTTTTGCATACACTGAGCGAAAGTGGCACGAAATTTAAATTTTAAATATTCATTTATGTACTCAGAGGGAATTCCTTCGATGAGTTGAAGAATTTAGAACATGATCATAGGAAAATAAGGACTTACAAGAGAGAAATAAAACTCCTTTTGCATAGACAACCTTAGACCTCTTTTTCTATGGAATATATTCCACATAAGTCATTAGCTAGGGTATTCAGTTACAGGGTAGTTAACCTGAATTGCAAATATTTATTTACTAAATATAATCACATATATCATACATATTATTTATCAATTATAACGAAATTGTTTCTAGTGTACAAAAAAAAAAAAACAAAAATTAAATTTCAAATTCAGTCAAAAGCAGCAAAAGATTTAGGCACACACACACACACACTGACAAATCACTCGACTGCAGGCACGCACTTTTGCAGCAGTCATCGCAGTCGCCATCGCAGTCGTCGTCGTCGTCGTCGTCGTCGTCGTCGTCGTCGTCGTCGCTGTCGCTGTCGACGTCACAGTTAGCCGTCGTTGTCGGAAGGAAACCGCTTGGAAGAAAGCTACGACAGCCAAAGCATTTGGGATTTGCGTAATACCAACTGGAATGTTGTCTCATATAAATAGCTCTCCACAGAGAAGAACAGACAGAGAGAGAGAGAGAGAGAGAGAGAGAGAGCACACCAGAGAGGGAGGGAGAGCGAGCGGACGGCGGGAGTGTGTGATTGTTAGTGTGTATGTTAAAGTAGAAAAGTAATAACATAAATGACGCACACTCACACACACACTCACAGGCACGCACAGAGTCAGTCTCTGAGCCCCTTTCCCTACCCCCAACCCCCTCCCTCCTCCTCTTACTCTCTCCTAGTGTAGCCAAAGTCGAGGAAGGCACGAGGAAAAATATTGCAGCAGAGATTAGGTCAAAGCTCCGTGCATAAAAATTTTTCGCTTTTTGCTGACGCCACACACTCGCACACACACGCGCATACACACTCGCACACACACACACACACACACACACACACACACACACACACACACACACACACACAAGAGGGGTAAAGGGGTATTGCCTCACACACACACACCCCTTCTGCCTGCGTGTTTAGTTAGCATTTTATTTTTCATCCAGTTCGGTTTTTTGCGCTTATTTTCTTCCTTTCTCTGTTGACCATTTGGGCAATTTGTTTGTTAGATAACAAAATATGGTCACCCTAAACGGAAGCACATCATATGCCACTGCCAATATGCCCAGAAACAATAAGCGCCAAAGCAAATGCCCAGCAGCAAAACAAAGCAACCAAAACTAGAGTGAAAATAGCTGAAAAATGGCTAAAAAAATTGAATTTTCTATTTTCGTTAGTGAACTAGTTCTACAGTTAGTGCACGAATTCCAACTCGGACAGACCCTGCGTCTACCTATGCACAACTATGCCACAAACATAACCTAAAACTCGACCATAATTTAAGTTTAACTTTATGCCAAGGCTCGACTCAATCCACATCTCATAATGCCACTCATGAATCCAAACCGCTATTCACTCTGGCTCTATCTCTCTCCCTCTCTCTTTCTCCCTCTCCCTCTCTATCTCTCTCTCTCTCTCTGCTCTTCCCGCTTTGGAACAAAGTTACGTTTTATTCTTTGCACCGCAATCCGAAACGAAACGAAACGAAAGTCTGCAAACAAGTTCCATTGGCATTGTCAAACTTTCTACCACCCCCCTCCCCCCACACATACACGTCACTGTGCAACACACTCAACATGGTTGACCATAAACAGATTAGGTGCCACATTCCATGGATATTTCGAAACGGGACTCAATTGAGAGTATGGAAAAGGTGATGAGTGCAGCAGGTAAACGTTTACGAGTATAAGATACTAAATCGAGTAGAGAAGTTTAATCTAGTGAATATGCGCTTAACACATTCACTGATTATTCAATTACTTTCCCTATGGTTCAATTAACATCGATGTTTCATATAAAAAACCTCAACAAGCCTGAGATGCAGACAGCATGAATATATTCTTAGCAATCAAAATCTTTCAAAATACTTTGAGTGTGTCCCGTGCACAGTTCAAGTATGTTTTGGGTATGATTTGATTATATTCAATACTTCCATGTTGTCTTAGTTTATTTTCTTAATATATTGAGAATTTATTTAGAATATACAACTATACCTTAGACATATTCAGAGTATCTTTCGCATGCTTTATACATTGAGTATTATTTGAGCTTTGTTCTAGAGTCTGTCTAGATTAGGCGTAGGTACTAAGAATGCATAGTTATAGCTACTTCTAGGTATATAACGGTACTTCTAGGTATATTTAGGTACTCCTAGTTATATACCTAGAACTATTTTCAATTTGCTCAAGCATTATCTATCGTATTAAAGCCAGGTTTGTGTATGTGCCGAATGTCTCCTTTTCTTGTTGATTTGAAGACCTTTTCTGAGGCGCTTGCAATAAAATTAATTTACATGTGAGGCAATTGCATTAATAATGCTCACATGTTGTGCCAAAGAGGGAGAAGGAGGTGGGAAGTGGGAAGGTGGTGCAATGAATGTGCTCAGAGAGTGAACGCACTGATTGCCTCTAATCGTCTGGCACTTTAAATTGCAAGCCAGCTGCCAGCTACATAAGCCAGTCAGGGATTAGGTGAAGCTCTTTTACTGGTGAGGAGCAGGCACAGAGACACTCGGCTTCCTCCTCTCCCCTAAACCACCTTCCCCCCCTCCGTCCCTCAATGCAGCTGAAAACCCAGCAAAGCCGATTCAGCTGACGAATTGCCGGGCTGCTCTGTTCGCTCGTTGGCCAAATGAATTTGAAATTGTGACAGCAAATGTCTCCAAATAAATAAGCAAAAAGTGGCTTCTTTTTCATTACACACACACACAGATGCCCGTATGTGTGTGTGTGTAACGTATGTGTGTTTGTGTGGGGGGGGGGGGAAGGGTGAGCCATGCCAGTGGAATACAATGTGCATATAAATACGATTTTATTTGATTTTATTTCGATTTGTTGCACATTTCGATACAGATTCGGCTTCGAATTCGTTTGCTTATTGCCAGACAGAAATTAGAATATTTAAGTCACTTTTCGGGGGCAATGAAATTCAATAAAATCTGTATACGGCATTTTATTGCAGCTGCCTGCCAGTGCCCCACTGTCTCTCCCCCGCTGTCTGTCCCACTGTCCGACTGACTGACTGGCTTATTTAGCTGCCAAGTTGGGCCAGGCTATTGACAGAGCGCGTCCAAGCAGCTGACAAACTGCTGCTGCTGATGGTGTTTACCCAACGAAAAAAATATCTTGAATATGTGTGTGTAGTCTACCAGCATCTTCTCTCTCTCTGTGTGTATGTGTTTGAGTGTGCGAGGAGAACTCAAACGAGTTGGTAAAATTCGAAGCAATTTTGCACTGAATAGTTTTCAATTTCATAATTCAGTGAGCACGCTCAATGACAGCATTTCAATATTGCTTACACAACGCACACACACACAAAGAGAGAGAGAGAGAGACAGACATATACACGCAGCAGACAACACAGCGCACAACACAAATAAGCCCCAACTGTCCGCATTACGTATACGCAGCGTATGCAACTTGTGCTGCTGCTGCTGTCGCTGCCAGTGCGCAATACATAAGACAAAGTTACTAAAAGTGTTTATTACATTTTATTCAATAACTGTGCACAAGTTTCACACGCGCACACACACACACACAGTGGCATAAACAGTCGCATATATTCAAATAAACTTTGCCCGAGTGCGCAAATTTGCCAAGTTACTTTTTGAAATAACAAAATTGTATGCATTTATTTTGCCAAAGCGGGGGGGGAGGTAGAAGGGACAACTGGTCAGCTTGAGAATTTATGTTGATTGCACAGTCTGCAATTGACTGCCAATGTCCGCACTGCCCCTACACCTCTCCCCCCCTCTCTCCTCCTTCTCTCTCTTACTTGCTTTCTCGTTCCCTTTGTCACTCCCAGCTAATTGCCGAGCATTTCATTTGGCCCCCCGAACCGTTATTTACGATCTGACCACAAATATTTTCCAGCATTGATATCCATGTGCTTGCATTGTTGTTTGTTCCCCCCCCTTGAAGATTTTCGCACTTATTTCATTGTGGGCGTGGCAGGGGCGACAAGTCGTTGCCTACTTTTTGGGACCGGAAGCAGTCAATGTTGCAGCTGCTGGCCATGCTCATGTGCAGGCTTGTGCAGGTTAGTGCACGCTTGTGCATGCCTGTGCGTGCATGTCTATGCTTGCACAAAAGTTCGCATTAATATTTAAAGCTGAAAATTAAACTCATTCATATTTATGGCATAAATTACAATGTTGATTATTTTTGACATGTTTTGCGAAACGTGTAACCCATTGTAGTTGTTGTTGTTGTAGTTATTGTTGCTGTAGTTGTTGATGCTGTAGTTGCTGTTATTACTGCTGCTGCTACTGCTGCTGTTATTGTTGTTGCTGCTGTTGTTAACTACTGCCAGATTTGGCAGCGACCACTCAAAGTATTGTAATTAAATGGAATTGCTTGGCTTATCCTCGGGACAAGCTCCAGCTGAATGTGAATGCCACTTAAAGAGGGACGCAAAGGGGGAATGGACTGGAACTGAGCTTAACTCTCTTGCGCAACATTTCATCAATATCACCTGCTTGAGCCAGTAGCGTACCCGGTACGGTGCGGGGGAGGGTAAAAAACAAACTTCTTGACATCATTAGTTTGCTTTGCATTTGGCAATGTCAAGCGACATAAGTCCACTTTAAATTGATTGATGATCTACTCAATGGCCTAGCGGAAACGGAAGTTGACAAGTAACTTAAATGGCGGCCAAAGAAGTGGGCAACTAAGCAGGGAGTGGCAGGGAGAGGGGTGTGCCGCACAAATATTTAAGCAAAAAAAGGAAAACAGAAGATTTCCAATGTGAGATCTTTATGCTAGATTTACATACACAGGGTATACAATAAGTAAAGGGTAACCAAACTGCATAGTTACCTCTGCCGAGCTAGACACTTCCCACACTTTTACAGGGTATGTGGCAGTGGACTAAGCGCCCTCTCTTTGCTGTGCGTTTGTAGTTATAATATTTACTACAAATATTTTAATGAAATTTGCGCAAATGGCAAATGCTCTGCATATTCAGAAATCAAAAGAGAGCAGCAAAAATTCCCCTCCTTTCCTCCCTCTTTTTCTCTCTCTCTCTCTCTCTCCCTCTCTGTCTGCGCTGGCCAGCATTTGAAATAGCATCACATTAGGAATTTCATATTTATTCAAGTCGAATATTTAACTGTGAACATATTTGTGCATAATTCCAGCTGAATTTAGCTTTAATTAAGGCCAAAATATGTTGGCCATTTTGTTTTGTTTTCTTGCTGGCTAGTTCCGTGTATATTACTACACTGATTACGTTTAGAAGGCAGGCAGCTTGTAATTACATCCCCTTCCCTTGACACTCCCCTCGTCACTTTGCAACTGCGAGTACTTCTTGCTGCGTGGGGCAAATCAATTTGCGGCTTGACAGTGCGTAGGCTGTAATGGCGTTAATTCATTTTAGCAGCAGAAAAGAGAATGCCAGAAAGGAAGAGCGAGAGAGGAAAAGCAAAGAGATGGGGGAAGAGAGGGAGCTCAGCTTTGGTCATTGATTGAACGCAGCGAGGCGGAAAAAATGCATTTAATATTTGCTGCCAGCCCCAATCCCCTTTCTACTGCGTGTGTGGCCCGAGGCCGGGCCTGTGTGTGTGTGTGTGTTGGTGTGCGTGTGTGTGGCTCAGTACATGACTAATGCCGGTTTTACCTGTTGGATTGCACACCCCCCACCCCCCACTGGCTTTGCGGTGGGGGCGAAGTAACCTTTTGTTTTGTGGACTTCAAGCGAATTTGTTTACTCGATCACAGAACAACAGCAACAACAACAAAAAATGCCAATTGAATTCCATTGAGTTGTGCCCCAAACACACACATACACACACACACACACGAAGGGATACACAGGGATAAGGACATAGAGGGAGAGAGGGGGGCACTGTCACGCCCAACGCCCTCATATGCAAATATCTATGCCAAAAAGATGCCCCGAACGGGTTTTGCGTTTGGAATTGGTTTGTTGCCGAGCTTTGTTCAGGGGACGAGGGGGTCTGGCACAAGGAATGAAGAATTTTAGCCTTTGGTTATTTGTACTCGCTCTCTCTCTCTTTGCTGCGCCCTCCCCCCCCCTCACACGCTCCCTCTCTCGCTCTGTCTCGCATTCTATTTGTGTCTCTCTGTCGCTTTCTGTTAACTTTCTTTTAACTTGTTTCTTGCACATTTTGTACGTTGTTTGGCTGGTTGCCTGTCTGCCTTATTGATATTTGTATTGCATTGTGTTATTTTGTTGACTTTTAACTTTCGACATGGCAATCATGACGCCGGCAGCGACGCCGACAGCGACAGCGACAACCCTTCGATTTGCCTGCTGCCTTGCTGCAATAACGAAATCGTTGTTAAATTATTTTCAAACTAATTTGCAGAGCCAGTCCCTCCCCCCCCCTTCCCCTTACTCATGCCCTGCTCTGTCTCTGTCTTGCACTAACCAATCTTCTCTCTCTGTCTCTCTTGCAGCACCTGCCCCGGCAACGGATGCGCCTGCCGACACTGCACAGCGCTGCGACACCGAGGCCTGCCAGCTGCCCTACTGCTTCTGCTCCAAGGATGGCACACAGATACCCGGCGGACTGGAAGCCGAAAAGGTAAGTGTAACACTCCTCCTCTACCTCCCCCCCTCCCCCTTATGGCTATAAGCATGTCCAATATATAGTTGTATATAGCTTTTTTCCACTGTGCTTTAAGTGTTAATTTGCAGGGCAATAAATTGCAAGTGCATTGACAGCTTTTATTTTTACCATGGCCAGAGAGGGAGGGGGCAGACACGGATTGAGGTTGAGCCGAAGGTGCTGCTGCTGTTTGTGTCTAGAGAGAGAGAGAGAGGGCAGGGAGGGGGAGGGGAGGGAGGGGTGTGGGCTGTCTGGGTCCATAAATCTGTGTATTTGCATGCGGCTGCTGTTATCTCCGCTTTGCATAAAGAAATTGTGCTGTTGTCTTTGCCATTTGTTGTGCCATTCGTTGCTTATTGTTGTCACAGCTTGCTGCCCCCCTCCCTCGCTCCCTGCTGTTGTTGCTGAGGTTGTAAGTCATTGCTGGCTGTTCCTGTTGATTCGAATATCCTGTTTAATAACTTTGCCCTCTCTGTTTACGTGCTGTTCTTCGTTTTGGGGACAGTACAGGTCGCTACAGGCTGAGTCTGCTTGCCAGTGCGTATACGTAATATGAGTGGATGCGCTCTGCTGTTTGTCTGCTGTTTCGTACTGCGCAAAACAATCCCGAAGCATGTTAGCTAAATCCTTTAATGGACGCACAGGCACAAAAAACTACACAGAGAAAAGAGCAGCGAACGGGCGAGGGACAGCGAGAGAGAGAGACAGACAGAGAAAGAGGGGAAGAAAGAGAGGGACAGCTGCGTGTGCAGTTCATTAGTTTACGTTACAGCCTAAAAAACGAGTGCAGCTTATGCAAACGGTAATTGTTGTGATTGATCAAATGAATGCAAACGAATCATTCGTATTTGGGGCAACAACGCAAAAAACCTCCGCCACATTAAATTGTGGCTTAAAGCTTGTGGCAGCTTAAAGAGCGCACACTGTGCCATAATCAGTTTTAGACAGTATGCGCAAAAAAAAAATAATGTCAGCTCTTTGTGTGGCTGCGCGTGTGTGTGTGTGTGTGTTTGTGTGTGTGTGTGTGTGTGCGTTGCCAATTGACAGACAGTTTGAAGTGCACATTAGTTGTGATTTCGCATGCACGATAATAGCAACGCCAGCAACAACAAAGACGACACACGCACGCACGCACACACACATGCGAGAAACAGTTCGCAATGCAGCCGAATTCAGAGATACTCTGTCAATAATTCATATTCAAAGTCGTCTCTATATACATATATATGCATGATATGCAACATTCATTCCGTTATTCAATTCATTTCAATTGCAGTTGCATCAAGTTCTCCTGCTGACTGTAAATTGTAGAGTAGAAAAAGTCAAATATGCGCTGGAAACCAAACGGAAGTTTATGTGGCTGACGCTGGCAGCGACGTTGACGTCGACGTCGACGTTAACCGAACGCAGAACGCAAATAACACAACACAAACAACACAAACAACGCGAGCGATTGAGTGAGGCACTTAATTTCGAAATTGAAATGTGTCTCTCCCTGTCTCTCTCGTCTCTCTCTCTCTCTATATATATGTCTCTCTCTGTCTCTTTCTCTTTGTTTCTCTCTCTCGCTTTGTGTCTTTGTCTGTCTGCCTGCCGCCTGCTGTGACAGCCACGCCCCCGTTGTCCCTTTTCCTGTTTGTCTGTTTGTCCCTTGTATCGTACAGAGAGAGTGTGCGTGTGTGTGTGTGTGTGCTTATTTAAGTGTTATTAGCGCTTACATGTGTTTCCACAGCCGCCCAACAAAACGATTTCAATTTCTGACAGCCCATGTATGTGTGTAAATTGGTGTGTGTGTGTGTGTCTGGCAGTGTGCGTGCGTATGAGCGCATAATTATAATTAATATCATCTCAATTAACCGCAAACAGGCGGTTAATTTGTGCGCACATTTGGCCAAGCTTCTTTTGGGCCACCAACAAACATTTGATCTATGCCCTCCTGCCAGCTAGCGGCCTTCCCCTTCCCGCTGGGCTGGCACGCATATTACGCATACGCCGCATTTGCCAGTCGTACTGTCAGCAGCATTTTCGATAATCGTCGAACGCGCATGCGCTCCATTTCACAGCGCGGCCAATTTCCGCAATGAAAGTGCACAAGAATACGCAAACAATAAAGAATTTGCAATTGACTGCAAACAAGGCTGCACGACGCGCAGATACCCTGTACAGAAGTCGACCCAGTGCAGCTGGAAATTCTATTTGTATATGCAGAAAAGTAAAAGAAGAATTTACCGAAGCTGAAATTAAAGTTAAAGTTGAAATTGAAAATTAAATTTAAATAATTTAATAATTTAAATTTAAATTTAAGTTGACATTAAAGCTGAAATTAAAACTGAAATTTAAGCTGAAATTTAAGCTGAAAGTGAAGCCAAAATTGAGGTTGCAGCTGAAGCTGAAGTTTAAGCTGAAGTTGAAGTTGTAGCTGAACTTGAAGCTAAAGTTAAAGCTGAAGTTGAAGCTGAAGTTAATGCTGAAGTTGAAGCTGAAATTGAAGCTGAAATTAAAGCTGAAATTGAAGACAAAATTAAGGTGTTACTTTCAAATTAATTGCTACTGAAAATCAAGCACGAAACATATCGTTGCGACTTCAACGTTCAGTTCACAAATCAATGGCTGCAGACTGCTGTCGCCTATTTACAGGGTATCAGAATGCCAAGAAGCTGCCAAGCCTATTCCACAGACAAGGGAGAAAGAGAAGCGTCGACAAGGAGAAGCGCTAAATAAAACGCTTTGCTCAATTTAAATGCGAATCCAATTTGATTTGAGCTCGCGAAAAGAAAACTGAAAGATGGCACACAATGTCAACAAAAACTTTGCACGGATGCGGGGCGGGGAGGGGAAAGGAGGACGGCAGAGCCAAGTGGCACCCCACTGTTTTAAGGGTGGGGCAGGCTGCATTTATACTCGGCTGCAATCACTCAATCAATGAGCCGCTCAATTGTCGCTGCGATTGAGCAACTAAGCTATGCAAATTTGCACCCCTTTGCCAACCCCAGCCCTCTCCCCCTCCCCAGTCAGAGTGAGGGACAACTCTGCGACTGGCTGACTGTACGTGGCATGCAAAAACCCATCTATCATGCTTCGCTTTGGCCCCGGCAAAGTTCTCTCTACTGTCTCTGCCGGCTGGCAAAGGTGCTTGTCAACGGCTGCCTGCCATATTTGCTCAAAGACTTGAGAGCAAACTTGAGTCGCATTAAGCAGAAATTATCAACGCACACAGAGACAGCAAGGTGAAGAGAGAGAGAGAGAGAGAGAGGGAGATAACTGAAGCATGCACATGAGTCATGCATGGCAGTCATATGTAGTTTATCAAGCGATAACTCTAAAGAGTCCGAAACCAAGTTGTGTTTATGAAACTATTGCCCCAGCACAGGCAACTCGCAACTCAGAAGCAGCTTTGGCTTCAGCAACGGCTTCAGTTGAAGTTGACCCTAAGCACAGACAATTGTGTCTGTGTGTGTGTGTGCGTGAGTGTGTGTGCCATGAATATAAGTTGATGTGTGAGGTGTGAAAAGCCAGATGAAAATCAGTTTGAATTCAACGTGGCTATGCTAACATAATTTGCCAAATTTAATTCAAGCAAAACAAGTTGAAAATGATTTGCAGCAGCTTTAACTGGCGCCATCTGTCGGAGTGTTTACTGCTCATCGAATCTCAGCTGCAGCTCATCATTTTAAGTCTTCATATTAAAAACTGTTTTCGTTAATGAAACCCTTTGAAAGCGACACTGCCTCGCACGCATCTCACTTTATACTCAACTAAAAAGGGTCAAATTAATGTTTACAAGTGTATGTGACAGACAGAATGCAAGCAACAACATTAACCGCGTCGATTTTGGTCATAAATATCAGTATGGACGTGCCAATCTCAGTCACTATAGTAGCTAACTACGTCGAATTTGGCATGAAAACTCTTGTCAAATTCATTTAAAATTTTGCAAGTTTAGAATTTAAGTTTTATTGTTATTTTTGTATCTAGAATTGTTAATTTGCTGATTGTGATTTACAAATTGTGCGTAGGGTGTTTTAATGTCGGGTGGACATGACTGTAACTTTCATAACTTGTTTATTCTCCTCACTCTTTCCATATTCAGATATGTGCAATGAAATGTTGTATGAAAGTCAGTTGAGTCAATGGAATGTTGTGCATATTACGAAACATTTCCCCAGGCTTTATTATCGCTTTTTGCCCAGCTATCCTTGACTCTGCTCGTTCCTCTCCCTTCCTCCCTCACTCTCTATCTCACTCTGTCCCTCTCTCTCTCTGTGCCTCTGTATAACTCTGCTCCTCTTTGTCACTCGCTTCCGTCTGCAGTTTTTGTCGCCCTTGCAGCACATTCATTATATTCGCAATAATATTTTAACTTAATAATTCCACAAAAAAATTGCAGCTGCAACTGCAGCTACAAATGCAATAACTTCTGTAAGTGTAACTGGAGCTGCAACTGTAACTCGCACTGTAACTGCATCCAGTTCATTTGCACTCATTTTGTCCGGAAACGGATTTTGAAATATGCCTTTCAATAAGCGGGCTAGCCAAAGGCAAAGGCAATGGCAATAAACGAACAAACGCAATGCGAAGCAGAAGGAAGAAAGGAGAAGGAAACGAAACGAAGCGAGAATTTCTATTCAGCCACCAACGGAATTATCGTTAACTAGAGTATCATCATCGCGTTATCAACCTTATCATCGTATCGTTATCCTAATCATCCGTCATCTAAGCCACACTCAGGCTGACCACCGCACCAACGAGTGGTAGCATGCTGTCGAGTGTTTCACGCCTCTGAATCATTTTATCAGCTCAGTTCGATGATGGCTCGTGCGAAAGCCAGCAGAGGAAATTGAGTGAGAGAGGGAGAGAAAGAAAGGCAAAGAGAGTAAGAAAAGTAAAGACAGAAAGTGTGTAAGGATGTTGTGCTTGTGGGTTAGGCAGACATCGAGCGAGAGGTTAAGGCCTGCCCGGCCCGCTCGGTTAAGCGACCCCACATTAATATTGAATTTGTACAATAATCCTTTTTATGCGCTCAACAATGAACGTTAAGTGCCGCCGTCGACGTTGTCGTCGTTCTCGACTTGTCCCGTGCCACGCCCCTGTATGTGCAGCTCAGAAGTGAAATGGATTTCGGTTGCCACATTCACATTCACATTTACACACTGCTTTATGCTGATCGCATTCGATTTTCTTTTCATTACATGACTCGAGAGTAGAGCATGTGGACAAAGACATTTAACTTGACGGAATTTATTTATTTATTTATTTAATTAGTTTATAGTCGTTAAACTTATTGTCAGTCGACTGTTTGAAAGTAAAAAAAAGAAACAATTAATAGTTACAATTAATAATTTTAAATTAAAAGTAAAATCTTAACTGTGAGAAAAGAAAGAAAAAAGAAATTAATTGAATTGAATTTGAATTTGTTTTATATATTATTGGAATAATTGAGGAATAGAATATAATGAAAAGAGTAATACAGCAAACAGTGCAATGAGATTATATCTATATTTTGATGAGGTTTCTTGAAAGTAACAGTTCAACATATATTAAGCTTAGCTAATCTATATTTCACAAGTTGAGTTTAAGGAAGTTTTTCATCCCTCACCTCCATAGAGCATATTGGGTTCGTTATGTTTTGCATTTATTTTCTCGGGTTGTTGCTTGTTTTTATGGCGCGTCATTTCTTTTGGCCGCGCACTTGCAGCGGTCTTTGATTATGGAATTGCACTTAAAGTGTTGCAAGCTCCTTTGGGTCGTGTCGCCCCTTGGGATTGCTCACCCTCTCCGATTCCGTTTTCCTGCCCCTTAACTCTCTTTGGCTCCCTGCTTATCCTACTTTTGCTGAGTGTGCGTCGTGGTGGCAATTTTTGTAATGGAATTGCTTTGCTTTAGCACTCGTTAAACTTATTGCCACTGCAGCTGCCCCTGCTTCTGCCTCTGCCATTGCGTCTGCCCCTGCCACTGATGACGTTGCCTTATTGATAGTTAAGCGTTATTTGAAATTAATTTCATTTAGCCAGCCGAAGGGCCTCGGCTTGCTGTATGTCCTTCTGTCTGCAGCTCATGTAGCTGCTTACAGCATCACAGCAGTGCGGGTTAGCCGCATGCCCACTAATTATGTTTGCTGCTCAAGTTGCATGTGGCAAGCTGCAAGTAGCAAATCCCAGCAAATCGCAGCCAGCACATTGCAAGCTATGCCGCGCTGCCAGCGCGGCGCTCAGCGAGGCGCAACGCAGTCGCGAAATGCAAAAACCTTCAATTAAAATTGTCGCTGCCGCACGGCAACGTCGATGGCTGCGACTGCGACTGCGACGACTGTTATAGAGTTGCTGCGGCCGCCAATGCCATTTGCATGCCCCGCTGATTTTGAGGTCGCCGTTCCTCTAATTGGGCCGACACACCCGCCCGAGATGACGGCAGTGGCTGCAAATGTGCATATCATATAATTAAGAGACTTGCGAGTTGACATTTGGTTAATCGAAGATGATAGGTCGATACCCTGTAAGTTGGAGTGGGATAGAGGAGTAGACAGACAGAGCATAACCCGACTTGATCTGAATTCGCAACAGGCTTGAAAAATACATTGCGCAGTTTTATGATAAAAATACAAAAATATGTATTCCTGTTCAGCAAGAGTTCCTCTTTCTCCCTATCAATTGGGTATACCCATTTCACATGCAACTTGAAGCTTTGAATATTATTTTAAGATATAAATATATACCTAGTAATTAATTTTCGTTCAATTGAGCTTATACTGCTCTCTTCCTAACCTTAATTTTTGGTCCTCTCTGTTGCAGATACCTCAGATCATTATGCTGACTTTCGATGGTGCTGTTAACCTGAACAACTACGATCATTATCAGAAGATCTTCAATGGCAAACGCAAGAATCCTAACGGCTGCAACATACGCGGAACTTTCTTCATGTCGCACGAGTACAGGTAAGACAACTTAAGATATCTGTTATAATTTATGCTTACTGATATACCTATCATATAAACATATTAGATACTGTAATATGTATATATAGTATGCCAGTGATAAGCCAGTTACCAGTTGCAAGTTGTTTGTGTGACACTTGGCCTCAAAACTCTTTCCAAACAAAATTTGTCAAAATCATATAAATTATTTTGGCAATATTACGCATACGCCGTGTTGTTGTCATGGCTCGCTGCCGCTGCTTATGATGCTACTGCTGCCGCTGCTCGTGCTGTTGCTGCAACGTCTTCATCATCTGCTCGGGCAGAGCAAACTCGTTTCAAGTCGAGTCAAGTCGAGTTGAGTCGTCTATTTGCCGCACAGCCGGGCAAAGTTTTATGCATCGTTGTGCAGCATACTTGTCACATACTTGCCACGCCCCAAAAAACCAGCACTTGCCATACGTCAGTCAGTCGGGGCTGAAGCTGGAGCCGGAGTCAGTCAGTCAGTCAGTCAGGCAGTCAGTCAGGCAGTCAGTCTGTCTGTCTGTCTGTCTGTCTGTCTACGTGTCTTTCGGTCGCTCGAGCGTTCTCTGCTCTACTAATTGTTGTTGATAAATTGGAGCTGACAAAGTTATGTCAACTGCAAAACGAATTTTCGCCAAAATATATGAACTACATTTTGGCAGACTTATAAAAACGGCACATCACAAAGCGCACAACACAAACAACATACACCCTACACACATACACATGCACACGCACACACATCCGCATAGCAACACACCACAAAGAAGTCCCAAATATTGTAGATAAAGACACTACAGCGCACATCGACCAAAAATGACGTACAACCGTGGGGCAAATCTGTGAAATTATCGTTGTGAAACATTACATTTGGTACAACTTAAGCAGACTTGAATGACAAATTAAAATGTAGTTTAAAAATATATAAGCCAAACCATAATAAGGGTGACCATCACTTACTGACTGTAATGTATACAAAATATAGCATAAAAAATAATAATAACGTTTACAGCTTAGGTTAGGGCTACCATAATAAGGGGTTACCAAATTAAAGGTGACCATTAATTAAATTGTCAATACTTATAACTGTTAATAGTATAAAGTTACCTCTAAACGCAACGCACATGGCTGTTTTATTATTATATTAATTAGGGCGACCTTAATTGGGGTGACCATAATTAGGGTGACCATCGCTTACACACTATTATGTATCCAATATGTGGCTTCAAAAGTGAGATTAACAATTAAATTAGTCTTACCATAATTGGGATGACCAAATTTAGGGTGACCATAAAACAAATTCACAATACTTATTACTGGCAATAGTAAGGGTTACTGTAATTGGGATTACTAATTTAAAGCTGGCCATAAATCAAATGCAGAATACACAGGCACAGAGTATTCAGGGAATATGCATGTGATTCGCAGCTATTAAATTCATTGACTTCTCAATGTGGCCAGCCCAGTGTACTTGGCTGCAAAACTAAATAAAGCGGCAACAGTCAAAAAATTTGGGAACCGAGCGTGAACAGCAAAAATCTTGAGTGAAGTTTAAAAGCTTTTTTCTACTTTCCCACAGCAGTAGCCGGAGAAGAAGAAGCAGCAGCAACAGGAATATCAGCAGCAACAGTAGAAAGAGCAGCGGAAAGAGAAGTGCGAAGAAGGAAGAAAAAAGAGAGCGAAGGGTAGAAATAGGGAGAGGGAAGAATGAGAAGGTACAACGGTGGCGGCAGTTTTGAAGTTGAATTGAAATGCGCTGAATGGCTGTAATTGCCTGAATATGTTACACATGCACACACATGAGTGCGCTTATGTGTGTGTGTATGTGTGTGAGTGTGTGTGCATACACACATACTTGTACTTGCATCATGTGCTGTTGCTTTTTTTCGGGCAAATCATTTTTATGCTTCAGGCCGAGAAATAAAAAAGAGAAGAGGGCTTTATTCATTTGTATACCCTGTAAAGGAAAAGTACGGAAAAGGACGGGGTATGCACAAACAGAATGTAGACTGCAACTGCAACCGTTCAGAGGGTATCTATCAAAACGATTATATTTCGCAATTTCCTTGGATGCACAACAAAATCTCAGCAAGCTGCTGCAACAGTCGCAAACCGTCGCAAGTTGCCACAAGAAGCCGTCGAGCTCTTTAGGGCGGAAATGATTTAATGCGCTGCTCGCGCAACTCTTCAGCTTATTTTGTTAAGATTTTTTGCGTTGTTGTTGCCATTGTTGTTGTCAGTTGCTTTTGGGCTAAGTTGATGATGATTTTGATTTCGCATGCAGAGAACAGAGCGAAGAGCGAAGAGTAGGGCTGCGCCGCAAAATATGCAACTACTTTTTTGCCGCCTCTCTTGTTTACGGCCATAAAGGCAATTAGTTTTCACTGCCACGCCCACAATTACGTCCCACTACCTACACAAAAAGTGAGCAGAATTTATGTGGAACTATTTATGACTGACGGCGACGATTTTCCGCTGTTTGCGACATTTATAAATTGAATTTCCCTGGCTTTTTTTTACCATCCACCAACGATTGATAGAGCAATTTTCATAAATTTTCATAATTACAATTAATTATTATCGCAGTATTTCAGCGAGTAAGAGACAAAGAGAGAAAGAGAGAGAGGGAGAGAAGAAAAAACTTAGAGCTACAGCGACTGTCTTCGCTTACTTAGAGTCTTTTCCGCTTGTCATTTGTCAGCACGTTCGTCCTAGCTATTGCTAACTGTGAAGTGGCAATTGACCGAAGGGGTGAGGGGAAGGGGATGAGGTGGGAAACTGCAACTAAGGCTGAGCGAAAATGTCGCTGATAACGAACTTTCTTGCCATTCGATGCTGCTGTGGCTAAGAAAACAATCAGGCAATTGCCACAGGACTTGTACACAGAGACTGCCAGAGACATAAAAAGGGGAGGGAGAGGAGAGTGGAGGGGAGGGGATTTGAGTTGGTTAGGTAGACGCACTCACATGAAGAGACAGTTGGGTTCATTTGTATTTGGCTTTGGTAAACTGCAAAAGCCAAGAAAAAATTAAGAACAATGTCGAAGCAAACTTTTTGCGCAGCATTTTAATTGCACGCAAAAAACTTTTTAACTAACTAACAAGCCGGCAACTAGGCAACACCTCAGTGCACAGTGCACATACACACACACACACACGCACACACACAGCATACACTACGAACTGCTGCTGGGCAAGTTCAAACAAAAGCGACTCGGGCCAAATCTAATTTCAAACATTTACGTTTTCATTTTACTTGTTTAAAATACAATGAAAAACTCGCTCAAGCCACAAATCTTGACACAAGTTGAGTAAAGTGGGGATGGGAGGGGGTACAGTAGCTGCTGAATAAACATGAGCGACTGCTGTGCTACGTTTACACGTTAACCCGATGCACTTTCGTTACCGCTTCTGGTCGACAAATTAGAAATTGAGTCGCGGCAAGCAAAACTTTGAACAAAGAACGATTGCTCGGTTAAACGCAGAGAAATTAATTATGCGCCTAAAAGATGCCACGAAAAATGTATCGTGAAAAAATGCAGCTACAAACTGCAGCAGAAAAATGCTAAAATATGCAGCTTAACTTAGAAAGCTCAGCTAAGACTGCGCTCAACCAACTGAGCAAGCTGCACGATTCAATCTGACGTTGCTTGGCCTCTTGTGCGTCCTACTTTCAGCTTACATTTAATTAGCTGACTAACATGACTTGGCCTCATAATCCTCTCCACAAAATGCGCAACCAGAGTCGTCAGCAATTATGCGCAAGGTGGGGGGGCACACCCGTAATCAACACCTTGAGATTCTGAAATTTCAAAACCCTCCAACCCCCACAGCCCTTCTCTAAGGAAACAATAGCCAACCACCATAACCGAAATCTGTTTAGCAACACAGCCCAGATCAGAGAGCGGCCTGACCATGCGCGCCCCCCAGCTGCCATGCCACGACCAGTTGTGGCAGCCTGTCCACGGCCATGTTCTGTCATAAGTAGCTGCGGGCACAACACACACGCGCCTGCTGCTTGTGCGCCAACTTTTTGTGGCTATTGCCTACACACATACACACACACACACAGGCACACACACGACTGGCATCTTGGGCAAAGTTCATTTTTATTTTGCATCTTGATGTTAATATCGCTCAACAGCGGCTGGCCAAACCCGCATCCACATGGCATCACACAGCCTACGGCGCACCGTGCGCTGAGAACACATTGTTGGTGTGTGCACTTCAAAAAGGGATTTACTAGAATACACTCTCTCCATATTATATTACCTTTTTTTCCTTACTTTATAGAGTTTTTCTACAACACTCTCGCTCTACATTACTCTTGCATGTTTCCTTAATTTTGCACTACTGTGCAGCGAACACGGCACTCTCGTTTTTAAGCGTTCTCGCGCTACCTTGACTTCAGCCAGCTGCTAGGCAGATTTCCACTTCTAAGGCTGCAACTCGCAGATACCTGCCCCCCGCCCCCCCTCTCCTCGTCGCGGCAGACTTCAACGACAGGCCGCATGGCCGCACTTGATGCTAATACGGCCGCCAGTTTTAGCTTTAAACTTTCCAAATGACCCGAACAACTTTTGAGCAGCTGTCTACCAGCCCCAAAAACCAGCAGCAGCCACTACTGCCCCCTCGCATCCCCCTACCAAGCCTGAGGCAGAGCTCTCCTGCCAGCCAGTCGCGTAACTTCTCATTGTCATTTATGCATATTTTTACTTTAATTTGCTTAAACTGTTTTCTCTAGCTAACTTTAGTCTTAACCCACCTACCCCCATCCCTCTCTGGCTTGCTACTTCCTTCTGCCTTTGTCTTTGTCTGCCTGACGTTGCGTATACGCAACGTGGCCGCACTCGACTCAATTTGCTTTGGTATTCCTGCGCTGTTCTGCACTTGTACAGCTCGTTGCTCGCCTTTTCTTGTGAATGCACGCTGAAATTTGCAGTTCAATTGACCAGCTTAATGAGCAGGCAGGTGATGGACGGCTTTGCCCGTCAGAGAAGGAAAACAGGTTGGTTTTACTTTGCCTGCAAGTCAAGTGAAGTTGAGCAAAGGCAAAAATCAACCTTATCTGTGTGTGCATTTATTGATCTTTTAGTTCATTACCATATCTGTCTATATAGGATATCATGGCATCGCAAAGCCTCAATAATCATTCTCCTCAACTGGCGGAATTCCTTTTTAGCTGCGGCCCATTTCAAGCCCATCTCAATTAGGTTCGATCAGCAAACATTCCATGAGCTATATGTACATGTACATGTTCATGTGTTCATGTATGTGTTGCAGCTTTTTTCTGCTTAAAGCTTTCAACTCTGGCTTCGCTCGCGCCCAAAATGTTGTTGCAAAATATTCGCTGCGTTAATATGCGAATGCTCCAATTTGGCTGCTACTCAATGGAAATGCGCCTGTGTGAGCGTGAGCGTGTGTATGAAAGTGTGACTGTGTGAGTGTGTGCTTGTGCTTGCGTCTATGTGTGCGGCTTCATTGAAAGTGAGTGTGCGTGTGTGAGTGCGCGCGTGTTTTTGTGTTTCTGTTGCGTTTTCAACTGCTGCCTGTTTTGGACGTTTTCGTGTTTTTCTTGCTGCAAATTGTTGATGAAGGCATTCATGATGTTGTTGTTGCTGCCTGTTTCTGTTGTTGTTGTTGCTGTTGCTGTTGCTGTTGCTGCTGCTGTTGCAATAGCTGTTGTCGACAATGATGATGAGCCTGTGCCGGTCCGCTTTGGGCTGCCCTGCAGCCGACATCCTAATGGTGATGATGATGATGATGATGGGAATGAGAATGCCGCTGATGAGCATAAGAACAGGAGGAACAGAGGGGCAAAGGGACTGGGCACGAGCATAGAGATGAGAAAGAAGACGGGGGATGAGAAGGAAGGAGATGGGTATGAGGTTGAGGATGAGGATGAGGATGAGGATGAGGTGTGATGACAATGTCGTTGATGTGAAATAAAGATAACGACAACGTTGACAATGACTATGACAACAACCCAACGACACTTTAACAGCTCTTGCAGGTGCCTCATTCCTTTATGACACACAGACACCGAAACATTTACATATACCACACACACACACACACACACCCTACGTTGGGCTATTGTAGGTGTAGCGTACAGAATTGAACGCAGGGTACATGTGCTGCTTGACAGGGCTAGTATTAGTAATAGTAGTAAAAACAGTAATAGTAGTAGTTGTAGTATTAATAGTAGTAGTAGAAGTATTAGAAGTAGTAGAAGTAGTAGAAGTAGTAGAAGTAGTAGAAGTAGTAGAAGTAGTAGAAGTAGTAGAAGTAGTTGAAGTAGTAGAAGTAGTAGAGAAGTAGTAGAAGTAGTGGAAGTAGTAGAAGTAGTAGAAGTAGTAGAAGTAGTAGAAGTAGTAGAAGTAGTAGAAGTAGTATAAGTAGTATAAGTAGTATAAGTAGTTGATAAGTAGTATAAGTAGTATAAGTAGTAGAAGTAGTATAAGTAGTATAAGTAGTATAAGTAGTAGAAGTAGTAGTAATATTAGTAGTATAAGTAGTAGAAGTAGTATAAGTAGTATAAGTATTATAAGTAGTATAAGTAGTAGAAGTAGTATAAGTATTATAAGTAGTATAAGTAGTATAAGTAGTATAAGTAGTATAAGTAGTATAAGTATTATAAGTAGTATAAGCAGTATAAGTAGTATAAGTAGTAGAAGTAGCAGTAATATTAGTAGTATAAGTAGTAGAAGTAGCAGTAATATTAGTAGTAGTAGAAGTAGTATAAGTAGCAGTAATATTAATAGTAATAGAAGTAGTAGTAGTAGTAGTAGTAATAGTAGTAGTAGTGGTAGTAGTAATTGTAGTAGTAGTAGTAGTAGTAGAAGTAGTAGAAGAAGTAGAAGTAGTAGCAATTGCAGAAGTAGCAGAAGTGTAGTATTAGTAGTAGTAGAATTATTAGTAATATTAGTAGTACTAAAAGTAGTAGTGCTAGTAATAGTAGTAGTTATATTAGTAGTAGCAATAGTAGAAGTAGTACATTTCTGCATCTCCCTCTCTCTTTCTCCCTCTTTCTCTTTCTTATTAATTTATACCAAAGTTGCTAGAACACATACTTTCCATATATCTTTCTATCTGTATTTCGCTCTCTAGAGCAAGTGCTCTACATTTCTTTTGACGTAAGCGTATTGGCTCTTCGTTCTGCTTTGCTCTCTCCTATTTTTATTTGATTTTAGATACTTACAAACACGAGTAGCTCCCCAGAAGCAGCTCTCGACCGGCCCAAGCACTCTGCACTAGACCTTGTTTTTTACCAAGTCTGTAGCCAACCTTCTTCTCACCCCCCACTCCGAAATCCCTCTCTTGTCTAAAACTGCATGTGTATGTGTGTGTGTTCCATTCTGTTTATAGCTGTCTACTTTTATTAGTCGCTCTTGTAATCACTACCGCACCCAGCGCCCTGCACCCACGATTGCCATGCCAGTCCCTCTATATCTCTCTCTCTCTCTTTTGTCGCTCTTTCTCTGTCTCATTCTAGCCACTCCTCCTCCCTTTGCCACTGCCTGTCTGCTGCATACTCGACGCTGTTGTTATTGCCTAACTGGTGTTGATAATAGCGATGATCATGGCCCAGAGACGAGGAGGCAACCAACAAACTAGCCATAATTTTTCCATGTGAACAGCAGTTCGCATACTGCAGTTTCTTTCTCTCTTCCTCTTTCTCCCCCCTCTCTCCTTCTTCATCGTTCTCCAGCAATAGGTTTTTTTACCAGAGCGAAGGAGGGGATAGACTTTTTCACTTGCTTTTTGTGTTTGTGTTTCTTTAGCAATTTTCTTTATGAGTGTGCGGCACTGTCGAAGAGCTTTATTGAAAACGAGACTTCAGTTTGTGCCCCCTCTCTCGCTCTTTCTTACAGTATGTGTGTGCGTGTGTGTGTGTGTGTGTATGTTCATATGTGTACATGTATGTTCTGCGTGGGCGTCCTCTACTTTTTCTAGTTTTTATGCCTGCCTTCAAGTCAGTTGAGCTCGTTAGGCACGGTCATGCCACACACATACACACACATGGGACACACAAACATGGCACACACATAGCACACACACAATTGTACGCACAATATGCTGCATGCAAATTAAGTTAGTTTTTGGTGCAAGGCATAATAAAAACAAGAGCTCATTTCTACGAGAAATGTGTGCAGTGTTCGATGCCAGCGATGCGTTGAGCTAAAGAACCGTTAGAGAGAGAGAGGAAGAGGAGAGAGAGAGAGAGAGAGAGATAGGTGCGGGTACGGGGGCTTTTCCTGTTGGATAGGAGCTGAAACAACAACAAGGAACCTGTAGATTTGGCTTTTAAAAGCACATTAAAAGGAATTGCTGCATGCGGTCATTGCGCACATTTCGGGCTGCAGAAGATGCAGCTGAAGTGAACTGGGCAACGGCCAGGAACAAATTCAAGAAAAATACATACATATGAAAGCGAAAAAGATGGACGAGGGGTGGAGACGGGTAAAGCACATGAAAGAGACAGGGCCAAAGAGGACTGTGAACGGGCAGCAAAACAAAATTTGGTCAGAGCCAACGAAATTGGAAAGTTCGTGGGTAAAGTAAAGAGTTTGTACATGGACAAGCATAGCCATAGATGCACTAATTATATAGTTAACTATATAGTATGATTTCCATATGTTTGATAATATATAGTTAACTTCCATATATTTAACAATAAAGTTCAGCTACTTTTTCGAAGAACTTTCGAAGCTCTAAGCTGAAAAAGGCCTTTAATCTGCTAAAAATCAACAAGACTTAGCTTAATTATAGTACTTTACCTCTCTGAAATGTAGTACTTATTGCATTGTAGAGCTTTCAAGAGCTAAAGCTGCTTAAAGCTTCAGAGAAACAGTAGAGTTCAAATTCGTTATTATTCACCGAATATTTCCATTCCCTTTTATCGTTAACATATTCACCTTTCACAGAGAAAGCTTTTAGACCTAAAAACTGTTTGGCAGCGCTTTCGCTAATTGTCGCTTAAGTGAGCTCAGCTTTAATACAGTGCATACACTTAATCTTGCAGCACTTGTCATAGCCCACTTCACTCATACACATATTCTACTCCCGCTTCATTATGCCTGCAAGATCAACAAAGAGTTAAGAAAGTTGCGAGTTGAAAGTTCACTCTTAATCTATTTTCCTCATCCTTCAACTTTAGTATTTGTTTAAAAAGGAAAAAAGATGGATGGAGAGGGAGAGACAGAGAGAGAGAGAGAGAGAGAGCAACGAAGAGAAATTTAATAATCTGTTTATTCGCTGCGTCCCTGAAGCAGCGAAGCCTTTTTTAGGCCAGATGCGTTATTCATTTATTCACAGTGTGGCTGTGTGTGTGTGTGCCAGTGTGCAAGTGTGTATGTGTGCTCAAGTATGTGTTGTACTTGTGTATATGTGTGGGTGGGTGTGCTGACAATTTCTAATCGTTGAGATTACATGTGTTTCTCCCTTTTTAAATGCAAATTGAACTTGTTAGCAGCCGCAGCAGAGCAGAGGCCAAACCACTCAGCACACACACACATACACACACACACGAAACCAGAAGAGCAAGAAGAAGCAGATAGCTGTGTGTGTGTGCGTGTGTGTGTGAGCACTATTAAAGAAAAATACGTTTTTGCTGGCATCGAAAATTTAAGCCAGACCGAAAATAAAAGCACACTGCAAATGGGCTTGGGCAATAAAAGCTCGCACGCAGGAACAGGAACAGGGTGTCAGTTGAGGGAAGGCAGGGGGGAGGGGGGAGGGGTGTTAGTAGGCGTGGCATTTGTCCAGTGCAACGTTGCGTACGAGCGTTGTCATAAACAATGGAGGAAAGGGACTAGGGAAGGTAAAGGGTTAAGGGCAAAGGGAAATAGAGAGATGCCGAGGTCAGGACACGCTTGCCTGACTCAAACTGCATTTTGTCTCTTGGCACTCGCGACAAGGCCAAAAGGAAATTCATCAAATGTCACACAGAAGTGTGCGAGTGTGTGTGTGTGTGTGTCGAGTGTGTGTATGGAAAAAAGAAGTCTGGCTGCTCGTGTGTTTTGTCCGTTATTTTGAGCACTTGCTTGGCGTCTTTTGCCGTGTGTTTGCTTCGCTCGCAATGTTAATTGCTGCTGACATTTTCTACGCCGAGCTCTGTGAGGCACATGCCACGCCCCCTCTGCCCCCTGCACCCTCCTGCCGCACATGGTGGTGCATTGCTCTTTGTTTTCGCAGCGTCTTTCGGCCTTGGCTACAAGTGCAGCTTCTGGTTGTAGGTATAGCCAGGCTCAGTTCTCGTCCAGCTGTTTGTCTAACAATTGAAATGTCATGCAATAAATCTACCTCACACACACACACACCCAGTGAGAGGGTATATGGGTGTGCGTGTGTGTCTGAGCTTTTCAACAACTTTTCGCATTTCCACATTTTTGCATGAACTTTTTGACGATGTCAGATAGTTTGCGCCCGCTATTGTGACCGAGCAACCTCTTCATCACCTCCAGCCCATGTGCATGCATGTGCATGTTCGTGTGTGCAGGGGGGCGTGTCGTCTTGCGTACGTCATTCCATAGACCAAAGTGCGTCAGCAGCGCATTCATTATTTTCACTTTGCGTTCTATTTTTTACATTGTTTTTTTCCCTTTTTATATATTTTCACATTTTTATTTCATATTTTCTTGTTTTATTTTGGCTGCGCTTTGTTTTGCTTTTGCTTTTGCTTTCCTTTTCCTTTTCGCAAGCGAAAACTTTGACTTTAGGGCGTAATTTCATTGCGAAATATTTTGTGCAGTTTGTTTGACCAAAACTAAAGTACACACACATACACACACACACACAGTCACAGGCAAACACACACGCATGCATACACAGTCAGGCAGGCCGGGGGAATCGTTCATCCGGCTGCGCCTGCTGACTCAAATGTTTAATAAATACACATGCAATTTTTTTTTTGCTGTGCACACACGCACACACACAGTTGGACAAGTGTACATATGTATAGCGAATACATATTTTACAGCACAACAGCAACAACAACAACAACAAAAACAAAAAGTGGAACAGACAAAAAACATTCATAATTTTATTTTTGTTCGGCCCGAAAACTATTTGGACACAAGTAAATATCTTGCCTAACAGGCAGCTGCACCCGCCACCCCATTAAGATATTTATTTCACTCTTCGTCACACATACACAGACATACACACACACACACACACACAAATGCGCGCGAGCAATTATGTTTGTTGCTTGCCTGCACTCTGCATAGCAGGCGCATTTCGCGTTGCATACTTTCGAGCGCAACTGTCGCTGGAATGCCTCGCTGGCAGGCATAGTTAACGACATATTCCAGCCCACTAATACCCCCCACCTCCGTGCTTTTGTTAGCCTGCAATTTACCATATTTGTCATAGGTATTTGAGCAATTTGCAATTTCAATGTCTCCCTCAATTAGAAAAGAACTGCTCGCATTCCACATTGACTTCTAAATGATGTTGTTTGTAAAGTTGTATATAATTTACATGTGTTTACATTTACATTTATATATATCTAATATATCAAATTTACACATATGTTATAAGTGATTTTATTTGCATATATTTTATTTTAGCTTATTTATTGAAATTTAATATTAGTACAAAAGTAATTTTATTAGAAATTCCACTGCCGTTAAAGCATATTTATCGATCAATTTTGTGTACTTTCCATAGATTCAATTTCAAACTGCTCATCTTGTCAATCCTGTTCACCATTACCATTTGCAATTGCTTGGAACTTTTTATACCTTTCGACCATTGAAAATGGTCAAAAAAGGGTATACTAACTTTGTGCAAATGTATGTAACAGGCAGAAGGAGGCGTGGGAGACCCCATAAAGTATATATATATTCTTGCTCAGGATCACAAGCCGAGTCGATTGAGCTATGTCTGTCTGTCTGTCTGTATGAACGCACAGAATCAACAAGTGAAAAAAGATTGATTAATTGATGTATTACGATAGAATATCATTTAATATTTTTTAGTTCAAAACTTCAAATTTTAAAAACCAGATCCAGAGACAGGTTGAGAGTGAAGGCAGTTACCATTATAAAATATGAGGCAACACTATTAATTCATGGCTTCTCGTTTTAAGGATGGCAAATCTTACAAGTGCTTTGTCGAGTGTATTTTATTTTATCCTCTTCCTCTTTAAGGCTGTAAAGGACTAAATACTTCTCATCATTCATCTTATCATTATTATCAGTAACGCGATGGCTTTGTATTAAACGAGGCTTACGTGCCACTCTATAAAGTTTACTTTCCTTGTTTTCCATAATAAATAAAGTATTTCAAAATAATAAAATTTACAAAAATAAATTTCTAGTCTGAATGTACATAGTAACGACTAAATGAGAACTGATGAATGTTTCGACATAAGATTTCATCTATAGCTTCAATGTGCTTCCAAGTGCTACTTGGATCGACAAAAAAATGAGAGCAGCTGTCGAACGCACTCGACAGTCAGAAGAAATATAGAGAATACGTACGTATAGATATTTCAAGCTAAGTAAATGTGAAAATCAGAAAATTGTATTTTTATACCCTTCGACCATTGAAAATTGTCAAAAAGGGATACTAACTTTGTGGTCGAAGGGTATCCCACTGTCGCGTTGTGCGCGACTGTTGCTCTCGTTGAAACTAATCAAGGTATAAATGAGAAGCTCCTGCATAGGATACACCTCAGTGAAAGATGTACATACATACGTACGTATACTAGTATATCTCACATCACTTCCTTGCTGTATTGCAGTTTTATGGCACATATCATGGCAGCTAATTCCACTTTAGGGCCAGTTTATGCCAGCACTTTGGCTTTTTAACAGTCATTTGATGTTGCTGGAGTAGGAAATTTGGTTTGTTGGCCATCCGTAGGTCATTCCTCTGTCCTTCGTCAAATATTCCCCTAAATATCCCTTTTTGGCCATCGCAACGGTTGCAGTTGCAGTTGGAAAATTACTTGCTAATTGGCAAAAGCTAAAGTGAGTGTGTGTGTGTGACTGTGTGTGTGTATGTATGTTAGTGTGCCAACTTTTTCAGTGGGTGAGTTTAAAATTTCAAAACTTTGACCACATTTCTAACTATCCCGCTAGCTATTCTTCCTCTGCCTTTCACTCTTTCTCTCTCTTTCTCTGCCTTGCTCACTCTGGCTATTTCAATTTATCTGTGTTGCTTTTGTGTGTCTTTGTGTTTGTTCATCAAATGTGAGCATTTTTATTAGCATTGTGGTGAATTTTTACGTATTTTCGCCAGACCAAAGTAAACAATGAGCAAAAGTAAGTTGCAATCTGCCTCGACTGCCAGATACCCTAGGCAACAATGAGTGCACTGACAAACTTGCTTCACAACAACAGAGAGAGCGAGAGAGCTCTATTACTTCATATGGTATATGGTATATATTTCGGTGTATATTAGTTGTATTCTTGATCCTTTAAGTCAAAACCACGCAATGGCGAGAGCTGCTGTCAGAATGAAATGCATATGCACATGTAGACATGCACAAACATGCAGCGACGTGTACACACATGTGTGTATTTAGTTATAGTAGTTACCTTAACGCCACAGTTGCCGGCGGCCTGAGCTGCTGCTTCTGTGGCGACTGTGACATTGTTAGACTTTGGTAAATGGTAAATGGAAAATGGAAAATAAATGCAATCGGATTTCATTTCGCAATTGGAAGGAAGGAAACTTTATAATATAATAATATATAATAATATTTGAGGAGTATGCATGAGGTGCGACCTCATTCGGCCTGTGAGTGTGCTTATTCTATGGGTCACACTTGATTTAATTGAAAAGAGACAACCATACTTAATTGCTTTGCTCATCTGTCCCCCATCTCACCCTCTTTCTCTCTCTCTCTCTTTGCTTTCAGCAACTATCAACAGATTCAGCATCTGGGCTATGCCGGACACGAGATTGCCACCGAGAGCATCTCACAGCAGCTGGGACTCCAGGACAAGGGCTACGAGGAGTGGGTGGGCGAGATGATTGGCATGCGTGAAATTCTTCGTCACTTTGCGAATGTGTCCGTGAACGATGTGGTCGGCATGCGTGCGCCATTCCTCAAGCCCGGACGTAACACTCAGTACAAGGTGAGTACATACACACACAGAGACACAAAAACACACACACATATATATATAGTTGGTTATTGGTTGGAAGAGCGTACAAAAGAATTGCAGCTGGCAGCGAACAGGCCACACAACAAGTGCACTGCTAATTGATTGGCAATTATCAGCAGCACTCAAACTATTCCACAGAATCGAGTAGAGGGGTGCGCAAACAAGCAGAGATAAACTATATTTGAGGCTACTTTGAGTGAGCAATAAAAGAGGAAAACGGCAAATGATTAAATAGTAGCGCAGTTCTTTTGAAGAATGAGTTAGCACCAGATTGATACAATAAGGAATAATAATATATATAAAGTTTTCTGTATTAAATGAATATGTAGAGAAAGCAACTCAGAAGAGGAGCCGACGCAATGTATACCTTTATATTCAAATAACATATACAATTTATAAAATGAAAGTAATTATGATCTTAAGTTTTTTGATAACAACTTTTGAGTTGAGATACCAAAGAAACCTTCACTGGCATTTGTTTGAACCTCAGAATAAATTTATAAATAAATAAATAAATTTCGCTGAGGCTCCTTGTCTATTCTCTATTCTTAATATTGTTTCTAGGCAAGTTGACTCTTAAATTATTTTCAAGTTTGTTAAATTGTCGAAAATCACTGCAGAGCCCAATGATAATTTCATCACTTCACACACACACACACCACTCACACGCAGACAGGGACTCGTTGTCTACTTGACATGACAAGACATCAATGTCATAACACACGCTTTGAATACAGCGCTTCAAATGCACTGCACTGCCACGCCCCCACCCCTTTAGCAATCATCTCCTTTTACTTCATCCCCCAACATCATCATCATCATCATCAACATTTTGTGGGGCTGTGCTACGGCGTATTTAAAATCATATCAATATCAGATCACTTTACACACATAATGGGCCAAAATGTCTGTGACAAGCGTGCAGTGGGCGTGGCAGCAGCACTGTGTAAAAGCGTGTTTAATAACATGTAATGTGTGTGCACGTGTGCGTATCTCTCTCCCTCTCTCTCTCGCACTGTGTGTGTGGGTGAGCCTGAGTGTATTATCTGTTGTTGTGCTCGGCAATAAAGTGATGATGAATGGATAATGAGGTTGTCGCTGGAATGTTAGATTAAGTTGCCTGTTGATGTCCCAAATGCGTCCCAAATTATCAAGATAAACCTGCAGATACGCATTACGTTAACAAAATGCTTCCCGCAGCGCAGGCAGGAATCAGGGAAATCCGTCTAATCAGTTATTCGCTATTGTCCGCGATTTTCATTCGCGTTGGGGAGAGGAATTCCATTTTGGATACGCTGTAAAGTGCGTGAATATGGGTCTATTAGGAAGTAAGAGGTGTGCAAGATCAATATATAGGTGCATATAATAATATATTCTTGCACAGCTCAAATCGTAGTTCGATTTTCAGGGACAAAAACTCTTTGCCTACAGGATATATAAAAAATAAAGCGAATATAAAAACATTTTCATCTTGTTTCTGTGCTTTGCAGGTGCTGGAAGACTTTGGCTACATTTACGACAGCTCGATAACAGTGCCCCCAGTACCGGTGCCCGTCTGGCCATACACCCTGGACTACAAGATCTCGCACGAATGCAAGAGCGGCACCTGCCCGTCACGCACCTTCCCCGGTGTCTGGGAGGTACCACTGAACACGCATTATGTTGAGGGCTTCGAGGGCGGTCACTGTCCCTACATGGATCAGTGTGTGCTGCACAATCTGGACGAGCAGGAAGTCTTTGAGTGGCTGCAGGAGGATTTCTCGCGCTACTACGAACAGAACAAGGCGCCCTACATGATGCCCTTCCACACCAACTGGTTCCAGACCAAGCCACTCGAGAATGGACTGCACAAGTTCCTCGACTGGGCGCTAGAGCTGTAAGTACAACCTCCTTATACATATATTACTAGTACAAAGCATAAAGCTAGATGGGGCCATAACAACTACATGAGGAAACAAGGAAACTTGGGCAAAACTTGGGAAAAATCTTCACACACAGAGACAGAGACAGAGACAGAGAGAAAACTGTCAATTGGATTTGCCTGAAGCGGCGAAACTTTTGCAACTGGTTGCGATACTTGGCTCGGCTTTAAGGTCAACAGCAAAACAATAACAATCGAATTGTGTTGACCTTCTATTTGCGTAAATGTTGCCCCAAAAGCGTTGTTAGGCGTGCCAGCATTCTGCCCCCCTCTCCCTACTCTACCCCCTCCCTGCTCCACACTCTATCCCTCGGTGTCTGCCTCTCATGGCTGGACTTTTCATAAATGTGTTTCTACGCTTCGGCTTTCTGTTGTTGCTGTTTGCTTAATTGAAAGCCAACTTTGGCAGGCTCGCACACACACACACACACACACACAGCGCACACATACACACATAGACAGCTGGCGTTTCCTGCAGTGCGCTTCCGATTGCCGCTAGCAAGTTTTATATTCAATTAAAAGAAACCAAAAAAAAAAAAGAAAAAAGAAAACAAAAACGGAGTGCAAGGGAAACGAGAGAATGAAAAACGCAAAAGCGCAAAGTAGAAGCAGCAGCAGCAACAACAAAATTGGCAATTGCTATAAAAATTGCTTGAACAAGCGGCATATGTTGCGACTGCCCACTGTACCTCTGCCCCTACCCCTGCATCTGCCCCCGGCCTCGTATCCAGCAGAAGGAACAGGTTGATGGCCAGGCAGAGGCCTCAGCAGCAATCCAAGAGCTGCTCTGGCAGTCAGTCAACCATATGCACAACTCTCGACGGTATCCCGAATCTCAGCCAATACCCAACAATGGCGACGCTGTGGTCAGCATTTATAAAAATACTGACAGAGCGAGGGGGATAATAAGAGCGAGAGAGAGATACACACACACGCAGCCACACAGAGCGAAGGGGCAAAAAAAAATCGCACGTTTTAATGAGAAAAGTTTAATTTTGTTAAACTTTCATTTTGAAAAATATCTGCGCAGGCACAGCAGCCGGGAACTGGGCTGCGGCAGGCGGAGACAGGGGGGGCGAGGAAAGGTGAGGCAGGAGTTGGTGGCAGGTCCGTGGCCGTGGCTAACTAAAAGCCATGTTAAAACGCACAAAAACAACATGAGAGCCAGCTAAAAGAGACACAGTAACAGAGTCGGAGAAGGAAATGGCGACGCAGACGGACCAGGGGCCAGAGCACAAAGAGCAGCCCAAACAGCGAGAGAGAGCGGCCGAGAGGAGGAGGAGGGGTTAGGGAGAGCGAAATCAAAGTGCCACCAGCGTATGCCATGGCGGGGCACAAAGTTCCGTAATGAAGTTATGCTGATAGCATCGCACTTTGTCAGCAAACGCCCCTCACATTCATCGGGTATCCACTGGAGCCACCACTAGTCGTAGTAGCCCACCAGGCCACCAGGCACACCAGGAGTAAGGGTACTGGGGTGCCAGGAGTACTGTGTACCAGGAGCCGCGAATGCGAACGCGTAACCAACCAACCTGGTGACCAGTCACATGATTAACTTGAGTGGGCAATCTGCGGCAAGCATATAGCAAAATTATGTGGCCAGACAAAAATGGCTACTATCGTACTCCCTCTCCCTCTCACTCTCCCTCCATTCGCGCTCTATTCTACGAGTAGAACTAACTATGCGTAGGATTTAACAGTGCAACCTTTTACAAGGAATCCTAAAGTAGACTAGGTAAACCTAAGTTAGAGGGGAACCAGTTATTTATAATAAATTTTCGAGGTTAGGTTTTGTTCTGTTTTAGGTTAGGTCAGGTTAGGTTAGGTTAGGTTTGGATAGGTTAGGTTAGGTTAGGTTAGGTTAGGTTTCGAAAAGGTTAGGTTACGTTAGTTTGGGTTAGGTTAGATTAGGGTAGATTTGGTTAGCTTACGTTAGGTTACATAAGTTTACGTTAGGTTAGTTTAGGTTAGAATTAGTTATGTTAGGCTAGGTTAGGTTACGTTACATTGCATTAAGTAAGGTTACGTTAGGTTACGTTATGTTAAGATAGGTTGGGCTATGTTAGTTTGCGCTAGGTCTGGTTACGGTAGATGAGGTTAGGTTAGGTTTGGTAAACTTAGGTTAGGTTAGGTTTGGTAAGCTTAGGTTAGGTTAGGTTTGGTTGGCTTAGGTTAGGTTGGGTAAGGTTAGGCTCGGCAGTACTAGGCAATGCAAGGCAATGTTAGTCTACGTTAGGTAAGGCTTGGCTAGGCAAGGCTAGATTAGGTTAGGAAAGGTAACGTATGATTTGTTGGCTTATGATTATGTTTTTCGCTTTTTATTATCACACAATCCTTCCAAACAATTCGTTATTCCGTAACTCTGTTGAGAGAGCACTACTCCCAACTGCAATTTACAATGGAATTTTCGTAAAATAATTAGAGGTATCTAACTGCAAATACCTGGTTTTTATTCATTTTTGGTTGGAGGGAAACCAGTTAATTCGAATACTCGCTTAACCCACAAGTTGGCAACATATTCGCAGTGTGTGTGTGTGTGGGAAAGAGAGAGAGAGAGAAAGGGTGGGGAGTAGTTAAAGTTGTAATGAATGCAGCAGTTGCTCGTAGCATCGCACTCTGTTCGGGCAGATGATTCGCCTCGACGCTCGCCAACTTAACTCAGTCAATATCTCATCTGCATGTGGTTGTTGCACGACTGCCACAGAAGTTTCTCCACTGCTGCAGTTCTTGATCGTACTCGGACCACATACGCATGTGTGTGTGTGTGTGTGTGAGTAGTGTGTGTTTGAGGTGTGGCATGTGAATGCCGAGGGGCGGAGTGAGGCTAAGGCTAAACTGAATAGCAGCAGCTGCAAAACTATTTCTCGCACAATTGTACGAAGTTTTTAATTAGTGTGAATGACTTTCAACATTGAGCTGGCCTGCAGAAGGCAGCGGAAGCGGCAAGAGCGGGCGGAAGGAGGAGGGCGCCAAGGCAGGAACGCTGGGGAAGCAATTGCCAGGCGTTCTAGTGTTTGCATGAGATGCTTGAAAATGCGTGCCAGGATGATGAACTGCCTGGCCAAAAAGGGCAGGGAGAGAGAGAGAGGAATAAAGGGAGAGACAGCGAACCCTCTCTTTCTCGTTCGAGGGGGGCAGGGAGCGAAAAGAATGCGGTAAAGTTTTCTTTTGCATCGAGTTGCTTTCGTTTTGTTTGGGCCGCGTTGCTGTTGAAGAGCTTTTTGTTTGTCTGACACCTGTGAGCGGCACATTGGAAAAGTTGTTGCATGTGGAAGCGATCCCCGACGAAGCTCACAGTGCGTCAGTTCTATATGGCAAGTTTATCAGATGGCTTAACAAACTTTTGTGTCATAAATTAAATGAAAAATGTATCAGTCTTTATCTGAAAGTTCGATGCCGTATTGGAAACTTGTCTTTCATATGTCATACTGTTGTATATGGCTAGTTTGTCATAGATGTCATAGCAAACAAATAATCTTAGTAAAATAACTTGTCCTGTTTTCTTATGTGTAGTAAATTTCATACCAAACTATTATGTTTTAAAATCACATGGAAAATATGTCATACTAGTCCCAAACAGAAAGGCTTTCCGTTCTGATGCTGAAGAACTGACAGATCTCAATACCCAATTTCATATGCCGCATGGCAAACTTAACATACACATAGCAGTGATGATATGAGTGGCTTGACATACTCAAAGATTATGGCCAAGAAAAAATTAAGATTATAAACTATATGCAAATGTTGTCAGATCAGAAATAATCTCTTAATTTTCTTTAATCACCCATTCACAGACCCGACGTCTACATCCTGACTGTCACCCAGATGCTGCAGTATATGACTGAACCCAAGGAGCTGCGCGAAGTCAACCAGATCGAGTCGTGGAAGTGTGACAAGAACGTTGCCGTGGCGCCCAAGCCTTGCAACATCTGGCAAACGTGTGCGCTGTCCTTCAAGATACCCGAACAGAATCTGACCGACACCCGCTACATGGAGACGTGCCGCGAGTGCCCCAATGTCTATCCCTGGCTAGGCGATGCCGGTGGTACGGGCATCTCGGGACGCGATAACTATATATTCTCGGTTCCCAATAACAGTCCAACCGAGGAGGATGAGGAAGCCAACCAAGAGTAGAGTGCATTTTGCTGCAAATGTTGCCCCCGTTTCTTTCTCTTTTCCCTAACTATTTTCCCTTCACTTTTTTTGTTTTTCTCCTCTTTTCAATTTACTTTCTACAGTGTCTTAAAAGCTCCTTCTTTCTTTTTTTTTGCTATCTCCCATTAATTTTTTGCACATTTGCACGTCATGATGACGTCATAATGAGCTCTTGTATCCATTCTATAATTTTTTTGTTTCCACAACTTTTGTAGCTCGTAAGCGAAATTGTGTCAAACTGTTCTTAGTTATAATATATATATTTTTTGTATGAATAAAATCAAAAAATTTTTTTACACTTTTTAAAAGTTTTTATTACATAAGAAAGGGAAAACGAGATCAATTTAAATAGAAATAGATGCACATATCTTGAAAATTGTACACAAGATACAAAGATCAAGTTGGATATTTCAACTACATATATTTCACCATAAAAATCTCTTACTCTTAAGATCTGTATAGTGTTTCAACTACATATATTTCTACCACATCATCAAAGATCTAGTTATGTAGATTGGGGAATCTACCGCAGCTCTTTATTGATCTCTCTATACTATATATGACATGAATCTCTTTGATTACGTAAAATGCAGTTACAGAATTGCCTGCATTATTCAGAGCAGTTAACCGAGCCAACTGAGCCGAGTCGAAAAAGTGCAATCTGCAACTTCTGCCTGGGAAATCAACTATGACCATGTATTTAAAACCGAAATTAGACGCGACGGCACCGAAGGCAGCGCCCAAAGGTCGGCGGAAAAACAAGCAACAAAAACAACAAGGTGAAAAAAAGGCATTCGGCAAAACTTTTGCAATTTCGGCCAGGGGAAAAACACGTCCAAAGCTTCAAAGGGAACATGCAATGGGTACCCTGATGATGAGGGCGACATGCCAGATGAGGTGCATGCCACACAACGGCAGCAGTAGCGCACCACACCGAACCACTCCGACAATCTTGCACAGATGGAGAGCTTAAAGAACGACAAACAACATCCGCTGCCATTATCGCGAGAAAGAGAGAGGGAGAGAGAGAGAGAGGAACATAGAGAGAGTGTTTGCTATACCCTGTTGAAGTTAAGCATTAAAGAGTATAGGGAGAATGATTTACAATTTAAATTATATTAAACTAACTTCAAAATCTAATAAACATTCAACATAGTATAGATATTACCTTAAGAATAGGTAGAAGTACAAAAGAGGGTGTTCCCAAGTCGGACAATTGCCACCTGCGACTGCAGTTTGCTCAGTTCGCTTTGCAAAAGTTTTGTTTTTTGCAAACGAAACTACAAACACAAGCAAACATTCGCTAGCACACACCCACACACACACAGCCACACACACAGACACACACTCTCTCTCTCTCTCTCTCACACACACGCGCAAAAAATAGGACCTGAAAGCGCATTCATTGCTGCTGTTTGCTTAGACCAAGTGTCGCTATATATGTATGTATGTGTGTCATTCACGTTGTGTGTGTGTGTGTGTGTGTTCTGCTCCAACTTCAGTGCAAAACGAATGAATAAAGTTAGTTGGACAAATTGCATTTTCCGAAAATATTATCCCAAACAAGTAATTGAAAATTTGTTGGTCGTATTTATGGCCACGTCGTGCGAGCGGATTTCGTTGGCCCAGCGGCTCAAATTGACAGTTTAAGTGGAGAGGGGGAGGGAGAGAACAGGGATTGCTGTGAAGGAGGAGGGCAGAAAGCGCAAGTGAAGGACCAAAGTGCGATTAAAATGTGTGCCGAAAACATGATAAAGCCAATGAAAGTGGGTGAACATCTTAACGAATAGCGAAAGATATTGAAAGTAATATTTTCAAGTTGATATGGGAATCGATTAAATATTCATTAGTATATATTGTATTTAGTATTATGTATATTATATATTTGTCGTATTATTAAATGTATTATTTTACACTTTTCAAGTACATTATAAATTTTAAGTAAAAGCAATACGATTAGAAATCTTTCTTAGCAAGAGCCTAAAGAGTTCCTTGAATACATTATCCGAAAACAAGTTAAGTTCTCCCAATAGTCATCGCAGGGATGGAAAGGGGCACCTCTGTTTGAAATTCTCGATGGTACCGGATGAGGACGATGAAGCCTCCCACAGGCACTTTCTGCGTCCGCCATGTCTTTGTTATCATTATCAAATTGGTTTTGCTCGGGTTAATTGTTAAGCGGCGTGTGACTTTTTTTCGTCAAACCACACGGCACACACACACACACAAACATACACTGCCCCCCACACAGATACGCACACGCACACAGACACGCACTCGCACACGCAGAAAGGCACACACAAAAAAAGTAATACGAATATGATGTCAAGAGCGTAATTATTGAATTACTTTGCACACACACGCAAACACAAACACACACACACACAGACACACAGACACAGGAAAAAGCACAGACATTCACTCAGGGCCAGCTCGTAAAAAAGTAAAGGTGGCAAGGTGGCAAGGTGGCGCTTGTACGTGGTAATATTATGCAATATAAAGTGGCAACTTGTAAATGTGTAAAATGCCAGTTACAACTGAATATGGGCGTGACAAGGGGGCGGATGGAAGGACGTGGGTGGCTGCAAAAAACCAAAACAAAACTACAACAACAGCAACAGCAATTGCAATAACACGAAGAAGTTAAAAAATAGCTCAGTGCGTGCACTGCGAGAAATGAATGTAGCTAAAACTCTGTTGTATAATCTGCAATGTCTTTGTGTGTTTATTTATTGCATTGGTGACAATTGAATATATAGTATATATGTATATATTCAAGAATATATAAAAGACATAAAATATATAGAAAATACAGAATATATAGAATATACAGAATATATAGAATACATAGAATATATAGAATGTGTAGAATTTATAGAATATTTTAAAATGTATAGAATATCTAGAATTTTAAGACTATATAGAATACATATATCAATAGAAAACTTGGAAATAATAGAATATATAGAGTATATTGAGTAAATAGAATATACAAAATATTATATGCAGAATACTTGTATATAAAATTCATCGAATATGTATTGAATAATATATGAAATATATAGAATATGTAGAATATAAAAAAACACAACATATATACAATACAAATAGAATATAAAGAATGCATAGGATATATAAAATATATATATTTTAAAATATTCTATAAATTCTACACATTCTATATATTCTATGTATTCTATATATTCTGTATATTCTATATATTCTATATTTTCTATATATATATATGTATATACAGAATATATAGAATTTATTAAATAAATAGAATAATTATTTTCCACATAGTTTGCATATTTCTACACTAGTACAGACACTATTTCTTGCAGTGTATGTCTAGCACGCAGAGCAACAACAGCACTAACTGTAGCAGTAACTGCCAACGCACGGCACGTTCACAGTCAGCACCCACACACACAAACACACACACACACTGCACAACTACAACTGGCATTCGCTTATGCGGTTACAGTAGTGGCAAAAGTAGAAGCCAGCACGCAAAATAAAAGAGCTAAAAGCTTTAGAAACCGTTAAGATTGCATTCGCTTAGAGTGCACGACCAGAGGATACCCTGTTGACGGGCGCAGTTGAGTGTTATTAGCTAGAAATAAGTGAGAGACCTGTGTGTGGTAGATTTATGAATAACTAGACAATCGATATACCCCATTGAGCTCAGCTACTGTAGAGGGTACAAAAAACCAGCATGCAAGCATATGTGTATTTTTTTCTTCACGTTTCTGTTTGTGTGTGTGTGTGTGAGAATATGCAGCGCGTGCCTTTTGGTGTCCATGTGGTAACAGTTACCCCTACACACACGCACACACACACACACACACACACAGAGACCCCTCGCTCTCAGCTATGCATAGAAAGAAATGTTTACCTTAAATTACCGCCATGCAGTTGTAAGACCCCTCCCCCTCTTCACCCTCTGCTGCCACCTACCACTCGTCTGGCATTTCCGTCTCACACGTTCTGTGTGTTTGTGTGTGTGTGTGTGTGTGTGTGTGTGCGCCCGTGAGTCGCAAAACTTTGTCATTTAGTTAGGTGTAAGTTAGTTTTTGGCTTAGCAACGCCAACAGTAATGCTAAAACACTTTAAACAGTTGCCGAGGGGTTGAAGCGAAACAAGCGGGTGGCAGCAAGGGGCGGGGCAGGTGTGTGCGTGTGTGTGTGAGAGAGAGAAAGAGGAATAAGCATGAGTTTGGCTGCTTCTGCGAAGTGTAGAGTAGCGTATATTGGAGTGAGTTGCCGTAATTTACTGCAGTTTGCAAAATGTGCGTACGTGTATTATGAGAATACACAACGACACACACACACACACACACATACACACCTTCACACGACCTCACACCTTTATTCTCTCCTCTATATTGAGTGGCAAACTCTCTCTCTCTCTCTTTTCTGGAAATCTAAATGAGAACGGAAACAAAATGCACGAAAATTCAGAGAAGTTGGCAACACCAGAACCGACAACGAAGCAATCTCACTTTATTGAAATAATTGTTAAAAAATCAAATATTTTATATAATTCCAACTCAACCCACAACCACCGCTGCCCCTATTTCTTCTGCTCACCTCTCAACTAGCGGCTCGCGTTGACTTTCCATTAAATCAAACAAACAACTGGCAAAAAGGCCAATAAATGTACGATATACATATGTATGTATATGGCGTATATAATCGCGTATATATCGCGTATGTATATAGCACATTCGCCATTCGCTATGCCGCTCGATTGACCAGCAATCGTTGTGATACACACATTAATGAGTTCTAATCGAATGATTAATTCCTTTTACGGCCTTTTTGCTTTTTACTGCTATTATACGATAAGACGTACCGCCCCGCTCACCCCCTGTCCCCTTGTCCCTTGTGCTTTCTTCTTCCTTTTTCTCCACTTTTCTTTGTCCCCTCTTGCTCATCCCTCTCGTTCTCTCTCTCTCTCTCTGTGCTGCGCCACCTGAAACGCTGTGGGACATGCTGATTATTTTCTACTTTGCAGCGTGTGGCTTAAAGTCGAGGAAGGAAATGCAGGGAAGGCAGGTAGACGTGGCCGTGCTCGATGTCAGCTACAGCTCGTGGTCCCTCCGGTGCCGCTTGAGCAACAGAAAATCGATTAACATGGCTTTAATGGTCGCCATCCGCCCACTTAACGCACACTGGAGCCAATTGCAACAACATGTTGACAATACAAGCGCGGACGAGGCGCGAACTTTACACGCGAATCTCGCACTCGCACTCTCCCTCTCTTCTTCCCCTCTGCAACCTCCCCCACCCTTCTACAGCACTTCCGGCTACAGCGCGCACTGCCTAACGATTTAGGGTATTAATTGTGACAGATTTACGCACTCATTGCCTTGAAATTGTCCTCGTCCTCCTTCACTCATCTTCTCGTCACGCCCCACTCCCGCCCCCACTAAATGATGTTGTGTCTAAAGAGCTTTAAATTGTTGCTCAAATCGATTCAAAATGCAAACACTCAAAGCCACGTTCATATACAGACCATTATAATCTGTGCAAATCCCCCGCCTGCCTCGCTCTCGTTCCTGCAATCGAAACAGATTTCAAGAGAAATTCAAATGTTTCCAGCTTTTTGTTAATTACATTACCTGCGGCATTATCGACTTGTCAGTCGGTTCATTTGATATATAATATCGATTGTATACGCTGCGTATGCTGTATAAAATAGACACTGCGTATACGCAACGTAATAAAATATTTGGCATTTCTCATATTTTTGCACGCTTCAAAATTGGAAATGCAATATTTAACAATAATTTTTGGAATCATTGAAAAGTAATGCACCCTACCTGATCCCGAAAGATTTGATTGATTGATTGATTTCAACTGGCGACAACAACGCGCTGCAACATGGAACAACAACTGCCATTAATGTTGATGAGTCCAGCGAAATTACGCAACTGCGACGAGGGAAAGGGACCAAGGGCCAGCAGTGACTTGTGGCCTCGCTGTGAGAGCTCCAACATATGTATTTGTAAATCAAATATTCGGACAATTACTAATTGAAAATGTAAATTAAAGCAGAGCCTGCATATCCAAGGAGTCTACAACAGGAATACCCTGTAAAGAAAAGATGAATCAGTATGGAAAATATTACAAACATAGCGCCTCACATTACAGATAATACTGAATCGCAATATATAATACGTAATCTATTTATATAAAGATGCATGTTTTTCCCGGAATGGCAGCAAGAACTCGTTGCAATCCGCACATGGCTGAGAACTTTATTTTTCCATTTACAATCGAACCACAGTCACCAGAGGTGACTAACAGTGCTGGCATTGAAATATCCGCCGTAGTATTTAATATATAGTATGAGTAAATATTTTAATCAATCTTCCTTTCCTTTTGAGTTCTCTTCTGCTTTATAATGTTTCAGTGACTTGTCATTCTCATAGGAAATATATGTTGATTAGGCATTATATAGCACGCCATTTGGACGCCCTCATGTGCTGCACTAGAGCTCTATAGACAATGGCAAATGTTCTAGCGTGCCCCCTATGCGATACAACTCGAATTTGTGCTGCGATTTGTTTGCCGATTTTCGGACGTGCCGTCGTATTATTCATTACGGGACATCCGCCACACCCCCTGTACTGCTGTTGCCTTAAACATTTGTTATGCCCACGATATTTAACGAAAATCAGACTGTAAAATCTAAATACGCGCAAAGTTGCGGGGAACCTACAGCTAAATACGCTTACCAAAAGTTTATAAGGCATAAGATTGAATGAAGAGTCTGTAAGAGACATTCTCATAAGCATATAATATTATTATATATCTATACCATATACATAAGTTACATATATAATAATCGTATTTATTTTCTTATATGTTCACATCCTCAAGATACAAAATAAAAATAAATAATCTCTTACTCTAATCTCCTTCAAAAACCTAAAGGGTTTCCTCGGGCAGAGTATGTCGAATCTGAACTACAAAAAAAATATCCTACCAAATGTCAACGCGATATATTTATGTAGAATTGATTTCCCAACAACAACAAGAACAACTGGCGTGACAATGAATTACACACAGTCCTACACAATATGTTCGTATGCGTGTGTGTGTGTGTGTGTGTCTGTATGTATATGCATATCTGTATCTGTATGTCGCTAGGCAATGGTAATGGCGATTATTTGGCGAATAACCATTAGGAGGCCCACAAACTGCCATTGAAATTGAATTACGCGAGGCAATACAAATTATGTGGCGCTCGCACTTTTGCACTCACTGTAGTAATTGAGAAATATATGCGCTAAAATCAACTGCACCACCAAAAATAGAGCTATATTTATAGGTTGAGTCCGTATGAGGAAAAAGAAAAGATTAAGTTTTAGAAAGAATTACATTTTTTTAATTTGTTTAGGTCGGGCAATAAGCAAGCCATTGAATTTAACTTAATTATTCTATACATTAGTCAATTCGATTTAAGATCTAGTCTTGTTAAACTCCAAAATCGTATCACAGATTCTTCTTTTAATGTAGACAATATTGTAGTTTTGGAATGTTAAGATCCTTTGTGCTCCTTTCGGTGTCACAGTTTTAAAGTAAATTCCAGTAAGGCATCCCAAAGATACATTTTACTATGAGTTTGCATATCTTGCTGTATCACAACACATACATACATAAACAGTTCGAAGAGCACTTCAATTTGCAATCCATATACCATACATACCATGCCCGCAATTAAGTCCGAATCCGGATTGTGTGCTCATATTTCGTGGGGAAACATGAGTTATAAGCAGGAATAGCCCGTGTATTGTATACTCAAATTTGTCTGAACACTCTATACAGAGAGTCTGTATCGCAAGTTCCACGACCGATTCTCCCACTGTTTGTAGTTTGATGTAGATTGGCTTCGACTTGAGCAGCCTCGACTATGGCAACGGAGCGAGGAAAGGACAGAAGTTTAGGAGCGCAATGCAAGTGGAGCATAGAAAGCGCTCCTGGCTTTGGCTGTGATTGTATGTGTGTGTGTGTGTGTGAGTGTGTGCTTATGCAGCTCATTGTTGTTGAAAAGCGCAGTCTGTGCGACACCCCGGGCAATGCAAATATGTGCACATACATACATTCATATGGTAAGTACACAGTGCAGGCGGAAGCGACAGCGACGCGACGACAGTCGCTGACGAGGCCAATGGAGTTGATATAACCCACTTTGAGAGGTAGTCTCTCTCCCTTTCTTCCCCCCTTCCCCTCTGGCCCCTGTGTCCCCTCGCCCGCTTTGCCACCATGCAATTGGCTTGGGTCTGTGTGAGGCTCTGAACAAACACAGAAGCCTGCATCAAAAGGGAAGCCAGGATGCAATGTCCAATGTCTAGTCGGGCAGAGTAGAAGGGGGGTATGTGTATGTGTAGAAAGAGAAAAGTGGCAGCGTTCATGTCATGACGACAACAGGAAGTTTTGGGCCTTGAGGTCACTACAAATGCGACGCGTGAAAATTCGTCAAATGCAAGTGACAGCATCCAAGCCAGTGCCAGGCTCCTCCACCTTCTCTTTGCCTCCGAGGCTGCCTTGCATGCCTCGCACACGATCTGCTTACATGCCACGCCCCCTATTTAAATATGCAGAAAGGCGCACGCACAAACCATTCAGTGCATGCGCCTTTCCCAGTATGTGAGTGTGCGTGTGTGCGTGTGCATGTGTGGGCGTGTGTGTGTCCATTCTGTGCGGCGCTTGGCTGAGTGTTCCACATCAGCTCCTGCAGCAGGGCCAAGGCAAGCAGCAAGCAGCCCGGTCAGGATCATGCCACCATGGACCTGGGCAATTGCCCGTCATATCCGTGAAAAGGCCGTTCATATGGTAAAGAGCTCAAGCTGCAGCAGCAACAGCTCTTGAAAGGCAATTAAGAGATGAAGGCGCCGTGCACCCAACGCACGAATCACCATAAAAATGCGCCATACAAGTGCGAGTTGATGCGCTCGTACGTTGTAAATATAAGTGTACGGTTGTATATATGTTTATGTAGATCTATATAGATACTCTTTCGAAGTCACTTATTTTCTTATTAATTTAAATAAACGGTATGACAATTAAAATGATCAGGTTTATTTCACATTTACGAAAAATTGACAAGAGACCGATGAAATACATACACGATTACTGCATATACTTTTATAAACATTTAGATAATTATCAACCTATAGTTTTCTAAGGCGCCGTCGCTTAGGCAGCATCCGGCTGTATTGTATAATTATTTTTGTATCTTAAAGTTCAAAATTGAATATCTCAAAGAAAAACCAGTAAGAAAAGCAACAGTCGCGCAGCACGCGACAGTGGGATACCCTTCGACCTATGTTCCCAAGTAGTTTAATTTGTTAAATTCATACACATATGCATATGCACATGCTTTAGAATTATTCCCAACAGATGGCGCTTGCGCTTCGCGCTCGCCCGCCTCTCTTGTTAGCTGACAGAAGCATTTAGTTTTATGCTCTTGCTTTCTTAAATAACTTCTGTGTTTATTGTCCGATCGGATTGCAATTTGGAATAATTCATTCAGCTTAGTATATTTTAAAGTCAGAAAGTTGTAGCTTTTATACAGCGCTTACAAATTGAGTTCAAAAATTTAATTATTGATTTGTGGGGGCGGTGGGCGTGGCACCTAACATTTGAAATAAACTTGATCTGCGCCGAGTACATAGGAACCTTCATTCCAAATTTGGTGTCTCTAGCATTTATAATAGCTGAGATCTGTGTGTTCATCTGGTCAGACGGACATCCGGACAGACAGACAGACATGGCTCAATCGACTCGGCTTGTGATCCTGAGCAAGAATATATATACTTTATGGGGTCACTGCCACGCCTCCTTCTGCCTGTTACATACATTTGCACAAAGTTAGTATACCCTTTTTTGACCATTTTCAATGGTCGAAGGGTATAAAAATGATTTTTGAGCACACTAAAGCGCATTTGAAAGAGGGAGGTTTGTACTTTAAGATACTGGTCAGTCATTTTACAATAAAAATTAGAATCGTTAAGATACATAACCTCAAATATAGTCAAAAACCACGATTTTCGCACTTTTAGGTTAGGATATCGTGATGGAGCAATTCTGAGGCCAGATTCTTGTTCAGCGCACCGAAAACCTTCGGAAAAGTATACTCTGGTTTCTGGTTCTGAACTTTGTTCGAATTTTGTCGGCCTGTGTAATCATTATCGCATCTTATCGCACTGCTTATCAAAGCATAATTTGAGTTTGTAATCGCACAATGCACTGATTAACAGGATCCGAGTGTGTGTGAATCGAGTCTGGAGCTAAGAATATACATATGTACATACGGAGCGATGTTTTGTAATCTACATGAAGTGCACTCTACGTTTGTTTACGATTATAGCGAACCTTCATTCGTTTAACCATGACAAACTGGCGCTGCTTTTAGCTCGAGCTTGTTCATCATCATCGATATCGCTTGCATTGTTTGTTTTTATACCCTTCGACCATTGAAAATGGTCAAAAAGGGTATACTAACTTTGTGCAAAATGCAAATGTATGTAACAGGCAGAAGGAGGCGTGGCAGACCCCACAAAGTATATATATTCTTGCTCAGGATCACTAGCCGAGTCGATTGAGCTATGTCTGTCTGTCTGTCCGGATGTCCGGATGTCCGTCTGACCAGATGAACACACAGATCTCAGCTATTATAAACGCTAGAGATACCAAATTTGGAATGAAGGTTCCTATGTACTCGGCGCAGATCAAGTTTATTACAAATGTTAGGTGCCACGCCCACCGCCCCCGCAAATCAATAATTTAATTTTTGAACTCAATTTGTAAGCGCTGTATAAAAGATACAACTTTCTGGCTTTAACATATACTAAGCTGAATGATATATCTACGTAGTCTCCAAATTACAATCCGATCGGACAATAATCACAAAAGTTATTTAAGAAAGTATGAGCATAAAACCAAGTGCTTCTGTCAGCTAACAAGGGAGGCGGGCGAGCGCGAAGCGCGAACGCCATCTGTCGGGATTAATTTCAAAGCATGTGCATATGTACATATGTATATGAGTACATACATAGGAACATACATACATAGGTCGAAGGGTATCCCACTGTCGCGTGCTGCGCGACTGTTGCTTTTCTTACTGGTTGTATTTGATTCAAATTAAAATCATTTGTGTTTTTTCATTTATGTCAACGATAAGTACGATGCGTGCTATAGCTATGTGTGCTATGTTAGGGTATCATGCTGTAGGTCACAACGCAGCTTCAGGGCAACATGCGGCGCTTGTTGCGAATTCCTGGAAACTGGTTTGAAGATAACTCAAGTACACTTCGCGGGTTCACCCGAAAGCGAGCGGCATCTGGTTGCGTTATCACGAAACAGACAAAAAAATGTTATAAAGCTACAAAAAGATAACATGCGGCGCAGCGCAAACAGAACGAGACTGTAGTTGGAAGGCGTACGCCACTGCAAACAGAGTCACAATCTGCATTGAGTGAAAAAATGCAACGTCCATTGCTATTGATACACGGCGGAGCGGGCGACATTGCAGATGCGCGAGTGGACAGAAAGCTGAAGGTTATAAAGGAATCCCTGCGTGCTGGATGGAAGAAACTGTTGGCGTCGGACGGATGCACTGGCAGTGCCATGGATGCCGTTGAGGTGGCTGTGCGTTCCATGGAATTAGACGAGGCATTCAATGCAGGATACGGTGCTTGCCTAAACACTGCCGGGGAAGTTGAATTGGAAGCCAGCCTAATGGAAGGCAGGGAGCTGCGTGCCGGTTGCATTACCATGCTGCGCGATGTTATGCACCCCATAACGGTGGCACGTCGTCTGATGGAGAAAAAACGTCATGTCTTTCTAGGCGGTCAGAGTGCACTAGATCTAGCCCTCAGCACAGGCAGTGAACGGTTGCCCCCGGGCGCACTGATCACTGAAAGCGCTCAGCAAGCGTTGCAAGAGTTTATGCAACAAGAGGCGCAGAGTATGGACACCACATTTGCACGGACCGAACTGGATCAAGCACGCACCGATCCAAATGGCGATACCGTTGGCGCCGTTGCCATCGATGTGGACGGTCTCATTGTGGCGGGCACTTCGACGGGCGGCATTACTGGCAAATGGCCAGGTCGCATTGGTGACACTCCGTTGCTGGGTAGCGGTACCTATGCCGAGAATTCCGTTGGTGGCATCTCAAGCACTGGCCACGGTGAGACTATAATGCGCTACAATCTGGCGCAGCGCATAATGACCGCCATTCAGCATCAACATCAGTCAGCTCAGGCAGCCGCCGAACAGGAGGTTCAGCAGATGACAAAGCGCCTTGGCGGCACTGGCGGCGCCATCGTCATCGACCACAAAGGCAATGTGGGTATCAGTTTTTCCACAAGCCGCATGGCTTGGGGATATGTGTGTGATGGCATTATTTATTACGGCATCGAGCAAGGTCAGGTGCTGCAGGAGCCTCTGTTGGACACACAAAATTAAATCTTGTACACAAGTCCTCTATTCGTTATGTACTCAAAATAAATTACTATAATAATGCACAAAAATTAAATCTTACCTATTTAAACATATTGAATATACTAGAGCAATGCGTGACTGCATCCAGAACACATCCATTTTCGTGAATGTTGGTAAATGTTTTAGGTCTGAGACTGAGTGCTATGAGTACTTTCAATGCCGATTATACAGTGTAAGGTAGTGTGCAATACATAAGGTGTACACTATGATTTATGTGAGTAGTTATAAGGTTATACACTTTGTTTATTAAAGGGAACCGACGTCGTGTGGATGAATATAAAATAGTCGGCTTAGACACCGTCTGTCTGTTTATATAACGCGCCTCTTTTTGTTCCGGTTCACACATCAATTAGAGTTTACTATGAGAAATGAGTACACTAAATTTGAGTAGGTAGTGGGGAATAAATGCATTCATGCCAGTCTCTAATATATACCCTAATCATGGGTCTATGTGGTCTATATACATTCTTAGGTCTACCTCCTCGCTTACGTTGCTATTTTAATTACAATTGTCCAACCTCCGAGTAAGAAAACAAGGTTTATAAAATAGATAAAAAAGAAACCTGAGATGAAACTGAACTCGAGGAATTGACACACTCTCTTGGCATCCCAATTGTTGGAACTTATAGAGACTGTGATAGAGCTACTCAACCGCCCTTGGGTGCCACTGCGAGCTGCGATTCGTGCGCCTCGGTGGTGCCATAGCAGTATTTGGCCGCCTCGTTGCGGTACTTGTTCTCGTGCTCGACCGAATGCGAGTTGGTGCGGCACTTGACCAGGCATAGCTCGAAATGATCGACCACGCTGGCGTATATGTATTTTTGTGTATCCAATGCCTCGAGTACCTGCTCCAGCAGTGGTTGCTTGTTCGGATGCAAGCAACACGACACGCAGTATTCGTATATGGAACAACAATGCGATGTTGCATTACAGCTTCTGCAGCTATAGTAGCTGATATCGGAAAGCTCCAGGTCGCAGCAGCCATTGGGCAGTAGCTGCTCACGCAGGCAGACGAAGCCACGTTCGTCAGCCAACAGTTGTCGGCCCTGAACTGAGTTGCGGCATCGTAGCTCCCGATCGCGCGTACGATTGAGATGCTCCTCAGGGGGCAGCAGCTGCTGTTGCCAGAGTAAGGGGCGCGTCCGTTGCACTTTGTACTCATCATAATGCAATCCACTGAAGGCGCCCTCCTGCATTGGAGGAGGGTCAAGAATATATTCTCAAACAAAGCATTGCGACACTTACCCGATCGAATAGATTGCCAAATATGTAGACAAGGACGAGCAGCACAAGGATTATGTAAATAAAGCGACGTTTCAGCAGGCGTGTGAGTGCAGCTGGCCACATCGTATGCGAATACGGACATGGGCATCGGCATCATTGCCAGCGGCGTTCCGTGGGTTCTTGGTTGGCTTAAAATTGTAAACGATGCTGTTGTTCCAGCAACTGTTACTTTTGCTGCTGCACAGCGTTTGAAGTGCTTATCCACGGCATGCGTGCTCTTTGCACAAATTAGTTTTTTGCTGATGCTCAAACAGACGTGGGCATTATTCCCAAATGTATTTTATGCCAAACAGCTGATAGCGTTGCCACATGGCGCACAAATCATGTGTTTATAGCGATTGTTGTTGGCAAATGTAATCGAGAAGTGCTGCCACCTTTTTTATAGCGACACCAAACCTAGTTTATGTATTTCAAAATGTAAACAAATTGACTCGACTTTAAATGTAAATTCAACCACAGCTGAAAAGTACAATTTCAATTTTTCATTTTATAAAATATTTAATAGTGTCCAAAATCAAAGTAACATTATTTTTCACAATTTTAATAAAATATAAATCTCAAGAAGCATTTTCGTAATACTGACGTCCAAGTTATTATAGATATTAACTTTCCTCTTCCGATGACGAAGCCTCCAGTGCTTCCTGCTCAGCCTTATAATTTCTGATTCTTTCTAGCAAAGCCCTATCGGCTTTCAGACTATTAAAGTCTATGTACGATTTTGTAGCACAGCCGGCCACTGGACACCGAACGCTGTTGTTGTCCTTTATCAAAGCTGTCACAGATTCCCGATCGTAGTAATGTCCACACTTCGTGTTGCGCACAGGATCCACCATGAGTGCCTTCGACCAGGGATCGTACAAAGAGACAACATTAACGACTTCGATGTCATCTGCTTCAGCAACATTCGATTCACCCAAAATTTCTTTTTTGAACTCTTTGTATTCAGCAGTTAGTTTTATGTTTACGCGTTTCTTTTTTGTTCTTTTCGTTTAGTTCTTCGAGCTTCTCTCTAAACTCTTCTAAAGTGTTACTATCCGCCGATGCCTGTCTCAAAGTATTATCAATACGCTTCTGGTTATCCTTCAACCGAATCAGCCTTTCGCCAAGCTGCAAACGTTTGTTTGTCATTTCTTCTGCAAGTTTCTTCATTTCGTCGCGCACATTGTCACCGAATCCTGTGAAGAATTTACAATCCTTTTATAATGATCATACAAAAAACACAGTCGATTTACCATCTTCGAATGACTTAATGAGCTCCGTGCTCTCGATAAGACTTCTTTTAACTGCATCGATATCGGAAATAAAATCCATAATTTTATCTTTTGAAAACGAATTGGCAAATACGCTAAATTCCAACGCAAGAAGTTAAGGAGCTGAAATGAAATGTCTTAATAATCGGAACCAATGTTATCGGATTAGTTAATCGATTTGATTTATTTAATTAATATTTTTCGAATAAAATACTAAGCGCGTCTGTCAAAAATATAGTAAATTGTTGGAACACAAGATGTGTAGTTGTAAAACTACAATATCGATTTTTCATAAAAAGTATATATTCATTAAAATTTGGCAATATTTGAGTTTGATGCATACATTTTTAAGAAAAATCATAAACTTTGCGTTTTTTGTTCACCGGCAAGCAAATGAGCTAGTTCATTTGAACAAATGAAAGCACTGCAAGTTCAATGTGACTCCGCTAGCACCAATACAACTCTAGACAACAGCCGCAAAGAACGTTAAGAAGCCGAGGCCGAAGTGAAAGTGCCAAAGGCCCGTATGAGCCCAGCATAGAAACAACGTAGCTGCGTTCTAAACAGAACAGCTGCCTGGCAAGCAACGCACACATAGAGGCAGTACTGCGAGGAGCTGACAATCGGTACAAGGCGCTGCGCACCCCCACGTCACGGCACAGCACTACAGGGCAACCTGAGGAGGAGCAACAGCTGTTTGCAGACACGCACGCACACACATACACCTAACCGCAAAAGCACACAAAATGCCACACACACAGTCGGGACAGAGGTGGCTTTACACCTGCCTGTTGGTGTGCGCTCTGCCTACATTGTCACTGGGCCTGCTGGAGGGTCTATACTGTGGCAAGGAGAACTGCTACGATGTGCTCGGCGTGACACGTGAATCCTCCAAATCGGAAATCGGTAAGGCATATCGCCTGCTGGCGCGCAAGCATCATCCCGATTTGCATCGTGGCGAAGAGGCCAAGGCGCTGGCAGAGGAGCAATTCAAGCTGATAGCCACCGCCTACGAGATCCTGCGCGATGAGGAGTCACGCACCGACTACGATTACATGTTGGACAATCCGGATGCGTACTATGCGCATTACTATCGCTACTACCGACGACGCGTGGCGCCCAAGGTAGATGTGCGAATAGTGATTGTCGTCACGCTGACCATCATCTCGGTGATCCAGTACTATTCTGGCTGGCAGCGTTACGATGCGGCCATCAAGTACTTTGCCACTGTACCTAAATACCGCAACAAGGCGCTGGACATAGCACGCGATGAGGTACAGGAACGTGTGCACAATCGCAGGGAAAGAATCGAAAGAATCTTTCGAAAACGGAGCAGAAGGAGGAACTGGAGCGCATCATACGCAAGGTAATCGAGGAGAAGATGGACGTGCAGGGTGGTTACGCGAAACCAACAGTGTGGGATGTGCTCTGGGTGCAGTTGCTCATCTGCCCGTACACACTCTTTAACTTTCTGGTATGGCACGCCAAATGGTTCTGGCGTTTCACCATACTGAAGCAGTCGTACGGCCGGGAGGAGCAGCTCTATTTGATACGGCGTCACATGGGCATGGGACAGCATCAGTTTAACTCGCTGGAGGATAAACAGATCGAAGAGTACCTGCACTTGGAGCTCTGGCAGCGCGACAACTTTGCGGCGTGGAAGGCCGAGCAAGATGAGGAGATGAAGAAGAAATTGGCCGAGAATCCGCGCTACAAGGCCTACAGGCGTTACATGAAGAACCATGGACCTGGTCGCATTACCTTCGAGGACTAAGACGACGCCTGTTGATGTTCAAGTTTTATTGTTCCATCTCGTCGCCATCGGCATAGCTAACTGTAATTTATTATCACAATTTCAACCTTACCTCGTCAACCTAAATAATTCATAACCGATTTTTTTTCCTAGTACGTTTTTTATACCATTTTTTTTTTACATTCATACATATATGACTTCCACTGTGTTGGGCAAAGTTTTGCAATAGTTTAAAAATAAATTATGTTAATAATTCTGTAAGCCATGAAATTCTGCCCATGGGCGCATGGCCAAAACATTGACCTCTCCACAAAACCGGTCCAAAAACGTGCTTCGTCTTCTGTTCAGAACAGCAGCCGCCACAGCGCTGGCCATCAACGTAGAAACGTGTGATGAGCACATTAATACCCCTCCGCCCTTTCCTCTTTCCAGAAAAATTAAGCAAAAAAAACAAAAACCTTCCCATATTTTAAACATAAAGAAAAGAGAGACCGAAAAAGTTGTTAGCTTAATTGTCCGAATTTTTTATAGCAAATATACAATTACGATATTGAATGAAAACATTACACATTGCAACATTCATTTACGATAACGCATAACAATACTGAAATTCGAGACAAAGCAAGAAAATGCAAGTACAGTAATCGCTCGCCAACTGCAACCGGATACCGAATGAAGTCAATCAATTGGAGAAAGCTTTAAACTATTTGCGAATTTCGAAATGGTTCCACTTAGCGAGCGGGCACTGTGCGATTATTATTGAGTTGCTTCTTTTGAAACGCAGCTCTCGTGTATACAGTTGTTCTCGATTTATGTGTCGCAGCTGATTTAGTATAATAGTTGGTAGGGGATAAGGAGGGGGAGAAGGGAGAAAGGAGAAAAGAAAAAGAGATCATTAAGACATTGTTGATCCATTATTCAAAAGAATATGTTGGAAACCGTTGCCAACTCGGCTTTATTTACACAGCTTGCGACAACTATTCTAATTTACCCATTTATGGTTACGATGAAACTACTGCTTACAGGTGGGTGGTTGTGGTGGTGGTGATGGTGATGGTGATGGCTGGGTGGGTGGTTGGTTGGTTGCTCTAGGGTATTTAGGGCAATGTTGATGGCGTAGATAATGACAATGTCGGGGATGACATGAGGGAAAGAGGGGGAAGTAGGAAGCGCTAATCAATCAAGTATTTGGTATCGTTGACCAGATCTTCAGCATCCAGAAGATCACTGACCAGCCCATACGGTCCCTTGCCATGCTGAACGTTCTGGAACTCGTTCTCATCCAGATCGGTGTCATGATAATCATCCAGATCGTGCTCCGTCTCGTCGGCATCCTCGTCGTTGAACATGAAATCGTTCGTCACAATGCACTCCTCCAATACCTTGGTCTGTTCATCAGCTGCCGCCTGATTGAGGGAAGTGTTGCCCAGGGCCACGCTGTCATCCTCGAAGTCATCGTCATCACCGTCCACATCGTCGATGTCTTTGTACCGCATGCGGTGCGCTAATCTTCGTTCAATCCGCTGATTCTGCTGCTGCTTCTTCTCTTCCTGTTCCTTCTTCTCTTGCTCCTCCCGCTTCTTCTCCTCTTCTTGTTTCTGCTGCTGCTGGCGCTGTTGCTTCCGCGTCGGCAGTCGCTGAAGTGCCGCCTTGCCTGACTCCGTTTCGACGATGCGACTGATACGATGTTGCTCCATGTGTGTGGCCAGGTAGCTCTTCTTGGTGAATCCCTTTTCGCACTGCGTGCACTGGAACTGTTTCTTGCCCGTATGCGTGCGCCGATGCACGGACAGCACGTGGGCATAGGCGAATCCCTTGTTGCACACCTCGCACACGTAGGGTCGCTCGCCGGTGTGGATGCGCTCGTGTTTCTTGCTGCTGCCAAAATCCGAGAACCGCCGCTCGCAATAGTGACAGCCGTAGGGCTTCTGCCCCGTGTGGACGCGCATGTGACGACGCAGCTCAACATTCGAGATGAATGCCTTCTGGCAGACTTCGCAGGGATACGGACGCTCGTTGTTGTGACGTCGCATGTGGGCGTTGAGCGCATGCTGATACTTGTAGGTGTTGCCACAGATATCACATATCTTGGGCTCCGTGGAGCGTCGATTGCGTGACATCATGCTCCCGCTGCTGCCGTTAATGCTTATGCCCAGGCTGCTGCTGCTGTTGTTGTTTATGTTAGTGATGTCGTTATTGTTGTCATTACTGCTGCCGATGGTGATGCATGGAGCCACTTGCACCTCGTCCTGCAATTCGTCAGACAACTTGTAATCATCATCCTCCAGTTCTAGTTTCTGTTCATGTTCTAGTTCCTGCTCCAATTCCTGGTCCAGCTCGAGATCCTGATCCGAATCGCAATGTTGCTGCTCCTTGATGGGATCCGTCGCCCAGTCGACGTCTAGTGCCAGCATTTTATCATCTTCATTATCGGTCATATCTTGCAGCACAATTGTTGTTACAGTGTCGTCCTCTGGCTTCACCAAGGCCAGCGTATCCGCAACATCGTCTGTGTAATACTTTATTTTAGTGGAGACCGGCTCCGTTTCGAGACGTTTGATTTTCAGGCTCGAGGGCAACTTAAGCTGCTGTTGCTGCTCCAGTTGCAATTTGTCGACATCCACCAGCAGCGTCGCTGTCGTTGCCGATTGGAACACTTTTTGCGCCTCGAGGCATTTCTGCTGGAAACGATACGTGATGCTCAGCTCGTCGCGACAAACGTGACATATCTTGTCCGGCAATTGTGTAAGCAGGGGGTCGGTCCAGCTGCAATGCACTGCAACTGCGTATCTTGTCCACAATTTGCATGTGAGGTGTATCCAAATCCTGGCCATAAATGGAACAATAACCGGGCTCGGCGCGCAAGCATATTAGGCAGACAACGCCTAGATCCACCAGGCGAGATCCAGGGGCCAAATTACGCGGCATTGATTGCATACAGATTCACACATACAAGTCTGAATGCAATTTATTTTTGTGTGTCTATTTTGTGCGTGTTGCGCTTTTTTGTTATTATTTCCTGTCAAACACTATCGATAGTTTTGACATTCAATTATTGCAGCCCGATGTAGGGTAACGCCACCAACGAAGTTATCGATGAGCCCTGGAAATTGTGTGACATCAGTGGAGAACATTTGACCTTTCTGATCAATTTAATTGGCTGTAAGTCTGTATTGTTTGTGCACAAATTTTAATATCTTCAAATAAGCCTAAGAAATTAAATAATGCATAGTTTTATTAATCACTCAATCATGCAAAGAAACGTTGACAATAAATGCAACCATAATCGTCTGTTGCTGCTATCGATAAATAAGAAACATATAAATATTTTTTTGAAAACTCTCAGCAAGCGACAAGTTATTTAGCTACGGTAAAAAAATTCAAATGAAAATTTTCTTTTTGATGTAAAGAACATAAAGTTTTCAGTCAATTTTCTTCAAATTGTTTTATTCCGTTGAATATTTCGCTCAACGATTTAACAGGCAGGTTTTTATTTCATTGGCACGCTACAGACACAAAAAAGCAAAAAATTAACGAAAACAAGAACATTCGAACGCAGTTATCTGAATTGTGGTGCATAAATTTATTTTGTTTTGTAGAAGAAGCACAATGTCGCACAATCCCATAAATAAGTTGTCACGCCAACTAATTGAGTACTTTATTATCTATCCGGAGCCCGAGGATGAGGCTCCACCGCGTTTCCAGCGCTATGGCGAACTGATTCGCTACCAAAACGAGAAGCATGGCGAACTGGGAGATTTGAGCATTGCGGCAAGTAGAATCAACTGGTCATGCTATGCCCAGAAGAAGGGATTGAAACTGCGCTTTGAATCGGAGCAACTGCTTCCAGATGACAAGTCTGTCCAGGAGCTGTTGGAGGCCAGTCAGAAATGGATATTTTCGTTGCTGAGTATCACAAAGTTGCGAAAGGAACGTTATGCCTTGCGTTTCCAACGTGCCCCAATTATTGCGCACGTCTTGGGCGCCATAATGCTTGAAGGTGACAACTATGGACGGTACAAAAAGCCAGATGACCCTAACCAACCGACAGCTCCCACTCTCTGCTTGAGCGTGCATGAACAGTTCTCCGAATCCGAAATCGGGAATACCAAAGAGTTGCACAAGTTCCGTGCCAATCAACTGTCCCTGATTGTGCGTCGCCTACTGGAGTATGCCAACTGGCGCATCGTCGAACCTGATGACCAGACGGAGGACACTCTGCATGTTAGCATCGATTGCAATAATCAGCCTCGTCGCGTTTCCGCCGAGCAAATGGATCAGCAGTCAAAGGTTCGCCTTGTCTGCGGTCCAGTACTGGAACCGATTAAGAAGAACGCCACTAATCTCACCAGTGGCAGCTACATGGCGTAAGTGGTCACTGCCTACTGTCAGTGTTTCAAATCACTAACTAACCATGATTCTCTATGATTCAATACAGCCTGCGGTCCAACGACATGCTTTTGATTGCCATGCATCGCCATGGATTTCGCGATTCCTCTAGGGACAATGATTTTGAGGCTTTGATGCAGCGTCTGGGCCACGCAGCTGTAATTGTAGATCTCTTCGAAGTGCGTCACAGCAGCAGCGCCACTGTCGTGCGCAATGGCTTGGGCAGTTCGAAGGGAGCCAACTATGTACTCTACAATTCAGCTCGTCTGGAGACACTGCTGCGCACCTTTGCAAGCAATGTGAACGAGGGTGTCTACGAACCGTTGCCGCCGCTCGAGAAAATCGATCTCAGTCTGCTTGAGGATGAGGTGCGTATCTTAATACCACTATGGATATTCACATTTGTTGCTTTACACCTCCATCTGTAATCTTTGCAGTTGGACTGGCAGCTTATCTATGGATATTTGCTGGCATTCCCCGAGATGCTGGAGTCAACAATGGTGCAGCTGAAGCAAGGCCAGTGCGGAGTGCATCTACTAGTGCGCTACATTGTCAATTTGGCCAGTCTCTTCAGTCGCTATTATCGCAACAAACAGATTCTTCTACAAAAACGTGACAATCTGATGCCCACACTCTATGCTCGCATCTATTTGGTCAAAGCAGTTCGTCAGGTGCTGAATTCAGCTCTGGCGCTGCTCGGCATTCAGCCTGTAGACTATATGTAAATACGAAACATACACATATGTATGTATGTATGTAGAACATACAAACTATTAGGTTTACTTAACATCTACATGTAGAACATGCAAACTGCTAAATTTTTTTTATTATTTTTTCATCACTCTTCTTTTTTACGTAATGTACAAATAATTTTAAAATTTTACAATTTAAGCTACGTTTCTATGAATACGACTTAAAATTAACCCGGACTGTGCAGCCGTAATAAGTTTGTTCGTTAACATCTAAAGGCGAACCCTTGCAAAAGGCTATATACATACATACATATGTGAAAATCAAAAAAAAAAAAAAAAAAAAAAAAAACACACATAGTCTAAGACATCTGAATGGCCATTGTGAAACTAGTGTTTGGGCTTTGAGCATTTTAAAGACGAAGCATTCGAAATGTTCCCTAGAGTCGGAAATAGTCTTAAGAAGTTTATGTCGAATTTCATTAAAGGGAACTTATCGATGTCAATTTACGAAATCGTATCGCGACAAAATATACAATATATACATATGCTTCAATATATACAAATATATTATATACTATGTATGTGTGTGTTCACATTCTCTTTTTGATGTCGTTTAACAAATTGAATAAAGAGAGAACCGTCGCGACGACGGCTTCAATAATTCATTTTCTATTTCATTAAGAAACTAACGGTTTTATTCTCATAATTTTTGCAAGGGCTTTTTCAAGTTCCGGCTAGCCGAATGCGAATCTTCTATCTCTCTCGGTTTCGTTAATTTACTCTCTCCATCTCATTTCTAAGTATCGTTTTGTAGCTTTTCATTTACAATGAAATTTGGCATTATTTTGCACACACACACACACACACACACACACACACTAAGCACACTCTCATTCACACTGATAGGAAACATTAAGCATAATACTATTTTGGAACATGCCAAAAACGAGAAAGACCTCATCTAATCTGTTGCTTCTGGCGATTGAACTCGGCGATAAACTCGATATTCTGTCGATTATTGAAGAACAACTGCTCCAAAAGGCGCGTACTACCCAGCGAATTGGCTTTGGTGCCCAGGCACATATTGTACTGTGGTGCATCCAATTGCACATCACAGCTAATGTCATGAAAGATGTGCACCAGCGTCGGATCTGGAGCACGAAATACGCTTAGACGTCGCCACTGTTCGGCAGCTTCATTATAATCCAAAGGAACTTCCGCGGTGTTAGATAGGAAACCACGTTGCCTGGTACCCACACGCACAATCCTCTCCAGAAACTTGACATCCTCCAGTCCCCAGCCAGTAATATCCTTGTCAAAGCCATTGATATCCTCATCCAGTATGTCCGACTTGTATATGGCGCAAATGCCGAAGCCATAATGCCGGAAATAGCCGTTCTCATCGTCAGTGGGTGGAGATTCGTTGCCGCCATCCGGTACGTCACGTCGCTTTGGATCGAACTGGCTGTACACAATGGGCAGATAGACCTGACGACCACGTTGCGTGTGCATGCGTACCCGTTGCAGTGTCTCCACGCTGAACACCATGTCGACATCAATGAACAGAATGATATCCTGCTGTTCTATATACGACGATCGTGCAGCAATGTCCAAGGCGACGCCACGCGAGAATTGTCCACTGCGCTGTATATAATTGATCTGTTTGTAGATGTGCCGCGCCCGCAGATCGCTTAACAGCTTCAGATGTGCGGTCAACTCCTCGCGCGGGCCAAAGATGACCACCAGTAGATCACAGTGCTGCGATGCCTCGATGCAGATGCGTTCGTAGGTCAATAGAAAGCGTTGGAATGTTGCCAGCCGTCCGGCTATGGGTAGCACAAAGACGATCTTGTCTGGCGGTGGTGTCAATAGGTTACTAGCCATGGTAAAGTGACTGCTCAGGCGGGAAATGCTGCTTTGCAGGAGATTGCCCAGCAAACCTGTGGAGGACAAAGCTTGAATGAAATTCAGGTACATTATTTGAGGTAATAAGCACAAAGGTAATCCCACAATCACAGCAGTAATTCTGTAATTATAGATTAAAGAGTAGCTTTCTCTTTGTCAACTCACTTTGCTGCAGCGTCACATTGTAGAAATCCTCATCGAGTTCCTTGACAAAGATACCTGTGAAGGCGCGTTGCACATAGAGATGTCGTCGCACCGGCACTGTCATCTTTTTGCCACGATACTTCTTGTAGATCAACAGTAGATCCAATATCAAATCCTGACCATGTAGCGCATCTAGTCGATGATAACCGTAAAGTAGCTCACGGAACTCGATGACACGTCCACGTTGACGCGAATAGTAGTTGATATTCTCCATCACCTCCGTGATTACATCCTCGAGACCTTCACGCATGGCCGAATCAATCTTCTGCTTCGGATTCGCCGAACCCGTCGTATACAAACTACGAGAGATGAACGACCAGTCCAAAAGATCCGCTGTGCTTTCGGGCACAAACTTGTTTAGCTCAGGGCTTATGCCTGCAAGTAAGAAAAGATTGAAATTAGACGTTGCATCAATAGTGTACAGTCTTATGGAGAGTTCTATAATTAAATTCAACTCCAGTTCCATATGACCTGAATCTTTAAACATATAAGGATGGGGTCAGTCGGCCGTCAACTAATTTGCATGCAGACAGAGTTTGTGGCCACATGTAGGCATAGACTCCATAGCTGAAGATGAACATGAAGGCATGATAGATGTCTATGTATGTGTATTCACTCCATAGATGATATGGTAGGCGGTCCCCTGCCATTTGAAAGCATTCCCAGTGAAGTTTCCCCAGTAAACTTGGCCCGATATAATCGTGTTCTTCCAACATGTGGTTCGGGCTAACGCTTCTCTTGACGCTGCAAACGATCTACGCAGTGTTTGGCAGGGCTTCACCAGTTGCTGTTGGCGAACGGGATCCTCCGCAGCCAAATGAGAACGAGCGCAACGCTAGCTATTGGCTAGAGCAGGCGCAACAGCAGCTCGAAGCGCGTTTGCAGCGGGCACACACTGCGGGCAATAACGACAATCGTCGGGCCAAGAATGTGATAATGTTGCTGGGCGATGGCCTCTCGGTTACCACAATGACTGCGGCGCGTATACTGAAGGGTCAGCACGTTGGACAAACTGGCGAGGAATATGAATTGGCTGTGGACCAGTTTCCCTACTCTGGTTTCAGCAAAACCTATTGCACGGACAGCCAGACAGCGGACTCAGCATGTGCTGCAACGGCCTGTTTGACCGGCGTGAAGACCAACTATGGTAGCATTGGTCAGAGTGCGCAAGGCACACCGGTGGAATCCATTGTACAATGGGCACAGCGTGCTGGCAAGGCAACGGGCATTGTGACCACAACAAGGCTGACGGACGCCAGCCCGGCGGCTGCATATGCACACGTGAATCGACGCTCCCAGGAGCTGGACATTGGCCGTCAACTGATTGAGGAGGCACCGGGACGTTATCTGAATGTTATATTAGGTGGGGGCCTAGGTAAGTTTGCCAGTGAGCGTACGGATGGACGTGATCTGCTCCAGCAATGGCATGACGCCAATCCAGGTGGTTGTTTTGCACGTACACTGAGCGAGCTGCGTGACTGCAGTAGCAGCGCTGGCAATGGCAGCCTCTTGGGTGTATTTGGTGACAGTCACATGGCCTACCATCTGGCGGCACCACAGGATCAGCCACGTCTTAGCGAAATGACAGAAGCGGCTATTGAACATTTGTCGCGCCAGCCAAATGGATATTTCATTTTTATCGAGGGCGGTCGCATCGATCATGGCCATCATGAAACACGTGCTGGGTATGCGCTGGACGAGATGCTTGAATTTGATGCGGCCGTTGAGGCGGCAGTGCGTCTTAGTGATGCTCAGGAAACACTGGTTGTTGTCACGGCAGATCACTCCCATACGCTGAGCATGTCGGGTTACGCCAATCGTGGCACGTCCATACTGGGTTTGGATGCAGCTCAGCGTGACTTGGATGGTGTTCCGTACAGCACCCTGAATTATGCCATTGGCAAGTGGCAGAGTCTCAACAAGGCCGGCAAACGGGAGAATCCTGCCCCACATCTGAGCAGAAGTGAGTGAATCTTTGTTAATAAGATGCAAAAACTTATTTGTTAATCATTTGCTTTGCCTGTGAGATTAGCTTCCTTTACGCCCAGCTATATACTTGGTAAGGGCGTTCACTCGGGTGAGGATGTGGCTATCTTTTCTCAAGGTCCTCAGTCGCATCTCTTTAGCGGCGTCATGGAACAAAATCTGTTGCCGCATCTGATGTCCTATGCATCTTGCATCGGACCGGGTGCCACAATTTGCAAGGAGAGCCAACAGAAATAAGCGCACACACATACTAACAAATACAATTGCTTGTATCGATATGTTTAGCATTTGCAATGTAAATTTCTGTTTCGTGTTAATTTAAATAAAGCGCCGCGACGTTAACAATCTAAGTAACCACTTCGAAAAATTCTATTTATCGATTTCAAGCAGTGGCTCACTGCCATACATATCTATCGATAATGGCCCAAGTATTTGGTATTTAAAATACTGCACAAGAATTAATCGATAACTATTTTAAATATGACACATTGCAATCGAATTGCAATTTAACGGGCGAATGGCAAAAGTTTCCGTTTTCAATTTGTATACTCTGATATTTTCATTTAATAATTTTAATTTACCTAGAATATTATGATCTTCGAAGTGTCGTTTGCCGTTATCCTTATCTGGAATGGCGGCGGGCGAAACGCTGGGCAGCATGTAGGTACTGTCATCGGGTACCTCCAGATACTTGGCCATCCGCTTAATGTCGCGATGCAGGAGCAGCGACTCCTGACGCAATTGCTCAGCCTTGAGTCCCTGCACATACGAGTGCAGCCTATACATAAGCGGTGCCTGTTTGATCGGGTGCAGCGTGATGGCATTGTGGATCTCCTTGCGTTTCAGCTTGCCCGTGTAGGCGTTGCGTCCGCTCGAATTGTGACGCAAGATGTACTGCATCTGTGTTCCAAAAAGAAGATATGTACATATATAAATAAGCAGCACGCAAAATAGGTTGCAATACCCACCTCATAGTTCCAGGTGCAGGGTATACCGGCAAACTTCTGCACACAACGGCCAACCTCGACGTCCTCATGTGTGCTATAGAGATTCTTCAAACACGTCGGTATATGCGGAGCCACACGACGCAGTGTCTCACTGCTGAGTATAACACCGGGACCGCCCATGCAGAAGTTCTCATCGAATTCGAGGGACAACAGACCGAACTCCTCGCTGTTACCCTTGCCCGCCTGCCCTATAAACTGTGGCTTTGAGCTGTCAATGGAACGCAAAAAACGTTCCAATTTATCTGGCTCGATATAAACATCATCGTCGGCACGTATGAACCACTCGAACCGATCGATATAATGCTCATACATATAGTACAGCATCATAAAGGATTTCTTTTGCGGCGGATATCGATCGTCGACATTCTTCAGCCCCACCACGGGCAACTCCTCTGAATAGCTGCCCTCCGAGCTGAAAAACGCAATGCGTCCGGGCACCTCCTTGCCCCACGTATCGTACACAGCTCTGGCCCGACCTTCGATAAAGCTCTTGGCCGTCATGACGCCCACGAATACCAAATTGCGCTGCGAGTTCTGTATGGTATCCTCATCGTTAAGCCCGATTATCTCATTGGGTGTCTTCAGGTTTGTCGGTCGCAGACTGCAGCGTTTAACAATCTCCAGCGCGCGATAGTTCTTCAGAACTGTGCCAATGCAGAGCCCCAGTGCGATGCCAAAGCAAGCAATGATAAGCGTCTTGCGCTTGGTCATCGTGTGTTGCAGCATTGTGGCAGAAGACGGTTCTGGTTTGCTGGATCAAGCCAGAGTTAGCTCGTTAACATGGGAGCGCAGCTGGAAGATGGAATCAAATGGGAAACAAAGCATTAAAATATGTATATAAATATTTATTATTATAATTATTAATAAAAGGAACTGTCTCACAGAATAAAAATGTGCTGTATCTGAAAGACCTTCCCTAGACTGAAAAATGCTGTTCAGCTTTTCTATTGAAACAGAGCAGCTCCTTCATCGACGAGTTGACGCTCTGCGGTATCCATGTGCATATGTTTCCTTCTAATCCATACAAAGGCTGAACAGTCACAAGGGAATGTGCTTGGTAGTTTCTTCGCCTTCTTTGCATAGTCTACACTCTGTACCTGAAGATAGATGCATCTTAACTTGGTGATAGTTCACCTACTAATGCCCACAGAGGTAACCAATAAGGAGATGAACATAAATACATACATACTATTGGCTTTCTTTTTGTAATTCCCGCTGGCTCATCTCTTTAAACACTCTGCTTAAGCAAAGCAGAAGTTGCATATATCAAATACCCCCTTAGAGATTTCGTTTATCATGCTCACACTACACTATGTAAGGAATAAGAGCATGTTTATGGTGTTCGTAGTGTATACGCATTTTTCACATTCTCCACATTCTTATGGCTTTTATATTTAAGTATTGCTCACGCTTGGTTTTCTTGGAATTGGAATTCTCGCTCTTTGGGCGCTCTATTGACGTTAGTTAAACAATTTTATGATCTTGGTGCACTTGTGTCAGTCAGATAATGTATCCGGCCACTTCGTCGGAGCGCACAAGAGTGAACCGAAGATCAAAGAGAAGGCGGAACAGAGGCATAAGCGGCATACTCAGTCAACAGATACAGATCAAGTACTTAGATACTTGAGCTGAGATTGAAAATAAACGACAACGACGACGACGTCGACGTTGCCATCTCAGCTGGCATCTAATTTTAGATGCTCGCCTGTTGCAGCGCTCAAATTGGACATTGTACAGATGTAGGTTCCATCAATTGGATGGTGCCCCGCATAGATTCGGTTCCATGTGCCGGCAAATGGGGGAGGCATGGGAGCACCTATGAAAAACGTCTGGATCTTGGATTTACGTGGCGTTGTTCGCTTTGCTATTTGTCCGGCCTCCCGCACACATACACACACATACACACACACACACACGCACACACACCTTGGTCTAGTCTTTGCCCCTGTGCGACGACCGCACATAAATGCTAATTAAATAAACAAACAGCTCAGAAAACTATTTGGTCTAACAAAACCAAACCGATGATCGGTTCGGATCGGTTGAGAGTTGCTTTAATTTGAGTTTGTTTGGTTAGCAATGCGAAATCTTTTTGTTTTATATCCCGAGTTGGCTTCTTCTTCGAATTTACGCACCGCATTTGGCGCGCCTAATGGCCTTCAACCTCCTCCCCTCTGTTAATCGTCGACGTCTCTTTTTCTCTCTCGCTCTGACTCACCTTTGCAGGTGTTTATGGGCCAGCGGTCAGTTTCTGTTTAAACGCTCTAACTCTGTCTGCATGTGTGTGTGTGTGTGTGTATCTGTATCTGTACTAGTATCTGTGGCTGTGTGGGGCATGAGTATCTCAATTATGCAACTGACTATTGCTGGATAGTTCGGACGTTGTGTTTATAGCAGATAATAACTCAATTTCATTATTTTTCTTTGTGGACTCACTTAATGTGCGTGCAAGTTGTGTGTGCGAGTGTGTGCCAGTGTGCGTGTGTGTGTGTTTGTTTTTATTTTTTTTGGGATTACCTCAGATTGCTTATCTGCAGCTTTGTTCAACAATATGCATTAACATTCAACGAACAATCTTTGCAAATGTATAAACTATTGAGAATAAATTGATTGGTAACGCAGACGATTCAATGAAATTGGAAAAATTGGTCAGAATTTAATGAAGAAATATTCCCTTTAAATTGAAATAAAATGTTTAACGATTGAAATTTTGGATTGTTCTTGGGTAAAGTTTGTGCAATGCATGAAATATTCTAAGAAATATCCAAAGAATTGAACTTAAAATCAGAGAATAAAACGAAATCTTTAGCCTTTTATTACTACGTTTAGATGATTATAATTTAAAGCTGTAGTATTGTGGTGCCCTTAAATGTGTGGATTATGCGCCTAATTTATAGGTAAATAGTGTTAGCTCATTGGAAAAATATAATATCTGGGCAAAACTTTGTTTTTACAATTTTGTTACTGCTAATTCCAAAATTTCCACATTCACACCTATTAATTTGATCATCACTGTATATAAAATAGATAAAAAACAATTCAGGCAACTTGTCAGAACTTATTAATGTGGATATATGTTTGTATATAAGTACATAAGTCTGTATATTTAAAGTTATCTGCCTGGTAGTTCTAAATTTCATCACTTTTATTTCGTTTGCAGAACTACACTAAAAGCTTCGTTGAACCTGTTTGGCTCCGGGCTCACAAGTACTTAGAGTACATTTGCAAAACTTGAAATAATTTGGAACAAGTCTAAAAGTCACAGCACTAAATGCAGTTAGTCGAAAGGCTCTCAGCTAAACTCTAAAACATATGAGAAAAATCAGATCTTGATCTTGATCTGCAACTCATTTATAAGTTGACGGGATTCAATTTGCATGTGAAATACACGATTGACGTAGTATCCCGTTATCTGAAACGGAAACGGAAGCGGAAACAAAACCATGTGCTTGACATTTTTATGGCTTAATGAATAAGGAAATCGAAGAAAGGAATCGAATGGAAGTATGAATAATATAAATATAATATAATATTTTAATAGAAGGTGTTATGTATTATAATATTATATTATATTATCTTCAAGTTAACGCATTTTGCAGATACATGTGTATCTATATGTGCCACTTGCATGTATCTGAAAGATACACACATTTGACCCTTGGGTCTCTTACAGCACTCACCTGTTGCCTCGTTGTTTGCTGCTTGCAGTTGTTGTTGTTGTTTTTGCTAGAGTTGTTGATGTTGTTGTTGCTGTTGCTAATGAGTCGCTTAATGCACAGCCAGCAGAATTGGACTCGTGCGTTGTTGTGTTTGTTGTTGTTGTTATGTACTTGGGTTGTAGGTTGATAATTTTGCACAATTCGCACACGCGAAATTCGAGACGGTGACGGAGACAAAGACCGAGAGAGAGACAGAGACGGAGAAAGGAGCGACGACCGGACGGATAAGCAAGTGTCGCTCTCTGGCGACTCGTCGCCGTCTCAAGCTGCGACTGCGACTGTCTCTCTCTGTCTCGCAGCCCGTCTGCGGTGGCGGTGGCGGCGACGCTGGGGCAGGAAATGCGAAACTGAGACGCAAGCGCGAAATGCGAGCAAAGTAAAGTGTGTGTTGCAGGCCAAACACTTTAATAGTATGTCGAATAATTGTCTACTGCCAGCAGAGCTCTCTGCAACAACAACAATGACAACAAGATGAAGAACGCCGACAGCGACAGTGGCTGCAACAACAGCAACAACAACAACTTGTTTCAAATGTGTTGACAATTAGACGCCGGCGGGGCAATTAATGTGCTGGGCTTTCAACTTGAACCGATGCAAAGACCACACACACACAAACACACACACACTCGAGCACACACACACACACATTGGCACATACACATTCGCACGATGAAACATGCGCTGTTTAATTATTTTTAGCTGTTGTTGTTGGTTTTATTGCTGCCGCTGTTACGACGATAAGTTCGCAAAGGTCGATCCACGAAACATAAAGCAACAACTTGTTACGAACGCATTTAATTACAGCTACGTCAGCTTTGTTTAATGTTTTCTTCAATATTCAATTATCTTTTTCTCATTTTCACTTTTTGCAGAACTTTGTTAACAACAACAAAAAAACGTACAATTTTTGTGGCTTGTTTGTTGCTGCTGCTGTTGCTGCTTGGTGGTTGCTCTGCGACCAACAACTGTCGTGTCTGTTCGTGTCTGCGTGCGTGCCGCGCACGTTTGTGTGTGTGCGTGAGTGTGCAACAAGAACAAACGTCAAAAAACGATGAATTCCGTTGAAGAACTAACCGAACGAACCGCCTGAGTCGGCGCCCGGTGCTCCGTTTGGCCCAACTTGTCGGCAGAGAGAGCAGACAGACAGAGAGAGAGAGAGCCACGGCATGGCGTGAGCCGAAGAGAGAGAGATCCCAACTAAACGAGAGAGCAGCGCACCACAGAGAGAGAAAACGAGAGCGACCTGCTTGGATTGCCTTACCTTAGCCTTAGTCAACGTGTGTGTGTGGCGTGTGTCGCAAGAGAGATCTGCGTAGCTGATAGCAACAGGCAACAATCGGCCAAGGGAACATACTCTTTCTTCACTCTTCACTCTTCACTCTTGCCGCAGACAACCCTACCTACCTACCTCCCTCCCTGAGGCTGGTGTGTCCATGTGACATGTGGTGTGTGCGTCGTCAATGCGAAATGGACATGGGCAACATGTGGTTCAATCTGAATCTCAATTGGAATCTCGATCGGCTTCATCCACATTTGAATTGTTCTCTCTTTATTTATAATTTTACAGAAACGGCAGCAAATCATTAAACGTTGCGTTAATTTGAAAACTGAAAAAAGTTATTTGCATGTGTGGCCTGATAAGGGGAAAAATACATACGAGTTGTTCAATTATTATACAGAAATCGTCTATAATGTACTTGGACTTTAAATCAAAGATAAGCTTACGGTTAAAATATATGTATGTACATATATATGTACTATATATTTGGATTTACCAGGAGACTGTGACGTTGAAGGAGAGAAGAAATCTCCATCTATCTTTGTTTATATTCATCATGTGTCTATTTTATCCTAATTATAATAATGGCTGGAAATAGAAAAATAATGCCTTGTTTTTATACACATTTGTTTCTAAAAAATTTAGCTTAACGAAGAAGGAAACTGTGTTTTGAAATTTAAAAAAATGTTTATGAATTAGTTTGGTTTTATTCCTTTTTAGAGGGTGTAGTGTGACCCTAGCCATATATTGATCAAATAATGGTTTGTGTCCCTGCTAATCGCAGGCGCTGCCAAAAATTCGCTCGCATTGAATGATTTCATGCATACTTTTGTGAGCGCAACTGTTCAAATTAAATTTTTGCTGCCCCCACTACCCCCTGTGCTACGAAAGGGCGTTGAAAAACGGGGCTTTCCTTAGAAAAATTGAGAAAAACTGGAAAAACTTTCTTTGTTAAGTACTGGACTGAACTGCTTGCAAGTTTACAATGCTCGTCAAAGCTGCGCTATTGGTGTTGCCAGCCGCTGAAGAGCAAACTCTCTGGCAGCGCTGCAAAAAAGAAAACGGTAAATTTTGTAAATTGTGGAAAAATGTTATCACGTGTTGAATGTATAATTTGTAATTGATTGTATTGCGGGAATATTCATAAAAAAAGAATACAAAAAAAAGACAATTGAAATGAGGCTGATGCTGTGCCTGCTGTTTTTTGTGGCATGCAATGGCAGCAGCAATGGCGGCGAGTCCAAACCGTCAATAAGTTCAGCGCAACGAGCAGAGGTCGAAAAGCTGCGCAGCGAACTGAACGCTGCATTCGAGGCTGGTGAACCCGAACAGGCAAGTTAGACATCCCCCAAGCTGTCTAACACTTAACCTGTAACGTGTAATTATAGGATGGTGTTATAGTGCAGCCCAAATGGACTAAGCAGTCACAGGGACCTGCCGCACAGCGACCCACCAGCAAGGTGGTTATCAGCCAAGCCGCACTCAAGGCAACTGAGGCGCTGCGCTCGGAAATCCAACAAGCAGTGGCTACCCAAGGCAATACGGATGAGGTGCAAAAACTGGAGGCAGATATCAAAGCACGCTCTGGGGGCACACAGAGTCCATCAGTTGTTGGTAGTGCACAGCAAGAGATTCTCGGCAGCAGTCAAGAACCGGCTAATCAGGCTAATGTTGTGGATGCATCGCCATTAGACATAGATCTGGCACAACTGCAGCAGCTGGAACTCTCCAAGCGACGCACACGAGAAATGCTTGTGCTTAGTCGCATTGTGGAGAATTTGGAGTTCGAGCTCGGGGAAGATGTGTCGCAATGGTTGCAACTGCATCAAAATGGTACTATATACTTTGTGGGTCGACGCAGCGTGGATTTGATTGTGCTGAAGCAACAAAATCCTGTTGAGGATACTGCTACATTTCGCAGCTTCGCTCTGCTGCAGACTCTACCATTCCCAGCTGGCGTTGATACTATGATTAGCTTTGAGAGATGGAATACCAAGACTCTGCAGCAGGAATGTCTCGTGGTTCTGGCTGCGGAGCAGCAACTGCTCTGGTATCGCCTTGAAAACGGTGTGGGTCTTGCAAAGCTCTGGCAGTGGCCCTTGGGCAGCCAAGTGACCAAACTGTTGCCATTTGTCGTCGAGAATCGCGAGCACTTGGCTATGGTACACAATCGTACGCTTAACATTTATGCCCACGATGTGGATAGTCTGGAATTCTGGATAGTGCAACGTCTGCAGCTGGAAGATCCGATCACTGCGCTTGCCGTGCTCGACACGGGGCGGGAACTGCTCCTTGCAGTGGGACAGAAAGACGAAGCTCTTGTTTATGCCCACAATATTCACGAGTTGTCAGAGGATGCAGCCCTGCAGCTGCAACTGCGTCAGCATCTGGATGCACCGCAGATCGCTGACATTACCGCTTTTCAAATGGGCGGACGCAGCTACCTGGCGTTGGGCGGACAAAAACCACAGATCCTCGCCTACGTACAAGGCCGGTTGCTGCCCAAGACAGTGCTGGGCCAGAACTTTGGCCTGGTGGAGCTATTTATGAATGTGCCCGTGCGCAGCTATCGGGATGATCTGTTGCTGTTGGTGCAACATCGTGTTTACTTCGATACGCACACTCTGCTGCAGCTGGAGGTGCTCGTGTGGAACGGAGAAGCTTTTGAGGCCAGTCTGCCCGCGCCCTGTGAAGTGGGTGCACAGATTCGTCATGGCGCTGGCTGCATGCTGGACGATTTACGTGACGCTGGCCTAATTGGAGCTGCATTGGTTCGTCAGGTACAGCCGCCGTTGCTGCTTGTGCCGCGTCAAGCAGCAACTTCAGGTCTGTTCCGGCTGCACACTCAGCTATTGCCGCGCAACTCGGAGCTGCACGATCTGCAGGAGATTCACAACTTTCTAAGCAAGTGGGTCGAAGACCAGGACAAGCTTGTGCAGCTGGCCGAGCAGCTACTGCAGGTCCCGCCCGCAGCGGAAGCACAGCATATGAGGAAGTAAACACGCCGCTGCTGATCAATGAGGATGCGCAGGTGGATGCACTTTTTGTCAACGATGCACTCTGGACAGCTGAGGATTCCCTCATGGATTTGCATGAACTGTTGCAACAGATACGCCAGCTTAAACAACAGCTAGATCGCACATCCGGCGTACAGCGTGTCAAACGGCAACCGCAGCTCTTCCCCTACGATTACGAGCAGCTTGACTTTGATGTCGTCGAAGCACAGGAACTGATTGTCGATAATTTGAACCATGTGCCCTTCTACATACAGAATGCCACACTGCAGTTCAACGGCACCATTAATGTGCAACGCCTGGAGCTGCTGCAGCATCAAGTTCAAGCGCCACCCGAATCTCTACCCTCAAGCACGCGAGAGCGCCTGCAACTGGCCGGAGATCTGAGCTGCGAGTACATCAACGGTCTGGAGTGGACGCAGTTCATGCAACAGCTTGTCTTGCGTAACGAGCCACTGCAATTGTCGCAGCTGCAGGTGAAAGGCGTAAGTGGCAGTTGAATCCAAAGAGGATCCTTTAGTGTGAATTAAACTGTCCCTTCTATGCTTCCCTTTTTAGGCTGTCGTCTTTGAGGACTCGTTGCATTTGAGTGCGCTGAACGAGCTCAAGTTTCCCGACGACTATCTCTGGTCGCAGAGTAGCTCCAGCAGTATTGTCCGTGCGCCCAAGTACTTTACCCAGACTCTCTGTAGGTTTTGTGCCTCTGACTTAGATTTACTCTAATTGCAATCTTGGGCTCTCTTTGGTTTGCAGCTGTCAATGCTGTGGACACCGATGGCACCATCAATGGACGCGATCCACTGGATGCAATTACACTGAGCGATGCACAGGACTGGCCCGGATCGGTCACGTTCAGTCAGCTGGAAGTAACCGAGGAGTTGCAGGTAGATTTGTTAAGTTTCCTCTGCTTCTGTGCCACAATTTATATGTGTCTTGCCTTGCAGCTAAATGGCAGCGCCCAAGGTCGTCACTTTGACCAAGCGCCGTTGAATCCCACGCTTCTGGAATCCCAGCACATTCATGCTGCCTGCCACTTTGGCCAGCTCATTGTAAATGGACCTCTGCTGCTCCGTGGTTTGCTGGACAATCAAAGCTACGATTCGCTATTTGATGATCTTGCACTGCGACCAAGCAATGCCAATGATGAGCTGCTAATTGCAGGAGCAAAGCACGTTCAGCACTTCACCTTGCCTGTGGATGCACATGTTGTGGATGGCCTCTTGACTGGCATTCCCATTGATCGTTTTGTGAACAAGCACGGCAACCAAACGTTGCACAATGTGAGCCAACTCAATGGTTACATTTACTTCCATCGCCTTAGACTAAGCGGTACCTACGACAACGTCAAGTTGGATTATCTACTTGAGCAGACCCTACGTGTGGATGCATCGCTAGTGGGACCAACGACACATCTACGTTTTGTTAATGATCTGCAGCTGCCACAGCTGCATGTGACGCGCATGTTGAATGATGTGCCCCTTGCCACTGGCTATCAGACACTAGGCGAGCCAATGCATCTGAGTGAGGCACATTTCCAACAGCTGCAGGCCGAGCAAGTGGATGTCACACACAATGTGACTGGTGGCGGGCAGCTTAATGGTCACTCGCTACATGAATTGCTACAATATAAGCCGCGTTTGGATCATGTGCAGGTGCAGGAATTGATACTGCCAATGGGTGTGGAGGCGTCAAGGCTGCAAGGATTCGATGCAAATCGATTGCTCAGCTTTCTAGGTCAATTGGATGAACTGCCGCTGCTCATACTCCATGGTCAGCTGCAGGTGGAGCAAATTGCAGTGAGCGGCGGAGTGCAAGTGATGGGCACTCTTAACGGACGTGATCTGGCACAGCTGCAGCGCGACGTGGTCTGGCTGGATCAACCCAATGAGCTGCGAACACGCTGGCGCATGCAGGACTCACCCGTGTTCACCAGCGATCTGGTGCTGCAAGGCAGCTATAATCATCGTCTCTTTCCCGAACTACTCAATGATATAGTCTTTCGGTCGGATCAGCAACATGAGCTGATCATTCGGGGCACAAAGAACTTTGTGGGTGATGTGCGTGTGCGGAACGAACTGCAATTGCACTCCCTCAATGGGATTCCCTTCGAGAAATTGGCGAATCGGCTGCAACCTTTGAACTTCGCTGGCAATGTGCACTTGCAAGGGAATCTCTACGTGTCACAGCTGCAGCTGCTGGGCGAACTCAATGGCCGAGCTGTCAGCCAGTTGGAGCAGCGTCTGCAGTACCATCCACAGTTGTATGCCTTTGTGCATCGTGGACAGATTCGATTGCCGCAAATGCAGCTGCAAGATCTCACTGTGCTGGGCCACCTAGGCAATCGTAGCCTGGAACCACTGCAGCAGTTCTTCAACGATGTGATTGACAAGCAACAGACCCAAGTGCATGTGGAGAGTCATAAGATCTTCACGGGGCGCGTGAGTATTCAAGGAGGCGCGCACATTCGCGAGCTGAATGGAATACACTTGGAGGAGCTGCTAAAGCAGCTTATCTTCATCGATGGCAACGGATTGGGTGATTATAACGAGGTAACACTGCACACACCTGTGCGCTTCGAGGCGCCAGTGACAATGAACGGGCTTCATGTGGAGCACCTGTGGCTACAGGAGAACGACTCAATGGCATCAACATTAGCGAATGGATTCACGACACGATTCGCGTGGATCAGCTGGCAGGCTGAGCGTAAGCGAAATGATTATATTCCTCTACAGATTACAACTCTCTCTCTCTCTCCCCCTCTCTTTGCAAGCTGTAGATTCCATCAACTTTGCTTCTGGGGCACTGGAGAACAATGTGCTGCGAGTGGAGCAGCTGAACCACTTGAATCTGTCGCGTGTGGTCACACTGCACACGGCACAGAATCTCACATTCCCATTGGTGGCCAAGGAACTTCATCTGGACGATGCAGGTCATGTGGAGCTGCTGGAAGGATTAGTGAATGGACGTAATTTGAGTGAGGAATATGCCAACACTTTGCTAGTAAGTGCAGGGTAACTTGCAGTCACGCAACTACTGTTCAACTGTTTCCTCTTCTTTCTTAGACTAATTCGCCGCATATGCAGCGCGTGCAGACACCGCTGGTGGTGCAGTCGATCTTTGTGAGCGGATCTCTGCTGGCCAAAGCGCCCATCAATGGTGACTCTAATTTTAATTTGAGCAATGTGGCCACGCTGCATGAGGATCTGCTGTGCCTGCAGACGCCGCTGTACTTTGAGCGACTGCATGCACCGGAATTGCGCACACGCTTTCACATCAACGGATTCGACTATACCGCCTGGCATGAGAAGAGCTTGTGGGCACAGGGTCGTGCCACGCAAGTCATAAGTGGCAATTGGAGGGTGCGCTGGTTGCGCGTCAAGCAACGGGAGCAGGCGCACGAAATGTATCGAAGACAGACAGCAGCCTGGACTGGTCGATATAAGGAACTCTGTGAGCGTCTGGCCAAGCTATTCGGTCTGCTGCAGTTGCCCTACCAAGTGACCAAGCTGCGCCGTAGTTTCGAACTGCGCCAGCCAAATGATCAGCCGGACTTACGTCGTGCGTTTGCACTCAAGTCGCCATCAAAGGACTCAAACTATCTGTTGCTCAACGAGCAGGGTTGCTGGACACGCATTTATCGCTGGAACGGCACAGATTACGCCAGCTCCAGCGCCTTTGAGAGCGGCCCCATTGATGAGGTGACCGTGCTGCAGGTGCGCAATGAGACCAATGGCAACTTCAGCGATCAGTTCAGCTTTATGACTAGCTACGAGCTGCAGGATGATGACGAATTGGTTGACAGGCTTGGTTGGAACTGTAGCAGCCCACAGAATCTGCAAAGTTGGCGAACCAGTGCACACATTGAGATTAAACCGTTGGAACTGTCGCTGGGCTCGTTGCAGCGCCTGCAGCAGCAACAGGAGGCCAAGCAGCAGCAGCAGCAGCGACGTGTGCCAAGCTATCAACATGCCATCAAGTACCTGAATCAGCCGAGCATTCAGTCACACTTGCGGCCACATCTGGATGCAACTGATGCGGTTAGCCAGGAGCAGTACGAGACGTTGCGGGTACGTCTCTTGGAGCATCTCAGCTTTCGTCTACAGACCGAAGTGAACATCACCCAACTGAGTATACCCGAGAGCGATCTATTTGACGACGAGCATCTGGTCGAGGACTTTCTCTGGCTGATGAGGCAATTGCAGCGTCATGCCAGTCGCACTGGCTCAGAGGTGTTTGCAGCGCTATCAACGGATACGCTGCCCTTGCCAGATAATCCAGCAAGAGTGTTGGCTGCACGCAGTGGTCATTTGATATGGCCGGTGGTGGTGGAGCTCTTGGCACTGCATGCGCGCCTGGGGCCGCCCTCCAATGACAGTGTGGACGTTGTGGAGGAGCAACACATGCTCATCGGAGAGCTGGAGCACACGCTGTTGGACGTGCTGCTCTTGGCCAACGAGGGCAGCTTTGAGTTGCATACAGATCACGGAGATGATCACACACAGCGTCTGCATGCTGTGATTGCACGACTGCGTCAGCTGCAGCAGGTGTTGCACGAGCTGGCGCAGCAGCAGCAGCAACTGCAACAGGAGGCAAGCAATAGGCAGGGAGTCAGTGCTGCCTCCACCTGAGCAGCAATGGCAGCATGTGCAGACAATTCGCGTGTACGTTGGTCCCGCGCATCGTGCGCGCCTCCTTTATGCGCGTCTCTCTCTGGTTGTGCCCGATACTCCGCCTGTGGCACCCTCGACCGCGCCTGCTGCTCACATCCAGTTGCATCATGCCAACGGCACTCTCTTTCAGTCATTGGCCGCCAATCAAAGGGCGCGCGAGCTCACCACGTTGCGCATCCGCGACGAGACACTGTTGGCCTTTGTCGAGGGCTGCTGCCTGGTGCGCGTCTTCATCTATCGCGGTGTCCAGGGCTTTGTGCCCTTTGCCCAGTTCCAAGCCGAGTCGGATGCGACAGCACCGCAGCAGAAGTCGTCTGTGCTGCAGTTGCTTGCAGTTCGTCTGCCGCTGCAGCGACCTCCGGGTGCCCTCTACACGCTGGCTGTGGTGCAAGCGCGTCGTTTGATTTTCTACGAGCTCGTCATTCCGGGTCTCTTTGAACCCTGGCTGCATTGTCCGACTAACTTTGGACTCTAGAAGTTGTAGCTTATATTTTGTATAAATATATTTATGTCGGTATCCAGCTCTTATTGTTCATTCCTATATATGTATTGATATCTACCAATATGTTCTCTAAACTACTTTCTGTATATAAAACAACTAATCTGTCTTGTTTCTAAGTTATTCTCGAGTTATGTACGCTACAAATATACTGTTGTTATTGAATATAAAGTTTATATCAAAAGTGTGAAGTTGAACATGAATTCATTCTGCAACAATGAACGGCATACACTGTTTTGCATACCCTATAATTGTATTGCAAAAGGCGTAGTGAACAGCAGGATCATGATTGAAGTATAAGTCGCAAATTTTGAATTTTCGCGGGAATTTTCGAATTTCGATTGAAGAGTGTAACAACATAACAAAACCAAACGAGAGCAACAGTCGCGCAAAACGCGACAGTTGGATACCCTTCGACTCGGCTTGTGATCCTGAGCAAGAATATATATACTTTATCGGGTCTCCCACGCCTCCTTCTGCCTGTTACATACATTTGCACAAATTGAGTATACCCTTTTTTGACCATTTTCAATGGTCGAAGGGTATAAAAATACAATTTTCTAATTTTCACATTTACTTAGCTTCTTGAAATATCTATACGTACGTATTCTCTATATTTCTTCTGACTGTCGAGTGCGTTCGACAGCTGCTCTAGTTTTTTGTCGATCCAAGTAGCACTTCGAAGCACATTGAAGCTATAGATGAAATCTTATGTCGAAACATTCATCAGTTCTCATTTAGTCGTTACTATGTACATTCAGACTAGAAATTTATTTTTGTAAATTTTATTATTTTGAAATACTTTATTTATTATGAAAAACAAGGAAAGTAAACTTTATAGAGTGGCACGTAAGCCTCGTTTAATACAAAGCCATCGCGTTATTCGCAATACGGTTACTGATAATAATAATAAGACGAATGATGAGAAGTATTTAGTCCTTTACAGCCTTAAAGAGGAAGAGGATAAAATAAAATACACTCGACAAAGCACTTGTAAGATTTGCCATCCTTAAAACGAGAAGCCATGAATTAATAGTGTTGCCTCATATTTTATAATGGTAACTGCCTTCACTCTCAACCTGGCTCTGGATCTGGTTTTTAAATTTTGAAGTTTTGAACTAAAAAATATTAAATGATATTCTAATACGTCAATTAATCAATCTTTTTTGTTGATTCTTGTTGATTCTGTGCGTTCATACAGACAGACAGACAGATAGACAGACATAGCTCAATCGACTCGGCTTGTGATCCTGAGCAAGAATAAATATACTTTATGGGGTCTCCCACGCCTCCTTCTGCCTGTTACATACATTTGCACAAATTGAGTATACCCTTTTTTGACCATTTTCAATGGTCGAAGGGTATAAAATTCGATTATACGAGGACGGCTGATAAGAGTGGCCTTGAAAGAAAACACCGCCCGCCTCCCCACCTCCATTTGGCCCCCCAAGCCGCCAGACGCGATTTTTTTGAGACCCCACCATAAAAAAAGCGAACGGGCCCCTCAAAACGCATCAGTTGATGAGTTGAGCTTTACAAAAAATTTAAAACTTATTCAAAGAGCCGCATGCCAGGCCACTACTTTCAGCCCGCCCGTACGTAACCCTCGAAAATTCAAAATTCGCGATACTTTTTTGAACACACCTCATATAAGAATCATTTTTGTTATTTCTTACAGTTTGACAAGTGATTTGTATAGCTATTTTAACATGTCTTAACAGTTAAATATGACAAATGACTAACGTTCAAGAATATATAAAATAGTTCCATATAAAGTAGATTTCAAATCAATGCAGTAACTCAAACCAACGATAAAATTTAGATGACAAAAAACACATAATACAAGGAACAAGAGAAAGATAATATATATGTATAATAGTATAGATAATATACCAAGATAGATAATACCACAAAGTTACCATGAAACATATCATAGAATTTACCATATCATACCAAATTAAATTCAGCTCCGATTGAATGAATAGGAACACAAGATATAATTTTGGTTTTCCACATCTTTATTAGAAACTAAACGTGAAATTCTTGTCGTTATGAAACTCTAGATTACTTTCTTTCGCATTTCGTTAAGCACATTCTTCCTTGACTCTTACAACTTAGGCTTAGACCCCAACTTATGACTACGACCCTGGCCGCCGGGGAAGGTTAGGGGAGGTTGAATTGCGAATCGTGAAGGAATACGGGGCCGGGGGGCCGGAGAGGATAAAAAAACCAGTGACTAAAATAAATACAACACACACACAATAACGAGGGGGGGGTGATGGGGGAAGCTGGACGGGGGGTTAGGATTATGTTGAGTAGGAAGGCGGGAAAGGGGAAGCTAATTAAGAGCTATATACACTGCCGGACTGGACACCGACACCGAAACTAGACGGGCAGAAAGTCGCGCGGATCTCCGATCTTGGGACTCAGACGCACCACCACCTGATCATCGCCGTCGCCCACCTCGAGGAACGAGTTCCAATCGGCAAGGAAATAGAAACCGTTTTTCTTTTTGGCCGGCGGCGGTTCTTGCGACACTGGATCGGGTCCAAACGAATCGGCCAGATCGTCAAGTGAACCGTTGCGTGATTCCTCAGTTGTGGTGCTGGAACCACTTGGCGATGTTTCCGTGGTGCTTGAGCTGCTGCTGCTTCCGCTGCTGCTATTCTCGGTCTCCGTGTCCGCATCGCTCAGACCCAAATTGAGGCTAATGCGTGTCGGGGGACTGCGTTGTGGCGTCCTCCGCCTCGGCCAGCTCACCCAGCGTTAGGGTCGGCGTGCTTGTGTCATTCTGGCCCTGACTCTGGCGACGTGGTTTCGTTGAGTCCGTTTGCTGTCCCTGCTGCGATTGCAGGTAGATGGCATCCGCCTGCGACTGCGGCGATATTGTCGTCACTGGTTTACTGAGACTGACGTTGAGGGATTGCAGCTCCTGCAGATTCGAAATCAGGCGCTGCAACTCGCTCAGATTCGGTCCCGCTGTGGCTACTGCCTGCGCCTGCTGCTGTGGCTGTGGCTGAGGCTGTGGCGACTCCGGTTTGGCCAGCTGATAGTTGAGCTCACTGAACTCGGCCATCAGATCACCGTCGAGGACGCCATCGCTGCCATCGTCGCCCGCATCCATGTCGAGTTCATCGTCGCTGCGACGTCGGAAACCCGCCGCCATGGCCATGTTGGCTGCCAGATCAATTGGTTGCTCCGTGGAGACGCCAATGCGATTGGCCGCACGCTTGATGGCCGCCTCAATGATCTTGGTGGCACTGAAAATGGGCAGCTCCACGCTGCTCTCGGTGGTGGGGTGAGGGCGCGGTATGCGTGGCGAGGAGGGTCTGCTGGTGGTCAGCGAGAAGACAGCTGGCGAGGAGGAGTCATGCGTTGGTAGGGGGGATGACGAGGATTGCGCGGGTGCTGGAGTGGTGGAGGTGGATGTGCTGATGCTGGTGCTGGTGCTGCTCGTCGTGCTAGAGGAGGAGGAGGGGGAGCTGCTGGCACTGGTGGGCTGCATCTGCAGGCCCGTCTCCAGCTGCTGGGACAGCTCGTTGGGCAGTGCCACGCCCAGTTTCCTGCAGCTGTTGCGTGTTGTAGAGCAGCTTCTGCAGCTCCGCCAGATCGGTGGCCTGCTTTGTGGTCGCCGTACGACTTGGAGCCGGAGTGACTGTCTTGTAAATGGGCTGCATGTTGGGATACGAAGCGTGCTGGCGCTCGCCACCATCCTCGAGGCTGCTGAAGAGCTGCTGATATTGGGCAAAGTCCTGATCCACGGCAGGGCTAAGCTGCGCTGGATGCGCCGGCTTCGACATGGCATATTCACGCAGCTTCTCGCTGGAACTGATGCCGGGATGCTGCCGAGCTGCGCTGCTGGCAGGTTGCCTGTACACAGGCAGCTCCAGCTTGGGCTGCTGCTCCAGCTTGGGCTGCTCCGTCTCGCCAGCAGCTGGCTGCGCATACACAATCTGCGCCCCATTCAGGCTCTTCACATTCTGCGTGCGCACCGAGGCGGCTGTCACCAGCTGATGGACTGGCCCTGTGCCCGCTGTGGGGCGTGTCTCCTGCAGCTGCACACGCTCCAGCTCCTGCACCTTGCTGAGCAGCTTCTGCAGCTGCACATAGTCATGCGGATGCACATCCTGCAGCAGCCCGTTACTGCGCTCAAACTGATTCAGTGGACGCTGTCGCTGCTTGGACGTGGATGCCGCTGTGGAGATCTCCACCTGCCCCTGCAAGGCATCCAAGGCGTCATAGGACTGCGCTGCCAGCTGCTGCAGCTGTGCGTAGTCATTGCTGGGCAGGCTCAAGCCAGCGGCGGCGGCGGCGCCACTGCCAGCCACATTGCGTGTGCTGAAACCGGACGTGGTCGTCTTGGGCTGCTGCAGTTGCTCCAGCTGCTGCACGCGCGTTATCAGCGCCTCGAACTGTGCATGATCCACGGCGGCAGCTGCTTTAGTAGGACGTGGTGTGGTGGTGGTGGTGCTGGTAGTGCTGGTGGTGGTGCTGGTAGTGCTGGTGGTACTAGTGCTTGTACTGCTGCTCTTGATGCCCTTCTTGCTGTTCCTCGCCTGCTCGTAGAGCAGCTCCAGCTGGCTGTCGTCGCTGAAGAGTCGCTGCAGTTGCGCCAAGTCCGCTGGTCCAAAGCCCTTTGTCAACGCCGGATCCAGGCCGAATGCCTGTGCAGCAGACTGCCTGGGTCTGGGACGTTGTGTGGTGGTGGTGGTGCTAGTGGTGCTAGTGGTGCTGCTGCTTCTGGCTGCTTTTTGCACAGCGTTCGCCTCCTCCAGCTGCTGTAGCTGACGCAGTATCGACTCCAGCTCACTTGCATCCACTGATGGCTTGCTGGTGGTGCTGGTGGTGGTGGTGGTGCGCCTGGTGGTTGGAGCAGCTGCTGTGCTGGTGCTGGCGCCAATGCTAAAGCGATTGCTCAGCGATTGGGTAGCCGCAGAGGGTTGATTGACCTTGAGCACATTCTCCGCATTGATCTGCAGCTTCTCCAGCTCCTGCAGATTCTGTAGCAGCTTGGCCAACTCATCCGTGGAGCTGCTTTCCTTCTGATGATTGCCTGCATTGGCGAAATTGATATCGATGTTGGGATCGATGCGGCGACGTGGTTTCTTTGGCTCAATCAGCAGCGGCGCGCCGTGTGTGATGAGCTGCGCTGTTGGCATTGGTGTGGGTGGTGCAGCTGTTGTTGTTGTTGTTGTTGTCGTGCTGGTGGTGGTGCTGCTGGTTGGAGTCTTGCGTGCCGCCGCCTTGGCCTGCAACAACTCCAGCTGTTGTAGATTCTCCAGCAACTTGACCAGTTCTGGATTTCCCACCGGCAACTTTGCCGTTGCCGTCGATAGCTCCGTATGCGCACCAGCTGGCTCCTCAGTGGGTGAAGCACCTGCTTGGGATTTCTTCAGTGCCTTCGGGGACTTCTTCACAATGCCAAAGCGCGTTAGGTAACCCTCCACCTCGGGCTTGACGCGCAGCTCCTCGCCTATGTTCAGCGGCTTGAAGTTCGAATACGCATCCGGCCGTATACGTGCACCCTGGAGGCCACGCAAGTCGGCCACAGCAACCACCGGCTTGGGTGCACTCTCTGCCGGATAGTAGTCATCGATGGCAGCGTAACGCTTGTGTGTGCCCTGCCCCCCAGCTGCAGCTGCGCCAGCGCCGCCCACTATGCCCAGACTCGAGTATATCCGCCACGGGCTTGACGGTGCTGCTGCTCGTCGTGGCCGGCTTTGGCCTGCTGGGCTTGCGCAGGAATTGCGCATTCTTTGCATTGTAATGTGAGCTGAAACGTTGCCCACCAATAGCCGAGGGTGACGAAGGTGGTGCTGCTGCTGCACTGGCAGCTGGCGGCGGTGGTGGTGCTGCCTGTAACTTGGTAAAGTCATATGCATGCGGTCCATTCGTCACCGGTTGGAAATCCATGCTGGGTCTGCCCAGCGATGGTGTCAATTGATACATGACCGGAGCCGGTGCGGGGGGATGATATGTTGTTGCCGTGGGTGCTGCAGGGTAGAGCTGCTGCTGCTGCTGCTGCTGCTGCTTGGAGAGACCTCCATATGCCGGCTTGTAGGTGGTGGCCGCCACCGCGGGATTGCCGCCCGGGACTGTGCTGCGTGGGGCTGCATTGGGATCGGGTGTGATAAACTTGATGGGATTGGGCTGTGTGTAGGCATCAATGACACGTGTGACTGGTGGACGTGTGTACAGCTCCTGCAGGTTCTCCTCGGTGTTGTTGTCCGTGTTGTAGGGCAGCACCAGCATCAGTGCTCGCATGCTGTCCGCACGGCTCATGTCGCCCGCCTCGACGCTCTTCTCGTATTCGGCGCGTGTCACCTTCTCGTACAGTTCCTCAATCTCGCCGCTGCACGCATAGAGAGAAACAGAGAGGGAGAGTGGGTAAACAACCATGAGCAACTTGTCTTCTCCAATGTCCATTCACTTACCGTGTCAGCCTTGGCAGCGCTGGATCATTGGCCAATATCTTCTGTACCTCGTCGATGGTCTGCTCAATGTCGGGCGGCTGAAAGAAGCTCTTGTCCAGCTGCTGCACATAGTTGGCTCCACTGTGCGCCGCCTGCTGCTGTATGGTGGGTAGCGCCCCAATGCCACCGCTGAGCAGCACCAGCACCAGCATCATCGGTACGCAACTCATCTTGAGTTGCTGTTGCTGCAATTGCAAATAAAACTGTTAAGAACTTTTGTCAATACAACAAAATATATATATACATCGATAAAGCTTGAAGGCTGTACTGATTTTGTGGCACTATATTTGTAGAATAAAGCAAAGCTGATTCTGATGCTCTATCATAAATACTCGTACTCTGCAAAATGTGTCAGTCAATTTGGGTGGTATTCCATTAAGTAAGAACGTAACGTGATATGATTAAGTTTAATTTTTTTTTTTTATACCCTTCGACCATTGAAAATGGTCAAAAAAGGGTATACTAACTTTGTGCAAATGTATGTAACAGGCAGAAAGAGGCGTGGCAGACCCCATAAAGTATATTTATTCTTGCTCAGGATCACAAGCCGAGTCGATTGAGCCATGCCTGTCTGACTGTCTGTCCGTCTGTCTGTCTATCTGTCTGTCTGTCTGTCTGTCTGTCTGTCTGTCTGTCTGTCTGTCTGTCTGTCTGTCTGTCTGTCTGTCTGTCTGTCTGTATGAACGCACAGATCTCAGTTATTATAAAAGTTAGAGTTACCAAATTTGGCAGGAAGACTCCTGTGTACTATAGGCAGATCGCGTTTGCGCGACTGTTGCTCTCGTTTATATATATCGAATTGCAAAATTAAATAACAATTTATTTGCGAGGTCACACAGCATTCGAAATAAACTTAATTAGCGTAAAGTACACAAAAGCCTTTTTGCCAAATTTGGTATCTCTAGCTTTAATAATAACTGAGATCTGTGTGTTCACGCAGAAGGCTTCTTAGAAAAGTATGGCAATTGGCAGCAGACGCGCAACTAGAACTGGGGAGGGGACTGAAGAGGGAACTGGAAATGGATCTCTTTTAAATTTCAACACGATTCATTTTCATTTTCGAGTCGTGCTGCTCAGTTTATTTAACGTCTTATCAGCGAGTATGTTTACTAATGTATCATGCAGGTACCTTTTGCACAGGTGTACGTGTGCTTGCGCAATTCAGTATGTGGTGGAAGTTGGCAAACCTGAAACCCTGCACTAATCTAGTTAGCTGTATCCAATTCGTAGCTCAGTAAGTTGAGAACTCAAGATGTCCAAAGGTAGCTTGAATTGCAAAGTATAGCAGGACAGGGCTATGGTCACCCTAATAGCGATACTCTTTAGCTAACCGATTAAGGAATCAACAAGTGAAAAAAGATTGATTAATTGATGTATTACGATAGAATATCATTTAATATTTTTTAGTTCAAAACTTCAAATTTTAAAAACCAGATCCAGAGCCAGGTTGAGAGTCAAGGCAGTTACCAGTATAAAATATGAGGCAACACTATTAATTCATGGCTTCTCGTTTTAAGGATGGCAAATCTTACAAGTGCTTTGTCGAGTGTATTTTATTTTATCCTCTTCCTCTTTAAGGCTGTAAAGGACTAAATACTTCTCATCATTCATCTTATTATTATTATCAGTAACCGTCGGTTGCGGATAGACGCGATGGCTTTGTATTAAACGAGGTTTACGTGCCACTCTATAAAGTTTACTTTCCTTGTTTTCCATAATAAATAAAGTATTTCAAAATAATAAAATTTACAAAAATAAATTTCTAGTCTGAATGTACATAGTAACGACTAAATGAGAACTGATGAATGTTTCGACATAAGATTTCATCTATAGCTTCAATGTGCTTCGAAGTGCTACTTGGATCGGCAAAAAACTAGAGCAGCTGTCGAACGCACTCGACAGTCAGAAGAAATATAGAGAATACGTACGAATAGATATTTCAAGAAGCTAAGTAAATGTGAAAATTAGAAAATTGTATTTTTATACCCTTCGACCATTGAAAATGGTCAAAAAAGGGTATACTAACTTTGTGCAAATGTATGTAACAGGCAGAAGGAGGCGTGGGAGACCCCATAAAGTATATATATTCTTGCTCAGGATCACAAGCCGAGTCGATTGAGTCATGTCAAATTAACAATATTTTAGGAATGATTCCCAAATATTTATAACAATTTCATTATGGTGTAAAGCATTCCGAGCTCAGTCTTTTCTAAACACTTCCGTTTGCGGATGTCTTTCTGTTCTCTAAACTTGGCATCAAGGCTTGCAAATGTTCGCGCATCTCCTTATCTTCTTGCCATAACAAACTTGATGGAATTACAGAAATTACTTAAGCTGTCGACAACTTTTACTACAATCCATGCACTTCTCCTAGTTTATTCGATTTTGCAATTCAAGCTAATCATTATAATCGGCAGTGGCATAAAGATGCCCATGTCTCTCAGTGCTGTCCATAAGGAAATCATTTCGAAGCAGTCTTCCAGCTGTGAGCTGTGTATAAAATGTATAACCCTCTTGGCAGCCTCTCTTTTGGATCGTGTCAGACCAGTCGAGTCGGAGTTACGCAGCCAGTTGCAGTTGCAGAGCACTCACTCCCCTCTCCCTCTCCCACTTGGTCCTCTGCCCGTTTCCAGTTACAGTTAACTACGAGTTGCAGTCGCCTGTTATGCGTCCACTTAGAATGTGCGGCACGTAGCCAGGTTAACGTAGTCGGTTAAGTCAGTCCGCAGTGAATACCTTGGCCATAATTGCTAACGTTGCGCTGAGTGCATATTTAAGATTTTCTATTTCTGCTTTTTATTGCTTTGGTTTCGTTTGCTTTTTGTTTCTACTATTTCAAGATTATCTAACAGTTCATTTTGCTAACGGCTTCGCTGCTGGACACCATCCGTGTCCGATAATATTCATCGTCGCCGTCGTCGTCGTCATCGTCTTTGTCGTCGCTTTCTACGGTACTCATTAAATTTATGATTTAACTGCGGCAATTAAGTGAAAATTAAACGCTCCGATAGACTCTAGATATAGACAGCGTCCGATCTGCCTGCAATGGACTGTGAAAAACAGTTCCGCGCAGTCGGACGACGGAAAATCGTCGTCGGCCATCACTATCGTTATCGTCATCGTCATATCGGTCGGTCTTGCGTCATATTTTGTTCCCGAGGATCGGTGGCCCCCTCCTCCCGGTCCCTCACACTCGCTGTCCCTCTCTCCCTCTGTCTGTCTCTTTTGCTCAACACGTAGATCATGATTTTGCATAATAAATCACAAAATCTATTTCACTTTCGGAAATCTGGTGCAAATAACAGCAACGCCTCCTTTCCATCAACCACATTACATGCTTCAAACATGGTTCACATACCCTGTAAATATGTAGATTATATACGGTGTAACATGTTTCCCTTTAACATCTTGATGTTGACAACAATTGGAATAACAACTCTGCAAATTCCGTTCTGGCAGTCACGTCGATAATTGATACTCTACATATTGTTTCCTAAGTTTATCGATTCCCATAATGTTTTTGATTAATGATTTTAACTGAGAGAATAATGTAAATTATTTAGTAAGCTCACACCGTAATATGCCCTGTAATTGCTAAATAAGTGAGCAAATTTGAAGTTTTTTTCATCTAAACTCGTATCAGAACTTGCCACAGCATATCTGCAAGTCGGTCAGTACCTTCCTTGCCTTACTTTATTTTCGGTTGTCAGTTTTGTCAAGTGTTTGTGTAATGTTCAAATGGATTCGTACACTTGTCGGCTTGTTGGCTTTCTTTCTCGCAGTAAATTTTCCATGCATTTCAAGTAATTGTTTTCCGTTTTTCCAACTTCAACTTGATATAAAATGTATTTTGTTTCTGTTGTTTCTGTTTTGCTGAAGCGGAAACTAACCCGACAGTTAGGCAAATTATATGACAGTTGATTATTATGAAGTCTGTCATTGTGACAATTGTTCGGGTAAGTTGGAAGTTGGAAGAAGGAAGGAGAACAGCCGCATGAACATGAAGTGCTTGAGTTGGCTGATTTGCAATTGATCAACAGTTGATAGATCAAAGACATGTCAATGACGATGACGATGATAATGATATATCTACATAATAGCAACTTCCACATCATATCAGCGATCATTGTCATGGAAAAGTGGTTGGGGGATTCTTAGGGAAGTGTAACCACAGCACAGCAGAAATAACTGACCAAAAGTGAACTTTGCATTACGATTAATGCTCTGGCTGTGGTCGAATATGAAATGGAATAATGAAATAAATATGTAGTTGCTACACGGAATTTTTCCATGCTTTCGCTTTTTTACACAGATTGAAATTGAAATTCTTTCATTCTGCTTTGCATGTTTTTCCCCTTTAACGATCGTTGCAATTTCCCAGCACATTTTCATTAATTTGACTTTGCTGCCAACCACACGTCGTATACGTAATTTCAGATTTTGCATACTGCGAAATTCGATTAAACTTCAGAAACGAGAAAAAAAATACCAACTGCATTTTAATTTCATAATCGCTGTCGTTGTGCGTGTTGCTCTCCTTCTCCTTCTCTCTCTCTCTCTCTCTCTCTCTCTCTCTCTATCTTTCTCTCTCTCTATCTTTCTCTATGCTTTTTGGTTTTCTTTCTCTTCATATTATCTTTATTTCTATCTCCGTCTCTCTCACTCTCTTGCAATCAAATGGCAAATAATTTGTTTCAATTGCGGCAACGAACATAATAACAACAAGTTAAGCTCAAGGCGAGCGCACTTGACTACCAAATACCCTGTAGGCAAATACCCTACGCAGTTCCGCAGCTAAACGCCTGATGCATTTTACTGGTCTTCCAGACTTAGATTTGCAAATGAGGTTAATATGCTAAGTTGTTATGTATGCTACACACTCTCCTTCTCTCTTGCATCCATGCCACCCCATTCATCCTCTCGAATGAAGGGTATCAAATGTGAGCCAATCTTTGGTGAGTGCATTTCCAATCCGCCGGCAACAGCGACGTCACTGAAGCGCATTAGACGTTAGCGTCGTCGACGTTGACTGCGCTGCTGCTGCGTGTGTGTGTGTGTGTGTGAGTAATTGTGGCAACAATTAAATGTTAAGTAATTTCTAGCGTTTGTTATTGTTGTTAACATTATAAAATACACAAAACGCAATGGCCTAGTCCCTGTTCCGAACGCCTCAATCGTTTAAGCCGATTCCATATTTGATTATATTGTATGATATGTTTTCGTTATTATTATTGACATTTCAATCTATTATTATGATTAGTTTATAATTCATCTATTTCAACTTCAACTTGACATTACTCTTGAGGCGGAAGAGAAACTAAGCTGGCGTAAATCATTTGCCACCCAGAAAGGTGAAGTCGTGAATCTTCGCACGCGGAACAAAACTTATAATGGGCAATCCCATTAGCTGAGTGGCAATAATGAAATCTTAGAATATAAGAAGATTTGGCTGCTTGTATACTAGGGATTAACTGAACAGTAGTAAAAGAATAAGGCAAAGACTATCTTAGAAACAAGTAGAAAGCCTTAAGGAGTCATTAAAATGGTAATCAAGGTAAATAAAAGTAAAATTGGGATTTCAGTTGATATTAAAGCATTAAACCTTGAGCTGTGTACTGTATTATAACAATATATAGTCGAGCTTTGAGCTTTGAGCTGCCAGCTAACTTTCAAAGTTGTTCTTCAGGCTGCGAACTGTCCCTTTACTTATGCAAATGAGGCTATTTAATGAGCTTAGGCCTTTTTAATGGTATCTTTTTTCTCGCGCCCAATCGTGTGTGACCCAGACATGGATGGAGTGCTCAGTGATTTGGGCATTAAGAAAACAAGCTAAATCAAGCCAAGATTCAGGCTAATTAGTTGAGATTGTGGCGTGGAGCTCTTGGAGGCGAATGACTTCAACCCTGAACCCTTTCGTGCTGCTCTCGTGAGGACAACAGACGTCTAAATTCACTTGACCTCTCATTATCAACAACAACAACAACAACGACTAAAACTACAAAAGCAACAACTACAACAGCAACAACAACTCATTGCAATTTGAAGTAGTCGTCAGGGTGCCACATTACTCTTATTTTGCTGCCATTGTCCATTGTTTGGCTTACTTATTTCAAGAGCGAAGCAGACAGAGAATGAGTTAACGAGCAAGTGAGATAGAGAGAGAGAGAACACTTAGTTAGTCTACTTCATTAGTTTAGTTAATCAAGAGCAACGTAATTGACATGACCTTCGTGATTTTACGCTCTTGCAAGACCAATCAAAATACCAAAATACTAGAAATACTCGGCGATCGGCAATAAAGTTGATGCTTTTATGCATTTTTTTGTGAAATCGTCGTAGTTATAAAAACTTCAGATACACGTGCCGCACCCTTTTTGATCCAGCGAAGAAAGTTTTATCTTCTTCAGAATTGTAAAGTCAACACGGAAATTTATGGGAAAAAAGTGACCAGCAACAAGAAGAACAGCAACAAGAAGAAGAGAGAGACTCGATCCATTGGTTGGCATTTGTTAGCGAGATCAGTTTACAGATCTCAAGATTGGATCTGAGTCGATCATTAGCTGACACAGATACATGAAGACGACATAACTGAAGACGTGCCGACCTCGTTGCGCAGCTTGAGTAACTGTGAAACAACTGAAGAAGCTCACAGCGATCAGTCAGCAGCGTCACAACATATCATATTGCAGAATAGATATGCAGTAACTGACGATGGTGAAATATACTGAAGTGACGACAGATATTCGAGTTTACAACAATGAACTTTGATCAAGAAATAAAGAGATTAGAGAGGAATATAAGAAGACCTTCCATTAAAAACATATAAGACTTAAGCAGATAAAAATTTAATTGTTTCAGGGTAACTCCTAATCACACATAATCAACTGAAATGAAGTACTTCCCATATGAGAACAATTTGATCTCGAAAGACTTAGGGCACAAACCGGCGGGCATGCACAAAGTATTTTCATATGTTTCTGTGACAAGGCAGTTAGTCATCTCTGGGGAAGGTCGCCTGCTACCATTTCCGGTATGAATTGTTGAGAAAGTGCCGCACACAGAAGGCAGAAGACTGAAGAGCGAAGACGAGCAACGGCGGCTGCTCTCACTTTAGTCAATTAGTCAGTGGCGACAAGGCGCGTTAAATTCATCAACTTCCAAATGTTGCGCTTCATTAGCCAAGTGCCCAACAAGAGAGGGAGAGAGAGGGAAAGATAGAGGGAGAGGGAGAGAGAGAGATTGAAGTGCGAGCACGACGGGGAGAGGCAACTTTACGCACCACTTTTACTGCAACTTGTTACAAATGTTTGTTGCTTTTGGCTTCGTTTCGCTGTTGTTGCTGCTGCTGCTGCTGTTGTTTTTTACACGGGTTTTCCTGCTTTTTTCAGCCTACTGGCCAGACTGGCTTTTGGCTTATGGTAAAATTTGCAACTTTTAGCCGCTGTTGCAGTTGCTGCTGCAAAATTCTATTTAAGCCAAGTGGCAAGCGTTGCCTACATATGACAAGTGAATGTTGTTTGGGGAGGCCAGGAAAAGAAACCCAGACCAGACGCGCAGCCGATTTCAAGCTGAAAGCCAAAACGACAACCAACAACAACAACAACAACAACAAGAAACAAGAAACCAACGACAGCCAAATCAAGCGCCGGCTGACGGCTTCAATTGGGTCTCATTCATTGCATTTTATTATATGTACCATAATACTCACTCGATGATATTATATACTACTCGTAGATATATATGCTAGTATACTAGTATTTCAGTTTATGTTGTCTCTCTCTCTCTCTCTCTCCTTGCTTCTTTACCTGTTTAAGTTTTTTGTCTCTTCTCTGTTTACACAACTTTTACCAACTCAATTCAATTTTTTACTTTAGCAAATTTAACGCTTAATTTGTATTATTGATTTTGTTTTTCTCTCTCTCTCTCTCTCGCGCTTTTTCTCCTTCTAGTTGTTGCCTTTTGCTGTTTCCCATTTCTTCTTGTGTTGTTGTTAACACTTTCACCTGTGCCACCGAAAATAAAAAGCAATAACAAATACGAAAAGAGGCATAAAACACTTTTAACTTTTAATGTGTTCACTTTTGCTTTATTTAAATTGTTTTTGCCCCCTTTTCGGCGCTTGATTGTTTCTCTCTATCTCTCGCTGTCTCCTTCCCTCATTGTTGTTATTATCATGTTAAATAATTGTGCAAAAGTGCCGCCGGAATTATGCGGCGACATTTAGTTGTCGTTTAGAAATTATTTCACTGTCAGCGAACGTAATTGTTTCCCCGTTTTTCTCGGTGTATTCGCGTCTCATGTTCGTTTTGTGCTGCCATTTGGCGAAATCGAGTTTTAACAGTGTTTATGTTGTGTGAGTGTGCATGTGTGTGTGTGTGAGTGTCGCTAATTTAACCCAATTAATTAGCCGATTTGGCGGACCACGCTTGGCGCATTATTGCGCCATGTTTCCTTATATTGTAGACGCCTGCAACATGTCTGACCATATTGAGCATAAATGTTACCATATATATTCCTGATCAGCAGACTAAACTCTGCATAGATCCCTTTATGCTGAGTATGTTTTAAAGATCACAAGATCATAGGTTACACCTGTATAGAATCTATATAGATATCTATGTAGATCTCTTTATACTGAGCATAAATCTTTTATGATTTTAAGATCAGAAGATCATTAGTTAAACCTGAACAGAATCTTTTAAATTACTAGCTAAGTTTTTTAACTTTGTTGAAATAAAATAGCACATGACTGTCATAGATTATTTAAAACGTTTTTAAATTTGTCGGTTTTGTTTAATATATAAACTAAATTCATTTTAGTAGTAAACATTACTGATTCCAACTGAAGTATATCAAAATCAGTTCACGAAAACTAATATTTATATTAGATAAAGCATATAAAGAACAAGTTATTCATATGAGCGTGGATCAACGAATATATATATTTATATATAATATATAAATATAACTTTATATATACGTATATATGTATTACACACACATGTTTATAATCCTCATATCGTTCGTCTTTTTTAATAATTCTTCCCCTCCTTGCGTCGTTAAGGTACTAGTAAAAATTGCTACACGGATTCTCCATTTAATTAAGATAACCAAATAAAACCCCCGATCTTTAATGAGCTGTATATGTATTTACACTTTTGATTTAGCTCAAACAGATGCAAACATTAGTTTCGGATCTTGCCCGTGACTCGTCGTGTGCTGCAATCTGTGGATCATTTGCATAGCCTCTCCCAACTTAGGCTGGCCCACGCCAACTACTTTTGTATCTTTTACCGATGCAGTCGTGTCAAGGTCATTCGAGGCATTGCAAGTTGAAAGCATTTTCCCCCAGCATGTGTGAGTGTGTATCGACGGGTGTGTGTGTGTGTGTGTGTGTGTGTGTGAGCTTGTCAGGTTTTCTTGTTAACAGAAAATCAATTTTCAATTACATTTTACGTTTTCCGCCAAACTTTTTGGCCCTCTCCGATCTGACTTCGATCGCCTTCGCTCGGCACGTCTGCGTTCAATATTTTTCACAAATTTTGTTTTGGTTTTGCTGTTTGGCTTGTTTTTAGGCGTTAAACTTTCAAAAATACACAGAAAAACAACAACAACAAAAATAAAATTCGACGGTAAATTACAATTTGGGTGAGCACGCGACTCCGTCTCCCAATCCGGCTACGACTACGACGACTGCAGTAACGGCGACCGCAACGACGACGACGATGACGATGACGACGACAGCGACGAATGCGACTGCGACTGCGAGTTGGAGCTGAATGTGGAGTTGTAGGCTTGGCGCATGCGCGGCCTGTAGACCATTTTCAATGAGCGTTCGAATTATACTGAACGGGTCCCGCTGACGACAACGCTGCTGCTGCTGCTGCCGCTGCTGGCGACGTTGCCGGCGCAGTCAACGTCGCCGTCGTCGTTGTTGTCGTTTAAGTGTCTCAGGTGTGCGCTGCGTGCCCCAAAGAGAGCGTCGTCTCGCATCGACTCTAGAAGCTGGGAATGCGTCTTTGGATTTGGATTATGTGCCAAATTGATCAGACACCACGCTCCACACGATTGTTTGATGTTGTCTGATTGTAGTTGTTGTTGTTGCTGTTATTGTTGCTTTGTTGTGCTGCCTGTTCGTTGTTCATTCGTCTCGCTTACCTTGACCAAGTACAACTGCACGACCCGAAGCGCACGGCTCAACTGTGCAACGGTCTGTAGACCAAGGGGGGAGGCTGGATAGGCACAGAGTAGTGCTGGCATTCTACAGGTTTCCGCTGCAAGAAGACACTGTTAGCTTAGCGCATTGTGCCAATTCCTATTTCGCATCTTCAGCACTCAGTGGCGTAGCCAACTCCTTAAAGGTAAACAACATGAATGAATTTGCAGATCAATGCTAGAGCTTGGCATAGCAAACGACGCTTTATCTTGCCACCCCTCTTTACCAGATTCTGCGTGCGCCACTGCCTTCGCATAGCATCACATGGATTAACAGTGTTGCCTAGCTTAATGCTCCATTTGGGGAACCTGATCGCCTGTTGAAGTTGATTTTGTATTCGATTACGATTACGTTTTGGTCTCTTTCTCTCTTTATGCGATTTGGCTTTGGCTTTGGCGGGGCCATTGTTGCATAATGCTGCATGTCGATATAGTATACTCATTATACATATATATATATATATGTATGTGTATGTATGCCGATCACATTGCATTGCGTTGAGCCTGCACTGCACTCGAATCTATTGATATACTTATTGAACTAAATTGGAGCATTCCGTGCATTGTGATTCGATTTGATGGCGAATTCGCAGCGACCAGAGTTGCCTCCCCGCTGCACACACAGTCACCTCGATTAATGTGGGATTTGTCAGGTATGCGAGGCCTCGCGTACGTCCCCCTCTTTCTCCGTCGTTGCAGTCAGTAAGCCAAACTGACAAACTTGGTTAATTAAAGTTAACTCGAAAAGTTCGATAAATTGCCTCGTGAGTTGATCATATTTTATGACCGAATCAATCAAGTTTCAAACTGAAAGTGACTATACGACGTTTTAGTTGATTGTTATTAACCTCAAGTCAGTTTTGAGTTATATACTGGTATCACTGCAATACCTGTTTAAACAATCCTGGCAGAGGGCTGCTGGTTTTGTATATACATACATACATATAGGTTGTGAAAATAGAGTATTTGCTTAATCAATGAGTGCTTAATCTAACTACGAACTTACGCGCAAGATATAAAAAGTATATATGGTATATGGTAAACGAGAGTTTTGTCATGGTTTCTACCATGGATCGTACATAAGTTACGTGATTTATGCAGATCAAGTTTATAATTTTGAAAAGCTACGTGGCCGCACATATGATGTGGCTGATGGTTAGCAATCGAAAGAGGATAATTAAACGATGATACAAAAGGATATCGATAGATCAAATAGATTGATATCTATGCAAATGCATGCATGAAATGTGATTGGCAAATTAAGAGAGTTGCCAGATCTTCATCTATATATTTGTATGGCAAATTAAGCGTGTGGCCAGATCTCCATGGGTAAATATGCTCGTAAGTTTCTTCTATAAATCCAGCTGGCAGCTGCATGCCCCTAGAATGGAGCATATTTACAGATACATGTATGTATTCAGAGTACACTTAGCTGCAGTCAATTCGGCCTGGTCAAGTGGAGGCTGCACCCATGACAGATTTGCATGCAATATGTGTGGTTAATTGCTCAGCTTTGTTTACATTTTTCAAGTGATCCACAGCCGATGCGATGATTGTGTGCTCCACTTTTGAGCACTTCTGGCTTGATTTGCATAATGCCCTTGCGCCAGCAGCAGCCCCGCCACCCCCGCTCCTCTACCATCGCCTACAATTGCATGCGCTTGCTGGAAATAATTAAAAACGATTTTGGCAACAAATTTGTAACATTACCATTTAGCTGAGGCATTTAAAACAAAATGTTTACTACTTAGTTCGGTTCAGCTTGGACTGGCCGTGTCTGGCGTCGTCGGGTGTCGGGCGTCTCGGCCTTTTTGGTGACAACATTTGACACAATTTGACGCTGACACGGCGAAAAATAAACGCGGCTAAAACAAATCGTTTGGGTTGTGCTCAAGATAAATGTTTTTATTTTTCTAGCTCTGCCTGAGCTTTGTTGCTGTGTCAATTCATATGTACATGTGTGTGTGTGTGTGTGTTGGATGCGTGTGTGGATGCGCCCCGACAGACACTAGACTTCGCTCCGATTTGTGGCTTGGAGTTTCCAAGTCTTTTCATTTGAATTGCAACAGCTAAATGACACCACACACAACTTGACATGACTGGCCAAAAGTTGTTGTTGCTGTTGTTATTGTTGTTGTTATTGTTATTGTTGCTGCGTCGCAAAACAAAAACTGAAATTGCTTTACGGTCAGGCTAAGTGCATGTGCACAACAAAAAAAAAAGGGACACTCGCATACACACACACACGAGCCCCACAGTTATGTTTGTGTGCGTGTGTTGTAGTTTTTGGAGTCTGTCTAATCTTTTGCCAACGTTTTGCCTCCATGATAAGAGCAAGGGGCGTTGGCTTGTCACTAGTCTTCAGTTTGTTGCTGTTGCTACCGCCACTCTTGATGTTGTTGTTGTTGTCGTTGCTTTTACTTGTTGCGGCCATTCACTTTCTCCTCATGCTTTTATTTGCTTTAGCTGTTTGCTTTGCTAATTTTTGGCGCTTGAGACACAACAAAAAAGAAGTGAAACATCAAACAGAGAGAAAGAAAGACGCAAAATGCGAGCAATATATGCAAATTGACGCCGAAAATTATTCAATCGATTCGATTGGACAATATAACGTAACGGTTCTGCCTGCCAGTTCTGAGCACACGCATTCCCCCTATCACAACTGGGTGTCTTGCATTGCCTTTGACAGCTCTGGTTGCACAATCGGGCGCAATTTTGAAGGGGCAATTGCATCACAATGTGAACGCGTGCATTGTGCTCCAATTCCTGCACTAAGTAAGCGGCACAACAGCAACAGCAACAACAACAACAACGGCACAGAAGCAGCGCACGGTACTTTGCAATGCCAAGTTCGTTGCTCAAGTCTTTTGTTAGCAAGCGACGAATTAATGTCAACGCAGCCGCCAACTGGCTCCCCTTAAACTTTATTCGTGGCGGTGGCGGTGGCGGCAACGGCCTCTTAACTCATTCACAGGCCCTTAAAGCAACCAATCAATCAGTGCGCTAGGCACAGCAGTAAAAGTGGCCAAAAGCGCTAATTAACAACATTGCTCATTCGAAATTGTATGCTAAATATTTATGCAGCCCGCGCGCTGCAGCTACAGTTGCCACTCTGCCTCAGCTGCGTTCCACATGTTCCCATCCCTCATCTTCAGTTTCATCTCTCCGCTTCATCTTCATTATGTTAGCCCGTCCAGGCCCGTTTGCTTGTTTACTTAGGCATGGTTAAGTTTGCCTTGCTTTCGAGCTGGTGGAGTGAAAGGCCGCCGGTGAGTGTTACACTCGGTTAAACTCGAGTATTTCTGCGTCTGTTTGTCCAAATTGTTAAAGTGCGCATTATGCTTGCTCTGAAGGGTTAGCAGATCGGTAGCCAACATGCATTTGTTGCGATTCGAAAGCGATTGCGAAACTAATTCGCAAAATTGCGAACAAAACACACAACGAACTACAATAAGAAGTTTTATGAATGCCTTAACATGTCTGACTCCATTATTCTTTATGATTTCTTATGCTGATGAAGCGCATTATATTTGACGTTCACCCATTTTGTGAAGAGTGTACAATGTTCGGCTAGCATAACTCAACATTGGTAATCGCTTGTTTTCGTTATTGTTATTGCTTTTGTTTTTGCATCGCTTTGGCTTAGCTCAACTCAACTCAAATCGAAATGAAATTAAAATCTCTCAAGACGCAGCAAGCTGCTGTGCGTCGCTTCTATAAGTCATGGCGGCTCTCTATCCGACACGGCAACAGTCAGGCAGCCAGGCGGACACTCGGAGACACTTGGCTGCAAGTTGAATCAGGCAGTTGACCGGTGTGCGGGGATGGGCGCCCACATTTGCTTACAGGAAGGAAGCACAGTGGAGCGTTCACTCGACATGGGCGGCACGTGAAAGTCATGGCGACAGCAATCAAAGCGAGTTTTTGTCAAAACATTATTTGTTTTTTTTTAGTTTTTATTTCAATTTTCTTTGACTTTATTATATTTACATATGAGCAGTTTTATCTCAGTTCGGTCGCGTTCAAAAGTAGGCGAAGGTTGGCTTCGTTGCGATTTGAATGTGATTAAGCTTTTGGATTTTATTACAAACTGTCGCGGGAATCGGTGGCAAATACAGCTGCTCGCATAATTTATTCCCATTTCGAGTGTTAAAAGCTTTTCTTGTTTTATTTATTTTAACGAAAACAAGATATTCGCCACGAAGTAAATTAAATTTTTAAACTGTGTGTTATGCAACACACTCATAAAGGATAAACAAACAGATCAATATATGCTTTTAATAATAATTTAATAATACTATTATATTTTATCGTATATTTTTTCAAATCATTCACAAACTGGCGCCATGATTGAAATTTAAATGTTTATATCGATTTTTGCAACTATGCAGTAGTTAACAATCGATAGCCAGCATCAGCTCAGCTGTTCGCTGTGTGGAATGTGTTTGTGTACAAAAGAGAATAATATTATTCTCTCTGGGGAGTGCTTTTAATATTTACATTTAGATGTCGTTGATGACGTCAAAGCTTTCGCCAAAGCTCAAACCGGTCGTCAGAGAAGTTTTCGTTCGAAGAACACGAAGCTCAAACGAGTGTTCGTCTCGGTTCGTTTGGCGTCGGCCTGTAATTATTCTCCAAGCTGAGCTTGTTAGACGCACTCACTCACATTCCCTTGCCTCCCTTCAGTTCTCTTGCCTATCGTTTTGAAGCCAGCGATTGTGAGCTAAACAGGCGGCAAAAATTCAATTAAAAACAATAATAACACACTAACAAGTTGAAAGGGAAAGTTGAAAGTGCCGTACGGCGACATACCCAGTACCAAGTCATCAAAGCGTCCAACTCAAAGTTGTGACTACAGTAAAAGGTCGATATATGCATATCAGATACATTAAAATTAGTTTACTCATATGTATCTCTGTTGAAATGTAGTATATAGTTTAGTATAATTTAAAAACCACAAGATATCTCTGGATTTTATATTTGTTAAGAAACATGTTCCGAACTGTTTCTGTTGATTTTGAATTGTTGAATTCATAATGAAATACTTCTACAATATGGACATACATACATATCGATATCATGTTGGATTGTAAATAAATGGGTCTGTCTAGTAACTGCCTTGATACCCCAGTGCCTATAACTACGAGGTAGTTTAATTCGCATTGTGTATGATCGGGTATACTATGTGTGTGTGTGGTTGTGTGTGTGTTTGCATGTTTGCGTACGCTTGTATAGAGCAAATAAGCTTTGAGGGCTTTATCAATTTCGAACGCCGCGATTTTGGGTATATTGGCTGTGCTCAGTTGCTCAGGGAAATCGAAGTGAATCGCATTGGAGGCAGCGACCGAGCCCCACTAACCTGGCTAACAAACAAATAAGAACAATAAACAAGAACAACGGGACAACATCCGCTCCAAGATGACAACAAGAAGCGACGAAGAAGTCGACAGCAAACTAAACGAATTGCAAAACTGGTTCGAAACGAATCCAAATTTACCCGAAAAGATCGGTAAGATAAAGTACATAGAGTAGTCATAGATACTAAACAAAGGATCTTGTTCGATGGCACTTGGGATAGATTAGGAATTCGCCCAAAATACGAATTAATTGATAGTTATAATAGGAAATGGAATCAAATGAATTATGTGGGGGTCCGTTAAATGCGCAGCTGGCAGTAAAAGCTTTAGTTGAGCTGATAATTGTTATCAATACCAGCAAAGCAACGAGAATTAGCAATTGTAAAGATAAATACATATAGGGTATAGGCCATTTAACGACGTCTGGGAACGTCTAATATAGACGCATTCGCAAGTGTACATACATCTATATATACATATATGTATGTATGTACATATGTATAAATAATATATATATATATACATATGTATGCATATGTGTCTGCTATATAGTTAATGTAATAGCATGACGACAGTCAGTAAATTATACCGATTTCTCGATTGCAGAGACGATTGTGCTGTTGCGGTTCCTCAAGTGCATGCACTACGATGTCGAGAAGACAAAGACGCTGATTGAGCTCAACTATAGTCTACGGAACAAGAATCCCAATATATTCATGGATCGCAATATGGAGGACGAGATGACGGCCAAGGGTCTGCAGGTTTCGTAAGTTTCGCCATAATAATTGATTATTATTTTTATATGTAATTCTTTTAATACCCACCTTACCTCGAACTTACCACCGTCCAATAGGGATCTGCTTATTCTGCCGGGCGTAACACCGGAACGCCATAAACTGTTATTATTCCGCATGGCTGACTATGATCCCAGTACGGTAGGTATATATTTTAATGTTTATGCATTACCCAATCACTTTTATTATCCCCAACGAAACCTCGCAGCGCAATTCTCAGGAGGAGAGTAAAATCTTCTTTATGATGGCCGATGCCCGCTTCACGGAAGTCGACACCAACCAAGATGCGGGTCAAGATCATGACCAGCCTAGCAGGGTTAACGATGCCGATATTGCCGATGGTGATGTTCAAATTGTCGATATCAATGGTTATACGATGCGGCACTTGGCATATATCTCGATCTTTGTGTTGCGTGTCTACATGAAGTTCGTACAAGAGGCATATCCCTCACGCTTGCGCGCCATTCACATTATTAACTGTCCGTCGTTTCTGGACCGCATGATGGCCATGATGAAGCCCTTTATACGCGAGGAAGTCTTTCAAATGGTATGCACTAGTCACCCCTTCCGTCTTCTCCCTTTTCGTCTGTACCTACTTTACCCCCCATTTCAGATTAAGTATCACACGGAGGGCATGGACAGTCTGTACAAGCTAGTGCCCAGGGATATGTTGCCCGTGGAATATGGCGGCAAAGCGGGCACTATAGCTGAAATCAAGGCGCACTGGATGCGTGTCTTGAAAGAAAAGACGTAAGCAGTAAATACTAATAAAGACATGATACATACATATAATATTATTTCTGATTTTCTGATTTTAGAGCTTATCTTAGTGATGAAAAATACTGGACGATCGCATCACAAGGCAAAAGTCGTTGGTCTTGGTTTTAATATTGATTAAGGGAGTTAGGATCAATTTTAATTTCGGAAGAACACATACATTACCAAATGTGATTATTACCTTAAGAACTTATGAATCAGACAAGTTTCAAGAGTTATCGCTGTCTTGCCGAAACCAAGTCACAATTATGTGATATGAGGAACATATGTTTGGAACTATGTTTATTTGTTTCTTTTATTGTAAACTAGTCTATATGTTTTAACTGCTTTGAGAAGCTTATCAGTAGTTTTTAAGTTTTTCAATATACTTGGTTGGCTTTTTTTTAAATATAATTTGGATTTTAAATTCTCTTAATTTATATTTTATATGTGGAACCTTTCCTTCCATTCGGATGGAACAAATTGGCGCTACGCTAAAACCGTACAGCGAATATTTTCAAAACATAGTCATAGCTCTCAGTGTCGTAAGGTTCGCAATGGGGCTGAGTTTTTTTAAGAAACTACAGCAAGAACAGTCAAATGATACGTTAACACTAAAGGGTCTGCTGGGCGGCCTGGTGGTTGGCACAATAAACATGAGAATAGCTCAGATGTCAAATAGTCAGCTCACATTTAATATCCAACGTATATGTGTGATATTCCTGGTAGGATATCTCGCCATATTTCAGAAAAAAGCAGTGGCAGAATTGAAGCATTATGCTTGGCAGAAATTTCCGTTTGTTCTCGGACTGATTGCCCTCTGCATGAGTTATTCATATATCGACGATGTGGAGATTGTCAAATGGAATTTGAGCTTAATTAGGACAGCTACCAGTTCGATGTTAATTATCACGGCATTGTTCACGGGCACAGGTGTCCTATCAGATTGCAGTGTATCCGCCATGATGAGCTTTATGAGACTACTGTATGACATTTCCACCAGTAATACATATATGATCTACCATTCCATATTGTTGCTCTCCTTGGACGTGTTGCGTCTTTATAAATGCTTAATGTGTCAGTCCTGCGCATGCACGGAGGCCGAAGAACTACCCGGTGAAGTAGGAGGCAAGGGTAAGCCTCCAACATACATTTTTAGGCTCCATTAGGTTTCAACATATAATATAAATATACAAAATTCTGTAAATATACGAAATTAATTTTATCTGATCGAAATAGTGACTTTATCTTAACAATTTAGACTATAGCCGTTAAACCCAATGAACGACTTGATCAATTTTCGTTTAATAATTATGACAAAACCGTTTCGGTTTCAGTTGAGCAAACTCAAGAATTTGAATTCGTGAATTCTGTGCACGACCAGGTGATTAGTGACAGATGCGCAGAAGCTGTAACAACACAAATTTAGGCACTATTAAGCCACAAAAAATAGCAAATGGCAGTGAAAAGCAATTAAAAACTTACGTGTTTAATTGCCCGGCAGCAGGTCGAGTTGTATTTGAATGGATTTGAATGGCTCCTACGCTGAAACACATATACATAGCGCGTACATACGCATTGGTAATCAATAATCGCATATTGGAATTATAAACAAACAAAGTATAAATCAAATATTCAGAAAGCCGTGCACTCGCAGCAGTCAGTTGGGCACCAGGCTTCAAACACAACGGACCAGAACAAAACATTTGCTGCGCACGCATCGATTGACAACCGATTGCGAGTACAAGTAGTTGAAATTCGATAACGTGACGATAACTCCAGCATGAGCAGCGATAGTGAAACTGAAAATCAGCTGAGACGTGATCGTGATTTGGCCAAGCTTTGTGAATGGTTTCGTGAAAATGAAAATCTGCCACAGGAAATTGGTAACTACAATAGACTAATGGAATGCTCTTAGCAGGACATGAGAATGGGAAATGGGGAGTTTGTGCATGTTTGCAACACAGCTGACAATTTATTGAAATGCTGCCAACTAATACAAGCTCACATCTTGACTGCTTTTACCACTGACCCAACAAACGTCAATAATAAATACATATCTAATGAGGTCGTTAGTACGCAAAGAGGCGTCTCGGATATTTTTATTGCCAACTGCTGGGCGCCCTATACGTCATTGTGTATAAGCTAACGTATTGCCAAATTTTAATTTATATTTTTTGCAGAGCCTTTGCTTCTCCGACGCTTCTATCAATGCATGTACGGACATGTCGAGGATACCAAGAAGCTCATCGAGGTGAATTATGCACTGCGCAACAAGCATCCGCATTTGTTTATTAAAAGGGATCCACTGGATGAAGACAGTCGTCGGACTTTTGACTATGCGTAAGTCGACTACGACGACTACGTGTATGTACAATATAATATAAATGTTTATATATTTAATTTTAGAGATATTTTACCGCTTCCGGGTCTTACACCGGAAAAATATAAAGTCTCGCTCTACTGCTTTAGAGACTTTGAACCTTCAAAGGTAACCAACAGTTCTAAAGACTGTCAGTTAACGGTATTTCAAATAAAGATTACTTTTCACTTTTCCTTTTCAGATGCATCATACGGAGGACACACGCGCATTTTTCATGGTTACAGATTGTCGTTTTATTACGCCTGATGATCCGGCCTCTCCCGAGGTCCTCTCGGAGGGCGAAGTGCAGATATTTGATATGAAGGGCACAACAATGCGTCACATATCGCGTTTGACCATAAGCACACTGCGAGCTTATGTCAAATTTCTACAATTGGCATTCCCTGTGCGTCTCAAGGCCATTCATATGGTGAACTGCCCAACTTATATTGATCGAATTGTGAGCATCGTGAAGCCGTTCATTAGTGATGAGGTCTTTAAATTGGTGCGTCCTCACAAAGCATCTGTCCAATTATTACAGTTGTATAATTATTTATCCTTTCAGATACGTTTTCACACGGCCAACATTGATTCGCTGTACGCTTTTGTGCCGTGTGTGATGCTGCCCGAGGAGTACGGCGGTGCTGCCGGATCCCTGGCCACTCTACGTGAACGTACGCAACAAGTATTGTCTGAAAATCGGTAGGTTCCAATGAGTTAATCATGTAACATCTGAATTAATAGCTTGTTTTGTTTTTTAAGCGACTATTTGATGAATCCAAATCATTGGCTCGTGGAGAAGCCAGAGAATCGCAATGGCAAATCATGGAGACTGTTCAACTGAAAAATTGAATCGTTATGCTCAGCTGACCACATTATATATTTTTTTTTTTAATATTGTAATATGTTTTTAATCGTGTTTTGTACTTTTTGTAATATTTATGTTTGTCTTTAATATATGGTTATAAAAGCAGAAACCTTTTCTTTTTATTAGTTCCTTTTCTTTAAATCGAATTAATAACGCTAGAAAATTAATTATTAAATACATTATAAGAATTTATGTAAATGTATTTCGGGATTTTAATAATAATATTGATAACAGACAATAACAGTCGATAAATCAAAACTTTCAGTAAATACAAATAAAATCAAGAGTTATCGACTTTTCTCCTGCATTTTATCGTTGATTCGATAGTTCGATTGTAGTTCACTGTGAATGTCAAAAGAGAAGAAGAAGATGCGTCAACAATTCGCACGTCTCTAATAGCGTATTTATTTTGCGAAGCGCCACGGCAAAGTAAAATTCGCTGCATTTCGTACAAAATTTCTGTTAACAGGCATATTAAGCGGACAATAATAACCTTGTTCACTACCTAGCCATGGATCGGCCACAGAAAATGCCCAAAGTGGCAAAGGTACGTAAAAGAATGGTTTGGAATGCATCAAAGGTAATCGTAAACGTTTCGCTTTTAGGTGAAAAATAAAGCGCCGGCAGAGGTGCAAATCACGGCAGAGCAGCTTCTGCGTGAGGCGAAGGAGCGAGATTTGGAAATATTGCCTCCGCCGCCAAAACAGAAAATTTCCGATCCCGCTGAATTGGCCGATTATCAGCAAAGAAAGCGAAAAACATTTGAGGATAACTTGCGGAAGAATCGCATGGTGGTCAGTCATTGGATCAAATATGCACAATGGGAGGGAACAGCAACAGGAAATACAACGTGCACGTTCCATCTGGGAGCGTGCCCTGGATAATGAACACAGGAACGTAACGCTTTGGCTTAAATATGCAGAAATGGAAATGAAGAACAAACAGGTTAACCATGCACGTAATCTCTGGGATCGGGCTGTAACCATAATGCCGCGCGTCAATCAGTTCTGGTACAAGTATACCTACATGGAAGAAATGCTTGAGAATGTAGCAGGTGCACGTCTAGTCTTTGAACGCTGGATGGAATGGCAGCCGGAGGAGCAAGCCTGGCAGACTTATGTCAACTTCGAGTTGCGCTACAAGGAGATTGATCGAGCACGCGAGGTCTACGAGCGTTTTGTCTACGTTCACCCTGATGTAAAGAACTGGATCAAGTTTGCACGATTCGAGGAGGCACACGGCTTTATTCATGGTGCCCGACGTGTCTTCGAGCGCGCCGTTGAGTTCTTTGGCGATGACTACATTGATGAGCGTCTGTTCATTGCATTTGCTCGTTTCGAAGAGGGTCAAAAGGAACATGATCGGGCTCGGGTTATATACAAATATGCACTGGACCATCTGCCAAAGGAACGGACACCAGAGCTCTTCAAAGCCTACACCATACATGAGAAGAAGTATGGCGATCGGGCTGGCATCGAGGATGTCATTGTCTCGAAACGGAAGCATCAATACGAGCAGGAGGTGGCCGAAAATCCGACCAACTATGATGCCTGGTTTGACTATCTACGTCTCATCGAGGCCGAAGGCGACAAAGAGCTCATACGGGAGACCTACGAGCGTGCCATTGCCAATGTGCCGCCAGCGAATGAGAAGAACTACTGGCGTCGCTATATTTACATGTGGATCAATTATGCGCTGTACGAGGAGCTTGAGGCGGAGGATATTGAACGCACACGGCAAATCTATAAAACTTGCCTCGAGCTCATTCCCCACAAGCAGTTCACTTTCAGCAAGATCTGGCTGATGTACGCACAGTTTGAGATACGTTGCAAGGAGCTTCAGGTGGCGCGCAAATCACTTGGTATGGCTATTGGAATGTGCCCGCGGGACAAACTGTTTCGTGGCTACATTGATCTGGAGATCCAACTGCGTGAATTCGAACGTTGTCGTTTGCTTTACGAGAAGTTCTTGGAATTCGGACCCGAGAATTGTGTCACATGGATGAAATTTGCCGAATTGGAAAACTTATTAGGTGATACGGAGCGTGCACGGGCAATCTTCGAGTTGGCCGTGCAGCAGCCACGTCTGGACATGCCGGAACTGCTTTGGAAGGCGTATATTGACTTCGAGGTTGCACTCGGTGAGACGGAGCTGGCACGCCAGCTTTACGAACGTCTGCTGGAGCGCACCCAACATGTCAAGGTATGGATGTCCTTCGCCAAGTTCGAGATGAGCCTCAATCATGGCGATGGTCAGGGGAGATAGCGATGCACACATGAATATACAGCTCGCACGTCGTGTCTATGAGCGAGCCAATGAAATGCTGCGCCAACTGGGCGACAAGGAGTCGCGTGTGCTGTTACTGGAAGCATGGCGTGACTTTGAGCGTGATATCAAAGACTCGTCGGCAGTACAAATGGTGCTGGACAAGATGCCGCGTCGCATTAAGAAACGACAGAAGATCGTGTCCGAAGATGGCGTCGAGGAAGGCTGGGAAGAGGTCTTCGATTATATATTCCCCGAGGATGAGATGGCCAGACCAAATCTCAAACTGCTCGCCGCTGCTAAAATGTGGAAGAAGCAAAAGGACATTGATCCCGAAGATGAATTACCAGCGCCAGCGCCAGTTGAAGTGGCACAAAGACCAGCAGCTGCAGCGACAGAATCACCAACCGAGACAGACAATGCATAATTAATCAGACATTTCTTTAAATAAGTAAAAAAAGATAATAATAAATTAATGTTTAATTGTTATTCCAAACGTGCTGTAAACTTTTCTTCGTTGATCAAGATTCGCTTGAGATGATGGCCACCAATTCCATCTGTGTACTTTGACTGTCGTCTTGTTTATATTTATTGCAAATCGTTACAGAGCTTCGTTGCGCTGTTTGACCCCTTCAGCCCTCTGCCCCTGAATGAACCCTATGGTGCCGAATCCTGGCGTTTAATCTGTGGCATGACTATCGTGGTTGCCCGTTTGTCGTCCATCTTAACGGGGCCTGCTGACCTTGGCACATCAGTGTCCTTGTAGTCTGGCCCATCACACTGCATCTCCAGCAGCTTGACATGAGCGATGGTTTGCCCAAAGAGTTTTTGTCTAAAACTCGGTCTCTTGGCCACACTGCGATGCACCTTGACTTCAGACAGTAGGCTCGAACCCGCATCGTTTGACTTATGCTGCCGCGGTCGGTGGTGCCTGGACTTCTTATGATGCTCGACGCTGGGAGCCAACTCGTTGACATACTTCAAACTGCCTGAGCACGAGCTGCCGCTCTGATCATCCACGTGCGCCTGCTTCAATCGTGCATGCCTTTCCTTTAGTTCGGCTTTGTTTTTCTGCGCAACTTCCTCAATATGACGTTCCTGTTAAACGCATCTCAGTTAGATTATTTTCAATCGGAAATAGGAAATATTCCTGAATCCAGGGTGTTTCAAATGATACTCACGAAAATGGCGCGATTGCGTTTATCACGTTTAGCCAGGACAACAACCCAGGCACCGTAGGAGAGCATTATGCCAGCCGGCACCAGGACGCCGGCCAGAGGGGCGGGTTTGTTTTCCAGGCATGGTATACGGCCATGAAAATCACTGTGAAAAATACAGAGAGACATTAAAGACACAATTAAAAACAAATTGAAATTAAGAGCAAACTGTTGCGAAATATATTTGAAAACGTTTCTACGAAATACAAAGTTTAGAGTATTGACCTTATACATTTACACAAAACGGCACAGGCAATTATTGCCAAGGCTTCTTGGAAATGTTCAATAGCCTTCGAACCATGTGGGAATGAATCTAAGCAAAACATACCTGTTCATTTTTCAATAATGGCGCTTGTTCAGTCAGCTGTTTCGATTAACGATATAACCGCAACAAGCTTGACTTCTGCTCGATATCCCGCATTATGCACATAAAAGTGCGTGAATAATCGAATATATTTTAGATATCGAGCCCGTTGCATTTTGCTGTGTCCATTAAAACCAATGCGGGGAAAGTAACTTACTTGCATTTCAATTATGTGACTAAGCGATCACCTAATATTTAAATGGTTTTATAGATTATTAAAATTTAAGAAGTATTTCAAAAGAATATTATCGCGCAAATATTCGTTTTTGATTGAAAGACATTTCCGGTGACGGATGCAAGTATGAAATCATGAAACATTGACAGCTTGGTGCGATGGATTTCTCAAAATATGTAAACAAAAATAAAGAAGTAACACTTGAAAACCAATTTTAGTTTAAGTGTAAGTTTATAATTTGCCCAAAGTGCTCTATAGCTACCGTTAATTTAAAACTAGTTGCACGATTGCACGGGTACGAATGACTCATATTGTTCTTTATTTGGGAATGCCGAAAATAAAAAAGTATTTTAGATGGATGTTTTAAATTTTATGTATCATTGACTATATGCCAATATACTTGTACATATATGTATTTGCTTACCAAGAAATGCAACAATTACAGCCACAAGCCGGCCATTGGCTTTTCGTTCCTCCTGTAAAGGAAATGAAGGGTTAAAGTGTATTTGTACAAAAAAAACCTACAGATGCAATATATACATATGTAGCATTTGAGTAAAGAGTTACTCTTTACACTGTATGTACATACATGTTAATGTTATGTACATATGTGTAAAGTGTTTCTTGATATATGTACTGTATGTATCTGCACACATACGTTTAAACTTTGCTAAGTCATAGTGGCCAGGGCTGACTGTATGCCCCATAAAAACATTGTTTACAATCTGGCATTCCGATAAAATCTCATGATCACACATCTATGTACATATGTATATATGTACCAACGTATGACTGTATATAGGCACATATGTATGTACATATGTAAATAGCCATACATATTCACATACGTATTCGAAAGAGGAAAACGATGGCGTAGTGCAATTATTAACAAGATATGGTTTTTGCACGAGGCACGTTCCACATGCCCTTGATTGCACATAAAGCAAGATGGCCACAAAGTCTATTTTCACGTGCCCTGCTCCATCTATCTATCGAATGCACTTGCACTTGGAAATGACAGTTACAAGTCTGGTACTCTTAACTTACACGCGATTTCATGTCCATTATTTCCTTGAGGTTTTCTTGTATAATTTCTCCATCGGACATCGATGTCAAACTCTTTCTGGGCATTGCTGAAGTGAGACAATCTGGAGATTTGGGTTCTGCAACAGGTTTTGTTGCTGTCGCGCACTTAACACCGTTGCGCTCTGTGTTTGTAACCGTTATTTTCGGCATATGCATCACCGTTTTCGACGATGTTGTATGCAGTTTTGTGGGTGAATGCGAGTGGGTTGCCATTGCACTGCAACTTAATTGATCCACTATAGTTCACTTTTTAATAAACAAAATATGAATTGTAATAAGCTGATTTAACAACGCGCACAATCTCACGATTGAAACCGAAAAGAACACAGCATTCGATCTGAAACAAAGGAGAATCGACAGTGATCATCGAACGGATCGAGTGGAAAAGCGAAGCGTTGCTCAGCAGCGTCGACTTTGCCGTCGCGCCGTTTGATGTTGTTGATATTGTTGCCTTTACTTCCATTTCCCCAGCCGCACCAATTTCGTTTCGGATATTTCTGTGGCCGAGCATTTGTTTTTAAGTATGTATCACACCCAACAACAGTGCAAAATTGACTGTTTGTTTATTTACATTACAGTAAATATTTCGGTAGTTGTTATTCTACGTGTGTGTGAGTGAAAATTTGCAACAGAGTACTTGCGAGCGGGAGATAAGTAAAGAAATATACACACATATAAACGTATGTATAGGCATGTCAATAAGTATGTTTATTATTAAGCACTGCTGCTGCCACTGAAACGTGCAACATCTTAATTGTTTTTAAATTTCGAATTGCGCCAAAATTTTGAATTCGATTACACACCAAATCGACTATCGATTATGTTTACTTTTGCTACAACTACACGGTCACTGATTCAACCGGAAAACATATATAGTATATTTTTATGTACCTGTCTAAACATTAAAAAAAGTCTACAGCCGTCTATTGTGAGTGCGAGAGAGAAACCTACAAAAAAAAGTTTCCAGTGGTAAAATTATGTTTATGTTATTGTTAAGATGTCGTACAAATGTACTGACGTATTTGCACATATTGCTGTTATTTAGAGTTCATAAAACGTTTCTGTTTCCGTTATTTTACGGTCACAAAGCCAAGCAAACAAGATCAAACTAAAATATAACATTTGAAGCATAATTATATAAAAAAGTTTTGCTGCAAAACATATACAATATAGAAAATTAATCTAATTGGAATTTTGTAGGTTCTATGACTAACTTTTTGATATTTTAATTTATATTTTTAATATAATAATTACAATTAGCTAGAAGAAAGAATCTTAAGGTCTTTTCAATTGAATTTTCATTTGACAATGAACTTAAGAGTATCGAATATTTTCCAAAAATTGCAGTCGACAAATGTTATATCGATAAGTTGCCAGCATTGAAACTAATTTTGTTCGATTACTGGTGGTTTTCTACGCACCACTAACACAAACACACACGCGCAAGCAAACCAAGCAATCACTTTTGGAAACTGTCTGCTGTGCAATAAAGATGATGTGCAGAAGTTACCAACGCAACTAGAACGCGATATTCAAAGCGATTCCTAACCGCTCTCGCTTTGTCTTAAGCCGTAACCGCGAAATCGCGAATCCATACGGCTATAAGGACCGATTATTTGCATGCTCATTGACTCCCCACTTTTCCCCGAATAGTTAACGATTCCGTTCCCCAGTCAAAATGTCTCTATCTCAACGCGACCGCGAACGAGGCTCTGGCCCATTGCCGAACCGATGGCTTTACTGTCCTCGAAAAAGTGATACAATAATCGCAGAGCGGTTTCTTGCCTTCAAGACGCCACTGAGTAAGTCGTTTCAAGACAAGATGCCCATTGAGTGTACGTTTCGTCCTGAAATGCTCTTTGATTATTGCAAGACTCTTAAGGTAAGATGGTCATTGTAGAAAAATATATATGTACATAGCTTAAATGAATAACATCTCCTCTTTATCTTTAAGTTGAAGCTAGGCCTATGGATCGATTTGACCAACACGAAACGTTTCTATGATCGCAGCACAGTTGAGGAACGAGGAGCTCAGTACATTAAACTACAGTGTCGTGGTCATGGCGAAACCCCTTCACCCGAGCAGACGCGGAGTTTCATTGAACTGGTTGATAACTTCATTAACGAGAGACCCTTCGATGTGATTGCTGTGCACTGTACGCACGGGTTTAATCGAACTGGCTTCCTAATTATCTCATATATGGTAGAACGTCTTGATTGCTCGGTTGAAGCTGCACTTGCCGTCTTTGCAAACGCTCGACCGCCTGGTATATACAAGCAGGACTACATCAACGAGCTATTTCGTCGTTATGAGGATGAAGAAGATGCTCCCCAAGCTCCGGAGCAGCCCAATTGGTGTCTAGAGTACGATGACAGCAACGGCACTGAGGATGTCGGTAACGACAACAGGAAACGAAAATACGATGACAATTGTTCGTCGACATCTCAGCAGGCGGCAGCAGCTGCGGCTGGAGTTGGCGTTGCTGCAGAATATGACGAGGACGGAGATGCAGATGCTAACGGGGAGGATGGGGCAGGTGATGGTGTACCGAAGAAGAAACGACGACGAGAAATGATTGTCAAAAATGCAGCTTTCATGGATGGTGTACCCGGTGTACGACAAGTTACGGATCAGCCACGTCTTCAAGGACTACAGCATAAGGTGCAGGACTGGTGTAACTGGCAGAAAAGCGGCTTTCCGGGTGCTCAGCCCGTATCAATGGATAGGCACAACATCAAGAGACTCAGCGAGATACCTTATAGGGTGTCTTGGAAAGCTGATGGTACGCGATATATGATGCTTATCGATGGACGTGATGAAGTCTACTTCTTCGACCGCAATAACTCGTGCTTTCAGGTGGAAAATGTTACCTTTGTGCTTGGTAAGAATTTGAATGAACACCTCGAGGGTACTTTGTTGGATGGTGTAAGTAAAAGCCTGAGCAAGATAAAATTATTTTGTATAAAGCCATTTAAAACTGTAGGAAATGGTGTTGGACAAAATCGGAGACACAGTAACGCCACGTTTTCTTGTCTACGACATTGTACGGTTGGCGGGACGGGATGTGCGCGAAGAAGCCTTCTTCCCTTATCGCCTAGAGTACATCAAGAATGATGTTATAGGTAAGAATTTAGAAGACTTGTAGTTGGATTTGCTCTCTAATCAGTGCTATTTATATAGGACCGCGTATCTTGGCCATGAAGCACGGCATTATTAACCGTTCCTTGGAGCCGTTCAGTGTGCGTAACAAGGATTTCTGGGACATACGCACATCGGCTAGGCTATTGGGCGAGAAGTTCTCACGTTCACTGGCCCACGAGCCCGACGGTCTAATCTTCCAGCCGTCACAGCAGCCATACACGGCCGGCGTTTGCTCAGACGTATTTAAGTGGAAGCCGCATGAGCTCAACTCTGTAGATTTTCGTCTTAAGATTATAACGGAACGTGGCGAAGGGTAAGATCGCAGATAATATTATGTCATATGATTCATATATCCATTGGTTTTGTTTTTCTTTATCTTTAATAGCTTGCTGACCAAAAAGGTTGGCTTTCTTTATGTGGGAGGCCACGATGCACCCTTCGGACGCATGCAAAAGCTTACCAAGGAAATTCGCGAACTAGATAACAAGATTGTGGAATGCACAATGAATCAATTTGGTAATTGGGAATTTATGCGCGAACGTACCGACAAGAAGCTGCCCAACAGCTTCAATACGGCAGTTTGTAAGTTTGTTAAGCTATGCCATCTGTTATGTAGATACAATATCATTAACAAAATTAAATCATTCAATCTTTTGCAGCCGTCGTTGAAAGCATTAAGCATCCCATTACCAAGGAATATCTACTAAACTTTATAGCAAATTACGGCTTCCGCGATGATCATACAATGATGCCGCCACCAGCCGCCCAACGACGCTAGCCATGCTTAGCAGCAATACCTTGTCCTGCACTACATCTACCACATAAAGACACACAGACACACACCCTAGGAAATTAATAAATCATAATTTAAAAAAAAGAAAACAAACGTAAAAAGCAGTATACATATTCATATGTAAAAATTACCGAAAGACTTACGGTAGGTCAATCAAAAAGCGTTCAAAAGTCACAAGTAACGATTATTTGTTTTCTTAATAGCACATTGTTAATAATTATGTGAATTTTAATGAGTGTCATGACATACGCTTTGGTGTTTCCTTTATCTAAAGTGGGAATATCCGTTCATTTGGTTGGCTAACAACTACTAAAGGTTAAATAACCTTTTCGATCTAAAATAAATTGATATTAATGCATACAACAAATATATCAACGGTTGTATTTAATCGGCATCCCGTTTCTTATTCCTTTTAAATGATGTATTGTAGATATCAAAACATATTATTTTGTGGTTAAACTATAGGTTCTTCGGCAAATTGATATCTATATCTTTTCCTGAAATCGGATATGAATTCCAAGGGTTATGGAACAACATTACGCAAACATGCTTCGTCGTTCATGTTCAGCGGTTCGTTTGTTTGTGTGCATGGAAACACTTGCATAAGTATTTGTAAACGAAATTTAAATTGATATAATGATCTTTGACGCTCAGAAAATATCAAAATCAGATTCCTTTAGTTTGTTCCGTGGTGTTTATTTAAGTGTTTTAATATATAACTTGCAGGTTACCTCCAGGGAATTTAGATAACGTAACCCAGTTAAATAACGTAATTTTTGTTTACCACTTTTTTAGTGTGTTTTATTTTAGCCAACAGGTTTAAATGGATCATACCATTATTCTCACACGAATGTGATTACCATTGTCTATATACAGAGTATTATCTAACTACAAGATTCGTCTCTAAAAAAGAACATGTTCAAAAGAAACTGATCGAAGAGGAACTTTCAAGTATAGTTTTCAAATATTTTGCAATGCTATCCTAAGGCACTTGATTCCATTAAATTCTAGCTGATAAGGCTGCCATTTTCGCGCAGCGTTTCCTCGGACAGCTCCCCAAGATGTAGCAGAGCAACCAAAGCTGCTCCCTGCTCCGCTTGTTTCTTGTTCTTCTCCCAGAAGCTACTGCTGTAGCGCTGTCCATCGTAGCTACATATCGAACGGAAGAGCTTATCGCAGCGATGCGTTACATATTCGGGTGCCTGCCTGCCCGTGCGTCCTGAATGTATGTAGAGCACACTCTTTGGCAGTTGCTTGTCTGCAAGAGGGAAGGCATTTAAGAGAAATGTATGTTTTGGTGAGATCATCTGAAGCTTACCTTTTTCGTAGGTGGAACGCAGGAAAGCCATGTTGCGGCTTATAACGCCCTCATATTTAACCGCGTCTTCGGCAGATAATTGAAACGTCTCATTCTCTGGCAGATCGAGTTTTTGTCGTTTATTTAGATTTTGCGTTGGTGTAACGTTGGCACGTCCGATATTGCCCCGATCCCTGATTTCCTGCTGCCGTCTCCGACAATAGTCGCCCAGATGCCAAATTTCACAGATTTGATGCAAGGTTTGGCACTGCAGAAAACGTTTGCCACGTGGAGTCTCCTGCAGTTCTTTGAGAATACTCTGCACACAGTACTTGGTGTTGTGCGGAGCATTGTCGTAGTCGACACACAGTCGGAGATACTTTTCTATCAGCTCGTCCATCGGCAAAAGTCCCGCCTTACGAAATATGGAAACATTTAGCTGGGCAGCACGAGCAACCATGACGCTATCAGCGCCACACACCTCCTGAAACTTGCGCAGATCTTCATATGTATGCATATCGCGAGATCCACCGTTAGCTATAATGGGTATGTCCACAACACTGGCCACAGCACGCACAACATCCGGATGTGGTGGATTTTGGGGTCTTTCATCGCGAGTGCGCGCATGAATCCCAATTGCGGCAATACCTGTTGCTGCGAACCGCTGAACCAGTTTAATGGTGTCCAAGGTATCGGGCAGTATGCGTATTTTACAAGTGACCGGTATGCTTAGCTCTGAGCAAAGTGTCTGTAATATATCGGCTGCTTTGTCTGGTTCTGCCATTAATGCCGCACCCATACCGCCTTTGATCGAAAATGATTTCGGGCAGCCCATATTGATGTCTAATCCGGAAATGTCTTGTTGCACTAGTTTACCCACAGCCAATGCACGTGCCGCATCGCTTGTGCCCAACTGCAAAACCAACTGTGGCGTCTCCGCGGCACACGTTCGAAATACAATTGTACCATCGGAAGGGTCCACAAAGTCCACGGTTCCCAGTGCAGCTAAGAAATTAAAAACAATGATGCAAATTATGCATAACTGACGAGAGCTCTATGACTACCAGTGTTTACTCACGATTGGGACGGCGTATGCTTTTAATCAGCTTTAAATCTATTAGCTCCTCAGTGTAGACGATATCAGCGCCCATTTCAAGAGCCAGCAGACGCATTGGTAACGTGCCCACCCTTACCATTGGTGCCATGATCAGTTTGTTTCGATAATCGAGCCGTTGTTCCTTCATTTTCATGCTTGGGAATTTACTCAAGATCGACAACCACTTGGAGCGCAGCATGGAAACAGAACTCAGCTGTTGCATGAAAAGAAGCAGAATTGCATGTCAGACTAAGCTATCGCAATACATTTATCGCAAACCGATGATGATTGTGAAATGTTTTGCAATTTATCGTAAAGCTAAAAATAAATTAAAAATTATGATAGAACTAATTAAAAACAAATGAAATGAGAATTAATTCCATAGCATATTTTCAAAGATATTCAATTTAGGTAAAGTGTGTTCATACGTTTTACGATTAAAACGTACATAGACCTTCATTAACACACAGCGTTGTGTTTGCAGTAATTCAAATACAAATCGATATCGATATTTGTGTGTGCTTGCAACTCAGTTACTGTTTTCATTGCAACAAGGAGCCAAATTTCATTTCGGAGTTATTGTCAAAATTCAGAAGTAAATAAATAAAAGGAATACTGATAACAAATGTTCGTAATTTTCAGAGACTCACATATTCTATGCACGTATTAAAAATAGTTCACAACCAGCGAACGTCACAGGCAAGCCAAATGAAGCAAACAGCACACACTTTGCCTAGCAGTAAACAAAGAGGAATCGCCAATAGCCTATAATTGGATTAGCGTCGCACCACCCTCAACTGTGGGCATTTGCACTTGTATAACTTTTAGTGGCAACGTTAACAATATCACCATCAAATAGCCAGTACAGTCAGTAGCTTGTGTTGGCATATAGCAGGACTGCTGCAAGGACAACTTGTGTCGACATACATATCTCTATACAACTGCTGCGTCATTCAAGAGCATTCACCATCAACTGTGTCCTTGGTCGTTGTCAACCTCACCATCAGTTCACTAAGTTGTTACTGTGCGATCAGGAGCAGCGTTTCTGGTTGTCGTTGGGACTAGTGCTTAGCGCCAAAGCGCGTTATGCCCAATGCTCGTCTTGGTACGTCGATGAGAGACAATTGCGATTTCTACAATCAAACGATACGCTAAGGCTCAATTACGGCCGCAAGCAACTGGGAGACATCATGTCGTTGCTGGCCTTCGACGGCGTCGAGGACGGCAACTCAAGTGACACAGAGCCCGATGCACTTGTTGATTTCACAGCTATGCTAATGGAGCGGCAACACGATTGCAATAGCGGTTGGTTCGGTTGCGGAAGTAAGCTAAAGTCACAGTCGCAGGATGACAAAGGATACTTTTTGGGGCAGTATGTTCTGGGTGTCCTTGACTTTAGCTCGCAATATGGTATCGATTATAGCATATCTTACACAGCGGCTAATGTGATTGGCAGGCCGACCAAGTTTCCCGCCTATGGCGACTACCCAGAGACCTTTACAATGGTAAGTACTCTCATAAATTTCTTAGTCCAATTAGTAACTTAATTGCTTTTTGCTATCTAGCGTACCTATGGCGATTGGTGGCAAAGTGCGCCGTCGGCAACTCGTGAGATTCAGTTCCAAAATCTACCAGCGCTTCCTACACATGATTTTATTGGTAAGTAAAGATTATACTGTATTTGTATAATGAATTTGAAATGAACTCTCAATTCTTCCTGAGCAGTTGTATATTTTGAAAAGTTTGTCATACCCACGGAAGTGGCCATTTTTGAAACATTCAATCCGGGAGGTGTGGTACGCATCTGGGCTTATAGCATAACCAAGGAATGGACATGCCTTTGGGAGGCAAACAATCGGGATCTGATGCAGCCCCCAGGAAACTACCCGAGAGATTCTCGTCGCTTTGCACCGCCACTGAAGAAGACCAATATAATAACCAAGTAGGTGTTCTAAGAACTTTGTTATGGATTATTCTTATTCCTTTCTATTGTGTATAGAACTTTGCGTATCGACTTTAATCACAGTCGTTTAAACTACTACACTGAGATCGATGCGATTATGCTGTGCGGACGCACTGTCTCGATGCGTAGCATGCAAAAGTTACTAACACCGGTTAGACAGCGTATTGAGAACCCAAAAGAGGACACAACCAGTGGACCCATCACCTGCAAGCTGCGGACATTAAAGTTTCAACCGAACTGCAAGGAGAACTATGCTGTAAAGTTGCATGACTTTATAAACAACGACTTGAGTCAGTTTCTAACGGACAACCATGTAGAGTCAAACCAGCAGCTATGCACCAGCACGCCTCCAATCTGTCTTAAGGATCTGCCGGTTGGCCAACCAATTTCATTTATAAGCTACGCACTTCGTCTCATGTGTAAAGTTTTTCTCTTAGTGTGAAATCCTGTTGAAAATACTCAGCTACCTGGACCTAAAGTCACTCTTCCGGATAGGCCAAGTGTCGCGTCTTTTCTACAAGATTTCCACTGATCCCCTGCTCTATTGCGAGCTTAGCCTGAAACCCTACTGGCAAGTAGCTGACTCGGAACTGTTGTGTACGCTGGCACGTCGTGCGACGGCGCTAAAGAAATTGGACTTGTCCTGGTGCGGCGGATTTGGTGAAGTTTCACCAACTGAATTCAAGAAGTCAGTTGATAAGCAATGACAAATTATGTGTCAATTTTCTTGTTCTCACTGTTATTTTTCCACCTGCCTCTTTTAACAGATTTCTTACACAGCGAGGCGATAATCTCAGCCATTTGCGACTTAACTCTTGCAAATTTCTTAATGCCACCTGCATTGACACAATAGGAATAGTCTGTGATAATCTATCAGGTACGCTTTTTGTCATATTTATTATTTATTAACTATATTATTGCTGTTATTTTTCGAATTTTATTTAGAGTTAAGTCTGCGGAACTGCGCCACCGATCCGCCGCTGTTGAACTTTTCTTGTCTGGTCAACCTAAAAAATTTGGAACGGCTTGATCTCTTTCAAACTGCCTTTGAGTCCGAGTTGCTGTTGAGTATGCTCGAGGGCAATCGCAAACTCAAGCACCTTAATTTGGGTAAGTCAATGTTCCGTTTCCAATGGTTTTTCCAATGAAAAACTTTGCAACGCACACTTTATGTAGCATTCTGCGGTGTATCTGTTAACATGGACAACGTGGCAACACATCTTGCTACCTACAACACTCAACTTGTCTCGCTGGATATGTGGAAGGCACACTTCTTATCCGCGCGCGGCCTACAATCACTGGCCCGCTGCCAGCAGCTGGAGGAGCTGGAATTGGGTTGGTGGTGAGTTCTTCTATATATGAAGTTTTCTCTAATTTGGCAATGCTAATTCATTTCCATTACAGTCTGCGTGAGGCTACACTGGGGGACAGTCTCTATCAACTGCTCTCCAACTGCCCCAAGCTGAAAAAGCTATTCTTGTCTGCAGTGCGCGGCATAACGGAACGTGATCTCATACACATCGCAACATTGGGCAAAAATCTCGAACAATTAGATTTGATGGGTATATTGAATATAACGCATGAACGTGTCTATGAGTAGGTCTTCTTTTCTAAACACTTGTGTATAATGTAATGTAGCGAAACTTTCGTTTATTCCATGCAGCATTCTGGTGCATTGTCCAAAACTAAAATTGCTGGATTTAAGCTTTTGCGACAACATTATGGAGCGTGATGTATGAACAATAATTTGATCAGTTTTCCCTGATTAATCTCTTGATTCCTTTGCAGTTCGATGTCATTACAGATTGGTCAAGGCTCTTTAATGTGGACATCAAAAGCAGCCGCATCTACGATTCTAGATAGTCAGTCAATCAATTTACTTCTTGAATGTAATAGATAAAATCAGCTATAGTAATTATTATTATTATAATCATAATTATTACCTTTGTGTAAAGCGTTTTCGGTACAGTCTGTTTTTTAATGACAGATTTGAATTGTTATTGTATGTAGAAATAAATAAATTTCATAACTTGCAAGAGTGACAGAGTTATTGTTATTCATTAAACGAACTCTTGTTTAGCCTAGTTCCTATGTTATAAGTAGAGTTGTTGATGAGAGTTATCAACACACACGCATACACATTGTCATATCGAACGGAATCAGGAATAAAGTCTTGTGAAATTGCAGAGATCTACTCTGAAATGTATAAATAAAAACACTCAGCATTTTTGAGAGCACTCTTTATATATCTTTAACTAAAACCTGTTTAATTTAATAACTGCTAAATAAAGCTAACTAAAAACAAAGATTAATGAAGCGATGTTTTCATACATGAAAAAAAAAAGTGTTGTAGAATTAAGAAACATTAGGGTTAGGCGTTTGATGGATTCTCAGCACGGATGACGCCGGGAATAACTTCTGGGGCTGGACTTGCAGTTATATCTGTGTCGGGTGCAGCGGTGGCAACAGCAGCGACGGGTTCACTTAATACCTTGGCCTGTTCGCCATTCTGGGGCTTCTTGGGTGCAGGCTTGGCATCGCCCTTGCCAAAGATGGCCTTTTCAATTCCGAGAATGGGTGCCTCGAATGCCAGTGTGGCAAAGATAGACAGCGTCAGGGTTATACCAAAGTCATGCCACCAGCGCAAGATCTGAAGTCGATGAGATCACAATTAATCAGGCAGCTTTTACAAGCATCTGGGGAGAATACTACTAATCCTACTTACCGCATCGTAGTCAGAGAAGTGAGTGTCGGTTTGGAGTCGTGCTGCATGAACGAGCTGAACAATTCTGTGTATCACGTACATGCAATAGCAAAGACGACTGAAGCCAGTGAAGAAGCTCCAGGATAGGAAGTCATTAATCAGGCCACCGTGGCCGTTGTAACAGGCCCAGACAATCCATCCGATGGCCAAGGCCCAGGAGCTGCGACTAAGTGGCTCAAAGATGGCACCCTCGTAGATGGGAGAGTCGGGTGTGTCGGGCAGAATGCGCCAGAAGGGACCCCACATGTCGGCCAACATAGTTCCGAAAGCCACTACCCAGCCGGTGATGACCCAGTGCTTGGCCAGCGGGATTTGACGACCGCGATTGCGTGTGAACAGGAAGTAACCAAAGATGACGCCAATCAACCAAGTGGGAATACGTGTGTGTGTTGGGTAGTAGGTCAGACGCTGGCGCAGATCGACATGATCGTCCTGGACACGGAACAATGTGAAGTCATTGTGAAGGAAGGTGGCGACGGTGCAGCCCAGACAAAGCAGGCCAAAGATGACAATCGGTATCAGTGCCTTCTTGCCCCACTTATACAACGGTATAAGGAACAGAGGCGACAGGAAATACAGTTGAGTGTCCACGGCCAGGTACCACGACTGCGAGACGCACTGTGGAACACAAAAAGCAAACGTAGAATGATTAGAGAACCGAATATACTGTACAGGTTCAACAGGTTCAGGTTGCACTTACAATACTGTAGGGGAAGGCATAGTTCTGCACATAGAGCAGTGTTGCCCACCAGGTGTCCGCGCAACGTGCATCCTGTGTGCCCAGCTTGAACCACATGGGTCCGGCGCCAGAGTACTTGTAGAGCGACATGATGTACAGCACTACGACGGCCACAACGGGAGTGAGACGAATGTAGCGATGGAAATACATCATCGGTATATTCAGCTTGCCCTTGGTGCGCTCCATTTCACGGAAAGCGCCCCAGCACATTAGCAGGCCGGACATGAAGAAGAAAGTGTCCACGCAGAGCGAACCATTCTGGACGAGCATCGAGTAGGGGGTCTGCAGCCATGTGTAGTACTTGTTGCGATTGATGTGCGGCAGATCGTAGAAGGTCATGTAGCCATGTCCGAAGACTACCCACATCATACTGAAGCAACGCAGGCCGTTAAGGCAATGGATCACATTTGGGCTGTTCACCTGCTTCACTGTGAAGATCTTTGGTGCATTGTGCAGCACAGAGAATGCAATGAACAGCGGACGTTTTGGAGCTGTATAACACAGATTGCGAATTAGTTTTGCTGCCACAGATCATATGTAGATCATTGATATCACTTACCACCCTTGCGAGTTTGTATAAAATCGTAAATACTGCTGGCAATCAGGAAAACTATAATCAGCGAGAAGAAGACACTGAAAGAAGAGACGATCGTTTAGTTGAATTACTGATTGACGGATTGAAATCTATTTTGATGTTCTACATTTATCATATTGTAGTGGTCTATGATAATTAACTAGCACTCCCCTTTCAGCCCCCGATCAACTACTTACATGGCAAATATATCCACGCCGCGGAACTCAATGGGCGCATCGTATTTGCACCATTTCTCCTGCACCATTGTGTTCTCCATGTTGATCATATCGGTGCCATAGAAGTGGGCAATGACTTGCTTGAGCAGCGCGTCTGTCTTATCGGCACTGCACGTGCTCGGCACACAGACACCTAGCTCAAAGAATTCTGGATCGACCTGCTTGTAGTTGATGCGGCCCAGCTCCTGGTGGCGCTGCTTCACCTTGCTGTAGAACTGCGTGATGTTCAGACGCGCCAGGCAGTACTGTCCGCGAATCTCGTCGCCATAGGTGGCCGATGCGGCCACACACTCCTCGTACTGTCCCATGCTGATCGAGTGGCCCCAGAAGAAGCCGACAGGAAGGCGACCCCATGTGTCCGGAACTGTAAGTACCAAAGGCGAGGGTAAAGTTTAGTCAATGCAGGATTAGCCACATGATGCAATCGCACTGTAAATCTAATTATACGACTACGATAGTCGTGTCCATGTGTGTACATAGTTTGTCGCATGATTATCGGCCCCGATAGGGATTAGCTGCGAGGCGGACCACCTGCACTTGCAATAAACTTGTAGTAGATTCGTATTTCCTTCTCTCTGATAAGCCCCTTAATAGTCCGCTGTGGCCTATCATAAATAGTAACTGCAGCAATCATCCGAAAACCTTAAGAGCTAAACTAAGATTACACAACTTTATGTTAATGTACATCTGCATCAATAACCTTTTATTACAGGCATATATATGTACATATGTAGCACATATTATATATTACTAAGACGAGGGTTACAATCTTTTGTGGATTTCGTTTTAAATATTCCTCTAAGCACGACTGCATTAAGTTTTGTATTAAAATATTATGTAGGCTATAAATGTTAATAAAGAAATTTAAAAGAACTTTAAAGTTTTTAAATATAATAATATAATAATATTTTTTTTAAATATCTTCAACAACACGCTGCAATAAATTGGGTTTTGACGAACTCTATCAAACAACATATATTTTCATATTTCATCATATCAAAATACATAGTTGCATGAATCTCTAACCGCAGAATAGAGTAACAGTAAGTTGTATTCTCTCTTCAAAATCCCGAAATTATCCACATGGATATATATAATATTATAATGCAAAAAGAAAGTTTGATTTGCTCATTTTCCCTACAAGATAAAAGATGTATTGTACATATATTTTTTTTGACATTTTTCGAAAAATCTTCATAAGGTTTCGTTCTCAGTGTAGAATTTGGAAGTCATGAATTGAGATTTTTTGATTACACTCGCACCACACGGTCCGCTGGCATATTGCATCATAATCGCATTAGCCAAATCTTATCACACTGCGGATTTTACGATCGCTCGCGACATATCAGATTTGATTTGGAATTGATTTACACTGGGCCATAAAATTAGACCCCACAAAATTAAGGAGAAGCAACAAAAAAAACAATATGGGAAAAACCCAACACGGAAATCAGGTCATGAATCGGAAAGGCAATAGCTTACATTCAAGTGCCCACTCCTCCATGTTGGTGATGGCAGCACGTATGCGTGCCACATCTCTGTCACAGAGTGCATCCTGTGTGTCGTTTCTTGTGGTCGGCTGCTCAGCGGCCAACGAGAAGAACTGATGAGCCAAACTGCTGAGCATCGGCGTTGAGTATCCCGTAAGCAAATCCGTTCTAGAGCTTAAATCACTGGCTCCGCACACCGTCGCCAGCAGCAGGAGCCCGACTGCCGCAGGCAGTGCTAGTTTGTGGAACTGTGCCATAATCCTCGCCAGTGTTATCTCGATCATTCACGCACGGATCGACGACACTATTAACTAAGTGTTTGACTACTTGGCCCGATGCCTTTTATAGGCTATTGGTGGCCACTTGAGGCGGCGTCGTTGCTCAGCATCGGCCGACGTCGACGTCGACGTCGGCGTTGGCGTTGGCGATGACCAAGCGCTGGACGCCTATGATATTTATAAATAATTCACACACACCGACGCCCATAGACCCTGGCCACTGGCGATAAGGAGAGTAATAGGCATATGCTTATCAGATTTTTGGATTTTTGGTTGCCAGTCAGTCAGTCCGGCCGGGCTGCAGCTAGCGCGGATTTGGCTGGGATTTGCGGTACTGGCCAAAATACAGCTAACATAAATAATGTTCCTAGTTCTAGCGGTGTCTTAAAACTGTTGCGATAACTGGTGACGATTTATAACTAAAACGTTGCTAATTAAATTGCTGGAAAGCCCGTTCCCGAAACGGACCCCTCGAACTTTACCCCGTTAGTAGCTGATGTGAGTAAACCTCTTTCACACACGATCACACGTTAACGTGATAAGGTTATCCCATTCCATAATCCTATTACGAAATAAACAAACCCATAATAGGGCCTAATGAATTAAAGAGAGATAGGATAAAGCGAAGCAATTGAATGTAGCAACACAAAACTAGACTATGTGGTTACCTAGTCTGACATCTTCATTCGATAAAATACAAGAATAAAAAAATATAATACTAAAATATAATAACTGAATTACATTTGTATTTCTTTGAATTCAAGTAAATAATTGAATCATATGAATCTGCTAGTTAAATTTTATGATAAATAATCAAAACAAACAAACTCGACGACAAGGCAAAGAGTAGTTCCGCATTAAGCACTTAAGCATTCGATTGACCTCTCGATGAGTTTTATTTCTCCCCTATCATAACATATTACAATTACCATCAATTGTTTGCGGCCTATGGCTATCCAAACAAATGGGTAAGTGTGCCGGCATTCTGTTTAGACTTTAATGGGATTTACAGATAGTCGATGAACTCCAATGTAGTCAATATTTCATAAATTGCGATCAAAGGATTCGTCTTAATCAAACGAATGAAGTTATGGGCCTTGCTGTCACTTTTACAGACAACATCATAAAGAAACTTCAGGCTAAGTGGGCTGTATTAATTGGAGTATACTTAATGGCAAGCGACAAGTCATTTCTGATCCATGGCGTGGGAACAGCTGAAAATGAATTGAACCGTTTGGCAGGCTACCGTGAATTGTGGGAATTATGTATTTAATCTAATCATCACACAGTCGTTTTCTGCTCAGTATTTTCGTACGATATTTTGTGATTGTTTTTTTTTATTCTATTGTATTTACGATTTGTGCACCATTTTCATATAGCAACAAATCATAATCCCAGGAAATAATAAATAAAACAGTTCATGATTTGCTCCGCCCATAAATGACTAGTAGAAATCCCAATAAGGGAATTATATGAAGGGCGTTATTTCTCTGATGAAAACTTTGAAAAGATGGTTTTATGCGTTTTGTGATCGTAGTATAAGGTTTTATTGTGCAATTTCCATCGTAAGGAATCATTTATAACTACCAAACATCTTTATACTCTGAAGGGATTTTTGACTGTGGTGCATGCTCGACTGTAGTTCTAGTCTCCTGTTACTAAAGAATAGTTCTTGCATTATGCATGGACTTGCGACAGTTTAATATCTTTTAAAATGTTCACTTATGTTTGTATTGACTGTATACTCACAGAGAAAGAGACAGACAGCTTTTACAGTGCCGACTCTGATATAGAAAGGAATGTCAGTTAGCCGGAAAAAGGCCAGCTGGTTGAATATTGTATTGTAGAAAACTTAAACAACAGGTAAATTGGTTGTTAAAACGGAATAATCTGCCGGAAAGCGTTTATGACTTGTTATTATTATATTATATGGGATTAAAAGCGAATAACACGGATATACCAGTTACTATGCCAGACATTCTCGCAGTGTATTTCGTACCTTGAACGTACGAATTGTTACTTCATCGACTCTATAGAGACCATATAAACAGTCATTCATTGAAGCATCACAAGTACTTGACTCAATTCCTTGTCATAAATAAAACACGTTATCCATGGTTGTTGTTCTTCTAATTTATTTTTTAATTGTTATTGTTAATAAGCTATATCACGTTCGTGAGGCAGGAGACCGTACATAGCCCACATTTCGTTATCAGCCAGCGATTTTGCGATAATTTCTTCATCTTTTGACAAATACTTACTTATATAAATTTGCCAATTAGCTGATAATGTTGTGACCATATCATTAATCTTATTATTACGCTTTTCTCATGTACGATACGATTTGTGGGTCCGAAAATAAAGCAGCTTATCATTTAATATGCTTAGGGATATTAATAGTCGTTTCACTGGGCTTCTTTATGTAGTTAGATCAGCTTGTGTTCAGAAGACTTGAAGACTCTGTTCATTATGTAAAGAAGACAATATAAGGAGTTTTGCAATTTTGAATTGGAAAGTTAATCGTATGTCTTATAACCCATATCCATCAAATATGGTTTCGATCGGATAATTAAGATAGAAGTTATTAAAGAAAATTTAAATATATAATGATTTCGAGGCGCCTCCCTGAAAGTATGCAACACAACGGTACACAAAACATAAGTTATAAATGTATATATGATGTATGTACATATATCACAGTCGGGCATCTTGAATGTAGCTTTCGTGCTTGTTTATTCCGATATCGTATTCAAAAATAAAGAAATGCACTTGGGGGATATTTTTAAATTTCATAATTTTTATTTAAATTAATTATTTTACACTTTCAAGCAAAGTATTTTGTTAATTACAGTGTGTGGTTGTTGTGGTTGGTGTGGTTTATTTTTTGTTTTTAATATTTATGTATATATATACTAAGTTACAAAATACAATTAATCCATATAAAAAAAACACGTTTGGTAAAACAATGAATAAAATAATAATTAAAGAAATTGATTGAAAAAGACAACGTCGTCTATCTTCGTCTTGATCTTCATCTTCATGCATCATCTAAAACTACATCTTCTTCTTCATATCATAATCATCTTCAGCTTCATCCAACTGTAATACACACACATTCGTTCATTCATTGCGCTCTATATTACAATTAATTTTTATAAATTTAACCTTCCGTATTGATTAATCTTTTGTATTTGTTTATTGGGTTTCTTCCTTCTCTTCTTTTCCATCACTTATTTCTCCTTTTTTTGTTTTTGTTTCTTTTTTGTTTTTCGTTATTATAACTAGTTTTTACTAAGGCTTGGTTTACACTTGACTTAACTATGTTGTTGTTGTTGTTGTTAATCTTGTTAATCTTAATTTGCTGTTGCTGTTGTTGTGGTTTATTGGTTGCATTTAAGAAATTACATTTTGTATGCATAATAATAAACATGTTTGCGCAACGCGGATCACCCCCCCTTCCGTCTCTGGTCCACGCGCGCATTTAGAATCAATCATTTGTTTATAATTTACAATCGTTTACTAATCTAATCGCCCTCAATACCCGTCATTATATGCACACACACACGTACCTATATATATGTGCGTGTGCGTGTGTGTATATCTCTAAAGTATTCTGTGTACAAGTAAGTAAATTTTATTATTAATAGCTTTTGTTTTTCGATTTTTCTTTCATGTTTTCTCATTTATACTAAGGCTAATGCTTAAACTAAGTTTTAACTCTCGTTTCGCGTAATAATTAATGCGTTTGTGTTGCTTTTTCTCTTTTCATATATAATTGTAATCACAAATAGTTTTGGAATATGCTCTTTCTCTCTCTACCTCTCTCTCTCTCTCTCTTTCTCTGCTCCCCCTATCTCTCTGCTTCTATTGAACTGTTTTCTATCTCTCTCGTTCACGAAATTCACACACAAGTTAACAGAAAAAGTGCTTTAGAAAACAACTCATGGTTGCATGACAATAACTGATACATTTACACACGCACACACGAACATGCACTCATCCATTCTCGCTCTCGCTCTCTCTCTCTCTCCTTCTCTCTTGCACGCACTCCACCCCACCCACACACATACACGCAAACAGACAGTGCATTAAAACTTTGTTCATTGTTGCTGACTGGACTGAAGAAAACAAAAAAAAAACACAAAACAAAAACGAATCATTTTCTCCAGAGTTCTTCACGAATCATACGTTTACACAGTGATCGCTGGGCAACTCGAACCACTTGGTTCCCAACGCAGAGGTTAATTCGATTAATCCTAATTTATGCAAGTATTTGTATGTATCTTGCAATGAAATTATATATTTAAATCCAACATCAAATTGGTTATAAACAAAATAAAAAACAAGCAATGTTTTTCTTTCAGCGCGCGCTAACTGAACGAAATTCGGAAATCATAGAAAGGATAAAAAAGAGAAACTGACGATTCACAATTGTAATTCGGGAAGAGGAAAGGGAAATGCATGGTTCGAAGTGTCGAGCGACCAATTACAAAATATATATATATATATATATATATATGTACATACACACTTCTGTAAATATCGGCTGTATTTCTTTTCATTTTTGGCTAATATGTGTGTTTTGCTTTTGTTGCACAGAATGTGTGCCTAGCGTGCGCTCTAGCCGTGTCCGTCCCGTTGCTGCAGCCGCTATTAAAAGGCAGCGTCATGTTTCTATTTCGTTTTCATCGTTTCGATATATGTATATATGTTTGTTTGTTTTTTAATTTTCTTTTTTGTTGTTTTTTTTTGTTTAAAGCAAAGAGCCTAAGGCGAGGGGCGGCAGCGCCATGGCGTCTGCAACTATCATTATGATTATTCATATTTTTTTGTTTGATTTTTTTTTTTTTGTTTTTTTTTTTTTTTTTTTTTTTTGATTGTGCGGCGCAGACGGGCGGGTTTCGAACGGTAGTTGCACGCAGGCACGATGGATCTGGCATATTGTTTTTTTTTTGTTTTTTTTATTTTTTTGTTTTAGTATGTTTTTTGTTTTATTCTTTTTGTCTTGGCTTAAATAACAAACGGCGCGATTTAAAAACACATAAAACTGTATATCCTTGTATATACCTATATATACGGTGTATATACATATCTTCATGTGGTAATAGTTAATATATAAAGTATATATATATACTGTATATATATTCATATATCGTATATCTACGTGTTTGTATGCAATGCTTATAACTAGGGCGTTGTTGTGGTTGAATCTTGCTTATCATATACAATATGTAGCAAATATTTAACTGCTGCATATATGCATTTAATGTACGTACTAATGTGTGTATAATGTTAGCGTATTCATAATATCTATATATATATATATATATATATATATATATATATATATATATATATAATATATTTATATATAATATAATATTTACAATTAATGTTGCTTTTCTCTTGTTAACGCATTTTCAAGGCATTTTTTATGCGTGACAATTTGGTTGTTAGGCATATCTTGTTAATGTGTGTGTGTATTTGTTATGTGTATGTATTTGTATGTTAACATAATTTACAATATGTTTAAAGCAGCTTTATACCCTTCTCTTTCTACATTCATCTCTTTCCTTTTCGAATGCCATGCTCCGTTCCCTTACTATCCCTCTCTCTCTCTCACTGTCTGTCTGTCTATCTCTTTCCCACGCACTGTACACGACTCTTGGGCGGCGACGCAACTTTTGTAGAACAAAATAATGATAATAATATAACCGAGAGATGAGCTCTATCTCAGCTGCTTATTCAAAATGTCGACTCTAAGATAACTGGATAAGGGCCTAATAATAATATAGTGTACGCATTATAATAGATGGGGGTCCCTACGGCTACAACTATATATGTGTATGCATATGTTTAGCGTTAGTAAATAGCAATCATAGATAATATTAATTACAATCGAAAGTATAATTCATTAAATTAATATTTACATTCTGTGTGTCTTGGTTGATGTTTCTTTCTTTCATCCTTTTTTGAGACAAATGTGAACGCAGCACACGATTTAATTTAATAATAATATATGTCTGTTAAAAAACATAAAAAAAAGAAACCCTTTTAGTTCTTGTTGTTGTTTCGTGTGTGTGTATGTGTTTTCGTTCTTTCTTCAGCTATCACAAAATGAAATACTAAGTTAAATATGTATGTATGTGTATTTACAGCTAAAAACAAATAATAAAAAAAAGGAAAATAAAAGAAAGTACGCATAATATGGTAATCGATTCTCGGCATGTATAACAAGCATGTGTATTGAGTGGCGTATATTATATACATATATATATATATATATATCTGGATGTACTGTGCTGTGTTGAAGGCTTTCACTATTTAATATCCCTATTTAAAATACCCTAATCGCTTACAAAGCATCTCGACTATTGCTTTTAGTTGTTTTCATTTGTGTAGTTGGTGTCTTAGTTGATTTGTTTGTTTGTTGTTGTTGCTATCGCTGCATCTGTTACCGATGTTTTTTTTGTTTTGTGTTTTGTTTTTAAATTGTACCTACTAATTGTTGGTTTCGCGTTCTTGTTATTGTTGTATGTCAATTGGAAGTTGATAAAAAATGGAGCGTTACCTGCGGGTGTTAATATCGATTAGTTTGTAAAGCACAACACACAGACGAGGCATGGGGGGCAGACACGCACACACATGTATACACGTGTATATATAGCATAACATATTCATATATATATTACCATCCATATGCATACACACATCTACATGTGTGTGTACGTGCGGCCCGATGCTCTGCATGAGTTGTGTGTGTTTGTATGTGTGTGTGCCGTTGTATGCCGTGCAAGTTGCGCTATCTATATAAAAATATTTCTATGTGTGTGTTCCCAATTCAAGCTCCTATAAGGAGCACATAATTAACTGACATCGGCCAAAAGTTGGCCCAAGAATTGCTAGCCATAAGACACTATACATACAAGATTAAATATATATATAGTCTATATGCTTTTGATAGTTCTGATAGTCTCAATACATGGTGTTTGTTTTATGTATTTATTAATGGTATTATTAATATTATATCATTAAGCTTAGTTTTTGTTTGTTTAACTTTTTGCTTTTGTTTGTTGGTTTGTTTGTTGTTGTTGGTGTTGTTTTAGAGGTTATTCCGATTTAGAATTATATCTTTTTTTGTTTGGACTTAAAGCTAGGTACAAAAAAAATTCAGTTTAAATTATAATAAATTAATTTACAAATCATCTCCGCATCATGTGAATAATATTATGATCAAATTCTGTCTTGCATAATTCTTTCTCGCATATTGTTTGCTTTTGTTCTTTTGTTTTCCTGTTGATAATCGCAGCGTCTTTAACATTGCCTTTTTTGATTAATCTATTGATTTCTTGTTTCGTTTAGGTAATTATTACTGTTTTGTTGCATATATATATTTCTTGACCAAAGAGAAAACAAGTATTTAACGTTGTACGTTTATAAAATATTTTTATGTTGCAATTATAGGGATGCTGTATAAGTTTATGTGTATTATTATGTGTGTGTGTGTCTGTGTGTGTGTGTGTGTGTTTGGGTCCTAATCGATTGCACTAATTTATGGATAAAAAATTTTTAAAATAATGGCTTTAATCATAAATGACAAAAATTGATTGCCGCTAACTCTTTGCATATGTTTATGTGTGTATATATATATAATAAAGAAAGAAATATATATATCTCTATATAATAATATATGTATATGTAGGGGTTGGAGTTGATATTGAATATGGTAAGCGACACATCATAATCATTATAATCATAACAAAAATTGTTTCATTTTCAACTGCGTTATTCCGTGTGTGTGTGTGTGTGTGTGTGTGTGGGTGTTTGTGTGTGGGTATTTTTAGCTTACAGATAAAGTGTAAATGTATATATAAATATAATATAAATATAAATATATTGATATATATGTATATATATATAGTATAAATATATATATATAGATATATAACGTACAATGCAATCCTCTGGCATCTCTCCAATACAAGATGCCATTAACAATGCGAGGATTAGAACGTACAATGCAATCCTCTGGCATCTCTCCAATACAAGATGCCATTAACAATGCGAGGATTAGAACCGAAGATAATAAACTAATTTACAAAATAATTCGATAGTGAATAGTATAAAGTACATAACGATAACACACAATCATAAACATATTGATACATTAAGTTGAATATTTGGTGCACGAGCCGGAAAAGACGAGCAGTAGTAGTATCCTCCTTTATCGGTTGACGACTGGACTGCTCTGTGCCATACATTCTCTGCGATTCCTTTTTATGATATTATTATGGAAGTATTAAGAAATTGGAATTGTTTTTTGTTTTCGGAGATTTGAAATCGCAGCCGAGTTTATCGTTATCATTTTTCGGTGATGCATTCTCTTTATTTTCCGGCCTCCAATCGCACATACATCAAAAATAATGTGGCGACTGCAGTCTTGGCGGTTGCTGCTGCTGCTGCTGTTGTTGCTGTCCGTTGAAGCGTTGAAAATTATTGATGTTGTTGCTGTTGTTGATGTTGCTGCTGCTGGAGTTGTTGTTGTCGTTGTTGTTGCTATTACTGACGCCGCCGCTGCCATTGGCATGGGCGCTGTTGTTGCACTAAAGCCTCTCAACAAATTTTGTCAACTGATCGGAGGCATCGGGCAATGCGCCGCCAGCATTACCCACATTGCCGGCATTGACGCCGACACCGACCCCAACACCGACACCGCCAACTCCCACATCCTGCGGCACGCCTGGCAGTGGCGATTGATGATGCATGCCATGATTGTGCATGCCATCATGTGGTCCCTGAGGTGCTGGCGAATGGCTCATCACATGGTGTGGCGAAGGTTGCGCCCGCGGTGATGCACCGGGGCCGCGCGGAGATGGTGCCGATCGCGGTGAGGGCGTTGGCTGTGGCGAACGTATAGGTGGCGAGGAGCGCGCTGCCTGCATTAGCTGCTGCTGCAGCGTATGCGGCGTTGGAGGTCCCATCACATTTGATCCGGGTCCACCACCTCCGCCACCACCGCCGGACAGCGCATTCTGTGCATTCGCATTGTTCATGCCACCACCGCCAGCGGCCACAACCTGCATCATTTGCTGTTGTTGCTGCTGCTGAAGCGGTTGTTGCTGCTGCATACCTGGTGGCATACCGCCCATCTGTTGCTGCTGCTGTTGTTGCTGCGATCCTGGTTTGACGCCAGCACCACCACCGCCGCCCTGTTGCTGCAGCATACCCGACGCGGCGGCATTGGCCATGCCATATTGATCCGAGCCAGGACCTGATGCACCGCTGCCACCGACCGCTGAACCAGCAATGGGTACACCGGTCACAGATCCAGCGCCGCCGGCATTAAAATTGCCCGCCGCACCGCCCGGAAACTGTTGTTGGCCAGCGCCACCGATATGCGGACCGCGTTGTCGTTGAGGATATGGTGGCGGATATTGATTCAGTTGCATGTACCGCATCTTATTCCAGTTCTGGTTGGCCACCTGTGTGAAGCGAGATCAATAAAAGACAAGGAATGAGGGATTTGCAAATAAAACAGAAATGGTGTAGAAATGAATGTTGATTCATTTATATTCTTCCCCTTATACCCCGCCCGCTCTTGCAACTTACCATGCCACCTTGGGCGGTGACACCAGGCGGCAAATTCGGCAGCATCATGTTCGCATTCTGCATATTGGCCATGCGCTGTTGCGGCGGCCCTTGCTGCCCCGGTTGCATCAGATTCACTTGTTGCTGCTGGCCAGGCCCCATTTGCTGTGGTCCACCTGGCCCACCTGGTCCTTGTTGGTTCATCATGTGCTGCATTTGCTGCTGCTGTTGCATCGCCTGTTGCTGCTGCTGCTGCTGTTGTTGTTGTTGTTGCTGCTGCTGTTGTTGCTGCTGCTGCTGCTGCTGCTGCGCTGTTTGGGGACCATTGCCAGCCTGTAGAGCACCTCCTCCACCACCTCCACCGGCGGCCGCATTAATTTGACTCTGCTGACGCTGCTTTATAATTGCCGCCATTATCTGTGGATTCTGCTTGAGGATGCTCAGTATGTGCTGATTGCTCTCGTTGGTCGGATTGTTTTTGATCTTTTGCATAATGTGCGCCAGCGTTTGTGTATTCAACGGTGGTCCGTTCACCATATTGGGTCCAGCACCAGCGGCTCCGGCACCACCTGCACCAACACCTTGTGCTCCTGGTGGCCGCACACCGCCTCCTGCGGCTGTGGCGCCCATGGGTCCTCCACCCATGCCAATGCCATGCGGTGTACCACCGCCGCCCATACCAACGCCAGCGCTCACAACAGGCATTTGACCGGCACCGACGCCGACACCTCCAACGCCAACATTGACGCCAACACCAACACCGACACCACCACCCATCTGATTGGGCGCCATGCCCATCATCTGTTGCTGCATGTTCTGCTGCATCAGTTGGTTTGGCTGCCGCATGCCGGGCTGGTTTGGCGCATTGTTGGGATACCGTTGCTGGCCAGGACCACCACCGCCTCCACCGCCGCCCCACTGTTCCATGGGTAGCAGATTGTTGGCATTCAGCACATTGTTGCAATTGCCGCCTCCGGGCAACGGTCCACCACCAGGTCCGACACCAACATTGCCAGCAAGCTGATTGACGCCCACATTGCCAACCATGCCACCCATGGTGCCTTGATTGGGTACACCTACACCCATGGGTCGCTGCATGACGGGCGGTGCCATCGGGACACCCTTGCCAAAGCTACCAGTGTGCGGCACTTGTTGTCTGGCCGCCTCCTCCTGCACTTGCTTCACCACTTGTAGCACATTGGGCGATGGCGACGAATGTCCACCGCCGCCAGGTTTCATGCCAATACCGGGCTGATGTTGATGCGGCGATGTCATGCCACCCATGCCGGCAGCAGAAACTGGCGATGGGACAGTCACAGTGGACGGACTCATGCCACCGGCACCAGCTGGCAATATGGCAGCTTGGCCGGGCATAACCTGTTGACTGACCGCCACACCGGTCATTCCCACTACGGGTACACCACCGACTCCAACGGCACCAGCTGCCACCACTGGGCCGCTGACAGCAGGACCGGGTAATGCCGCCGGTGCACCTGTTCTCGACATAAGGGCAACACGGCGACGCAGCAGTTGTTGTTGTTGCAGTCTAAACAATTAAAGGAGAAACACGAAAAAACAAAAGAGAAAAGGTTATCAATCAAAATGAAAATCATTCGAGGAACATTATTGTATTCAATTTGAAGGTGGAAGAACGACTCATTTATGTATATCAATCATCCAAGCCAGTATGGATCAATAATCAAAATAATGCACAATTAATATGATAAGATAAGATAAGCTATAATAGGATAAGATACTATTGTAAATATTACGAGAGAATACTTGTAAGCTGTACAGCCCCACCACAAAGGTCTCTTCTATAAAGTATATCTAGTAGGATCCCAGGTGTTATAAATAAAAGTGATTCTTATTTTAACTTAAATATTTTAATTATAATTAAATGAAATTTATAAATTTAATAAAATATTAAATAAATAAAAAATAAATATCATTGCCATCTTGAGAGCGAGCATGCATCGGATATATATAGTATGTATACACCCATGTATTCTTGATCACAATCATTCAATCATTCTCTTTCACTTAAGTTTCATTTCGGCTCTTCCAGGCTCTTATCTTATCGTCATATTCTCTCGCATATAGTTTATTTAATTATTCCGCCCCCTTAGCAATAGTAGTAGTAGGAGTAGTAAGAATAATAAGTTGCCGTTAAGTCGGTGTTACTCACTTTTGTTGCAGCTGTTGCTGTTTAAGTTTGTGCTTTATGTTTGGACAGAAAGGCACCGGACACTTTTGCTCCTGACAGTGCTTGGCATGATAACAACAGAGGGCGATAAGCTGTTTGCAGATGGAACAACTACCGTTGGTTTTCCGCTTGCAGTTCTTGGTGTGCTGGACGACACGTTTCATCTTCTGGCACGAGGGTAGACGGCAATTGGCGTCGCGACACTGGCACGCATGTACCAGAGATTGTATGCAACGCTGGATGGACTGTTTGCGTGCCTCCTGTGGATTGGCTTGTTTGAGATCGGCTGGCGCCGAGCCATCATCCAGATCGAAACCAAGTTTCTCCATTTTATGCTGATGTCCAACCTTTTCCTTGCACACAGTGCACAAATCAAAGTCCTTAAATACAATAAAAACACAATTACATAATAAGCACCGCTTGTAAGGTGGTTTCCCAAGTAAACTCTAAGATTAGTAGCATAAAGTAAGTCTAATCGAATTGGTATTAGTAGCTTGGTATGGTTTCTTACGTCACAAACGGTGCAGTGGTAACGTGTCTCCACAGCCGTTTTACAGTTGTTGCACGTGTACACAAACTTATCCTGTCCCTGATTGTGCAGCTCGTAGAGCATCGACAACGTTGAGAATTGTGCACGTCGCAGCGATGAGAACTCGTAGTGTTTATCGCGGGCGAGTGTCAGGAATGCATCGCGTCCGTCCATTAGATCACAGGTTAACACCGGATCAGGATCTTGTATGGGCTGCAACAGAGAGAGACAACAAAGAGAATATTGTATATCGAATTGAAATGAACATCCGATTAACTAGCAACTTACAGCCAAACTTGCCGCCGATTGAGCTGAGTGCAGGCGTATGACAAAGAAGACCTCTTTGTGCTTCTCCATGGTAGCATAAATCTTGGCAGACAGATCATTGCCCGACTGATGTTCGTTGGACTTTTTTACTATTCTTTCGCTGTGCTGCCTTCGATTTGTTGGACTTCTTGGCCTTCTTCTGTCCCTTCTTCTTGCCATCGCCACTGACTTCGTTGTCCTCAATGGAAAAGAGCTGCAAAGAATATAAATATACAAATTATTAAGAAGAATGGACAGTGATATTGGGGGAGCACACATACATTTGCAGCTGCAGCCGCTTCAGCAGCCTCGGCCTGTTTGCGTTTCTCCTCCTCTTCTTGATCAAGCTCTTTGATGCTCTCTTCCAGAACATTTGGCCAGAAATCACCCTCGAAGTAGGGCAATTCAGCGGCCGAGCCGAGCTTATCTTCCATGGCCTGCTTAAGTATGTCCTTGTAGTCCTGTATTATACGCTCAATCATGCCCTTGTCTAACATCTTCTTATACCATTCCTGCAGCCGCTTTGGCTTGGGTATTTTCTGATCAGTCGGATGGCAATGGAATATATAGTCATCGCCCTCAGAGGGCGGACAGGCCCATATATGCGCCATCGTATACCCCAGCTGTTTCACATAGTCCATGTAGCCGAGCAGAATCTCATGATAGACGGCGGTACGATATTGTCGCGGTCGAAAGAAATGCACTGAATCGAGGTAGGCAATGTAGACTCTCCGTGTATTCGGCGCCGGGCATTCGGAACCGTATTCCTGCACATGCATGCCAAAAAAGCAAACATCGATGCCATCGACCTCTTCAAAGGCAAACAGCGCCTTGGCCCGATAGGGGAACTCATTCATCATTTCACCGCCTTCGACAAAGCGACGTCGCATGCCAGGCTTCACCTCGACGCACTTGTCCGATGAGGATACTACACGAATGTGCACTTCACCGGCTCCAGCCTCCTTCTTCTTGAGGAAATTATTAACGCGCGTCTCAATGTATACGCCCAGCTTGGTGGTGGGTAGACGCTTGGCATTGAATTTGTTCTCCTTCCGCTTTGAGTTCTTCTTCTTCAGACAATTGTCGCAGACAAAGCCGCCGGGCCATATCGAATCCAGCCAGAGAACACAGATCTGATGTTGTTTCCGTCCGCACTCCTGGCAATCGACAAAGGGTTCCAACTCCAGGTGATCGTTCTTCATCTCCTTGAATTGATCCTTCTTTATTTGACTAAAGAAAGCAAAACAATATAATATTTTAGTGGGGTTTGCACATGAGACGATACAGAATTAATCGATAGGAATGCGGTATCGGTACACTTACGTTTGCGACTGCAATGGATCATCGCCCAGGGTCACGGTATCTCCTTGTATATCGTTAAAGCACTTTTGGCAGAATGTGTATCTATTTGAGGCAACACCGTATTCCTTTAGACTGTTTCATGGCAACAATTAACGTAGTGTTGATGGCGTAAGGCGATAGCGATGACAATGGGTAATGACAATTGGACAATTAACGGTAAACACACACATATGAAGTAGGTGAAATAATGCAAATCATGTCAGTTGTCACGAGGGGCGGGCGGGCAAGGCGTGGCAAAAGCATAAACACACACAAAATAATAAACAGCAACAACAGCACAACATAGATGTGAGTGTGTGTGTTTCAATATTGTTGTTGTTATGTTTTGATGTTTGATTATTTCCAGCAATTAATTTGACAAAATAAAAATAAACATTATCCAGTTATGAAAAGAAAGAAAGAAATGAGAGAAAAATAAACAAAAGATATTTATTAGAACAATATAACAATATTTTGTGGAAAATTAAAGGATAAACATAAAAAAAAAACCCTTTTAAAAGAATAAAGAGTTTATCCATAATTATAGCTCTTCTCTGTGGTTGTGATTGTGCATTCATTTACGTGTGTGCGTGCGCGTATGTGTGCGTGAGCTGTTAGTCAAATAAGTTCACAACACAATGGCAAATTGAATTATTTAAATCTACTTTAGTTTGGTGTGTGTGTGTGTGCGTGTGTGCGTGTTTATCCGTACACTTTGAAGACGTTACAAGTTCTAATATGCAAAATCTTGCAAGCTGCGCGCTCTTTTCTTATTTCATTCTCCCAATGCCCAAGCAGTTTTTAGAACTGCAGAGCTTCTTTTTATCTAAGGTAATCATTAGGCTGCTGCTCCTCATCACTTCCAAATCCAAGACAAACTATAGATCGCCCAGACATTTTCCTTGACATCTGTCTATCTATAGCAGGTCCGTTAATTTCTGTGCTTGAAGCACGACAGACAATATAATAAATACACAGTAAGTAACACGATCGGCATTGCGAGAATATCTATCTATAATTTTGATAATTATAACTACATCAATGAGAGAGCGATAGACGGATTTAGGCACAACACACACACACACACACACACACACACACGAGAGACTAAAATATACACATACACATACCAATGTCAAAAATTATAATGGAATGGGAACTTAGAATCAGTTGCCATATCAAGAATATTGTATACGAGTGATTTAGATAAACTTCGAATATGGAAAAGCTTTAGCAACAAGGCACACACAGAGTTAAAATACATCGAACAGAACATCCAGATGGTGTCTTGTTATTAAAGGTAGACGACTCTACTACACACACATATAGTATGTACTGGGATCTGTATCTGTTTGAATACAAGTATATGCGACGAGTTTCCCGACACTTACCTGTTCTGGTAGCTATAGTACTTAGCATCACGTGGAATGGTGCACAGTTGTTTGCCGTAGCAGCACAAGACCTGAGGATTGAACGTGTATTTGCGGCCACAACAATAGCCTAGCGCCTGCATGACAGGATCTATTTCAGCCTCGAACACCTCGGATAGCTAAGAAGATAGATAGAATCATATGAATATGGAATCGATCAGCACTTTGGCAGATGCAGCATTAACTACAATCAATGCATTTTCGATCGATCTGTAGTGTTCTTACCTTGGTGCAGTACCGATAGACACGAGATGTTTTGCGATTGTAGAGCCACGCATTGTCGAACATTAACCAAACATCATCGACATACTCCCAGGGATCACTGTATTTGCCATTAAGAATGTTACTTCTTATGGTGCCCAGATCCATGGGCTTCTTTACAATCTCAAAGTAATCAGGTATTCCCAGCGCTTGCGGATCAACCGGATAACGAAATGGCACCGACTCCGGCTCTTGGCGATAAAGCTTCTCCAACGTTGGCAGCAACGCTGTGCGCAGCTCTTCCGGATTGAATTCTGCAAATGATCATGAGAGTTTAAATACGAATTTATTTAATGCAATTTCTATATATGTATATAAGAAAAAAGAATATCTAACAAAGACTGAACCAGTATAACTTGTCATAGCAACAGAGAGTGAAACTATTTCTACTGAAATATATTTATTGATATACTTTTTAGAATCTTCTGACACATTCACATTGCATGCTTCATGGGAATCTCCCAATATTCAGTGTGACCTCATTTAGCCTGCACACACTGATAAGCATATTGTTTTCATATTTAGTCCACACTTTGTGCGTTCAGTTCGTTTTGTTGTTGCTGTCTCTTATGATCGTCGTCTGCGTCGTCATATGATGATCGTCTCTGGCAACATTTGAATTCTTCAATACTATCTCTATCTCGCTCTCATCTATGTCAATTTTCTTTAAGACGCAAAGGAATATAACTTACGGCATTTCTTCTTCTTGTCACCAGCATTGGGTGCAATGGGCTCCGGCACAATTGGTTTGGGCTCCGTCTTGATCTTTATGTCCGTCGCACAGCCCGCTGAATCAAGGCCACCGTTCATGTCATCCTTGCCATCATGCGCACCATCACCATGACCGCCGGCCGCCGCATCATCCACATCCATGGGTTCAGTCTTGATCTTGACTTCACCGTCTGCACCATCCTCGGTCTTGATATCCATTTTGAGCATGCTGGTGCCATCGTTGTTAACATTCTTGCCCTTGCCGCCTGTCGAACAGTCCATTTGTGAGCTGTCCCCATTGCCGCCACAACTGTCGTCCATGAACTCCTTCTTGATCTCATCGTCCTGCTTTATCGAGTCCAGTTTACCCTTGGACGACATGCCACCACCGCCACTACCGCCGCCATTGCTGCCATTTGTATCATTGGCACCCGCCGGCGAAGGGGTCTCATCATCATTATCACGTGCCGCCGCCTCCAGCGCTGCCATCTGCGATGATAAACTACTCGAGCTGCTCATCATTCGACCAGGTCCTGTTGTGCTATTCTCGCTACTACTGCGCGCCATCAGCAGCAGAGTGCTGCTTGCCGGCGTTGAGTTGCCGCCATTGCCGCTTGATGCGGTCGTCGATGTGGGTGTTGCTACCGAGGATGAGGCACAGCTGAGCGGCGTACTGACCGCCGTTGTCGTCGTGGTCGTTGTGATTACCGTGCTGCTGGCCGTACTGCTGCTGTTGCTGTTGCCATTTCCGCTGCTACTGCTGGCGCACGTTGCCGCCGCCGAGGCCGGCGTACTGCTGGTGGCCAGGCCCGAAGCGCTGGTTGCCGGCACTGGTGAGGCAGGTATGTATGGCGGTGATGCAGCTCGATTGCTTAACGGTTGCATTAGGCTGCTCACTGAGGGCGGATTGTTTGAGGGCGTTCCAATGGGTCCGTTCGATAGAAAACTGGGCGAAGGACTCGGCGCAGCGACAGTGCTTCCACTGCCACCGCTGTTGCTGCCACTGCCACTGTTGCTGCCGGCACCTGTACCGCTGCCACTACCGCCGCCGCCGCCATTGCCGTTGCCGCTTCCATTGCCCCCGCTAGAACCAGTGTTGCCACTGCTACCAGCACCAGCACCAACGCCACTGCCAGCAGTACCGGCAGATCCTGTATTGAGTGCATCAAGGCTGGTCGGCGTGGGTGGCATATTGTTCAGCACATTGCCAGACTGTTGCTGCTGCTGCTGTTGCTGTTGTTGTTGTGCCTTTTGCTGCTGCATCGGTGAACTAAACGCATTCGTCTGTTGTTGCTGCTGCTGCTGCTGTTGTTGTTGCTGTTGCTGCTGTTGCTGCTGCGACTGTTGCTGGGCAATTGGTGTCACATTGCTGAAGGGCGATTGTGGCATTAGCATAGCCGACGCAGATGATTGCTGTTGTTGTTGTTGCTGCTGCTGTTGCTGCTGCTGTTGTTGTTGTTGTTGCTGCTGCTGCTGTTGATGCTGCTGCTGCTGCTGCAGCATACGATGTTTCATAATCTCAAGCTGCTGGTTCTGTGGTCCCGTGCCGCCATTGGCATTGATAAATTGCTGCTGCTGCTGCTGTTGTTGTTGTTGCTGACCGGGCACCGGACTCGTTAAGACACCGGGTCCGCCACCAACTGACGAGGCAGATTGCATGGACTGTTGTGTATTGAAGGGAGATAGCACTGGATTCGCAACCATTCCGCCAGGACTAGGGCCGGGTGGTCCGACCAGCATGTTGCCCTGGCCAGGCTGTTGTTGTTGCGGGAATTGCATGCGTTGTTGCTGCAGCGTGAGCATATTGCCGCCAGGTGAATGACTTCGCATCGTCGCCGCCACAGCCACCATATTGGGTTGTCCGCCGGCAGTTGCCTGTTGATTGGCTCCACCAGCACCAATGCCACCCATGCCACCAGGCGCCTGAGCACGCAGCTGCGCTTGTATTATGCTAGCCGTCGTCGGTGGACCACCGCCACCCATTGGACTCATAATGGGACGCACACCCTGGCCAGGCTGCTGCTGCTGTAGTGTGTTGTTGGGTAATGAGGCGGGAGTGACGACACCGCTTGCGGGGCCGCCTTGTTGCATTAGCATCTGCTGCTGATGTTGTTCCTTACGCTTCAGACGCTTCTCCTCCAATTCCTTTTGGATTTTGTATATCTTTTCGGCCAACAGATGATAGTATTCCGAGCGGGACTTGGCCATCTCATACATATCCTTCTCCACCTTTTCCGCATACGACACAAGATTATGCATTCGCTTATCCTGCATTGTATTCGGATCCGATGTGGGAAAGATTGCTTGCACCAGTTTGTGTACCAAATGATTACGCAGATCGGCCGTAACCGATTCTCGCCAATCCTTTTCGCTATCGCTATTGCCAGGTTGACCACTTCCCGCTCCTCCACCACCACCAGCACCACCGCCGCCAGCATTGCCGCCCGCTGCATTTGATCCAGTCGTTGAATTGTTCGAGCCTCCTCCTGTCGTATCTGCCGGCATCAGAACACTGCTGCCCGAGGCATTATTGCCAGCACTACCTGGCGCTCCTCCACCTGGCACCGCATTGCCGTGCCCCTGCACCTGCGCTTGCGCCTGTGCCTGCAGCAATTTCAGCTTTGTCATTTGATCGGGTTGACCCACCAGTTGTTGCTGCTGCTGCTGCTGCTGTTGTTGTTGTTGTTGTTTGTCGCCGGTGCCCACAAAGTTGGCGTTGTTGAAGCCAACATTGACTGACAGCGGCGTTGGAATGTTACCCAATTGCTGTTGCTGTGCATTCTGTTGCGCATTGGACTGCTGCTGATCAACCATGTTGGGCAGCACGCGTCTCCGTCCACCACCACCGGCAGTATTGCAACTCTGCAGCATCAGACTCTGCTGGCCCTGCTGGGCCGCTTGCGCCTGCTGCTGCTGTTGCAGGCTATTCACATCGTTTGCGCCCGGCAGCACATTCTGTCCGGGCACAGATACAGGCACTGGAACTCCAACTCCGCCAGGTATTGTGCCACCTGGTCCAGGCTGTACGCCAAGCACACGAACTGCCGACGGCGCTCCTCCTTGCATACGTATACCAGGTGGCATACCCTGCGCACCCGGTGCACCCAGCATGCCAGCTGTGATGGGACCCACTTGTCCTATGCTGCCAATGCCCTCGAAGCGACGCAACTCTTGCTGCTGCTGCTGCACCTGTTGATGCTGTTGCTGCTGCTGCTGCTGCGCCAGTTGCTGCGCCATATCCGCGTTACCCTTGGGCACATTCGGCGCGCCGGCGCCTTGCTGTTGTGGCAACACAATAGCCGTATTCTGTACACCAGCACCAGCGTTCTGTGCCACTTGCTGCTTATTGTCGACGCCAACACCGACTCCACCGACACCAACTCCGCCAACACCAACACCGACACCAACGCCGGACGGATTCTGCTGTACTTGCTGCTGTCCCTGCACTTGTTGCTGCTGCTGCTGCTGTTGTTGCTGCTGCTGCTGTTGCTGCTGCAGAGGCGTTGAGTTTTGTCCTCCTTGTGCAGCGCCACCACCAGCTCCGCCAGCGCCGCCTGCGGGTTGAAACAGATTGTGATTCTGGCGAAAGGGAAGGCAAATGATGCAATCGCTTCGCTGGCAGGTTTTGTAATGAAGCAATATTTGTCGCGACGAGGTACAGTGTTGCATGGTGCAATCCTTGCTTTGCTTGCACGTGGCCATATGCGCTAGTACCGCCTTCATGGCCTTGCAATAGTTCACACTGCAGACTTCGCGATTGGGATTGAGGGTTCTCGCGTCTGTTGCACTTGTGCGCATGCAACAGCAGCATGAGTTGCTGCTGTATCTGTTTCTTGCGCTCATCCGACATGCTGCCCGGCGCTGGAGCAGCTCCACCCACAGAGGAAGCCACTCCCTGCTGTTGCTGCTGAGATGTTCCTGGCTGCTGTTGCTGCTGCTGCTGCTGCTGTTGTTGTTGCTGCTGCTGTGCATGGCCCAACATTTGATTCGGCTGCGGCGCACGTGGTCCCATTGCACCCTGTTGTACACCAGCTTGTTGCTGCTGCTGCTGTGGATTCATTTGTGCATTCGCTGCCGCCAATTGTTGCTGCTGCTGTTGCGGGTTACCAACCAGACCACCAGCTCCTGGCGGCGCACCATCTCCGCCCAGACTGGACATGGGCACAACAGTGCCAATTGGTCGATTCCCTTGGGGCATGCCGGCGCTCATATTGGGCGCCACAACGCCGCCACCTCCGCGCTGTGCCATCTGCTGGGCGAGCAGTTGCTGTTGGGGATTATTACCACCGGGTGCGCCATAATTGCCGACACCATAAGGCATGTTTGTGATTTGTCCTGCAATTAAAATGTACCATGAATACCCAAGGTAATCTCATCCACGGATTCATTTAGATACTTACCCAGCTGCATATTTGGATTCTGCATTCGTGGACCGCCACCGGCACCAACAACACCACCAGGTCCATTGCTGCCTCCGGCTCCGGCTCCCATTAGATGAGGGCCACGCATCATGTGCTGTTGTCCGACCATGCGTCCCATCATTGGACCATTCTGCATATGCATGCCTTGATTGGGCGCTGCGCCAGCCACAGAGCCCACGCCCACGGCTCCGGCAACGGTATTCATCATAGATGCACCACCTGGTTGCTTTAATGTGTTCACCATGCCGCCAGCACCTAGGCTACCCATGCCGACACTATTTGTGAGCACCATGTTACCCAGGTTCCCCTGCGCAATTGTGTTCATGCCTGTGTATAGAATAAAATTGGTGAGTCTCTGAAAGGATTGTGAATTATATTAAGGTACACTCACCTGGTATAGCATTCATGCCATTGTTGCCATTATTCGATATGGACATGGGCATTGAGTTGACCATGCCCATCTGTGTGGCGACCTGCATGCCGCCCGTATTGGGTGATTGTAAATTGGGCGATTTACTGCCCAACTGATTAATGCCGGGCACAACCATGCCACCGCCAGCTACCTTATTGCCCTGTTGTTGTTGTTGCTGCTGCTGCTGTTGTTGCTGTTGCAATAGATGCTGCAGATGGTGATTGTGCATTTGACGTAGTTGATTACCAGCAGCGCCACCGCCGCTGCCATTACCGCTGCCATCGTCACCACCGCCGCCGGCTCCATTCATTTGTGGTGGCACTACACCCGGACCTGGACCTTGCGCCGGTGGTTTATTTGGTCCCCCAGCACCGGCGCTGGCTGCTGTTGTAACAACACTAACACCACCGCCGCCGCCAGTGCTTAACTGATCGGACCAGCCACTGTTTGAGGATACCAGCTCATCGGGTAGATTCTCTTCCAGATAAAATGGATCCGCTACACAGAGAGAAAGAGAGAGAAAGAGAGATTTGTTAGAATTATGTGGCAACCTTGGTCGAATCTCTCTAAACCACAGTGGGTTACCGTATCTCATGTCAGGTGACAAGACAGATCCGTTCAACTGACAGGAGACAGGCGAGAGAGGAAAATTAGATAAAGAGAACGAGAGAATTGACTCGTCGTTGTGGATGTGGACGCACTCTATGCAGATGCAACGTTCATACTTACTTGGATCGATTTTGACCCGCTTCTGTGGCGGTTCATCCAAATGATCGGCCATCATATAGAGTGTTTATTGCTTGCCTTGGCTGGGCAGCAATACGCGTCCTAGTGAAAATATTAATCTTTGTTCGCGTTGATTTATTCAAAGTTGCACGAAGTCCGTATGAATTTTAATTGCAAATAAATAAAACTCCGATTTTTTGACGACCAGTTGACAAATTGAGAAAGTTGACAATGTATGGAGAGACAAAATAAGTTTTGATTGCTTGCGTCGTGGTGTTTGTGTGTGTGAGCGAGTGTGTGTGTGTGTATGTTGTTGTTGTTGCTGCTGCTGCACAATTTGACAATATTCGCACGGAGCGTTTGATTTATTATCATATATAAACACATATATATGTATATAGATATATACATATATATAAATGTACTTGCATATAAATATATATTGATATACACATATATATGATTTAATCTATAATGATGTATAGATTTATTATATATAAATATTTCCGACTTCAGTTTCGGCTTCTTTGCTTCCTCTCTCTTTCTCTCTGTCTATCTGTCTTGTTATTTTCTTTTTTGTATCTTTCCGTTCAGCTTCAAATGTTGGACCTCAACACTTGCTTAAGAAATTGTTCTAGTGTTAAATTTTTGCATAGACTTGCAGGAGTTGTAGACAAATGTAACTCCTTTGTTATTTGTTGTTGCTGTTGTTGCTGCGCCTTCTCCTCTTCTTAATTCTGCTACCGCTGCTCCTGTTACTGCTGCTGGTGCTGTCGTCTGCCGCTGCGACGAAGACGACGTCGACGTCGTCAGTGCTATCGTCACCGCGACCGCGACCGTGCCAATTGAGCACGTCGCTGATACCGTTGGTTCGCCGTTGAGATCGTTGTTGTAGCTGCTCTTGCCACTTTCGGCGTCCCATGCGCCGCCACTCGACGTCGTCACTGGAGCGCGCCTTGCCCTCTGATGCCTTTGCTCTGATTTTCTTCTAAGCCTTACTTCTTGCTGTTGTTGTTGTTGCTGCTGCTGTTGTTGTTGTTGTTGTTGTTGCTGTTGTTGTTGTTGAGGTTGTTGATGCTGTTGCTCTTTGTTAACTTTAAATTTGATGTTGCTGTTGTTGTTGCTGCTGCTGTTGTCGTAGTATTTGTTGTTTGTTATGTATTTGTTGTTGCTCTGCTTGCTGGTGTCGCTGATGTTGTTCGTGTTGTTGCTGTTGTTGTTGTTGTGGTATTTGTTGTTGTTTGTCATACAGCAGCAGCTTGCGCACGAGTGCATTTTGTGGATAAAAAAGAGCCAAATCCCACCAATTTGGCCGAATTTATAAAAATCGGCCTTGGTTTCTGGATTTTTGGGACTTAACACTCTTCTTCTTTATTATGCTTTTCCTTTGTTGCTCCTGTCCTGCCTTGCTGTCCTGCCTTATCGTCTCACTGCTGTTGCTGCTGCTGCTTTCGATGCAAGTAGAGTATTTGGAAGATGAAGAGAACGACGAGAGAAGGGGAAGCAGTCGATTGCAGCTAGCAAACGCGCGCAATTTTGCATTTGCTACTGCCGCTGCCGCCGCTTTGTTGTGATTTGTGCCTTTGCTATTGTTACTGTAACATTTTTCCTGCTGCTTATGATGGAGATTTTGGTTTAAACTTCAACTTTTTAATATCGCTTTCTTTAAATATTTTGTATATTTTTTGTTTTTGTTGCTTCCTAGTTTTGTTTATGTTGTAGTTCTAAGCATTGTTGTGGGGAGAGTCGTCGAGTTTAAGTAAATTTTGGTTTAGTTTTTGTTTTTTGTTGTTGTTTTGTTGTTGTTGATGTTGATGATGCTGTTGCGCTCTGAAGTTTTAAAGTGCATTCACATGTTTGAAGTTTTTTGTTGTTGTGGCTGAATGTTGCTACTTTATCGTGTTTACATTCGCTTTGTATTCAACATTGCACATAACTGTAAAAACATAACAAAAATATTGAATTTAGTTAAGAAACGCACACGAACGATATGCAATGCAACACAGAGAGAAAACATGCACACAAACACAGTATAACAAAAAAAACACACATAAACAACAACATCGACTATATATATTAAACAACACCGCGTATCGCGCGTATCGTATTATGAATGACCTATAAGATTCACTATTCGATATATGCAGCAGTTTTCACGTGCAATAAAAGAACAAATATAACACACACAAAACAAAATATAATAACATATTGCTGCAAATACGAAATATTTCTTCTTTTTATCCGAATGCGGCTGCCGCTGCCGCCTGCTGACCGAACTCGACTCGTTGTTTTCTGTTTTTTATGTCTCTTGTTGTTGCTCGTAGTATTCGCCATCTCGCTGATGTCTTTGCTGCTTCTGCTGCTCTCAGTCTCTATCTCCGTCTCGCATTCGTCTACGTGTTTCACTCTCTCTCTATGTATGGGTCATTTTTTAGTGTACATGTACACATGTATGCGTCGTCTGTGTGAGTGTTCGTGTGTGTCTGTGTGCACTTTTACTTGGCCAACACGCACGCACAAATTGTGCCAACAGCGTGCACAAGTGCGGCGCGCCTGCTTTAAAATTGCGCGCAATTTTTTGTAAACAAATAGAATTGGACATAAGCTCAATTGGTTCTATTGATTATTCGATTAATATCGATTGGCTTTGGCCGTAATGCGACCCTGAGCATGGGCATATTTCATAAAAACGATAACTTTTGTGTTTTTATTTTGCTTCCGCATTCAACCGGCGGCCCCATTATACATATGAATGTGCGGAGACGAGTGGCGAGTAAACACACAGTGCCAGAAGAGCCAGAGCACAATATCAGACCAGACATCCACAGCAGCAGCTGAAGCTTTCAAAGCTTTTTCGCGTACGAACCAAACGCCGCTGCACGGTTGCTTCAGTAGGTTGGCTGATTTTTAGCGAGTACATCGCAGCACACACGCACACAGAAACAAGCACGCATACAACGATATCAAAGACACACACACTGAAACGGCGGTCGCGCGCCCAGCGCACATGTACATATATAGATATACATATATATACACACACACATGCATTCACGTATAAACGTATATTCTGCGTCTCGTTCACGACGCGCAGACGTTTTCACTGCACACACACACACACGTATGGAAGGCAGCGAGACGTATGATGATAGCGAGTAGAGAGCGAGAGCGCACAATAAACGTTTATATTAGTATTGGTATTTTCACATTAGTGTGCATACACACAGCACGGGCCCCGCCAACGAGTGCGAGGAGCATTGGAAAAAGAAAGAAAAACAGACGACAGAAAATATATTCCTTTTTTTGTGTCGCTGCTCGTCCGTTTTCTTCTTCATGTCGTATCAAAGTTTTCTATTGCAGAAATTTGTGTTGTAGGCGTATTTTGCATTTTTAGCGGCGTTAAAAAAAATTATTAAATGTTTTCCACAAAATACGAAATCCGAAAAAATGTCAAAGAAAAATATAAAAAAATTTTCAGCCAACTTTATCACTTTGTTTTATTTTAAAAAAATTATTTTTTTACTGCGCACTAAATTTTGTATTATTTGTTAGATTTTTAATTAATTTTGCATTTTTACCATATAATTTTCACATTTTTTGTTGATTTTAGAGAATTTTTACAAATTTTTTCGCAACACTAAAACAAAAATTTTCAGTCCGCTTGTGTTGCAGCAGAAAGTCAACTGATTTCGCGAACGAGTAGCAACAGAACTAGAAAGAAAGACTGAAGCTGAAACGACTGCGACTCTGTGTTGTGTGTTAGTGCCAGACGGCGACGACGACAACGACCAGTGGCAACTGTGACGAGTAAGATGTGAGACAAGAGCGCGCACGCTCGCTCTCTCTGAGAGAGCAAAAACAATTGAGAGACATTGTGAGAGAGGCAAATGTGAAGCAAGTGTTGGTGAATCGGTGTTTTAGGCGGCGTGCGCTTTGTGTGTGAAGGAGAGAGAGAGAAAGAGAGGAAGAGCAACGCAAGATAACAAATAGCGAGTGGTTGTAGTGTTGTATAGTGTGGTAAATGTTTTCAGCCGTGGCGGCAACGCTAAATGCTATGTGAGATTTACAGAACTACAGAAATTCAGTGTCGTTTCGTATCAGGTTGTGTTACTATCGCTGTCCTTTTCTACCAGCCGGCCAGCACATTAACTAATGGCCACATATGCAATGCATAAAATTACAATAAAATTTTACTTTATTTATTTCCATAATATTCTAGTTAAATTTGTATATTTTTGTTAAAACAGTTGCACACTGTTTTTCACACTAACAGATAATAAAAACACACGCACACAATGACACGAGAAAAAAATATACGGCACCACAGATAAGAGGGAGATGCCTCGACAACAACTATATACACAATTGCAGAGTTGCCATGTGTAAAAGTAGGATAGATAGTGAACTATGTGTCCGGCATACAACGAGTCACAGCAACGAGTAATTGTCTCATATGTAGTAGTGGCATGAAATTCATTTGCTATAGAAATTGTTGGAGCGATGATTGAACAAATGTTTAAGCATTTTCCAGTGAAAATTCGTATTTTACAATTGGATTTATCAATTTTCGTTATTGATGCTTTACTCTTTTTCTTTTAAATAATATTTTAGCCGGTAATTAAAAGAAACGAAACCATCTAAATAAATACGTGCACACACTTGTATGCATATGAACATACACATGCACATGTACACTTGTATACAATGTAAAAATGAGCATCACTTTGGCTCCCTACAAATTGCGCCAATTTTCTTTAACAAATTGGTTTTTATAGCGGGGCAGTACATTTTCCAAATAGTTGTGATTTCACGTAAACGCCGTCTGAGGTCAGGAAAAATAACGCAATGTCTGAATTTGAAAACGTGTATGATAGTTTAAACAATAAATGACTGTAGGCTCTAAATAACAAAAACAGCATCAAAACCTTTGAGTACAACAACGCGACTGGCGTGACATAGGGTACTCCATTGCCGCAACTAGTGATGGGAGCGGGCTTGTTTTCATTTTTGTTTTCCTCACGATAAATGATTCAAACAATCTGTGGCGTTGTTAAGTGGATAAAATATTAGTTAGAATTTATTTCAATAAGACTATTTTATTCTTGACAATTTACAAATTTTAAAGTTAATTCAAAAAAAACGAATAATTTTTCTTTCAGTATTTACAAAATTGTATTGCAATTGGAACACGTTGCATTTTTCGTGCAAACCAAACACTTTGCCCATCCCCAATAGCAAAGCGGCATTTGAGAAACTGCAATTAACTATTCTACTCGTTGGAACTATGTTATATGTCAATTGTATAGATGTTTTGATCATATTTAATAATAAAGAACCCACTTTTATACTTATTTCATTTCCGTGTTTTGTTTTACAATAAAATATAGAATAACTTGGTGGTCGGGTAGTTGAATTCTCTCGTTGTTATCGATGTCAAATCAGCTGTTGAAGTATTTTGCAGTGAGGCCAGTCTCAATTGGGTTTTATTTTGGTTTTTTCCCAATATTAAATTTAATTTCTTTAAACTACTGCTAAATAAATTAGACCACTGTGAACCCATGTTGTATACAGATTAAATATCAGTCAAATGATATATAAAAGGAACATCAACTATTCATACTTACATTGGACAAATAGGTTAATGACAGTACAATTTCAATTCATATAAATTTAATTAATGCAGTTGAGTACAGTTTCCATTTAAGATTTTGTCATGATATTATACCCATTAAGCGGTTATTAATGGGTTTAAAAGCAGGAAAATATAAATAAATGCATGCTTACGTACTTCATAACTTAACATTGATTCGCAAATTGGTATTCGCGCCTTTATTCAAACTAAACAGCTGATAATTAAATTACAAATAAAGTCAAATGATTACAGGCGTAATTGCGCCATGTATACTATATATAATGAAGCTCATTTTAATTAACATTATGAAAATTATATTAATCAGTGGAATTTGCATGTAATCAGCTGTTTTGTCAATATGGTGCAGGCCGTACAAAATGGTCACACTGTTATAAGCTGTTTTTCAACACACACTACAATCACTATAGTGTAGGTAAACGAGCAGCAGACACCAAACAATAGGAATTGGAAGTTACTAATGATAGCCGCTAGGAACGCCACTGTGCAACATCTGGTAGAATGCAATCAAATTTATTAATACCTTAATATTTATGTATAAGTTAAATCAAATGATATTATTTTAAAATTATTTTTTTTGGCTTAACGGTTTCCATAAGATTAATATGAAATGTATATCTGAACATTATTTGTCAGCGCCATCTGGTGGCAGGATTGGCGGGATTCAGACTGTCTGTTACAAATACTCTCGTAGCATTCAGCTTTCTTGCGTGTTACATTTTCGCGCCTTAAGATATGCTTTAAAATTGACAGTTGCTGGAAATCATTTGTACCCTCGCAAAGAGTCCTTTGGTTTTGCAGCAAAGGATGCGTAGATTGATAAATGTAATTAAAATAAATAACAGTTAGTCATAAAATATGAATTAATTATGCACACTATATTATATACATATATACTATATTATAAATAGACTGTTGTTTTGCTGTGAATTACAGAGTACCATATACAACTGTCGATTTAATTCGCAATGAACTGATTAATGTGAGAGTGTGAATCGCAACCGGAACCGGAACCGTTCTTGGCAAACGCAACAAATGCCACGATCGATTCCCGATCTTGCCAAACAGGAGCACAAAGGGCACAGGTCGTAGGTCGTCCTGCTGTTCAGGCAGGGCAGGGCAGGTCGGTAGGTTCTGACGGCAGGTAGAACAAAGCAGCAATTTGCCGATGGGCCAATTATTGCGCCATTGTCCTGCGGCCTTTGTGTACCACTTTTGCGCCTTGTCCTCCCTGTCGCCTTCGACGCGTCTCGTGTACTTTTTTATTGTTGTTGCTGATTTTAATAGTTCGCAAAAAGAAGAATCAGAGAGAAAAGACCGCAATGCAAGACTGAGGACGATTTTCCCAGGCGAAAAGACTGTGTGTGCCACAGCCAGTGTCACTGCCACCGTGCCCCGCTGCCCCTTCCCACAGCTCGTTCTTATTTTGTCCAAGAGCAGCGCGCGCAGCGGGGCGTGCGGCAGAAGATCTAACAGAGCAAGTGAGAGAGAGAGAGAGCGCCGCGGGGCGCCCTGCTGATTATCATTTCGACACCCCATTTATGTGCGGCGGCCTCGTTTCTTCTCCGCTCCCACCCGGTGATGTATGGGCTACCGAGAGGCGAACAAGTGCGAGATGCTAGACCGAAGGGAGAGAGATGAGAGATGAGCGAGATTTCTCTGTCAAGTGATTTCCCGGAATGTGTTAGAATCGCCTTGTTTAGCCACTGTAAATCGATCCAATGCGACATTCTGTTGACATTTTTAGCGCAAAACCGAAGACGAAACCGCCAGAGAAGCCGCAGCAGCAGCCGAAGACGAAGCCGAAGACGATGCCGAGCCGAGTCGAAGTAACCGAAGACGCTGCGCCGCCGTCGCTGTTGCGTATCTCTTTTTGCGGTTCAAGTGGCGAGCTTCCTCTCTATCTCCCTCCCTCTCTACCTTCTACCCTCTCTACCTCCTTCCCTCTCTACCTCCTCCCCTGTCTCCCTCCATCCTTCTACCCCACTGCTTCGGGTTTATCTGCTCAATTGTAATTGAAATCAATTTGATTTTAATCTAGCAATGTCTGATGATTTTTTTTTGCATTTCTCTGGAAGGTTCTGATCGATTTCGGCTTCGGCTTCGGCATCGGTTCAAAGAGGCACATTGCGTAATCTGTCGCAGCTGCGAGTGTGCGTGGGCGTTGCCCGGAGAGGGGCGTGACAACGATCTTGCTGGCAGAGCGTCTGGCATAGCCAGCGAATTCAACAGGTGGCTGTGGCAACCCGATATACCCCATGATACTCTGCACTCTGTGCGATGACAATTAAATTAGCTGAAAAGGGTAGCGACCTCTGGCGATGAGTGAAGGTATATCAGATCGTAGATTCATATATATACAAGTAGAAAAAGAAGAAGATTGATATATATTATAAAGATATAGACTGACTGTATCTTCAGTTTGCATTCTGTGAAGTTTTTGTCCAAGTTTTTTCTTATTTTTGAAGGGAGAAATTGAAAAGAAACAGATCAGATTTTAATTTTCTATTACTATATGAGTATCTGTATTGTGAACTATACATATAATATACATACAACCATGTTTATGCATAATGAAAACTATATGTTTATTTCTCCATAGATCTTGATTAAAAAGCCGAATCGGATACATACATATGTATCGCATAATTGCCATGAAAACTATCGCTTGAGTTTTGTTATTTGTCAAAATATCAAAACCTAACTTGATATATATATTTATTTATATTTATATATTTATCATAAAATGCAACAAATATGATTGACATCATATCGAAATGCATCATTATATCATAGAGCTACAATAGGTACGATAATGTATAATAATATTGTAATGCATAATGTAATGCATAATGTAATGTATAATGTAATATAATATAATATACAAAATATTGTATGCTGTAGAGGTTTCTTGGTAGTTATCATATATCAATTTTAAATTTGCTTACCAGCCCATAAAAACTGCTAAAATTGCATAATAATCCGAAAGCTATAATCTTATAGATCTGGAATATGACAACTAAAATCTTGCAGCCCTAACCTAATTATAACCTAAACTAATTTTGTAAAAAGAGGACCCTCTTTTTTAATTAAAGTTTGTGCTAAAACTTATCCCATTATTTATAACTTCTGTTACTTGCAATAAAATGAATATATTACTAACGGTATTTTAATTCAACCTATTTTATTAAACGGACAATAAAACAAGTGAAATTTTATTTAAGAATTTTGTTTGAGTTTGTCTTGTGATGGCAATAAAAGAAATGCCATAAAAGGGAAGACAATTAAAATTTCATGAATATACTGACTATATATACGTATATGTTGTATCTATGTATATGTAGGTACAATAAATAGTAAATAAATTGTAAACCGTGACGTGAAATCACTCTCCTTTCCCAATACTTGGAACTGTTTGCGTCCTCTACACTGGGATTAACTCTTCCGGCATCGGAAGAACTGGCAATCCCGTGGATTACTACCTCCATCGTTGCTTAATCGTTCGATTAACTCGTCGTGCCCACCAAATACGACAGTTAAATCCAACAACAGAAGCGAAGCAGGGGGAGGGCAGGGCAGGCTAGGGTTGGGTAGGGTAGGGTAGAGGGGAAGCTGTCACCAGGTAGACACAGGGCAGGTCAGGTTAGTGCAGGACAGGTAGCTAGGTAAGACAGGCTGCCATTGGCTTTTGCCGTTGACTTCTTCGCGATTAGCAATAACAGGCAAACAAACCAACAAAGTTTGTGCATTGGTCTGCTTTGGATTTTCTGGCAAAATGATATGCTAATCCCTAGCAAGGATTATCCTGGACAGACACTACCTGGTACTGCCTCAGACTACACGCCTGAGCGACAATTTGCGTCCAGCCGAGCAGATTAGATGAGGGAGCCATGATCTTTTCTGGTGGTCTCGGATTAAACCACACCCTTTGCGAGGACGAAAGGAAAGGAGGCACTGAGGCAGCGGAGGCAACTGGCACAGCAACAGCAGCAGCAGCAGAAACAAGGAGCCGCAACGTTCTCTCGACGATGGGCGTCGATCTAGTTGTGGGTGGTTGCCGGGGGCCATAAATGCATAATCCACGTTTTACGATCGCTTAGCAAGAAAAGTCAAAGGATCGTCTGCGGTAATCCGCAAGCAAAGTTGTCCATCGACCCGTGTCCGTCCAGATCGTCACCCCGTCTAACCCGACAAACCCGTCACCCCTTTGCACTCTGTCGCAGTCTCTCACACTCCCACTCTCTCTCTCTCTCTCACTCTCTCTCTCTGTAGCAGGTAGTCCTGCTCTGGGCACATGGTACACCTTCAATTGAAATTACATTAAATTTACATTGCACGTTTATGCTACCGTTACCGTTCCCTTGACTAATCCCGTCCAGGCCCCTAACCCGTTGACCCGCTATCCCGCTATCCCGCCACGCCTTGCCGCTATGGCAGCTTTATGTTAATTGGATTTATGGGATTTTCGCATCTTAATCCTTTCACTGTCTGCAAATATTTTGCCCGCTCTGCTGTTGGCTTTCCGAGATTATAGCGTAAATCTGGGGGGTTTTTTCGGCAATTGCCTTTGAGCCCTAAAGTCAGCAACACACACACACACACACACATACACACACCTTATAAACAGATGCCCACAACTAGAAGATTATTTGTCGATAGTTTCCTGAAAATAATAATATTTATAAAGCAATTAGATAGAAGAAGTTCCAGAATTGCTTGTAATTCAGTTATAAAGTGTGTGTTTTGTTCGAAACTAGTCTCTTATCTTTGGCATGAGATTTGCATAAGCTGTTGCAAACATGATCTAGATAAGACACAGAGGAAACTACCTGCGAAATTTCATGGCTCTAGCAGGCTTAGTTTCTGAGATCCGATACTTTGACTTTGTTGACTTTTATACACATCTTTAAATATTTATACCCTTGCAAAGGGTATTTTTATTTTGACTAGGAGTTTGCAATGCAGCTTAGGAGACATCTTCGATCCTATAAAATATATACATACATATATTCTGAAACAACTAAAACATTTTTACAATATTAACAAAGTTTTATATATCCAGAGATTGAAGTAACATATGTTGGTTTAACAGTCAATAAATACATACAATTGTATTCAATTCTGCACCATTATATATACAAGTATATATATATATAACAAGTATAGGAACAATCGGAGGAGATAAGAGGCCGCTAAGGTAACCTTTCCTTCTCATTTTTAATGTTTCATGTATGCAAGGAAAAAAGAACACGACTATTAAACCATCCTATTTCCCTTATACTTTCTTATTTCTTTATTTCGTAAGGAATCTTTTAACTTTCTTTCACATATTATTTAACATTTAATAGCATATAGGAGTACAATTAATTGTTTCTTATTTATATTACTATCAATAGTATTCTTTAGTGCAAATCGATTTTACTTATGGCATATTCTATAGATGTTACCATATATTTCAATTTTCCATTCGGTTCTTCAGTAAATTGTTGTATACTAATCCAAATTTTTGTATACATATGTATATACAAGTACATGAGTTGTTATATTCAACGACTTTTGCTGATGTACTTTCATAGACATATGTATGTTAATCAAGTCAAGGATATACATATCTATTGTATTATTGTAAATGTTGCAAATATTTATTATAATTCGGGTGTTTAAGACATTTGTGAATAGTAATTAACCCTAAGCAAGATCATACGATCATCGTATACCGTGTAGAATATGTTAGATGCAAACTTGTTATAGGATATACATATGTATGTAGAACTTTGCTCCATAAAAAAGACGGTTGGAACCTATTCGACAATATACGCAGCATTTAAAACGTATCTTTTAGTCGTGCATACCTCACATAAAGGCGCTTCTGGTTTTTCTTGCATTTCTGTTGTCTTTCTTTTCGTCTGACCTACTGTGATAAACTGGGGCGAATCTAAGCTACACACACACACACACACACAATCTGTGGGCGTGCTGTACTTGCAGCTAACTGATTAATTCGCGCGCGTGCAAGGACAAGAAGGGATGCGAGGTGGAAGAGAGAGAGAGAGACAGTCAACGTCAGCCCCTCGCTGAGCTCACGTGCCATAAATCATGGGCACACCGAGCGAGCGAGTACGAGAGATAATCTGAGAGAGAGGAAGAAAGGGACAGCTTTGGCTCCTCCAAGTAATTGTATCTTCCGTTTCATTACATGTTGCGCAGTGTATGCGTAATCAAAAGGAAGAGAACGCATAATCAAAGAGGCCCCCCAAAACGGAGGGAAGCCAAAAGAAAGCAGCAAAAGCAGCAGCAGCAGCAGCGCAATAACAATAACAATAACAACATAGGCTCAAGATTAATATGCACAAGCCAACACACAAAAGCAAAAAGACTCTCTCACACGCACACTTACAGACAGATGCTTAAGGCAGCGTGAGAGCGAGAGCACACTCAAGTCGCTCTGCCAACTGCGCGATGCCGTCGTCAATGTGCTGCTGCTGCTGCCGTTCTTGTTGTTGTTGTCGCTCTATGCTGTGGTGTTGTTTGTTGACGCCCCTTTAAATACAGTTATTTCATTGGACAGCGACCACAAATTTATTAGGTTTTTATTGTTATTGTATTGATATTCGAGTTATGCTTATTTTTTAATGCACACACATACACAAACATACATATTGCATGCAAATACGTGTACTTATACTCTGTAGTTAGTATAAGAAGGAGGGTGCATGCAAAATACCAGCAAAATGTCACTACAGGGTATCTGCTAGTGCAGCAGTTGCAATGTGCAAAAAAATTGATTTTTAATGAAAAGATAATCGCAAGCTGAGTTTAATCAAGCTTAACGAAGTTCTGTTTGTTTCATATTCATGGGGAGTGTAAGTTTGTATTCATGAATTTGTGTAAATGCAAATGTATTTATGTATGCATATGTGTATATGTGAATGTAGGTGAGGATAAATTAATGAAAGATTTTTTCATTTTATTGATTTGCTTATATTATTTAAAATAATTAATATCAATATAATAAATAATATACCATAAATATAATAAATATAAATATAATAAACATGTTTGTGTATGTTCCATAGACATTAATGTATGCAAATCATTTAATATTAATATACATATATGTAAATGTTTATCCATAAATTGTTGTGCATTGAAACACAGTTATTTGCATAAAAACAGAAGCGATGTTGCATTTCTACTTCTCCCCCTTCTACTTATTATTTGTGTTCATTGTTTTTGATCTTGTTTATAACAATGGCTTGGGCTATATTATTATTTTATGGATGACTATTATTTTTTTGCCTTTACTTCTGCTGATATTTAAAAATTCGCAATTTTTTTAAGTATTATAATTTTGGATATCTCAATATTATACGAGTTTTCATATAAAATCATCTTGAAATTCAAATGTAATCGATTATTGACAATTGAGTGATGTTTAAATGATTTAAATTATACTTTTAATTTAAAATTTAAAGCTAACGGTGAAGATTGTTGCGTAAATTTCATAAACAAGTGGAAAATATTAACAGAAATGGTTCTTCATTTATACAAAATACAGGTTGTGATAAATTAATGAACGACTTCTTGATTTTATTGATTTGCGCATGTTATCTTTATAAAAAAACCCATAATGTAAATCCATGCTTGTGTATGTAATATATATTTATTAAAATAAATAAATAAATATATGAGAGTGTTGCAAGCTTAATTTTGTAATAATAGTAAGGGTATTACAATTTATGTAAAAAAAATGAAAAAACACATGACATTATCCTAACACTAACATAAATACGTTCGAAATGATTGAAAAATGTAAACTTCAGTTATATTACAAATAAAAAGAGTGTCTCTGTTTGTGTGTGATTACATTATGTGCACAGGAATGTTTGACTGAGATTCTTGTAAGTGGCTCAAGTTCAGCATGACTTGGCAAATCTAAAGGTACATACATATGTATGTACATACATATGTACATATGTATGTGAATGTGTGTGTTAATACACACACACACACTTGCATACTTGGTGGCATTTAATGTACGTTGTGCTCACCTAGAAACGCTATTGTAGCATCCATAACTAGGAATCCGAGTGGAGCAATAAAAACAATATGAAGAATTGTGCACACACACATATACGCATGTAAAGAGAGAATCATACACATAAACGCACACGCAGGCGCACACACAACACACACACACAGCAAGAGGAGTAATGCTCACCCAATTGCTTTGACACACAAACCCACACATAGAAATTAAAACAAAACGCCTGCGTCGGCTCCGCATAGGCGAGCGCAGCAACAATAACAACAGCAAGCAGAGGCGCAAGAACAGCAACAACAAGAGCAGAAACATAACAAAGCAAACACACAGCCAACAACTATTGGGAGTGTGCACACGCAGCAAATGGCAGCAGACGTGCGCGAGAGTGAGACAACAATAGGCAAACCAATAACCACCACCAGGACAGCGTGCACAATGGGCAGCAAGTGTGCGATAGAAGAGCACCACACGATATGCTACTTGCGTCGCCGTCGCTGCTTGCTGCCGTCATCAGTGATTCGTTTTGTACGTTGTTAGACTCTCTCGCTGCGTTTTGGAATTCAGTCGACAACGATAATTACCGGTGGTTGTATCTCGAGCGCAGCAGCAGCAGCAGCGACTGAGGCCCAAAATACCGAACCGACCGAGCAAACGAAACGAACGACCGAACAACGTCTCAACTAGCAGCAGCAGCACGGCGCGCACTCCTCCTCTTGCCCATCAACGCGAGGCGAATTAAATACGAACGCGACGACGCTGCAGCAACAGCAACAGCAACGGCAGCAGCACAGTCAGACAAAATAGTGTGCTAAGAGGCGAAATTCGAATTTGTTTTGCGTGAACTAACTTGTGGTTGCCACTGTGCGAAAATTATTATTGACAATAGCGGCGAAGTCGACGTCAGCGCTCGTTCGCCCAGTGTGCAATTATCAAAAACAAAAAAAGAGAAAAGCGCTAAAAAGGAACGAAAACAGCAAAAGCAACAACAGCAACTGAGATATTCGCCGAGTTGGGGCGAGCAGCGTGCCTCGCTTTAAGGCTATAATTACGCGTATATGAGCATATGCAAGTATCAGTGTGTGTGTGTGTGTATGTCTCCCCTTCTCTGTGTGTGTGTGTGCTACACATAAAACAATATAAGTGAAAAGCGTGCCATAATTACAACAACAGGAACAAAGCGACGGCGCTGTCTAATAACAATAATCAAAAGAGCGCTAACTAAATCAATAAACAATGTGCGCAAATTGCTAACAAACAGCAAAAGCAACAACACAAGAACAACACCAGCAACAGCAGCAGCAGCAGCAGCAGCAACAATATTACCAACAACAGGAACAGCAGCAACACATCGCAAATTGCCAACATGATTGACGCCACCTGCAATTATTTGAATCCTTACGCACTGTCGCAGCCAACTGCCTTACAGCAGCAGCAACTGCAGCAGCAGCAACATCAACATCAACAGCAACAGCAACAGCAGCAACAACAGCAACAGCAGCAGCAACAACAGCAGCAACAGCAGCAGCAACAGCAGCAGCAATTGCCATCCGAACAGCAGCCAACGCATGATTTCATTAGCGCCACATTGCTGTCTGCCTCCGCATCCGCCTCCAGCTGCAATTCGAGCGCCTCCTCCCCCTGGCAGCACTCTACGGCAAACAGCCATTGGCAACAGCATCGACAACAGCAACGACAGCAGCAACGGCAGCGGCAGCAACGACAGCAGCATCGGCTGCGGCTGCAGCGGCGGCGCCAGCAATGAAAATGGAAATGCAATATCCGCCGCAGGCCTCCTCCACGGGCAGTGCATCGCCCAACTCGAGCATATCGCAGTCGGCTGCCTCATCGGCCTCGGTGTCGCCCAGCATATTCCCATCGCCAGCACAGTCCTTTGCATCGATATCCGCCAGTCCGCCAGTTGGTGCTGGCGGTGCCTCATCCGCATCATCCTCATCATCATCTGCAGCGGCAGCAGCGGCGGCGGCGGCAGCTGCAGCTGATTTGGGTGCTGCAGCGGTGGCCAGTGCTGCCTATGGCTGGAATACGGCTGCCTACACAGGATTGCCAACAAGGTGGGTACCACAACACAAACACTTGCAACACTCCCCCCTCCCTTCCACCTCTCCCTCTCTCTCTCTCTCTCACTCTCTATGCTATCCCTACTCCTCAACTGTGGCTAACGCTTTAACTAATTTGTCGCCTCTTCCGTCTTCGTATCGCTTTCGCTTTGCAGAACTCAATTTCCGTATGCGCAATACGCCTCCGATTACTATGGGAATGTGGCATCAGTGGGCGTGGCCGCATCAGCATCGGCTGCCTGGTTTTCGCACCAGGAGCGGCTCTATCAGCCCTGGTCATCGCAAAGCTATCCGAGCTTTAATTTCGATGACATCGCATTCCAAACGCAACTGCAGCGTCGCTCGGTGCGCTGCACATGCCCCAATTGCACCAACGAGATGAGCGGCCTGCCACCGATTGTGGGACCCGATGAGCGTGGACGCAAGCAGCACATTTGCCACATACCCGGCTGCGAGAGACTCTACGGCAAGGCCTCCCATCTGAAGACCCACCTGCGCTGGCACACGGGTGAGCGACCGTTCCTCTGCCTCACGTGCGGCAAGCGTTTCTCGCGCTCTGACGAGCTGCAGCGACATGGACGCACGCACACCAACTATCGCCCCTATGCCTGCCCCATCTGTTCCAAGAAGTTCTCGCGCAGCGATCATCTCAGCAAGCACAAGAAGACACATTTCAAGGACAAGAAGACCAAGAAGGCGCTGGCCGCCGAGGCCAAGGAGCAGGCAGCAGCCGCGGCCATTAAGCAGGAGAAGTCCGACAAGGTGTTGCAAGCCAAGAAGCCACTGAAGAGCAGCGCACAAATAGCTGCAGGAGCGGTGCCTGTGCAGTTCAAGCAGGAACAGCCGGAGGCTTCCAGCAACAGCAGCAGCAGCTTGGGCTATGCGCCCTATGCGAATCTCTATCAGCAGTCGGCGGCAGCGGCAGCAGCAGCAGCAGCAGCGGCGGCATCAACGGGCCTGCCACCACCGCCGCCACTCTTCCAGCCACAACAGCAGCAGCAACAGCAACAGACGGATGTTGCTGCCAACAGCAACAGCAGCAGCAGCTACGACCCTTGGGCCACCAACAGCAGCAGCAGCAATAGCAGCAGCAGTAACAACAACAACAACAACAATAACCGTGCCATGGAACAGAATCAAACTACCTCAGCGAATGCCAGAGCCACATTGGCCAGATCCAACAACAACAACAACAGCAGCAGCAACAACAACAACAGTAACAGCAACAACAGCAGCCAGACGCAACACTACGCCGCACTGGCCATGCAAAGCGAGTCGCAACTGGCAGCGGAATACGGGTTGACCATGTCGGGCTTGGCAAGCGGCGCCGGCGACAACAGCAGCAGCAATAGCAACAGCAACAGCAGCAGCATCATCAGCAGTGGTGCTGGCTGCAACAGCATTAACGGCAGTAGCGGCTATTCTGGGCTCATTGGGCCCATGAAGTCCGAGTATGCCGTCTCCGGCAGTTATCCCACTGAGTTCGCCAACGGTTCCGGCTATGGAACCTATGCGCATCATCATGCTGTCCACGCCCATGCCCACGCCCATGCCCACGCTCATGCCGCCCACCATCATCATCATCATAATGCGTGGACTGCCGCATATCATCCGCATGCCACGGCCTAGGATTAAGTGAGGATCCTTCGTGTCCTTCTTGTTGTTGAAAACATCATCGATTTTAACCTTGATAATCTTCTTCTTTACTCATTTTTTTAATGTTCTTCTTCTGAGAGAAGTCGGTTGAAACCGCCATATTATTGCATACCATATATATACATATATATATATAGCATGTGCATATATCTTTAGACACATATATACTTGCGCATATATATAGTATATATAATGCCCCCGATAATGCATTCTAATCAGTCCCAAAACTTAAACCGATTGTCCTCTAGTTTTTGTTTTTCTAGTGATCTAATTGTTGTTGTTAAGTAAGAAAAGAAAAGAAAATTGAAACATACAAAAATATAAAATCATATATCTAGTATATATCAGAAAAGTAACAAAACACAAACAAACAAAAAAAAAAAAAAAACAAAAGAAATAACTCAATAATACGCGTAAGAGAATTTTTTTTTGAGAAAGTTTTTTTTTATAGCCATAAGAAGAGTTTTTTTTTGCATGTCTGTACATACTAAAATATAGATAAATATAGAAATATAAATATACATATATCCATTATCTAATATCTAGATTAGTAGCATTACGTTGTGTACCATAACATTGTAATATTTGTTAATTGTCTCTAAGATAAATTATATAAACAAGAAAGCAAATACAACAAACAAGCAAACACTTACACACACTCACACACAGGAAAACGTAATAAAAACAAAACAAAAAAAAAATACATCTATGTCTTTTCTTTCAACTTTCAGTCTTTTTCCTTTAGGATTTATAGTTAAAAAATGTTAAATTTCTCTAATTTGGAGGGAATTACTTTTTCGAAGACAAGTTTCAAAGTTTTTCTAGCTTTCTTTTCTTGAGATTTTGATTCAATAATAAATGAAATATTGAAATTTCCAATTTTGATAAAGTTAAAAAGTATTTTGAGTATATATTGAACAAATATGGTAGATATATATCTGCAGCTAGATAGATTCATAACTATATCCTTAGACATTTTACATTTTACATATCTATACATTAGAGATGTCTCTTCTTACATTTAAATATTTATAATTTAAATATTAAAAGACGAGGATTTTGCAGTAGGAACTTAAGAGAAATATCAAAACTAATAGAAAGTAATTACCGAAATTGGTTTCTGCAGTTGAAAAGAGATTATGCAGTTTCTGTACAATTATAGAAGAAACAAAAGAGAATATATCTGAAACTGCTAGATGTACATGAAGTCATAAATATGTCCTCGATCTGTAACTTAGAGACCACTGTACATCATATCAATTACTTGATGTATCAACAAACGAAAAGAAGGCAGAAGAACTCTTTCGATTTATTTGTCTAGTTACATTATCCACTTAGGACATGCATCCTTTTTAGTCGGATATATCTTTTTATGATTAGGAGCTTTATAATATGAAAGATATTTATCCACAGCAGAAGAGAATTTAGTGTACATGCGAAATGAATATTCCTGTAATATCTTTGTCTCTCTGTCTCTCTCTCTCTCTCTGTCATGCCTTTGGTAACGTGTGAGGTTTTCCAGTTGCGGGTTCGTGGTTCTCAGCAGGTCGCCAGTGTCAGGTGCCGCACATCGATTTAAAAGCCGCTAGTGCCCGCCCCCAAGCGAAAATGGGGGAGTCTCTCTTGGGTTGCCAGTCGGGCAAACGGCATTATTTAGAGCCGTCGTGTGAATGACTAAATCAATTTCAATTGTGCGAGAGTCGTTTGTCTAACGTTGCGGCTTAACCCATACTTAAAATTACACTTTCGCTCAACAAAGTTAACATTTTTCCAGCCATTAACCCAAACAGAAAGAGCCTTAACAAAGAAATCCAGCCCGAAAGGGCGAGCAAGAGGGTAAGAGAAAGAGAAACAGAAACAGAAAAAGAGAAAAGAAAAGAGGAGAGAAACATAACTACTCGTAACTTACTCGATGGATATTTGTATTTTACACGCAATAAAAAATAAAAGACTTGAAGAAAAATTAACAAATCATAACATGATCATTTATCATCATTAAGGCGAGAGTTACAGTCCCAGGCCCAGGCCCAGGCCCAGTCTGTGTTCGCCTCCGTCTCAGTTTCAGTTGCGAGTCTCACTCTAAAAAGAAAAAAGAAGTAAAGGTAAAAAAACTCCCAAGTCCGAACCAAAGTCGTGTTCGTAGCCCCCTTGGCGCTTGGGCAACAGGCTCGGGCAAGGGCAACGGCAACGACGACGATGACGACGACCGCAACTTCAGTTATAAATCAATCAGATTTATTCGCTATTTAGTATGAAGCTCTCTCGAAGGAGTTGGAAGGGGGCAAACGCCGAGAGAGTGAGAGCGGGGGAGTTGAAGTCTTGAAAACGCACTAACAATTATTTTGCGGTCAACGCGGCGTATGATTAACGCGCGTGTGAAGCTCTCATCCACACCTAACCCCTGCTATAGCCATAGATGGATAGATCTCTCCCTTGTGTTGTGTCAACTCGACTTGATTTTACCGTTTGACCGCTCCATCCGACCCACTTGAAGATTGATGGACACCACCATAGGGTCAGTTACATAAATCAATACAACATATTGGCAAATGGGTGCTTACAACATGCCATATAAATATGTGTAGTATGTGCCATATATATCTGGTGAAAGAGAGAGAGCCGATAAACTTGTTGAAATATACGAGTATATAGGAATAACCTTTGTATGATAGGAGGATATGTAACTTAAGATGTGAAATAAATCTATAAATAAGAAGAGTTGTTTTACAGATCGTGAAAGTATATGTTGCGTAAAACTATAACAATTGCAGATATTTTATTAAGATAAAAGCAAGATAATAAACACTTTGTTCTACAGATGATTTCAACTAATCTTGTGCAATATACTGAAGTATTACCAATTATATTAACACTTTTATTGCCCCGTAATTAGATTGCTCGGACACTCGATAATTATGACTTCGGGCAGAGCAGTAGCGGCAACGGCTTTGGCGGCAGCGCAAAGAGTTGCACGCTCTACACTCTCCGCTCTTCGCTCCTTCGGGGACCGAAGCTCAAGTGGCACTTGTCCGAGGTTCTCGGAAATGTGAGAGAGCTGACACCGCGCGGTGTATCCACGAGATCCGTTGACACACTTTAGGGTCGCTCGTTCGCTGGCTTGAGGTGCCCCTACTTATTTGAAGAATTGTCACACGTACGGGGCAACCAGAAGCCTCGAGCCTCTCAAAAAATATGTTAATTTTGGAATACTCCACAAATAGAAAGACAGAGAGAGACAGAGAGAGAGAGAGAGAGTGAAAGGAGAGAGGGAGCGCCTCGCTTGACACGCTTGTCGCTCAAGTGCAACAAAGGGAGCGGTTAGCGTGGAGAAGGTCCTCTTGGAAATCCACTTGATCGCTCTAATTTTTGATCAAATCCATAAATAATACAAATGTTATACAACCACTTGATAGTTAGCCCATATCGGGCGCACTTTGTGTTTCGGCATACATGGACAAAAAAAACTACAATCCAAAAACCAAAAACTAAAAAAAGAAAAACATGGACAAAAAAAACCGTACCGCCTTTTTCCATAGAATCGGGTTTGATGTTACGGCGCTTCGACTGTCGACCGGGACAGCAAATTGAGTTGAGATTATCGCTCTGTCCCGGAATATCCTTTACACTAAGCAAGCGTGTCCGAGTGTCCTGTGGCCCGAGAAGGACCTCGCAAAGAGAGGCGAACGAAACATGACTTAACTAGAAAATGTTTAACATTTGCCACTTGGTATTTATTAGTATTTAGTTTGGTCCGTCCAGCCGTCGAGCCGTCCGCTCGTCTGCCCGTCTGTCGATCTATCGCAGTTTCTTTGTCCACCTCCTTCAATTCTTTTTGTTCTTTTTTCTCCGATTGCGGTCGCTTCTAGTGGGCGTTCATGACATGGTCAACGGTGATTATAAATTTGTCTGTATTGTGTGTGTGTGTCTGAGTGTGTATGTAGTTGTTTTTGTTGTTCAGTTGTTGTTGTTGGTTTTCTCTGGTTTGTTACTTGTGTCTTGTGGGTCTTTTGTTTTTGACACTGTCGTTTATTACAGACTTATTACAGCATATGGCTCGGTTAGCCTCAGTCTTCTCGCATGCGGGTTCAGGGAACAGGACTTTGTGTATAGCGGCGTCCGATTGCCATGCAGATAAGGTATGTATATAGTTCTTAACTGTGATTGATCTAATAGGTTTTTACTTTGTCTTAAGCATTTTGCAGATCTACACGATTCAGTCTTGAGATATCTATAGATTCACTATTTAATTAACTCTTACTATTGCTAATCATATTCCTTTTTCAATTCACATACCCATTCCTATTTATATGCGTATAATCAACCTTTTTGATGTCTCCATTTCACCACTTTCTCAATTTCTCTTAGAACTTTGTTTACTTTTCACACTCCACTTGCTTTGCCCAAAGTGAAATGAAAGAATCCCAAATGAAAGAGCATGCGATATGGCAAAAGGGTTACTTGTGCTATCGGGAATTCTTTAAAGTTCATTCAAAAGGCAAATTGAGCTACCTAATTTGTTGAACCATCAAGGAATATTGCGTTCTCTGCTTATGTAGATAGGGGAAATATTTGATTAGACTTTTAATCTGTCGAATTTGACTGTTTCGATAAACATCTAAGTCCACATTGTCTTAAAATAGGTCTTGAAATTTAAATTTACGATAGTTTGCATACTGATAAATAGACATATAATATATTAAGGTATATGTATTATAAAGAAACCTCAGTTCTCCCGATATATGTAATTACCCTATAAGCAAAACCCATTTACGATTTACTTTTCGCTTGCATTCGTTATTGTTTTCGATACCGATGCAGTGCAAAATCCCATACAAATAGGATTACAGACCCCGATATAAGTAGCGTAGAATCTGTGGGCGTTGCAGAACCCCTTAGAAAGCCATATGGAAATAATTCTCGATAATGATGAGCTGAGTTCTAATTTAATGAAGGTGCTGGTTAGTCTTTCTTTTTGCACCATGAGATCTGTTTATTAAGTTATAGAAAATGAAATAATCTTGAAGGAAAAACACTTAACTGTTTCTACTTCACTTCATAGATTATATTTACTTATATTATTTCCCTTTTTATCTTAAATATCCTACGATATGTTAAGTATTTCCGTTCTTTATTCAACTTACTTCATTTTCTACCTCTTCTTGTAAACATTTGCCGCATGGGCCGCTGCATAATGCGCTGATTTTCCAGTTTATTTTCGCCTCCCCGCACTCCACGCTAGGGTTGTCAGGGTGTTCCAGTTATGTCACAGTGTGGCCAATTTAGCTGCGTTTGCATTGTGCGCATTGGGCGTAGAGGCGGCGGCGGCGGCAGCGGCGGCGGCAGCGGCAAGGAGTGTTCGATCGACCCACCTTTCGGGCAGCACGTGACCCAATCAATGCCTGCCACATTAGAGCGTAACGCGTCGAGGATATGTGGGTTGGCAATGTGGCTATGATTTGGGGGATTCGCCTACTTAAGTGGCCAAGTGAGCAGCAGCAGCAGCAGGAGATGCAGGAGGGGGGGGGAACAACTCTATCAGGCAGACAGGCTTTGTTCTTGACATCTGTGGCATACAAATTAAAATATTTTGGTTGTGCGATGTGTGTATTAAGGACCGAGAAAAGTGCGACATATGTGCAGTCAATAAATTTTCCACTTTTCATGCTGACAGCACATAAAAAAATAAAGGAACCAAAGGACCAAAAGGGACCAACGTCAGCAGTGGCAGCGCGCTAATGGCTCCACAATGACCAGGCGCATTTTCGACAAACTACTTGTAACTCAAGACAATGTGCAGCACACACACAAACACACAGGCACACTGGTATATTCCCTCTCTCTCTCTCTTTCTCACACACACCTACACACAGTCGGCAAGTTCTGCTGGTTTGTTGTGCCTTCGCACTGCACTTAATTTGATTTTATTGTTTCGCGCTTAGCGCTTTTGTTTATGTCAAATTTACCGATTCACATTATCGATATGCCACGCCCATAGACCATTCCATTCCATTCGATTCCATTCTCTGGGCAACCCCTATCAACCCACGCGTCTTTGCGTACTTTGTTCCCTACTTCGACGGCCAAACACCCTGCACATTGTGGCCAGAGACACTGAGATTCATTCAATGATAGTTACTAAATGTTTAAGTGGTTTGATTTTTATGAAATTTGGTTATTATATTTACATATTTATATACAGTGAACGTGTAATGGGTGTGCATGAAATTTTCGGTTACCTTTGCCATAATGTCAATTAGTCGTTAGCATTTTAGATTAATTAATGGAATGAATGAGAAATGTATCAATTGTTTAGGTCTATTGTCTCTTGACCTTATAAAAATGGACCAACGAACTGTCCTTTTATAACTTAAAGATACAACGTTGCATTGCAGTTGATATATATACGAAATAAAGGCTCGGAAAGAGTTCTTTACCTGCCCGGGAATTCAGCAACCCACCCACTTAGTTATTATAATCGCATCGCATCGCTTTGTATACATATATGAATTCTAATGCTGAATCGGAGTGTATGAAAAATCTATTTAAAATGCATTTTAATGTTTGTGTTATGGGTTAAGCCTGTGCCACGCCCACGCCCACCACCACCACCAACAGCACCACATTCACGCCCATTGCATAACTGAGGCGCACTTTGGATCACGTAAATTTTCAGCTCACTTTTCCCTTGTGATGGCCACAAAAAATGCCGTTGCGAATTGATTAATTTTCTCTACCGCGCCCCCCTTTCCCTTTGCTTCCATTCCCCCTTGAGAGCTGCAGTTAGTTTATTTGGTTTATCGTTTTTTTTCGTTTTTGGTTTTCCGTGTTTTTTTTCTATGTTTTTCTGGGCTAGTCACAAATCGATTTGTTGCGCCTGCTTTTTGGTGTGATTTGAATGCTGCTGCCTTTGTTTGGCGAATCCTTTGTTGCTCTGCGCTCATCGCTCATCCTGCTCCGCTGCTGTTGGCGCCACACACACACACAGACACACATACACACTCATATACAAAAAGTTTATCGAGTTGGATTTTAGTTTTGGTTTTAGTTTTGTTTCCTTTTGCTGCGGCTCGTTTGTTAGCTTAGATTGCCTTGGCTCGTCTCGAACGTGTCTGGCGTTGACGTGTGCGCCGACAATTACGCCAGGCCTGGTCGCCTGCCAGGTTCTCTATGCTGCATGCCACGCACACACACACACACACACACACACACACACGCACACACTACGCTGCATAGCTTGCAGAACAGAATGTTGTTACTCGGTTGACATGTAGCCGACAGTTCTAAGCATTTTGTGTGTGTCTTTCTCTCTCTCTCCCTCTTCCTCCCTTTTACTCAGCGTGTGTGTGTGTGTGTATGTGCTTTTGCAATTATTATAAATCAACATTTTGATTTATGCATGTAACAAAACTTCAGCCACGGCCACGACAACAACTATGAAATAGTACTATATGGTTAAATTTACGAGCCAAAAACACTTCCAACTACAAAAGTGTGCGCAGGCTTAGCCTGTCCCACAAGATCGCCAAACAAGTGTGGGCAGTGTAGGCACACTGAAATACGCTGTAACAAAAAAAAGTCAACAATGCACCACTTTTCCCAACAGAACGTGTGACAGACAGACAGGAAGGCAGGTTGGCTGCTTCCAGATGTATAGATCTTATACAAGATTGTGGAATTTATATTTGTCGTAACTAACTTCGCTAACTCTGGGTATCCTTAGGGCTTTTCAACTTTATTATATTTTGGTTTCATTTCTGAATAATCTATTCTCATATATATTTTATCTCGTTAAACCTATTCTCATTTATCTTTTATTTCATTCAACTATGCTCGATACCATAAGCATCTGTTCTCTTTCATAATCAATTGATTCTGCTTAGAGCAATACCATATACATATATAACATACATACGTATGTACATATAATATATAGTGGCACATATCCAAAAAGGTGTTACCATAGTGCATAAATTTGAATGTAATAAATGATAAATTTAATATTTAATAAGCATTGAACTGAATTCTTTTAGGCTTTCGTTCATTTTAGTGAAACACAGTAATTCTGCTTATTTTTGGAATAAAGACATAACACGTAAGAAAGCTACACTGGAGTATGCTCCACAGAGATATACCCGCCCGTTACAATAATCTGTGTTTATTGGTCTAATTGCAACCAAATTTATGGAAATCATTAGGATGATGCCAGCCTTTCTATCTGTATAAACATACATTGTATCATATCCTACAGTACATTTTGTTGGTGTTATATGAAGCTTAGTTTCCTCCATTTAACAAGCTATAATCGAATACATTTATCTTAAGTTATTGATGAGTAGAGTTCGGTCAATCAACCTGATTCCGAAGTTTCTTATATAAAGTGCTATTGAGTTTGAAGTAACGAGACTCTTGTCACCATTTCTGAAGTTTCAGTTTCTCTATTTCAATTAAATATAATTAAAAGACTCAGCTTAATTGATTAACTATAAACAAAAACTTTAACAATCAACAATAATTGATTTAGCAAATCAATTATATTTATTACATTTTTTTAGTGAAGTGGAAGTTAAAATAATTAAAATGGGGCAGTAATTAAATTGTGTTTGCAACTTTTGCATGTCTAGAGCCCTGTCCCCTTTGTGCCCTCGCTCTCTTTCATCCTCTGCCTTCTCCCTGTTACAGTTCGAACACATGAGTGTGTGTCTGTGTGTTTCTGTTGGCACTCGTGAACAACACTTCAACTCTTGAATAAAAACATAGTAGTGCACTTATGTGTGTGAGTGTATGTTACACATACTATTCATATGTATTCGCCGTGTACAATCGAAAAAGCGCACAATCGGCGCAAAAAATGCCTGGCAAGCAATTTGCATAAACTTTTTATATGCCTCAACAATGAGGCAACAAAAAAAAACAAGAGCTGGCGGAAACGGAAATGGATGCCGCACGGTCAACACACACTGTGTTGGTCCTGTGTGTTGTCGATAACCGACGCTGACCAGAACTTGGCGCCAATCGGCAAACAAACAGAAACAACAACAACAACAACAACAACTGCAGCAACAATGGCAACAAAAAGAAGTGCTCTTCGTATCTGCATAAATCATTGCCAAAGCGCGCACGAGGGAGAGAGAAAGAGAGAGAGGGAAGAAAGAGGAAGAGCACGAGCACATTAAAGTTGAAAAGACAGGGGTCAGAAAGGGAAAGAGAAGGGGAGAGGAAACATACAAACATTTTATTTGAAGCGGCCAGTTTGCATTTTTTATGAACTTGTCGTACAACATAACAACAGCAACAACAAATCCTCTCGATATACATAAAAAATGCATAAAAATTGTTCGCGAACTGCAAACAATGCGGCATCTCTGGCCAGGACATCATTAAGGACAATACAACTGGGTATGCTTACAGTGAAGTTCGTTTGGTTAAGCCAAAAAAGCTCAAGATACTCTTCTCCTTTTGGTATTTTGTGGAATAATCAATCTTGTATATTATATACAGTAGAAGAGACTTATCTGTGTTTGTATCTTTGTGTTCATAAACTTTAATTTCTGTTTCTTTATATCAGCATATCAATTGTTATATTATATATTTTATATAATCTGTTATATTGTAATATGTTTATATGTTATGTACATTTCTTATTTAAGAACTGCAAGTTGAACTTATTGTTCTCGTGTGTTTTACTTACTGTGTTTTTTATACTTCAGTGATATATTTTCTATCTATAATAAACTGAATAAGCTCTTAATTTTATTGCTGTTTTCCCCTCCCAAAACATCTTTTCATAAGTTTTAGTTATTAACACTAAAGTATTTTCTATTCTAAACCAATCAAAATAATAATAATAATAAATTGCATAGACTGGGAGGACCTTCTTCTTATGTGTACGTTCACCTTTCATCATCTAATGAGGATCAGCCTACGCACAGCATGACAAATGCTGATGTTGGTTATAACAGGCTGCTGAGTATTAAAGTATCATATTTATATGCTTGTTTATTGCATCATTATAATGTTTAATATTCGATATCGCCGCAACACAATCTCGGCGGAAACAATTGCAATTTCAACTGCTGTTAGGGCATTGAGACTTCGGTGTACTGCATTGTTATTGCTGTATGTGTGTGTGCGTGTGTGTAGCAGAGTGTTGTATCTCGTTGCTTGTGTTGGGGTAGCGCACCCTTATCGAAACAGGACGTTTCATGTGTCAAGCTAGGTCTTCCTGCTTGGCGACACCAGCGCTGCAGAGATCAATGAATATTGAATGCTGAGTACCGAATGAATGAATGAATAAGTGAATAAGTGAATAGTGAGTAGCGAATGTTGTCGCCAAGTGCATTTATCATTTTGGCAAGCGGAAAAATTAAACACACACACACAGACAGACAGATAGACAGACAGGAGCAACTTGTGCGCAGCGGATATCCTTGACATATCCTGTCACTTGGCAGCAGCACTCAAGCTAAAGTATTGTCTGCCCTAGCGCACTTATAACATACACGTACATACGTACTCGCACAGTGATTGTCTTCGATTCCGATACATTTGCGATCGGCTATCGAGCATCGTCAGCGTTGATTAGCTCTCGAGTTTCACGGCGAATCCAACACCGCGCGACACATCGACGGGATATGCCAGGGTTTTGTTTTTTGTTCCTTCTTTGTCGCTCCCTTCCCCCTCCCCTCCCCCTCTGTCCTCTTCCGCTCCCTCGCTTCTCTTTTTAATGTAATTTTTCTCCAGTTTCGTTTCGTTTCGTTTCGTTTCGACTCGTTCTGTAGCCGTTGTTATATTTTATATCAATTGGCATTGGGGCAGCGCTCGGCACGTCGGCCGGGAGCAGCTGCCCGGGGGAGCATATGAAATGCCATTTATGCTTTATGTTCCTGTTAACTGTAGTCTATAATTATCGACTGGCCGAGGCCACAGTGTGCAGCAGCAACAGCAGCAGTTTTCGCCAGGCTCGGCTCTATGCGAGGCCAGGCCAAGCAGAGCTCCTCAGAGATCTTGCTTAAGCTGAAATATTGTCATTGTCGGTTCATTTTGCAGTTGACTCAGCCACTTGCAGAGTATATGAAATTAAGTTAAAATATTTCTTGCCCTTAGGCCTACCTTCTCTGTTCTACCATGCAATGTTAACTGATTTATTGTATTTGAAATAGTTTTAGCTTTTGCCTGCTATCGTTTCTCTTCCTCTCTCTCTCTCTTTCTCATTTTGCTGCATCTGTTGAAATTCCTTATTAAAAGAAAATCATAAAGATGGCATCAGAGACTAATCGCCCAAATTTACTATACTATATCCTCTATACTATATAATACCTATTTTAATACCCGCTACCCATAGGGTAGAAGGGTATAATAACTTTGTATATAATAGGCAGAAGGAGGCTTGGCAGACCCTTTGAGCTAAATATATATATTCTTAATCAGTATTAATGGCCGATTCCATATAGCTATGGCTGTCTGTATGTCTGTATGTCTGTATATCTGTTTGTCTGTTTGTTAGTCTTTATGTCTGTCTGTCTGTTTGTCCGTCGTTCGTATAAAAACCCACATAGATCTCAGAGACTATAGAAGTTAGGGCTACCAAATTTGGTGTAAATATGTGTTAATAATGCGCGCAGATCAAGTTTATTTTAGATTTTGCCCACGCCTTCTTCCGTCCCCGTAATTCGATAAAAACCGAATCCCAAGTGTTATTTGAATGCAGAATTTTTGGTAAACACAAAAACTATCAACGCACAAATGATGTCTAAAAATTTTGGTTGCAATCGGATAATTAATATAGAAATTATTTAAGAAATAATTTTAAGAGCTACTGACTTCCAAACGGCTTCGCAAAGTATTCAATACAAAATACGCTAAATAGAAGTTGTAGTATATTTATGAAATTGTTTTGGTCAAGGGGTGGGTGAGGGGAGCACATGATCACGATCCTTGGTCAAGATCATAGCAATTCAGTTTAAACCAGTAAGAAAAGCAACAGTCGCGCAGCACGCGACAGTGGGACTTCGACCTATGTATGTATGTTCCTATGTATTAATCCCGACAGATGGCGCTCGCGCTCGCCCGCCTCCCTTGTTAGCTGACAGAAGCACTTGGTTTTATGCTCATACTTTCTTAAAAAACTTCTGTGATTATTGTCCGATCGGATTGTAATTTGAAGACTACGTAGATATTTCATTCAGCTTAGTATATGTTAAAGTCAGAAAGTTGTATCTTTTATACAGCGCTTACAAATTAAGTTCAAAAATTAAATTATTGATTTGTGGGGGCGGTGGGCGTGGCACCTAACATTTGTAATAAACTTGATCTGCTCCGTGTATATAGGAACCTTCATTCCAAATTTGGTGTCTCTAACACTTATAATAGCTGAGATCTGTGTGTTCATCTGGTCAGACAGACATCCCGACATCCGGACAGACAGACAGACATAGCTCAATCGACTCGGCTAGTGATCCTGAGCAAGAATATATATACTTTGTGGGGTCTGCCACGCCTCCTTCTGCCTGTTACATACATTTGCACAAAGTTAGTATACCCTTTTTTGACCATTTTGAATCGTCGAAGGGTATAAAAATTCAACTAGTGTAGGATTTGAATTGCTGTAATCTAGTCGGCTTTTGACTACATAGAAGTCAACATTATTCAAATACAAATTTTCATTGCCATTATATATCTTGAAAATTCCTTTCATACAGTATTTTTATTTTAAAAACTCAAATATAAATGCAGGCAGATATACCATATACCTACATACATATGTGGATGCGTATTGCTTACAATATTTTCTTTGGCACGGTGAGGTTAGGGCGCATATTGCAGCTGTCGCTTGGAATTGGTAAGTATCCTACACATATATATATATATATATAGTAGATATATATAGACTGATAATTGCTATGTAGAGAGTTGTAAGCTATTCCATTACGCATTTGCAAGTGAAGAAGGGTCGCGGGGCCGGGTGGACGCAAATATCGGAAAACGATTGTCCCTGTGGGCTAACAGTGAATAGTTTATTTAACAACTTCTCATTTTTAACTTTTGTCTCAACTCGACTCAATTAAAGTTACAGAACACACAAATTACAATTTCAATACTTAATTAAAGTCTAACAAATATATCAGCAACACATCAGAAAATGGATATAAACGCACATTTGCTGCGGACTTTGTATTAAAAACTAATAGAACACACCATAATTGTTTTTTTCCATTTTAAAATTTTATTTTTATTGGCACGGCTTGTCAGTATATCGCCTTTGAAGTAATAAAAGATTTTTAATCGCTAACATAAAGCATAAATAGGTCAATTTAGTCAACTTTAATCCACAATTAAACTGTTGCTGAAGGCGGTAAAAATCAACAAAAAGATTTGTTAAGTAGTTTGAAATGTGGTTAAACAAAATATTAAATAGTTTTTTAAATTTGCAACAACTTTAAAATTGTAAAAAATTCCAAAAAAATCGACTTTTTTCCCATAGTGTAGTGTAGGCTTTGAATTGCTGTAAACTAGTCGGCTTTTGATTACATAGAAGTCAACATTATTCAAATACAAATTTCCATTGCCCATTATATATCTTGAAAATTAGTTTCATACAGTATTTTTAGTTTAAAAACCCAAATATAAATGCACACACATTTTCTATATAAATACATACATATGTGGATGAGCATTGCTTACAATACTTTCTTTGGCTTGGTGAGGTTAGGGCACATGTTGCACCTGTCGCTTGGAATTGGTAAGTATCCTACACATATACATATATATATATAGTAGATACATATAGACTGATAATTGCTATGTAGAGAGTTGTAAGATATTCCATTTCGAATCACGATCCTTGGTCAAGATCTTAGCAATTCAATTTCAATTCAACTAGTGTAGGATTTGAATTGCTCTAATCTAGTCGGCTTTTTGACTACATAGAAGTCAACATTATTCAAATACAATTTTTCATTGACCATTATATATCTTGAAAATTCATTTCATACAGTATTTTTATTTTAAAAACCCAAATATAAATGAACACACATTTTCTATATAAATACATACATATGTGGATGAGCATTGCTTACAATACTTTTTCTAGTACGGTGAGATTAGGGCACATGTTGCACCTGTCGCTTGGAATTGGTAAGTATCCTACACATATACATATATATATATGTATATATATAGTAGATACATATACTGACTGATAATTGCTATGTAGAGAGTCGTAAGCTATTCCATTACGCATTTGGAAGTGAGGAAGAGCCGCGGGTCAGGGTGCACGCAAAGATCATAAACCGATTGTCCCTGTGGGGTAACATGTTGCTCGGCTCGCTGTTGGAAGATATTAATCGATTCTCAAAACAAATGACTAAAGAATATTTCGATGAGCCAAAGGAGATTGGCTCTGCCACTGCGGCGCACAGTGATGAGGAGCTGGTGCTTCAGGAGTTGCCGGCATTGAAATGGAATTGCCCGGCATTAAATCAAGAGGAATTATTTCTTCAAAAAATTACAACAGTGCTGTGTCATCTACAATTTCAAGTTTTCTGAAATAGATGCATACGAAAAGGATGTGAAGCTTGAATCGCTCAACAATATGCTCAACTATATTGTCAAGGCCAGGAATATACTAACGAAACGAGTACACGATGCCATTCTACATATGGTCTCACTCAATCTATTTCGCTCCCTATCATGCAATATATTTGAGAATCTAACTCGTGAACCGAATGATCCCATACTGGTCGATGAATGGCCACATCTGGAATTGGTATACAATGTGTTCCTCAGCTTTCTCGAATCGGATGATTTTAAGACAAGCATTATCGAACATATTATCAATCAAAAGTTTATATTGAAAATTTTAAGGCCATTCGATTCGACGGATCCACGCGAAAGAGGCTTCGTGAAGTGGGTCCTCTTCCATATCTATTGCAAGTTTCCCAATTTGCGCAACTTCATCGAGGAGCAGATAAGCAACACCATCTGTGAATTTATCTACATTTCTGAAGATTTCAATGGCATCAACGAGCTGTTGTGGGTAATGAGTTCAATATTTGAATATTGCTTTACGGGCGTGGACGAGAGGCGTAAAGGGTATTTGCTGAGAGTGCTTCTGCCGCTGCACAAAGTCGCCAGCGTCTCATCGTTGTTCAGTCAACTGGTCAACGCCATCGAGCTGTATCTGATGAGGGATGCTGGCCTCATTGAGCCCGTGCTATGCGCCATTATACGTTTCTGGCCAAAGACTTGCACCCAAAAGGAGGTAATGTTTATCGATGCCATCGATGACTATCTCAGCATAACCGATGCAACGCATTTTGCTAATATCTACAAGCGAATCTTTACTCACATGTCCCGAGTGATAAAGAGCCCACACACCGAGGTGGCCGATCATGCATTGAATCTGTTTAGCAATAAGAATATACTCTCACTGATTCGTCCGCATAATGTAAAGATAATGCCCATCGTATTGCCATCACTGATCAGTGTGATAAAGGAACATTGGAGCCCTAGTACCCTCAAGCGGGCACATACTGCCATGGAGTTCTTCTTGGTCAGTGATTCGTCGCTGTTCTATGTCCTGATGACCAAGCATAACGTGCAAAAGGAGCTGGAACGAAAGCGGCAACGAGAGCGAGAGCACATGTGGAGGAAACTGGAGGAAATTGCTGCCTCCAATAAGGTCAACAAATCTGCCCTGGCCTGCCATCAACCACAAGCTACCAGTGCTCCACATCTGTGTCACGGCGATGGACTCTAGAGTTGCAGGTGAATATAAGACCGAAGAACACAAAAAAAAAAACACAAAATAAAATTTTATATCGAATGAATTCGGAAATGATATTGATATTTGTAGCGAGTATATAGCGAGTACGTTGCCACTCATTGAAAATGCATCGTCACTTTATGAATGAACATACATATATATTTATATATAATAATTACAAAGTATATAATTATTTATCGGATGAAGACGATATATACACAGATATTTATACGACAACGTTTAAAGAGCGCTCGACTTTACCTCGTACTCTCCGTTCAATTATAATTTCCATCAAAATCGATTGTGCATTTTTTATATATAAAATAACAGCATGGATATTTTGCAATAAATTATAAATCATTAAGCTGAAAATTCAAAAAATCTGTTGCCCCTACTGGACTTTTATCAAATAAATAAAAGCAAAAGAAAACCAATTTATTTATCTCATTTTTGTTCGAGATTTTTACTGTAGAATAAATGTTGCAAAAGTAAACTTTTTTCCTTGTTTTGTTATTGAAATATTAAATCATTTATCTGATTCAGCAACTATCTCATAATCATCATTTATTCTCCATAAAATAGATTTACAGATTATGAAGTAGATCTGCACTGTTCCCACTCAATTTAATGAGCATTATCAAAATCCTTTAAGAACTCGTAATGCTTCCAACAACAAATGGGACAATCAAATGGCGAACGCCTAACCCAACTCCCTGATTACTCTCCCTCTCTCTCACTCTCTCTCCCTCTCTCTCTCTGGCCTGGCAATATGCCTTTAATCAAGCCGCAAAAGGCAAAAGTAATTTAAATTTTCAAATTATTTCCACCAAAAGCAACGACTAACGACTGCGATGCGATGCGATGCGACTGAGCTGAGCTGACGCTGACGCTGCTGATGATTATGGGGTATGGGAACTGGGTAGGTGTGGGTGGTAGGTTGTAGAAGGCGAATACCCACGCAGAGTACACGCACAGACAGAAGCCAAATGAACACATACGCCGGCACACACAGGCGCACACACAGGCACACACACACAGGCGCACACTCGTATTCAAATTAGGCGCACATAATAAAGCCAATGAGTGATTTAGTTGAATTGCCAACAATTGAATAAATTTTCCAATTGCCTGCGCTCCGCTCCTGCATTAGCATTAGAAGGCTGACACTCCGCACACAACTCACGCACGTCTTCCCTGTGTGTGTGCGTGTGTGTGTGTGTGTGTATGGGTGTGCGGCAACCAGAGGAAGCTCACGGCAACGCGAATACAAAACGCAAAATCAGTCGTTGGCGTCTCTGTCGACGCTCAACTTATCCTCACATCCTCATCCTCATCCTTATGCATCCTCCTCAACCCCTTTCCCCCTTTCGTTTGTCCTCATTCCTCCTGTTCGTCCTTGCGCCTTTCCATGCTGCCGTTCTCTGCCGTTCGTCGCCATTCATTCAAATGAGGCTGTCGACGTCGTCGTCTCGACCAACAATTTGAACCCTTTCGTGCGGCACGAGCGACCCAAAAGGAGAAAGGGGTTGGAGGGGAAAGGATGGGTGGGGGGAGTGTAGAGTGTAGTAGCTGTGGCTGTGGCTGCGGCTCTGGCACGGTGGGGTTGCACACACCCGTTGGTTGTTTGACTTGTCCAGAGTTCTTTGAAGTTTTGCTCTGGTTTCGGGTTATTTCCAGCTGTCGAGTCGCATTCGCCGCAGCTCGAAATGAGTGTTTGAGTGTTTGTTCATTTTCATGCGTCGACACCCATTTGCGACTCGCTTCATACGCTCATAAGGTAAACAGACCCATACACATACATGTACACATAGACATCTCCCATGTACAAATACATATGTGCATATATAAAATACATAATACGTATGCAATCAGTTTTACCTGCTCCCCATGGACTGGAGGGGTATTTAAACATTCTGACAACAGCAAATTTATGCAAGAGGCACTTCTGATCGCACATAGCTTATATATTCTTGATCAATCTACTCAATATAGACATATTCGTCTACTATATACGTTCGTATGAACATCTATACCTAAGTTACCATAAGGGCTGGGACTATCAAATTTGTTGGCAATATGTCTTACTGTATTCCAAAGATAAACTTTGTATTAGAATTTGGCCACAACTACGATAACACACATAATTTCCTAACATAAAAGTTATTAAAGAAACAGGTTAAGGTTTGGGTAGCGGGTATATGATAGTCAAGCACAATAGACTGTTGCTTCTTAGTTGTTTTATTTTCTTCAAAGTGCGAAAGGGTTAAAAAGGGAGCAATCTCTGAGCTTTTTGAGTCCTGCCTTTTGCCTTTCCCCTTTCAGATTTCCCATTGATTTGTTGCGGAATTTGTTGAGCCGAAAAATTCCGAAAAAGTGGGTGTTTTATTGAAAGTGGAACAACGCATGAGGGCCGCAGAGTCTGGGAAGACGGTACGTTATACCAGGACTGCTGCAAAGGCCTATCAAAACGAGGCCGGCCACGACCACAGCCGATCCCCGATTCCTGGCTGGCTTGCACTGGGGCGGTTTATGCGGAGGGGACACGCCCAAATGGTTTTTATTTCTAAGAAGAAAAAAAAAACAAGAAGAAAAATGAAAAGTAGCTACCGCTGTGGCATCATGACTGACTTCTCAGGGCTTCCACAGCGACTTGGCTCTTGCCATTTTACGCCTGTTGTTCGCTCGACTCGCAGACTCTTGCAGCCCCGTTTGCACCATTGATTGGCCACATGTAATCATGGTTGATCATTTCGCCATGCAGCGCGTGGTCTAAGATATGTTAGCTATTGTTCGGTTCAATTCGCAATTCGAACTCGGAGTCTCCGTTGGGAACTAAGGCGTTCTGGGGAGTATTCTAATGTTGACATGGATGTATTTCGATTTGAATTAGATGCTGATTTACAATATAATGAAGATTTGTAATGAATATTATGTTCCTACAAGTAAGGTATATTGGATGGAAAGAAGGCGATACACATTAGGATTAAATTATAATAGTAAACTCTAAGATTTGACAATACTTCTGATAAATGGTGATCAATTTAGAGATATATAAAATTTGAAAGAAACCTAAGTTTTGTATTTCTAAAGAGTAACGAGGCTCCTTTAAGACTCTCCCAATCAATCTGAATTTTAGACCTTTGGTTTAGTCAACACTATATTATCGATCTATAAATAGGTAAGTATGATCTATAAAAATGATTAAATGTGGGCATTAAGCTTTAACTAAGTGAGAAAATCCAATAATCATAAGCTTCATTCTTCTCGGTCGACCTTGGCTGCGATGCGGCGGCGCTTGGGAAGTAAATGGAAGAGGAGACAGACCATATACAGCACAACATTCCCTCTTAATGATGATGACGGCAGCGGCAGCCTCGCTGATCTCACTGCGATAAGTTGTAAGTGGCTTATGGGCAGCTTTTGCTGCTTTAACTTGACATCAATCACGTGAGCAGTGCGGAAAGTGTGTGAGAGCGAGAAAGAGAGACAGAGAGGGGAGAGAGTGTGAGGTGTGTGTGTGGACTGAACTTACAGGGGTAGTTGCTGAGGAGATGAGGATGCCAGCTTCTGTTAAAGACACACTCAAAATGCTTTTAAGTTTTGCGAATTATTATACTCAATAGCAGTAGTCCACGGGCAAAAGGGTGTATTAGTTGCAAGACTAAGTATTTTTTTAAGATGTTCAATGATTCAAGTAGAGTATAAATGTATTCTCGAGGTCTGCCCAGATCGAATGAGGGAAAGAAATGGAGACAGACTAGTATAGAATCAAATTGATTATTAAACACAAAACTATGTCAACACTTTTTAGCAGTGTAAGGATCTTGAAGATGTCGCTGTTTCTTCATTTGATTTAAACATTAAGTGGTGTAAAACATTCTTTTATTTATATTGTAATTATTATTATTGTAAATATAATTATTTGTAAAATCTAAAGTTGGTTTACATTTAGGTTTGTCTGTAAGATGTACAAGTCACAGAAGAATATAAGTGCATTATATGTCCCCCAAGAAGTATCTGCTAGTCGATCAGTTACGCCTGGCCAAGCTGTTTTTGTTCATCGACATTTTGCCAGTTGCCGGCGCTTTTACAAGCCCCCAAAAGAAACTGCTGATGTAAAGATGACCGAACATAATTTTTGTGGGATTTTTCAAAAGCCTCTACACGCAGCAAGTGTGTGTGCGTGTGTGTGTGTGTGTGTGTGTGTGCGTTGTGGCTGTTAATTTGATTTCAAAGCGGAGCCGCATGAATAGGCAAATTACGTACAGGTGCAGTGCGGCAGTGGCTGCCACTGGTGGAGTGCAACACCTACCGCAACTCGGAGGCTGCCTCTGAGGCCTGGGCAAAACGGGCCAAGGAATCGACGCCGCTGACGCAGTGTGGAAATTGCAACGTGGCGGCGCTTTCTTTAGTTCAGTTATTCGTTTGGCTTAATTGAATGTCAGCAGCAACAACAACAGCAACAACAATGGCAAACTACTGTGTGCCAGCTGGGGAGCTGGAGCTTCTATGTCAGTGGCCAGTGGCCAGTGGCCAGTTTGAACAGTTGCCCAGCTGCTTAGACTCCAGCTGAGGCGGTGGGCGGCGTTTGGGGGCGTAAGCATTGATTGAATGCTCAATTGAGCGCATGAACCGGTGATCATTTGTTACCGCCCTCGCCCTCGCCCTTACCCACCGATCTGCCCTTCCCCTGCCGTCTATATCACTGCCTCTCCCTCTTGCGTCCACTACGCACTCAGCGATTTGAGCTTGATGCTTTGATTGATGGGTGTCAGCACGTTGGATGAGTCGTAGATTATGTTGGTTATGCTGGGATCCATTGTGCGGTCTCTCTCTCTGTTCAGACCTGGTGCGGTGTGCTGTGGCTCTAAAATGCAATTTGTCGGTTTTGGTTTTGCTTTTGCTTTTCGTGTAACTCTCTCATTTTCGACTACAATGTAAGAGACGTTCATGCGATGGGAGAGCAGAGTTTTTGAGCGGTGCATAGACTATTTCTTTCGATTAAAGTTGGCAGAATGTTTATAAGGATAGATTGAATTAAGGAAAGATAAGCCAAAACATAGATGCACAGGAGTGGAATGCGTGAGTATACATAGGTTAGAATGGTAAAGGTTGTGGGATTAGTTAGGTGAAAAAAGTAGCTATGGAAGAGTTAAGTTGTGCGAGAGGGCAGAAATATGTGGACTAAGGGTAAAGCCAGCTGGGGATAACGACAGGTAGGGTTACAAACAGAAAGTTTAGGATGCACTAAAGTAAAAACACTTGATTCTAGTTCAAAAATAATTGTGAATATAAAGACAAGAATATAAAGACTAGAATATGAAGACTAGAATATGAAGACTTGAATATGAAGACTATAATACGATGACATTCAACTCTAGGAATCTTGAATATAAAGATAAGATTATGAAGATGAAGATTATGAAGCATATAAAGTCTAGAACTAGAATATAAAGTTTTGTTTACAAAGACTAGAATATAAAGACTAGAATAAAAAGTCATCATTTCATTATGTGATAAAAACAGCTAAAGATCTTTGGGAATTGAGAACCTTCAGCAAGCTCTGATTTCTATTTGCAACTTCCAACACTAGTTAGCATAGTATTCCCACCTGTTATACTCTTATACAGCAGACACAGACTATGTACGATCTTTTTCGATATGCGAGAATCAATCGCCATCGCTAAGTGCTCAATGTTCCGGAAAATAAACACGCGCTCAAAATTCAATGAGCTCACTTTCGCTTGTGCTTGTACGTTGCTTGTACATACGTTGTATCTGGCAACTTCTCGGGAGCATCTCGCTGGGGCACATCGTCGGGGCTCATCGGGCAGCTCGTTGACGGGATGCACATACGTGCACTCGCTTCAAAGACCTCAAGTCATTTTAAATATGGCCAGATAAAAATCTAATAAAGTGCAACGCGACTCGCAGCCACAAGCCGAGGCATGCCACCACGGCAAGCAGTGCGAGAATGTGTGTGTGTGTCCCAGAGTGTGTGTGTGTGTGTGTGTGTGTGATTGGTTTAGTGCTGCGCTGCGTTTGGTTGGCTGCGGCTCTTGCGCTTGCGTTGCATTAAAGCAATTTCTTGAAATTATTTTTTAATAATTTTTCTTGATTTTTGCCAGCTTGTTGTTGTTGTTATTGTTGTTGTTGTTGTAAGTTTGCGGCACACTTTGCACTATCGAACCATGCGGATCTGTCGACAATGGCGACTCCGCTGGCGACGACGCTGGCTGCCTAGTCTCTCGTCTCCGCAGCCATGACACTTGCAGGTGTGCCTACCCCGTCTGCCCCTCTGCCCCTGCTCCCTGCCTCTCTGTGGGCGTGTCAGGTCTGGTTCTGCTCTCGCAGATGTGCATAGCAAAAACACGTCGCGAAATTAATTTCATGTAACATACAACGAGAAGCAGAGGAGAAGGAATTTTTAATTAACTTACACGGCGTATGAGTAATATGAAATTTGTTGCCAATGTTGTTGCACAGCATAGCACAGCAAGCACAGCGCAACCACTGACTGCTTGGTCGGTCACGTGGGCATATCTCAGCCAAATTGTGTCCTTCCTGAGAAGAAATGAGGAGGAGGAGGAGAGGGAGATGCAGGGGAAGGGGAGCTGGGAAATAGGCAGTGGGTGCGGGTGTGGGAAGTTTTGATACAATTTGCGCTCGTTACGCGGTTTGCAACCCTCGGCAAAGGCAAAGATTCCAAGTTTTAAATTCACCCCCGCTAGAGGCTTAATCCCAAAACCCCCCCTACCCCTGCCCCACTCCCTCCCCTCGCTCGCACATTGAGCTTGTGTTTTGTCATTAGTTTCGTTTTATAATTTATTAACGTCAACATTGTCGCACAATTCGTGCAAGGAGGCAAGTGAAGTGAAGAAGATTTTCCAACTGTTTTTGAGAAGCGTTCATGATGCGTTGCCTCATTACGAGCGCGTGTGTGAGCGAGGGGAGGGGGGGTGAACAGGGGGGCGGTTGGTGCTGATGTTGTTGACAACGACTTTTGGCTTTAAATGACCAACGAAGCGGATGCACTTTAATTTGACAACAATTGCGTAAATTGCCTCGTCATGCTGTTTGTATATTGGCTCCCTCTCCCTCTCGCTCTATCTCTGTGTGTGTGTGTGTGTGTGTGTGCAGAGCTAAGTAAACAGATACGATGTGTGTGTGTGTGTGTGTGTTTTTGTGCTCGAGTTTCGATTTTAATGGCTGCAGCTCACAGACAACAACTGACACTAATGTGTCAAAGGTCACGTGCCATTCGTTTGCGACATTTTCAGATTTATCTCGCAGCCGAAAACTTGAAAGTGTCTCTGTGGGGGTGTGTGTGTGTGTGCGTGTGTGTGTGTGTGTGTGTGTAAAATAATGACAGTTAATTGAAAAGAAAACTTTAAATCTTTAGTACGAATAGATTTGTAATGAAAACCCAAAGATTCTCGTTAGTGAGTGTATTCACTGCTATTCACAATGAGCAGCGAGTGAATAGCGCATGAATACATAGCGAGTAAAATGCTCTCAAGATAATATCACCGTCCACACCTTGTTAATATGAAATTAATGACTGCATTAGATAAATTACAATCAAAGTGAGTGTGCGTGTGAGTGCGAGTGAGTGTGAGTGCATAATTATACAGTGAGTAAGTAAGCAGCAGCAGGTGACACTAGCTCAAACAAAGACAAAAACCTTTACCTTGAACACAGACAAATTGCCACAAAAGGCATCGATAAATATCGATGCGAGCTGCTTGAGCTGTGCAGACAGGAAAGGGGCGAGTTGGATGGTTGGGGGAGGGGTTAGGGTATAAAGGGAGGTCGACCGCTAATGACACTACGTTTTAGGACCTTTCGCTTTGTTATTGTAATTAGCTTGCCCCCTTTGGGCCCGCCTGCTTGATGGCAATGGCGGCATTCCGCAAGGGTGCCGCATTAAAATATGATTAACTCTGTGGTTCAGGCCATTGTCGTGTCTATTTAATTAGAATTTGGGGTCTATGCCATGAATACCATGCGCCACTCTAACTAACTGGCGGGTATGTGCGACTTAAGAGAATATATAGAAATTGAAGTCATTAAAAAAGAAAACATAAGAAATTTAATAACAATTATAAAAATATGAAAACAAATTCAAGCATTAATTGCAACGAACATTTGACTACTAAATGTTCCTCTTACGCCTTGAAGCAGCGTCCAGTTCCATTATTAATTCATTTCTTTGAGTGTCTTTGTATGATCTTCGTATGCTTCCTTTAATTCCTGAGCTAAATCTTTTATTCATTTGTTCAAATTGTACATATTTATACCTTCATTAAAATTAAATATAATAAATTATTAATTTAATTTTTTTTTATATAAAAAATTTTTCTTCATTTATCGTTGTAACTCAAGAAGATTAATCTCTAATATTATCATTGCTGTCTGATTCATTGTCTACCTGGAGCTCTTCTTCCTGCAGCTTGATCTTGCGCGCGTATTCGAGCATTTTTCAATCCAGAAGGGCCCGTCGATTCCATCATAAGTAGTTCTACTTGTATTTCGTTGCGCTGTACTTTGCGGCTCTGCTGCTGATCCTGGCGTGCACCAGTCTCTTTTTTTTAAGACTTGTACTGGAATTGGATATTGGTAAGATATTCTAACTCTTTTTGCAACCCGTTGGTTTGCCCATGTCCCCACTGAAAGGTTTTCATCGCATCCTGCACATGTAACTAACTTTAGTTGCGTAATTTTCATCAAGGATATTGTTGGCAAACATTTTTGAAATATCGAGAATATATTCAATAAAGAAATTGTTCGTAAGATTAAAGTATTGAACAATGTATGTAACTATGTGTAGTATAACGTATATAGGGTCGAAAAAAAGTGCTGATTGTAGGGGTATTAGGTAGTCGATGTGACTGTGCTGGGCTGGTTTATGCCCACGCTGTCATTTTTGGGCCTCCTTGGCCTTGGTCCGTTTCCTGCGCTAACTAATGATACTTAGACAAGTTGGCCCGTGCCTCAAGTTGGCTCGGTTCGCACTGGGTAGTCAGGAGAACAGGGTGTCGCTTAACGGTAGTCGCTGCTTTCAGGTCGACGGCTGACAAAAGGCGCTAATCTATGTTTGACGTGTTTAGCGTTTACGCTTCTCGTTGGAGCGTTTCCCTCAGTGCCGACACCCTCTCAGGCCAAGTATCTGACCGATCTAATCATAATTATGTGATTTGAATGGCCCTGAATTGTTGTACTATAATCGTATTAAAATGGCCACCCGCCTGTCTGTCCCTTTGTCCGTCCGGTGTGTGCGCCTGACTATCGCTGTCTTGAGGCCTGTCTCCGTGTCCGTCTCCGTTTCTGTCTCTGTTGTTGTTCCGCATTTTGTTAAAAGGTGACAATTAATTTGTCAATAATGAAAATTGTCAACGTCGCGCAGGGGGCTCCGCCAACCCCCGTTCGTAACCCCGCCCACCCCGTCTATGGCTAATTGGAGTACGAGTCTATTCCGTCAACTGGGCCTCGTCTGGGTCTCCCCTCCTCGGCTCGTGCCAGGCGCATTTTGGCCATTATGCTTTCAGCCGTGCTTCGTTTTCGTGTTGTTGTCGTCGTCATCGTCGCCGTTGCCGTTGTTGGACGACGTCATATCGTTATACTAATGATATATAGTCTAGCTGACGGTTCGCTCAACTTGGTAATTTTAATTATTTTGTCATTTGTATAAATTAAAATATTTTGTCGCTACCGCGTTTTATTGTCACCGATCAGCAAAGGGTTAAATATTGTCCCCATATGTGTGCACGTGAGTGTATGTGTGTGTGTGTTTTGTGCCTCCGTCTGTGTACATAAGGTATATATTGTCTGTATTATTATTTATTGATTAATGATTACTTAGCCGTAGGCTGCGTGACAACTCAATCAGATTGCGAGTATCTCGCACTGGAATTGAGTTTCATTATTAAATTTCTTAGTTTAAAGTTCAATTTTTCACTAGCTGGAGTTTCTGGAATATCTTTATAAGTTAATTGAATGTAAATTATAAACGCATTGATATTTATCAGTATATTTGATAAATATCAAGACTTACATATAATCTCAAAAGTGATAATCGCTCTTTGAGAATTGATTTTGATATTGATTTTATTATATATTTTTATATATTGATTGATATAAGAGAAACTTAGATCATTTAAGTATTTCATTTATTAACTATAAATACGTATTAAATCTTTAAATTGATATTGATATAGCAAATTTTTTTTTTATGTTGCATACTTTGTAGGGGAATGGGATATGGCCAAATTCTAAAGCAACTCGATCTGCGGGCAATAATAAGATATATTGTCACCAAGATGGTGGATTGTTCTTATCTTTTATATTCACTGAGATAAAGACGGGATATGTGTGCCCGATAGACAGATGGACATGGCAATATCGAATCAGCTGTTGATGCTGATTAAGAATATATATGTATATACTTTTTGGGTGGAGACGCCTCTTTCTGCCTGTTACATGCATTTCGGTTGGCACATCGCTATAAAACTCTTCTACACTATTATAATCATTTGAATGAAGGCTTAACATTGAGAAAAACTAGCGCTAATCATTCCACTGTGACGTGCCAATAAACTAAAATTTTAAATTAGCAAAATTAACCGTTATGCTTAGAGAGTTCCATCAAAGTTGAGCATCATCGAAGGGTTCCCAGATTCGCGACCTAACTCATACCTCATGCCTGCTCCAGCTTCTCAGGTGTCTATGGTGTGCACAGTCCAATGGACCGTTGGACTTCTCTACTCTCCTTTCTTCTCTCTCCTCTCTCCTCCACTCTCTCTTCTCCCTTTCCTTTCTCTCCTCCCTCTCCACGCTGCATTAGGTTTTTTTCTTTTTTTTTTTTTTTGCGGCGCAGCCCCGCATCTCTTCGTTATTTTTTTGGGTTCAGCTTTGGCTGCGTTTCGTTTGCTAATGAGAAAAATTTTGAAAGATCTGAAGCGCCTGGCTGGGCCGAAAATTACCAGGAATTCTTCGCATTAACGAATGAATCTGAGCCTGGGCAAGACGTCGAGGACGGTTGGGATGCAGCTTGGGGTCCACCAAGCGAACCAAAATGGCCAAAAACGACGTGAAAAGATAACAAAAATGGCGATAGAAATCGTGATACAATCACGTCTAGACTTTTACGAATTGCACCTACTAAAACAACAATCCCAAAAAAAACAACAACAACAACAACAACATCAACAACAAAAAAGTAATGAGAAAAAAAGTCAAGTCAAACAAGTCGTAGTGATCTAGTGGAGACTGTTTGACGTGGAAGATACCCAGTAGAAAATTATGTTTAAGTTTCTTTAATCTTCCCATCGTATCGTAAGAGACTACCTCGTTTAAATAAATAAATAAGTCTGCGAAGTCCTTTGTGTTCACTCTGTGCAAACGATATTAATAGTTTTGAGATTAAACGAATTCTTGAGTTATTTTTATTACAGCTTAACCGATAGTTACTACAGCTTAACTGATAGTATGTATATGTAATATTTACTACTTTAATCTAACCTAGAAGTTACTATAGAAACTATTAAAGTTGGCACTATATATGTTGAACAAATATTGAAAGAAAACATGAAACTATCGTTCAAACTTTCGATCAAATGTTTATTAACGAGTAATGAGACTATCTTTAATGTTACTCTGCAAATAAATGTGGTATTTGAGTACACACCATGCCCTTTGGGTATTTTATGACTGCAGGGTATACGGGAACTGCAGATTGTCGGGCTGTTATTGCTGTTGTTGGCAGGTCGCGCGGTCAAACAGCAACGTCAAAATCGCGACGGCAGGGCAGAATGGCCATGGACTTGACTTTGACTTGGATTTGGAAACTTAGCAAACTTAACTTGCACCGGCAGCTGAAGACGCCAAAAGGCAAAAACAGAAACAAACGCGGACGCGGACGCAGACACGGATGAGGACGAGGACGGGGTTGCGGGTGACGGGTTGGAGACGAGGACGCGAAGTGGCATCCAGCCGCAGACGCAGACTCAAACTCAAACTCAGACTCAAAGTCAGACAAGTTGGCAATGGCAGCAGCAAGCAGCAGCAGCAGCGTCTGTGGCTAATTACAGGGCTGCCAGCAACAGCAACGGCAACGGCAACGGCAACGGCAACAGAAGCAGCAGCAGCAGCAGCAACAGCAACAGATATAGAATGATATATTTAAGCCAAGTTGCTGTGGCTCCTGCCTTTATTTCGCAAAGAGGCCTTTTTATGTTGCCACTGCAGTGCTCTAAGGGAAGGTCCCAGCTGAGAGATATTAATATGAATTGACTTTAGTAGCAGATACATTCGCATATGAGTTATAGCCAAATGTTGCTGCAATTTGATTATGATCATTATAGCAAATCCAGCTGAAAGTTATCGGATACAATCCCGACAAGAAGCTGGCAAAGAATATAGTAAGTCATACCAATTAAAATGCTGGCTATAAGTTGCATTCACTGATAAAGTGTTATGCTATAAATGTTTGTAAAGTGACAGGAGTCTATAGATAGTGATCATGATCATTTTACGTATTACTTTTATAGACGGTAATAGTTTGTTTGTGATTTTAGACACCTCACTTGTTTGTTATTCTTGAGTTGCTTTTGATTCCTCTTTAGTTCTTTAGTCTCTGAGAACTAAGCCAAGGTAGAGAACTCCTATGTGTCAATCCTTTGTCCTATATTAATATTATACCATCATAAATTGAGAACTTTTCTAACGGTTTCAATTTTTAATTCGGATTAAGATTCAGTTTCTGATGAGGTTCGAGCTTGAGTTCGGTGTTTTCTGTGTGTGTGGGACCTTTGCAGTCCTACAGGTCCCACCGACCCAAATGGGCTCATCCCGATGAGGTCGCTTACGTAGGTGGCACACACACAAACGCACACAAACATACATACTAACACAGTCGCAGAGTGTTATTTCGATACAGTTTCCAATGTTGCAGCCATCCTCCTCCTTGCAGCGACTTTCTTTGTACTTTGCCGCATTTTTGATTTGGTTTTCGACTGCTCAAATAGTGTTTTATTTTCTGTTGTTGTTGTTGTTGTTATTGTCGGTTTCGGTTTTTTTTTTTTTTTTTTTTTTTGTATTTTTTCTTCCTCTTTGTTGTTGGCCTTATGTCTGACTGACTTCGAGCTGGTCTTCGACACTTTAACAGCCCATGCGGCTCTTTGTTTGGTTAATTATGGCCCAGCCTAGTGGCGCCAGTGGCTCAGTGGCTCAGTGGCTTCTCTGCAGCTCCGAGATTGCTCTCTAAGTCTGGCAGCTCGTTCACAGATTTATTAATTTTCGGCGCGTTTATTTTCCATCGTTTATTAATCGATTTTCACTTAAGAGGCTGCACCGAAAATCAATTATAATTATTGCTATTTGTATAAGTACTCGACATCGGATGACTCCCGAGTCTCTCTGGACTATCCGTTTTGGGTATTAAAATGCATTTTCACACGCCAGCTTAGAAAGTGCCCAGAGAGTCAGTGGACAGGCGAAATATTCACGCTCTTGATGGACCATCTACAAGTGTTTTGTAAGATAATCTGTGGGGATTGGGCGAGTGACTTAATAATTATAGGACCAGCTTCGGAAAGCGTGTCAACGATCTATCACAAATGTATCCAAAAGCTCAAGGAAACTTAGTCAGTCAATCTTGAGTTTTATCTGTCGGTACAAGTCAAGTTCATATGATAGGTTATGTAAAGGAAATGTAATCAAATTCAACTTCATTTCGGTAAAAACATCAAGTCTAAGTTTAAACATTTCCAGAGTAGAAATGAAAACTTGAGTAAAGAAAGCCAGTCATAAACTAAGTTCTTTATATATTAAAACAACCCATATTGACTGAACATTATCGTAATTATAATAAGTTGCATTTGCTCATACAAATTCTTATGTTGAGTTGTTTAGAGTCAAGGCTTATAAGCCTGAACCTGTGGCTTACAATGCGTAAGCCATAGTGATATATCTATAGATTCTGGGAATATGCGTTTTTCGCTTTTTCACTTTGGTATTTTTCAGAAGTTTCTGCAAAGCGCAAAGATACGTGACTCGGCCCCCCATCAGACTTTGTGTCAAAGACGCATAATTACAGGTTAGCGGACAGTTCGTGAAACAGTGGATCGCGAGAGTGATAGAGACAGACAGTGAGTGTAAGAGAGAGTGTGTGTGAGAGAGAGAGATACTAGAGTGAGGCAGAGAGCAGACAGTAGACAGCAGAAAAATCATTTATATGAAAGATGAACCGAGTGAAGTTGTTTGTTTGTCAGTGGTACCGGCACCGGCAACGGCAGTCGGGCAATGGCTGCAAAAGGAGTCGAAACCCTTTTTAGGCCGCTGGTAATGTTGCTTTGGGTCAGACATTGCGCAATGATGAATGATTTGTAGACAGTTGCTGGGCCAACGGGGCGACGGATGGAGTCAAGTCCGAGTCCGAGTCCGTGTCTCGAACTGAGTCGGAGTTCGAGTCGGAGTTGTAGTCTTGGGGGCGAGTCGAGTAGGTAGACTGATGCTCGGTCGGCCTCATGACAAACAGGTGTCAAGAGGGTGCTGGAGGCTGCTTTATGCTTTGCTTGTTCTCTCTCTCCCTCCCTCTCTCTCTCTCTCTCTCTCTCGACATTTGTTAGATTGGAATGTATGTGTGTGTTATGTGCTCGATCCCGATGGGCGTTGTCCACTCCGAGCCACTTTGGACTGAAGCGCTGTGCCAGGCTCTATTAATTTCATTACAAAATTGTTTGCCTCACAATTTATCATAGAAATCTAAGTTCTTTATAGCCCACAATGCTCAGCTCGTCCTTGGCCTGACCCAATAAAAAGAAGGCGGCAAAACTCGAGCAAGCAGTTCGTCCCATTGCCATGATAAATGATGCACAGCCAGTCTTAGCTCAACCTGCTCCTGCTACTGCTCCTACTACTGCTCCTGAATGAATGAATATGCCCTTTGTACACTTGGTTGCATGTAATTAGTGCAATTGCTGAATGAATTTCGCCCAGTGCAGTGCGCAGTTCTTGGAATTTCGTCCCGGCAATCGGCTAATGAGTCCCGCTCGCTCCCTTTGAAGCAAAAGCACCTACGGTGCGCCTAATGCACCGCAGGCAACAGGCAGCAGGCACCAGGCACCAGTCAAGACTGGCTACTTGGGCTACATTTCACAGGCATTTCACCTTTATACCCAGATAACTAATGACAAGTTCTAAACAGCAGCTGCAGCAGCGGCCAATTGGCAATTGCAATTTGTGTGTCCAGTTCGGCCTGTTTGACTATGCGATAAGTTAAAAGACTTGCCGAATTTAGACGGCACCCGCAAGACTTGTTCCCCCCTCGGTTCATTAATCTTTTCAGTATCGCTGTAGATCATTTCAATTTCCAATATCTTTGATCTCTTGCTCTGTTTGTTGATCTGCTTTGACGTGTGATTTGTACAACAGTTTGCATATTTTAGGTTTAAAATGGTTTAGTAGAAAATTGTCAGTATCGGTTAATGAACAGGTCCATAATTATAATTGTAGGGAAAGCTTCCAAATGGAAATTTCCTCGTACTTTCATGACATTCTCTTGCTTTTTCTTTTACGCTTGAATGCTCCATTTGAAGGTGGGAAAACACTCGAAAACTATCTTAGCCAAACTCTTTTCTTACCCTTTTACATAGCTTTAGTTCAGGGTAGGTGAAGGGGTAGCAAGGGGATCGGGGGGAAACAACGGCTCGCTGCCATTGGAGGTGTGTTTTGTTTTGTTTTGTTTTTTTTTTCATAATGCCTATGCTTTTCTTTTCGTTTCTTTTTTCGCTCGCATACACAAGGAATAATTCACAGAACATGCGAATAAAATTTTTAATAATTCTCATGGCACAACGTTAAATAAATGAGCGCAAAAGGTAAATTCAAGAACAGAGAAAAAGTCTGCCTAATGTCTGGGCCGCGTTGAGAGCGGGCTCGTCTGCCCGTCGCTGCTTTTTGACATACAAATCTCTTCGTCTGCGTTATATGGTATGCCCCGAAAAGTGGGTTGGAACAAAATCTTCAACGCGTCGGGCATATCTGGGCAGAAAACTCCAACAGCACCAGCACCAGCAGCAGCAGCATCCAGGCCTGGCTGCCCGTGGGCCACGAAACTTGCGCAGAACTCGACTCGACTTGACTTGACTTGGCTCGAAATCATCGAGGATGAAAATGCTGGCAGGGATTGAGGCAAGTGGTGTGTGCCGTACGGACCTACGGACGGCACCGACAAACACCGACCTGGATATATTGATAATGCAGACAAGCTGCCAGGCAACGGCAACAACAACGACAGCAACGGCTTTTGTTGTTTTTTTTTTTTTTTCTTTTCGAGAGCGTTGCGAAAATGTTAAGCGCTTACATTGTACTCTGTACAGAAAAATTACAAAGGGTATAGAGCTCTTGCCAGCAGCTTCAAATTAACAAGAATTGTAGCATCAGATGTATTAGAAATATTATAGAAAGTGGCTAAGCAATTTGACATGCCAATGAATATCAAAAAATATTAATTTCATTCTTTATTTGTACAATATCATTATGTATAGTGTACATGCATTAGTTTATTAAATATATATTTCTGCAAATAAATAGATTATGTATATAAGGTGAATAATAGTAAATCAGCTGCCTTCAATTGTGTTTCTCATCCCATTATTATTTACATAAGATCAATTATTATATCATATATAATGGTATTTCTATAGGGTACTCAAGGAGTCATGTCTTCGTTGTCGGTGCGATCATCGCAACTGCTTTACTAGCTGTTTATTTTCTTCGGCAGATTTCTTTTGCTTTGCTTACTTTGCCATTGTCGGCATTTTTCTTTTTTCGTTTTGATGTTTTTTTGCCCGCTTTTATTTGACTTTCGCAGCAGCATCACGAATATTTAGCATGGCCAATGCGCGCAGGTTAAAAAGCCAAAAAGCCAAAATATCTTTTCGGTTTTGACATGCAAATTTCTCTAGTCGCGCGAGGCTCGAACAAGGTAGAAATGAGCAAGTCGAAATTGTTTTCGACATTCATTCATTCATTCATGCAACCATTCATCTATTCGCTAATGGGGCAACCATAAAAAAAGTTGGCAATTTTGCGCTCTCATAATTAAAAGATTTAATTTGGCGCACAAAATGAGGAATAGGTAACTCCCATTTTAGGCATACTTACTATGAATGGGTATACTTAAGACACGACTGGAAGAGGTATGACTATTGCCACGCCGGAGATCAGATACTCTTTGCCTTGCAAAGTGATCTGCCAAAAAGTATTAAAGATAAAATATACCATGATATACCAACGATGTAAAATGATGTACTAAGATTTACCGTGATATATTATGGTAATGATGATAGATTATGATATATTTTAATATACCAACTAAAGATTCACATGGGTTGTCAAAACATACTATGATTTAGAATGATATACCAAGATGTACCAATATATATCATGAAATACCAATGTATATCAAGATTTACCTAGATATATCATGATATATTATGATATATTTTAACATAACAATAATATACTTATAATATATCTTATAATGTCCCATTAATTACCATGATATACCAAAATACAGCAAGATATACTATGATATACCAATTTATACCAAGATTTACCTTGATATATTCTGATATTTTATGATATATTTAAACATACCAAGATATTTACTAAAATATACTACAACACACAATAATATACTATGTTGTGGCATTATATATCACGACATATCTAAATATAAGAAGGTTTACCACGATATAGACTTGTAAGCCATAATATTTTATAAAATACTTTGATATAATATGATAAATATCAAAAGATATAAAGAGATATATTATGTTAACCAAATGAGAAACCATGATATACCATGATATATTATAATATGTAGTCCTAATGGGGTTGCACACGCTACTCTGTGCTGCCTTAGACATCTCTTAGCTAAATGAAATTGACCACTGTGTAAGAGTATAGCAACTGTAATGGTGCAAATCGTTTTTATCTGGGCTCATTAAACGCGGCGGTCTCAAATGAGAGAGCAGCAATAAAGATCCATTTAATAGACTTGATTTGAAGTGCCTTCTACCCATTATACATTTAATAAACAGAACAGTTAGTGAAGTGAGAACTAAAAACCTCCAAACAGAATCACAGTGAATAGTATCTGTAACTGTGTTTGTAGATGTATCTGCAAATGTATCTGCACTTTGCATCATCTAATAAACAGTTAACCCATCATCAATTAGGCCCAATAGGACGATCATATCAATGGGGGAAGGGAAGGGCATGGCTTGTCAATCAGTGGCCAGCGCGCAGGGTGTAGGGGGGTGCCTTGACACGTGCACTGATTTCTGACTGACACTGTGAACTTGTCAAAGAGCTGTAACAACAACTCATCATCATCTTCATCATCATCGGGATTGTGTTTGCTCCGACTTGGGATATTGTCTCCGTTGTTGCTTGTTCCCATCGGGTTTCTGTTCTTGTTGTTGTTTGTTTTTTTCTTTTAATTAGCTGCTGTGAAATTTTTATGAGCTGCCAAACGGGTTGGCGGCAGGTTTTCGGCATTTTGATGGGCAGGTCTTGCTTCCTTCTTCTTGCTGTCATCATGTCGTTGTCGTTGTCGTTGTTCTCATTGTTGTTGTTGTTGTTGTTGTTGTCGTTGTTCCCTGTATGCGCTGCTAACAGCGCAATAAAAATTAATTGAGTGGCAGCAGCTTAGCGAGGCAACTTGTCTTGCCAGCACCCACCCGCACTGGCAATCGCAATCGCACTCACACCACCACCAGCAGCACCAGCACTAGCACCAGCAGCAGCAACAGCCCCCTAGGCAACAGCATTTAAAGCAGATCGTCCACCCATCTATCCCCACACCCTCGTCCTAGTACTGGTGCTACCCACTGTGGAAGGCCCTTAAAACACGCACTGACTCTGCCTGATGTTGCTGTGTTTGCTGGCCTCGTCTGTTTGTTTATTGCTCGTCGGCGGCTGTGTTGCCGCCCCTCGTTCCCCTGCCACTCTGCAGAGCCCTGCACAACTGAATCTCTCTCTCTCTCTCTCTTCTTCTTTCTCTCTACCTTTGTGGCGTGACTTCTCCCACGCCTTGGCAGCGACCAGCAACCATCAGCAAAGCCTTCCTTCTCCTTGTACTCTGCTCCCCTTTTAATGCGTGCACTCTCACTGTTGTTGTTGTCAACGGCAAAGGCCACGCCTTTTTTGCGTTAATTTCATTGGGGGGGAAATTGCAACGGTACTGCCTGAGCAAACCTCAAGCCAAACCAAACGAAAACCGAAACAAGCCGAACCAACAACAGCAGCAACAACAGAAACAAGAACAGCAGCAGCAGCAGCGAACCCAACCCAACCCAACACAACCCAAAAGGAGGCCCAACCCAAAGCCAACTCAAACCTTGCGAATCAAAAACCCAATCCAAGCGCATCCAGAGCTATTCGCCCTCGTCCCGGCACTCCACTCTCCCCCCCCGTGCCACGCCCTGTCCTTGCCCGCACCCGCACCCGCACCCTCCTTATCTTGTTTGTAACGCTTTTTATTTTGTCATTGTCATCACCATCGTCGTCGTCGTCGTCGTTGCCGTTGTCGTCGTCGTCGTCGTCGTTGTCGTCAGCTTTCAGTTGTCGTCTGTTTATTTCTTTATTTGAATTTTTATTTGCCTGTTTATTTTTTATTGGAACTTCATTAAATGTTGCCTTTTGTGTCGTTGTCATGCTGAAAATTGTCATAAAAAAACAACAACAGCAGCAACAACAGCAACGCACAGAGCGTGCACAGAGCATCGGAGAAATTTTCCTTGCGCCACAGGGCCACGCCCACACGGCAAACAGCCCAGCCCCTGCCTCAGCCCCCCAAAAAGGGATACAATGTGCGGCGTATGCGTATTTGGCAGAGTTATCTCGAGTCCTTTTCTTCTGAAGTGCCACGAGGAGCTGAGACAATGGCAAGGGAAAGCAATCCAGTTTGGGTTAAGATTGAAAATCCTTATGAAGTTTGTTATAAATATATTTTATTATTATTATATTACGAATTAAATTTTATTTAATTAGTTTATAGTCGGACTAAGGTCAGTCGACTGTTTAAAAGTAAAAAAAAACATTAATAGTTTTAATATAATTTTAATTTAAAAGTAAAATCTTAATTGTGATAAAAGAAAGAAAAAAGAAATTAATTAAATTGAGTTGACACTGGGATAAAAGATATTGTAAATATTAATATAAACACAGTTTGGAATCAGTAGTTGAACAAAACTAAAGAAATTTTCTAATAGATATTATATTACAAACTTTTACAAATAGGAAATATTATTATAAAGAAAGACTATAAAAGTAGAATATAAATATAATACCTAAAAATTGATGATTGAAATATTTAAATATATAAGGAACCATACACTACAATTCATGATCAAACTGATAAGACTTTAGTCAGTAAATTAACTAGCGAAACTTTCTCAAGATCTGTCTTTTATAAAACCATACAGCATATTCTCCATGTGCAACAACAAAGTAACAGTTGAAAGATATTGTATAATAGTAAAGTTGAGACTAGAAGTCTCTCTACTACTTGCACTGCATCTGTGTTCTTCTTGTTTTACTCAGATGAGTTTTATTTGCATGTATTATGCCATATTTACTTCACATTATACTTACGTCGTCTCTGAAATGGTCTGTGAATCTTTGGATAGAATCTATTTGGGAATCTGAGCTTCCGGCGGCGTTGGGTTTCCGTGGAAAGCAAAACTATCTGGGAAACTACCAACTAGGTACTACTTAATCCAGTTAGGGTAAGGAGAGAAGGGGACGGGGCTAGGGTTGATTGTAGGGAGGAGGGCCCTTCGCCATGTGGCAGCCACCCAGGACAGCTTTCGTTGGTCGTCTCGTCGTTTTCATTTCATTTGGCCGCATACGTTAGCAATGCATTTTTCATCTTTTTAAAATTTTTTTTTGCCATCTTTCTCTCTGTCTCTCTCTGCATCGCGCGCGCTGCCTGATTGTATGACAAGATAATGCTCAAGATATATGCGCCTTGTCAGACAACAAAAGCAAACTACAAAACAACATGCAACAACAGCAACAGCACAACGAGTGCAAAACACAATGCGAAAAGGGGAAACAACAACAACAGCAACAGGAACAACAACATGAAAAATACTAATAAAAATTATTTCAGCACTGAAATTGTTGCTGCAACACAAGAAAAAGAAATAAAAAATAAACGTTAAGTAAACGAGTAAGAGAGAAGGAGGGAGAGTGAGAGAGGGAGGTAGAAGAAAAATAATATAATGCGGCAGCAGCAAGGAAGAGTTAGTCCAAGAGCCAAAGCTGGTCGGCACCAAAGAAGAAGAAGAAGAACTTGGCAACGGCGGCAAACAAAATAAAATTTATTAATTCACAATAATAAATTTTTGTGTCTTTCGTTTTCGATTTGTATCGAATGATAATTACAGGTTATGCTGTAAGAAGAAAAATGTTTCGCTTGCCTTGCCCCTGCCCCCTGCCCCATGCCTCATGCCCGCTTCGATTGCCGACTCCTTCTTCGACTTAGGATCTGTCGGGCTTGGCTTCCAGTTCCAGCCACTCGACACACGGCATGCCTTGGTCTGGTCTGGACTGGCTTGGGACTTGGGGTCTCTTGACTCTCTCTCTCTCTCTCTCTCTCTCTCTCTCACACTCTCTCTCTGTCTCTCTCTATGTTAGTCCCGGGGTTGACTTTGTCGACTTTTTGGCGCTGTCGAGCAGGATAATTAATTGAGTGGACGAACAACACTTGAGTGTGAGTAAGACGGTCGATTATTTGGCCGTACCACTTCACTCCCTCTCTCCACCCCTTCCATACACCCCCCTCTACATCTTGCATTAGACATATGTATGTACATTCATCGTACTAGGGGGCCAGTCCCCATTCCAGGCCATGCAATGCCGCTTCAAAATGCATTTGCCATTACTTTTTCATGACATATTCAGCTACTGTTGAATGGGTTTCCTTTTGCGTGAGCTCGAGGAGTTGGAGAGAGAGATGGAATACGATGCGAGTCAGTTATGTGGACAACAGCAACAGCTAAATATGATTATGGCAGTGAGTCAACTTTTTCGATTAGCCCAAGGTAGATTAATCGATAAACTGGCATGGCAAAAACATAAAGAGTTACCACTTTTATAAATACTAAATTGTATTCGCCTTGAGATCGGAAGTGAAAGTGAACAGACCAGAGTAAGGAACAATACATTAAAACAAATCATTAATGTAGAGGGTACTATTTCTTCAGAGTTCAGTTTATATTTGACAGAAACCTATTGATAATAATTTTCAACTACAAAGTGCATATTAATACATTTCATCATTCAATTTACTATATTACAAGTACTAACATACTGCATGAGAATTCGTAGCTTTTCGAAGTTGAAAGATATGTCCGAATGGGAATATGCATACAACTTTCTAAACACACTTTCCTTATTTATAATAGAAGAATAGTAGAACTTTAACAGGCAGCAGGAATCATCTCCGATTCCACAAACTATGTACGAGTATACCTATATATTCTTGATCATGACATATATATATTCTTGACATGAGAAAACCATGTTCGTCCGTATGAACACCTAGATTTTAGAGCCTGAAAGAGTTAGGACTGCCAGAGTTGGTGTTTATATTTCATTTTGTATCCCACAGATACAGTTTATTTTCAAATTCAGCCACTTCCCCTACAGCGCTTGTTAATCAAGAACGTAGTCAGCTGTAATATATATAGGTTTTTAACAAGTTTATTCATGTTTTATATATTTATTTGTAATTAATATTTATGTATCTCTCTCTCCTTCTCGCATAGCAAAGCACTTCAAGCTTTAACAGACTGAAATAACATAGGTTAATCAAATTTGCGCAATTATCCGATTATATTAAAATAGGCCACTTGAGTTAAGTGGGCATTGCAACGAGATACGAGTATACATGGTTTACATGACTAGCTGGGCTGGAATGGGCATTTGCATTTTTTGCTCGATTTGATTTATATTGATTCATTGTTGTCATTCAATTGCATTCATTAACTGTGGGTGCTGTAATTATGGTTGATTATGCAATTAAAATGCAACGACAAGCTTGGTTAGAGGGGGAACTAAGAACTGTATTGAAGTGGGCGCGGCAAGTGGGAGGAGCGAGTGTGCTATGCCGAAAAGCAGTGGGTAATAAATCGATGAAGGCGCCATCAATAAAAGCTGAGTCAAGTGAGCGAGACAGCAGGAGGGGGGAAGAGGGAGAGGGAAACAGGCTGAGAGGGAGAGAGAGTGAGTTATAGAAAGGAAGCATGACTGGAGAACAGTAGCTACCAGAGCATTTAGTCTAATTATGATAATTTCGCTTAGCGCCTCAAGCTGCAATCGATCAATTATGAGGCACACATAAAGACAGAGAGAGAGAGAGAGAGAGGGAGATGGCACGATATCCTGTGGTGGATATCACACCTCACCTCACCACGCAGTTGAACAATTTGCAAATTCGACATTTCGTCAACATGTTGCTCAACATCTCATCAAAACTATATTAAAATAATAAATAACAATAATTAAGTGCAATGAAGCCGCAAAGGCGGACAGCCCAAGGAGAGTGCGACAGTGAGATAAACGGGGGGGGGAGAGGGAGACAGAGAGTACTCGCATATTGCAGGCCGCTGCACGTTGGCACCCTTTTTTCGCTTAAACACAGGTTTGGACCACGCCAACAGCCGCCGCCGCCCTCAACTCGTCTCCGACAGAGACAGACAGACAGACAGACAGAGAGAGAGAGAGAGAGAGAGAGAGATAGTGAGCAGCTCGAGTGTGTAATCAAGGTAGGTAGTCATTATATAGTAAGCTCAGCCTTAACTTGGGGATTTATGTAGAATATCGTACAATATGTCGGCGGCAGCGGCGGCGTTGATGCGGTAATTTTGATAGCTCTATTAGCGTAAGAGATTCAATCTACCCGCAATTTCATACTATTCGTACTAACAAATTAGTGTGGTTGTGCCCCCTATGATTCCCCTAGATTATTATGCGAAACGGAATCGCTACAGTTATCCAGCTAGGCAATTTGCAGCTTCTGCACAGAAGAAGATTTCATAATTTGCGTAGCGGCATAATAAAGATAGATAAAGATATTATATTTTGTATATATACTTCTTGTATATTAATACTTGATATAAATAATCAAATAAAGATCGCTGTATGAATATGCCAAGTTAAGAGTGAATACATTTATTGATGATATATTGCCAGATATAAAGAAGAATAAGTAAAGGAGGATAACCTGTGCAAGGGAGAAGATTTTATAATTTGCGTATAGTCATAATATAGATATGTGGAATACATATACTTGTTTATTGATTCTTGATCCACATAATCACTGTAAGAATACGCCAAGTTTAAAGTAAATACTTTAATTTATGATATAAGCATAGATGTAACATACATAACATTCAAAATTCGCGGTACTTTTTGAACACACCTCGTAATTAAGAATATGTCAAGTTGAGAGTTAGTACCATAATATGTGTATGATATAAGATAGATATAGAGAAGACTATGTCAATTTGAGAGTTAAAATATTAGATATAAAGAAAGATATAAAGAAGAATATGCCAAGTTAAGAGTAAATACTATAATATATGACATAAAGTTAGATATAAAGAAGAATATGTCAAGTTGAGAGTTAATACTATAGAATATAGTTGGCATAGTTTAGGGATAAGTTTTTCGGCATTAACCTTACTCTACTATCTATTAGGAGGAGTGGAATAGATTATCACCATATTGTGCCAAACAGTTTCCCATTTCATTTGTGGGCAGGCAGGGTTGCTCGACAAAAAGACCTTCGGAATTTGTGTGTGTATGTGTGTGTGTGCGAAACTGTTAGAAGCTTAATTAGCCAAGTAATTATTGTTATTAACTTGACGGGGCGCAACCAGGGGCGGAGAGTGCAGGCAGCCAGGCAGGCAGTTGCCAAAGGATGCCCCATCCAGATGATGATTGCGATGATATACAAATTTCGAGACGAAATTTTGATTGATTCGCATTTGCGATCGATCGATCAGTGGAAGATTTAAAGTGTGTGCTCTCCCCTTTTGTTGTTGCTGTTGTTGCTGTTGCTGCTGTTGTTGTGCTTAGACACTTAAGCGCTACCGTGTGTCAGGACAAGCAGCGCCTAGCGTGATTTTTCCTGTCGCTGCGGGGCATCAACTGGCCCTGGCCCTGGATGGACGATGGACGTCGGACTTCGGACGTTGGCTTAGTGTCTGTAACTGCTGTTGCTGTTACTGCTGTTGTTGTTGTTGTTGTTGTTGCTGCTGCTGTTGTTGATGATGATGTTGCTGCTGCTGCTTGCGTTGTATCGGCGTAAGTTTCGAACGTCGCTTGGACGTCTACGACCCACTTCAAAGTGATTTACGATTCTGTGACACGCCCTCGCCTAGCAATTTAGAGAATGAATCCCCCTCCAAAACAAAAAAAATAAAGAACACTCGCATATACACACACACACTGTGTATGTCTGTGTGTGAGTGTGTGTGTGTGTGAGTGAGTGTGTTCTATACATATACTAACATACTTAGCAGACGGCTATATTTGGACTGCGAACTGCGCACCGTGGACTGTGGTTAGTTACTTGACTTGTCCAGGGGGGATCGTGTGGGGTGGTGGGGGGGCCTGCCAGGGAAGGGCGCTGCTGTTTTTGTTGTTCTTGGTCGAACGCATAACTTGAACTTTTCGCATTCATGAGCTCTTGACTAAGGGTGAAGGGGGAGGGAGGGGGGAGGACTGTAGCTTGAGACTGAGCTTGGGCAATTGTACTCGGACTCGGACTGTGGTTGTGGCTGGGGCTGTGGCACCAACGCCCCCACGTGGCAGGGCGCTTGCTGCTTGTGGTGCCGCCTGCAATTGTGTTTCTATAGCTCAAGTATTGCCTTAAGAATAGTTGTTGTTGTAGTTCTTCTTCTTCTTCATCTCTGCTTCTCTTATGTTTTTCTACTTCTTCGCCTGTGTGGCTTTTATTATTTCTTGGTGGCACTTTCCCTTTTCATGGAGTTCTCTCTCTCTTTTGCCCAGCCCAATAAACTTAATTATATATCGTATATACATTAGTGTGTGTGTATGTGTTCCTGTGTGTGTATAATGGGGTGGTATAGATAGCCGCCTCGCAAGCAAGCTCCTCTTTAAGCTGCATAGTACCCTCTATGTTCCACACAGGGTATTTTGCATTCACTCCCTACTTCATTGTTTTTTTTTACGACTCACATTAATTATTAATACTGGGAAACAATTTATTTACCAAGTGTATCACGACTGTGCTGAAAAGGTCCTCCAACTTAAATCTCTGCTATAATTTTGTACTTTTATTTGAGATTTTTTCGTACACTTGCGAACTTAGTCTGAGTTGGAGCTGAAAATACCCAGCGATTTTTAAATGTTCCTAAATTATCGTCCATTTTTTGTGCCATACAATACAAAATAACAGCCATTCTGCAGTCTTATATCTCTAATTGAAAATCTACAAAAGTTGAGCTCAAATAAGTGAATTTTGTTTAATTGAAATGGTTCTAGAGTCTCTAAAATGATATATGGCAACAAAACGAAACCAAAAGAGACACATTAATGAAGCGCAATCGATGATTATATCATCACTTGGCGCCTCTCGACTCCTATGGTAATTAAACTATTGTTTTGTGTCTACAGTATGTGATTAGCAAGTGTTCTTAGCAACTGTCTCGGATTTGCAATTGAAATGGCAATCGGAATCGTTAGAAATTTGCATCTGTTTCTCCTCTCTTGACAGCAACTAAAACAGACAATTAAGACACTCGTCATCGACTTGTCGCCACCTGTCGCCCCCTTGACTCTTCCCCTGCATCGATATATCGATAATAAATACAATTAAGTATTAAATTTATAATGAAATTCAGCAATTTAGCGGCAAATTGCTCAATTTGATCAATTTTCAACCTGCTGGGCGGGGCCAGGTGTCCTCTGATTGGGAGACTTTAACAAATTGCAAATGGTTTAATTAAGCGCAAATGGCTGACAATAAGAGTGTCATTATAATTGTCCAAAGGCGGGGGCAATGAAGGAAGGTGCAAATCATCGCGAGGAATAGTCCAGACACCTCCACCCCATTCCACTTACTCCCCTTTCTACTCGACACCACCCCCACACTCAGAGCTGTACCGGCGACCGGGCCACGCCCAACTTCCACTTGAAGTTGTAGCCGAAGTTGAGCCCAGAGTCGACGTCGGCGTCGACGTCCGCTAAGTGCAGTGCGTGCATTGAATAATTGAAATTGTAAATAGAATTGCTCGCCTGTCATTGTGGGCGCTTGTCGTGGGAGCTTGACGTCAATATTCATAGCAACTATCGGCTGTACTATCGGCTTAGCATATAGCTATCGAAGTAAGTTACAGCGTTTGTTCCTTTCTCTTTCAGTATTTCAAATGATAAAATCACTAATATTGTAGTAGTTTGTGAAGTTTTAATTATGTTACTATCGATAATTCACACTCTGGCGATAAACTTATCACACTATCGATTGTTTATAACATAAATTGCTTTTATTGATGGAGTTTCAGATGCACTAATTTGTATATCGAGACGGTTTTTTGGTATGTGAAGCATTTTAATACAATAGTACGAATTAATATAACAATCGATAACTATATTATCTAGTTTGAAAGATGGACGCATTCAATGAATTGCAAATCTTTTAGAGCATGTCTTGCGTAACTACAAAATCATGTAGTATGTTCTATTAAGTGAATTTTGATCTTGGTATAATGCAAATCGATAGTTAGAATCGATAGATCCAGCACTTGGAACTATCGTTAACAGTTTAAGTTTATCGTTCTGAATATTAATTTCATTTATGTTAAATAACTTGAGCTATAAATTTATGCGATAAATCTATCGATAACGAAACGATAACTCATGCCTCCGTTAGGTGGGGATACAAATTGAATCACATGCAGTTCCCAGCTTATTTATGTGAGTGCATTAATCCAATTGCCGCATAATCGATAGATCAATAGTTCCTGGTCAAAATAGAGAGCAAGCATGACGCCCAGAAAGAAGTTTCGAATGCTGTTCTAAAACAATTTCGGCTCAAACAGGTTTATTGCCATGTTCGGTTTAAGCTCCCCGGTACCAGATAAAGCAGCTCTACGATATGTGAGTGGTGTGGCAGACCAAAGAGAGAGGTAACCACCCACTTGGCTAACGGCGTTGGCATTGGAAGACCTCTGGGCCCCAACACGCATGAGTGTGAGAGAGAGCGAGATGAGCACACGACGTTGATTCGCCCACAAGCACAAGCAACGCAATGGGGCATGCGGCGAACGACAGTGGGCAGAGCAATCAGTCAACAGCCGGAGCCGGAGAGCTGACCGGAGAGCTTGCTCGAGCCTCTGTTATCAGTGACTCGTTCGGTCAGCTGATGTAAACAGACCACAGCCCCGCAACGCCTCCTCTGGCCAAGCAGTTACAGGAAGTTTGCTGGCCTCATTTGGACCTCGGCACTGGCAACTGGCAACTGGCAAGTAGAGATACTGGCGCTTAAAGTTGTTGCCGGGAGGAGGAAATGCAGTGGGAGGCAGTGGGGAGGCAGGCGGAAAGAGGAGCCAGGTTGCTTCGTCGTGAGATATGCGCAGCAGGAGAAGACAATGTCTGGCAATGGTTGAACTTAATCTGAGGGAACCTAGAATGTAGGAGGCCTTCGGGCTAGAACCATGTGCTGGGCGCACTTTGCTCGGTTTCATGTGGTTCCCGTTTGGCCTGGCTGGCTCTGGGTTCGAGTTTGGGTTTGGGGTTTTGGGCTACACTTTCCACTCTTTTGTGGGAGTGGAGCGTAAAGTGGGTTCGATATTTTAACTCCTTCGGCGGCTTAGTGTGTGTGTCTGTGTGTGTGTGTGTGTGCGAGACAATGCAAATGCTGCTGCAGCTGCTGCAGTTGCCATTTGTGGGCGTGGCTCAATTACCAGAACGAGTGTGTATGATGCAACAGTGTTGCAGCACTTTCTACTAATTGCCTCAAGTTAGTTAAGTTATTTTCACAATTTATATATCAAGTGCATGTAGATGTGCCATGTGTGTGTGTGCGTGTGTGTGTACGTGCATGTGTAAACATGTCAAGCCCAAACAAATCATGTTATTCGTTATTTGGTTCATCAATCAATGCTCGCACTGAGATCAACTTAAGTTATGACAAATTTGTGACATGTTTACGATGCAATTTACAAAAACAAATTTGCTTAACAGTTTCAGAAACAGTGAGAGGAGGGGGAGACAGTGGGAGAGGGGGAGAGAGGGACAATGTGTGTCGACTGAGACTAGTGTTTAAAACTTACGTAGATTTGCTACGGCACATCTATTTTATTGTCACATGAAATAAATAAATCGTATTACAGCCTTGCAGTTGATATATTCATTTTGGCCTGAAATAGGTACATAAATCCTATTGCGTATATCGTTTTATAGCACCTAACTACCTTGCTATAAAATATTGTATGTCTTAAGTTTTTTAGGAGAGATGGCTTAACTCTTATACATGCTATAAGCTATACAAAAGTATAATTTGAGTTAGCATCAACACAGAAGTCGAATTAGCCATATCTGTCTGCCTGGCCGTTTGTCTGTCTGTCTGTCCGTCTGTCTGCCTGCCTGCCTGTCTGTCTGCCTGCCTGTCTGTCTGCCTACCTGTCTGTCTGTCTGTATGTCTGTCTGTTCGTCTACTAAAACACAAACTAGTCTCTTAGTTTTAGAGCTATCATAATGTAACTTGGCACACATGCCTCTTGTTGCTGCACGCTGTAACTGAGTCGGGAAGAGTCGGATCGGACCTATATATGGTATAGCTGTCATACAAACTATCGGCCAATATTTGGTGATTTTTCATGATATTGCAACAAAATTTACAACATCGGACTTAATAAATAATATGCATATGAAATTTCATTATTGGAATAAGCGACTAATGAAATTGATTTGTAAATTTGCCTTATACAATTATACTTTGTTTTTATTTAATTTCTATCAATTGATGAGTTACTAAACATCTTTATTTATTTATTTATTAAAGGTAAACTAAGAACCGTTCAAATTAATTATTAAAGTAAAGTAATTAGATTATATTTAACACATTAAATTAATCAATATTACAATTAACATTAAACATTAAATTGAAAAACTAAAACTTATGTTTTTATTAAAACTTAATACCATAATTACTGCTGTAATCTAATCGGATTTCAAAGAAAATACGTAATTTGTGCTCGTGGTGTAAAACAAGATCAAATTCAAATGCCACACGATGCCACATGCCACATGTGACCCCCTCCATCAAGAACCCTTCTCGACTGCATGACGAAATTAATCCACAAAAGAAAACACAAACACACAAAATAAAAAACAATAAAAAACAAAGATAAAAAAAACATTTTGTCACAATGTGCGCGATTCGTGATGTTGTTGTTGTTGCTGCAGGTTTCGAAATCAATAATTCCAAGAAACGGGACCCCAGAACAGTCGCAGTCGCAACAATTTTCAATTGAAATACATTTAAAACATTTAGCATAAAGAGCAGAGAGAACAAAAGGCAAAGAAGAGAAGAAAAGGAGACAGAGAGAGAGAGAGAGAGAGAGAGAGAGAGAGAGGAGAAATGGGAAGCAGAGAAGATAAAAGTGCAGAACACATTTCGGGAGTTCGCACGCGATGTGCGATTCCGCTGAAGCCAACGACTGACGGCCGCAATCGACGGCGTAGTGCGCGCTCTCACCCTTTCCTTCTGTCTCTCTTTCTCTCTCTCTCTCGATTTTGCTCTCCCTTGCTCTGTCTGTCTCTCAATGCTTATACACTCCCTCTCTCTTGCTTTGCTGTCGGCTCCCCTTGCTGAGAGTGCGAGAGCGAGAGAGAAAGTAAGAGATGACATGCAGCCTGCTGCTATAACGTTTGCTAGAGTGGGTGCGCTATTGCACTATCGCGCGTGCCCTGCCTGCTGCTATCTCACTCGCACAGCGGCCATCGCTCTAATTATAGGTTAGGTTCGCCTCAGCATAAGACAATGCTGCCATTGGTCGTCGCTGTCGGATTCGGCGCGCAGCACGCACTCAAAGGGGCGTGGCCCGAGCGAAACTCGTTTTGAGCGCGTGCTTTGTCTGCCTGCGCGTTTATGAATGAAATGAAATGAAACGAGCGACGCTCTGCCTGGCAGCGCTGTCTACAAATGTGTGCTGGTGTGTGTGTGTGTAGCTGCCTGGCTAATACATCATCACCGCGGCACCGGCTCCGACAATGATGATGATCAACGCAAGCCTGATACGCATTTGGTGGTGGGTTTCTTAGCCCTCCTGCTGTCTCGCTCTAGCACCCAACACAGGCCACCGCTGCGCCAATGTTACGAATAACTGCGTCATGATGAATGGGAATGGCTGCTGCCGTCGCTGCTGCTGCTGCCGCCGTTGACTGCGACTGTGAGAGAGCCCCTGCATCGACTGTGGCTCTGGCTGTGGCTGTCTCACAGTGAAAACGGAACACAGCACACACACAGACGCCACCACGCCACGCGATACAGCAACAACAACAACAACAACAACAACGAGCAGAATTGCAAATCGTGCTCTCTCTCACAGCAGCAGCAGCAGCGAGAACAACTTGTTTCGACGCGCCCTCTGCTGACGAAGCTGACGACGACGTATGCCTGCCTGGCCTGGCCTGGCCTGCTCTGCTCTTCTCTCAGCAACGACGACGCCGGCGTCGCAGTCGCAGTCGCCGCTGACGACGATACGAGAACGGGGCCCAAGCTTTTTGTTTGCACTGGCATCGCGTGAAACAGTTGCAAGCCTTTGAACGATCAGCGACGACGCCGAAAACTTTAGCGCGGATACATTTTGTTTGTTTGTGCAGGCGCCTCTCCTTGTGTCGCCAACGTCGCCGCCGCCGACGCAGCAGCAGCAGTAGCAATAACAATAAGAATAAGCAAAAGCAAATTCTAGATACAGTTAGACAAGTGCGTATCACACACACAGCCACACACACACACCACCACACACACCACACACACACAGACTGAGTGCGTTTGCGTTTCTTCTCATTGTTGGCAATCATCATTTGATTTTTGTTTTCTTGTTTTTTTTTTACTGATTTCGCTTCAGTTCGCAATCGCATTCGCTTGTGTTCTCTTTCTCCTGCAGCTTAAGCCGATTTCAAATTTAAATTCAGAACGTTGTCAAGCTGGCAGCAGGTCGCGCGTTCGCGTTCGCAGCAGCAACAGCAACAGCAGCAACGCAGCAACAGCAACAGCAACACTCAAAGTAACAGTCAAAGTAAGCAGTGACAGTGACAGTGACAGTAGCAGTGACAATAGTGACAACAGTTGCAAGGCCAAAGACTGCAACCAGTGACAATCAGCAGCAGCTGCAGCCACCGACGGCAACAATTGCAACAGCAATAGCAACAGCAACAGCAACAGCAACAATAGATTGTGTGAAATTGTGTGAGAAAGCATTCCTATCCTTATGAATCAATTCTTTTTGTTGCATATTTTTTATTGTTTGCGACAAGCGCGCGTGTCTTATCCAGCAAAAACTAAACAGTAACAGTAATAACAACACTTAACAACAGCAACAACAACAACTACAACAGCAACAATAATAACATTAAGTGAGAACAACAATTGGCAAAGACAACAAAACTAAGTTTCTTTGGCCCAGTGAAAGATTTCGAGAAACGATCGCAAGAAACGTTACAATCATTGTACGCCTCAAAATTACAACACCAACAACAACAAAATCAACAGCAGCAGCAGCAGCAGCGGCAGCAGCAGCAGCAGTAACTGCAGCAGCAGCAGCGGCAGCAGCAACAGCAGCAGCATCTAAAATGCTAACGGACATGACACCGACGGCCGGTCAGTTATACGGCTCACAGATTCCGGCCATGGCGGGCATGAATATCACAAACATCGCGACCCATTTGCAGAAGCCCCAAGTGAACCCGGTAAGTGTTTGACCCAGATCCAGACCCAGAACCAGAGCATGACAATCCTTTAAGTAGCCCTAAAGTTTGTCAAAGATACCATAATCTATATACCATGTGTACTGCAAGAATACAATGATCTTTAAGTGTACTCAACACACCCTGTAGAACAACCTAAGGTGGGAGGGAGAAGGAAAAATGTCAAGTGATCTCATTGTCATGATCAGAGCATGATGATCCTTAAATATCCTTTGAGTCCGCAAGGTCTGATAGGTAGTGCCATGTGTAGTGCTTAAAGTTAGACTGATCTTAAAGGGTCTTCGCAGTGTTCTGTGGTCACATCAACTAAGTTGCTGTGCAGTTAGTTTGCATGAGGTTAACTGATTGATTTAGATTTATATGTATAGCTGATGTAGTATAATATATATCTGAAATAGTATATATACAAGCACATCTATTAGGATGAAACCCACTGTGATTGTTTATAGATATCTTTACTTTATTCTCAAGTACTTTCGTCAAGAGTTTGGAATGTACGACTTGATTCGATAGCAAGAAAGCTGAATTTCGCTTATTATGTTGTATATCATTGCATAGAATTACATTAAATGATCTGATATTTGGGTTCAGTTAAAGGATTTCATGTTTTATTCAGTGCAATGTGAAATTGAATGAAATAAGTGCAGTTTGCTTGTATATCAAATATAATTTAAATGCTAAAACGAAGATCAGATATGATTACAAAAGTATCTACCATATTCCATACTTTATACAACATTTTCTTATAGTTTTCAATCACACTTGTATAATGTGTTCAGCAACAGAGCATTTACAGACAAATCCTTTTGCTATATGTTCCATAAAGATAAAACTCGACTCAGTTTTAGTACTACTTAAATGAAATCATATCAAAGATTCCCACAGCGTAGTATTTGCATAAATTTGTATTGGGATTAGCTGGCGGAACCAGTCAATATTTCCAGCTTAGGTCATATATCATATTATTATAATAACCCAAGTGTTCACATTGGTCAAATGGCGCGATATATGAAGTTGGTTGCCGGAGATAAAAACGAGAAATAAAGCACTTGGCAGATGCTGCAGAGAATTAAGTTGGCCTGGAGGCAAAGCCACCACTTACACGGCATTAGGCATGACAAAAACAATAGCAATAACAATAACAAATAAACACACACACACACGGCAGAGTGACAACAACGGCAACAACGGCGACAAGAGGATCAACAAAGGTAGCAAAATGAACATTGCGCCGTTAGACGCCATGACGATTTCCTACTGGAACGAGGAGGAAGAATAGAAAGGAAGAAGGGGAAGTGGGTAGAGAGGGACAGAGCGAGAGAGAGAGAGAAAGAGAACATCATATCGTATCGTCATCATTATGGTCGATGATGATTGAACCAAAAAGATTCCTCCTGAGCCTGATGAGCCTGACGAGGCACTGCATCTAAGTCGGAGGCAGCTCCTAAATCGATTAGCTGCGGCTTGTTCAGCACTGCACGGTCTGTGTGCAAACGAATTTCACGCTACGGCTTAACAGATACGCAGGCCACAGCCCGAGATACACACAGCTACAGATACACAGCCACAGATACAGATACAGCTAGAGAGCTAGTGAGGAGCACTCAACTCTCAGGTATCTGCTGCTACTGAAATCAATTATTCGTGCGCAGTCCGGGCCACTTGAGGTGTGATGAGCTAAAGACGAAATGATTTTGGGCCTCGCTCTTCTCATCTTCTCTACATTGATTTTATGTCGATGTATCGTATTACGCATCTTGCTGATCTTAGATCTGAGTCGCAGTTACAATTGACTTTGCCGATGACTTTTCGACACATCTTTGCAATGTTCCATCTGGATCGAGATCAAGATCGAGCCGGAAGTCGATCAGCTCTAAACGTTTGACCTCTTACGATCGCATACGAATCGGTTTACTCGCTGTATCTCTCTCTCTCTCTCTCTCTCTGTATTTCTGTTTCTAATGATTTCGCAAACAGATCATCAATTTCCCAAAAATCTGCTTTGATCGGCGCCGCTTTTCGACCTACAAATCGCTAAACTAAAGCAATGCCACAGTTTGTGCCTCCAAAAATAATTTCCTGCTCTCGAACGTAATAAAAAACGAAAAACCAAAAAAAAATAACACCGAAACCTTAATGATAATTACGATATACATCGAAAAAAATAAGAAAAAACTACGAAAAACTAAAAGATCTTTCAAACTGCAAATCGGGCATTCATATTAAGATATCAGTTTTATTTAGAGATATATATTCTGTTCCAGGCGTATATTATCTGGATGAATAAAATATTATTGCGAAAGTGGCAGAACAACAAGGTATAAATCAAAATCTGATTGATCTCTCTACTTTGAATGATACAAATTCTGAATTGTTCAGTTTTTCGAAATATCATGATATATATCTATGTCATGATAATAAAGATATATATAATAAATATAGTATACTCGTATATACTATATGTTTTAATGCCTTAACTTCTTATAGTTTAAAATGATATTTTGGAATGATTGCACATTGAAAGTCTGCAATGTCTGTTTGGGTTGAATTCTGTACAATAAACTTAGGGGCTTATCTCAAGGGGTTTATCCCTAGTCCTAGTAATCTCGCGCAATTACTCTACGCATCCCACTGTGCGTTTAGCCAAATTGTGATGAGTTATTCAAGTTGGCTTGGCAAATCGCCTGACACTTTTAATAGAGTTAGCAACGCCAATAATGACCAGAGGGCAGGGAAAGGAATAGGGAAAAGGAAAAGGGACAGTGGCTGGGCACAAGCCAAATGGCGCTAGGAGGCATGCCACATGCCACATGCCACTTGCCACAGACACCACGCAACTGCGTGGTGTAAGTAAAACCGCAGAGCACCAAATGCCATCTAAACGGACTCGACCACACTAGACCCTAGAGACACTGAGAGTGGTCCAAGTCGTAGTCTGCGCAGCCCCGGAACAGGTCTCGGAGTTGGTATGCATATTGATGGAGCGGGCAGGCGTTTATTAAAATTAATACCACATCAATCATTTTACAAACGTGCTGTCGGCCAAGTTCAAAGACGCCTCCGTGTATATATACATACATATATATATATCGTACTATATCGAGTGGAGTGGCTAGACCCGTCCGTGGACCTCTAATCTCGGGGTCTGCTTAAGAAAGTTACACATGCGCATTGGTTTTAATTAAAAGCGTTTAAAGACGCGATGCCAAATCGAGCCAGAGAGCAGGCCAGGCCAGGGCGAGTGCGAGAGCGAGAGCGAGAGAGAAAATATGATAAATTACCAAGACAAACTGAAATTAACATTTATGCTGAGAGCACAACAACATCAACAACACATGTGTTGCAGCCTCAGCCTGTCAGCCTCAGCGGTAAAAAAGTAACTAAAAAAGCAGCAGCACCAACAACAACAACTTTTGAAGATTATTGAAATATTTGTGTGTGTGTGTGTGTGCGTGTGTGTGTGTGTGATGCGGCCTGTTAAATTATTGAAAATCATGCAACAATCTTGCCGTTTTTCCCATGAACACCTCTCGGCATCGGACTCCAAGTTGGACCACTCTCTGGGCCTCGTTTGTTCATCCCTGTCTCTCTATCTGTCTGTCTCTCTGTCTGTCTGTCTGTCGGCATAATCAGCATAACAAAAGAAATTAAGCAATAATATATTAATGAAAATACAAATACACTGCGAGAGAGCAGCCCCAGCTGCCTCAAGATCGCAGCGTCATTGACTAATTTGTTGTGTTCTCAACTGAAGAGCGCGCGCGCGCAACGCGCTAGGCGCCACCAGAGCAGGGAACGGCAGCGCCAGAGCCAGGGCCAGGGCCAGGGCAGGGCAGGGCGGTCGGTAGCCCTGACAGCTTGGGAACAGCAGGCGCTGTCAGCGGACGCCCCCCTGCAGATTCTTGTCTAGATTTGTCTATCGCTTACACGGCGAGAAACTCTAGCTGCAAAACAAAAGAGAAAGAGGAAGGAGAGAGAAAGAGAGTTGGAAATGTACTTATTAAATAATTTGTTTTAGTTTTATGGGCTATATATTCCTTTAAGAATTGTGTTTCTTTTTCAAGTTGTATGTGTACTTTACTTTCTACTACAATTTAATACGCTTGCAGTTTACTTTGTGTGGGGATCATTCTAAATTCAAGATATAACAAATGGTAAATATTATAGATATTGCTATAATACTGTTATAGTAGTTACTATCTGTATCTTCTCTTTGCAATATATCAAATTCAGTTTGATCTTTCAACGAGCCTTAAACATACCTATAGTCTATCTATCATTCCCTCTTGCCATATATAAGTCGAACTCAGTTAAGTTGGCTCACATTTCTGTGCCATTGCTTTTCGCTCAGTGTAGCCGCGTGCAGCGCTCCTTGTGGCTACACTGCTCGACTTACATATTCACTTAATACGATTTGGCTTAATGAATGCGTCTCGCATTGTGCGACTGTCCGTGCATTTTCACCTTTGACAATGGGCCGGGCCCGACGCAATTAACTTGCGTCATTTGGAAAATTAGTTGGCATGATGCTGCTGAAAAGCCACAGCCAAATACGACAGCCAAGCCAGAGGGAAAGACGGACAGACAGACATATGTAGATGTAAAAGAGAAGAAGCAGGAGGGCGAGAGCGAGAGTGCGCCGCATTGAAAGGTCGCGCCGTTGGGTGCTTCAAAAGCGCCGCCGCCTGCGCGCATTTTCAATTGGTTTCCCTGCGTTGCCTTTTTCGTAGTTGTTGTTGTTGTTGTTGTTGTTGCCGTTTTCAATTACAACAGAGAACACGGAAAAGCGAAAGACGCAGCAGACGGAGCAGACGCCGCAGACTATGTGCGTGCCGTGGCTATTGATGGCTGACTTGCAGTTTTCAGTGTTCAGTTTTTTCAAACAAACCGTTTTGCAGACGCTGCGTATACGCAATGCGCTAAAGAGAACACAAAGCACAAACGGGCGCGATTTGTCCGCTTTCAGCTGCACATTTTGAAAAGCGAATTCAGCCGCATTTACAGCTGTGCTGTAATTAATAATTTATGGCCAGCAATTTAATTATTAAATGCCTACATATTTTTTAATTACGGTCCCACGTGCTAACGGTTTACCGAGCTCCCTGCACAATGCACTTTTATGCAAATGCTGCCAGCCAGGTTGGCCAGCCTGTGCCAAGCAGGCAGGCAGGCAGGCAGTGGGAAAAGAGGTTGACCAGATCACCGCCAGTTTGATACCCTGCACAGATGAAACTATAGTGAATTGGGAGAGATAATGCTTGAGGTGCCTATGCTTAGCAAATGAGAAAATGTTTGGGGTGCCTATGTCAACTAAATGATACCCTAACTTGCCATAAATTAAATAAGAATCTTTTAACATTTAACTTGACTAAGTTTGGCAGCAGAATATATTAGATATATGTATATATATATATATATATATATATATATATATATATTATATATAGATATAACTGCATAATTGTAAAGGTTTTGGGAGTGTAACTAGATTTATCACATTTCCCTGCGCTTTATACTTACAAAGAGTAGAAGAGGAGTTAGGTATATACTCTTTTCCTCTACTTTATTTGTCATTTCAATCTACCATTAATTCGTTCTATATTGCCTTTCCAATATACCCACTTCTGCACCCGCTGAGAATGCAAATTGAACTTGATGCATTTTTTTATTTGATTTGTTGGCATTTTATATGAATATGTTAGCTCTGCAATTGCTCAGATCGAGACCAGTTACCAGTTAAATACGGCTAAATGGCTGTCAGTATTCCGGCTAACTGCATATTAGATGCTCTCCTGCCAATTATCCAGAGAGAGAGAGAGAGAAACCGCAACAATTTGCCAGACAATTGCGGGCCAAACGAGCTGAATGCGTTTCTAATTAGCGAGCGCAGTCCAAACTGGGCAACCTGCTGCTGCTGCTGCTGCTATTGGTGGGGGCAGGCCGTCAGGCAGGCAGGCAGGCGAGAGTACCTTACACTTTGAGCACTCAAAGTGAGTGGAGTGGACTCCCCATTTGGCTTGCCCTGTCTCTCTCAAATTGACCCCATGGCAGTCGATTAGTTAACACACTCCACGACGTTGCTACGCCACGTTGACAGGCGATGACAGGCGTTGCAACGCCAACAGCCACGCCTACGCACCACGCCCGCCCGCCCGCCTCTCATCCCTGCACAGTTGGTTATTATGTCATCATTCTGTTACAAAGTTTCAATGCAATTGCTAAATAAAGTTGGCACATTAAGCCAAAGAAAACTTTACTATAAATGTGTGCTATAAATTGACTTGTTGTGTTAGTTTCGGGTGTCCTTATTGTAAGTGCCAGCAGCGTATAGGGCGATTGCATAAGCCGTGACAATAACTGCAATGAATATACGTATATGCAAGAACAACAACAACAGCAAGAATGAGAGGCAACTTCAACAACTTGTTATAAATTTTGTTGACGCGCCAGTCAAAACGTTTGTCAGCGTCGATTTGAATGCAAGTTCATGAGTTAATCAATTTTAATGGCAACAGCAACAGCAACGGCAGCAGCAGCAACTGCAACTCGTTGTTAGCCAACTCAACCGGACACCTCGATAGTTCGATAGTTGCAATCAATCGATCGCCAGCTTGGCGAATTGTTTGATCGTGCTGTAAATTTCGTTTTCCACTTGGTGACGCCGCCATCAACGGCGACGGCGACGTCGGCATCGGCTTCATAAGGCAAGCCAAGTCAAGCCAGAGCCAGGCCAAGTGTAGCCAAGCCAAGCCAAGCCAGTCAGTCAGCCAGTTATTTATTTATATGTATCTATTTTTTTTCGCATAACTTGATAAAAAAAAACAAAAAAAAAAAACGAAAAACGAACACAACAAAACGAGAAAACAAAGGCAAAACTGCAAGAGCGACGGCAGATTGGATTACGTTTAAAGTTTCCTGCAGAATGAAATGATTTATGGTCTGAATTACAGATAATTGTGATAATCATACCGAAAAGGCGCAGTCGCTGTCGCCGTCGCCGTTGCCGTTGCCGTCGCTGCCTGCAGTCGCAGTTAAAGTTGGCGAGTCGCAGACCAAAAAGTCTGAAATCGATATAAGCGCGGATGGGGATGCCATATACGAGAGCTGAGTGTGAGAAGATCGACAGAGAGAGAGAGTATGGAGGGAATCCGTATACCCTGCATAGACAGTGCGGGAGCGGGGAATGTGTGACAGTGACAAACGTGGATAACTGTAACAAAAACCTATACTACTATGCTATAAATAATTATAGGAAGCCTATATAGGTTAACAAATAAGTTTAATCTTGTGTTGAGAGTGCGGGTGTGAAGAATGACAGTTAGATACGCGGAGAACTGTAAGAAAAATATAAACTGGCAAAAAATATAGGAAGCCAAAGGTTAACAAGAGCTTAATACTAGCAGAGGGGTGTGAAGAATGACAGTTAGATACGCGGAGAACTGTATGAAGAAGATATATTACTGTGCTATAAATATGTACAGCAAGCTTATTGATGTTACAAATGAGAAAAAAGTCGATTATTCAAGCAAATCTAGTTCAAAAATGTTGCAATAAATTTTATAGCAAGTGTCAGTATTGTGAATTGTACAAATAGGAAAACTGCTTCTAATGATTTTGCAAACATGTTCAATACAACAACAAATAAGCACAACAATACAATTATTTTTCAAGAAAACAAGCTGAAAAGTCTGGCAATATCTTTTATAGGAAACCTTGTTATGAGGAAGTTTACAGTTGGAGTGGATTTGTTTTTGTTTTTCATGGATTTTCACAAAAGGATCGCAAAGAAATGCGCAAATTTCGAACCATTGTTTCTTTTCTTTTCTGTGGCGCATAAATTATGCTAGGACAGGGACAGGGAGGGGAGGAGGAATGTACCAAGAGAAGAGTGTGAATGTATATGTGTGTGTGTGTGTGTGTGAGATTGCAAGGGATTTTCGGGACAGCTCAGCCCGTTAAGCGGCTCAGTCAGACAATGCACAAAGTGTACATATTTATATGCATGCCATTGTACTTTTTGGCTCTGTGAACTGAATTTGCACCCAACAGTGCGTGTGTGTGTGTGTGTGTGTGGCTGGCATGAGCCGCTGTAAAGCGCCTGGGTTTATTTGCTTAGACGGCGGCTTAGAAGCATTAACCCATGTTGGCCCCTGCAACGCTCTGTTGACTGAGAGAGAGGGAGACTGTGGATTTATTTTACTGCCTCGCGCTGTGCTTGTCTTTTCATGTCTTTTTATGTGGCCATATTTCTGTGCAAGTGTTGACGGACGACTGACGGACAGGCGACAACGTGTAGAGGGGGTGGGGGGGGGCGGCTCGACAGGGGCAGGCGCTGTGGCTGTGGCTGATGCTGACAGGAAGCGGAGCCGTAAAAGTGTTTGCCAGTTTAATGTTCCGTTCGTTTTTTTTTAAGTATTTGCCAGCAGAAATAATTCACGCGAAAAGCGTTCGAATATTTTCGACTTTTCATTTATTGACTGTTTACCGTTATTGTGTCAAGTGTCAACAGATAAACAATATGCGTAGAAACATATACACACTACACGAGTACCAGTATATGGCATAGTGAGTGCCTTGATTTATAGTATGTCTTTGCTGGGCCCAGGCACTGGGCATGTGGCGCACATGATTTACGCAGCGAAGAGTTTCCGGAATGTGAACTAAGTGTCGACGGGGTCCATGAATTATCTGAGAAGCGGGTGTATGAAGTGAGAAAATATGATATGGGGCGACTGAATAGTACAGAATAATGTCAAATATGTGAAGAGCTAACAACTGAAGGGAATTTGGATTGCTAACTAAAGAGAGAGAGATATTGCCATAAACTTTATGGCGAATTAATGCACTACTATTAGAACAATTTGGTTATATGCAAATTTATATTATATGCAAGTAATATATAATACTTGTAGAAGTATTTCGTTTAGAAATTGTTTATATATTATTTAATTATTTAGTGAGACTCCTAAAGTCGGTTCTCTTGCAGGTTTTATATAGTTAGAATATTAAATATAGGCTAGAAATATATTGAGTTCATTGAATTGAATAATTAACATATGATATTTTCAATTATTCAGTTATTCATATCAATTTAATTCAATTCAATTTGATTATTCCATCATTAATAATTTATCTTGCCTACTCTTAAGATTTCTTAATTATTGTTTCATTTTGTGCATTTTGATTTGTATATTTCTTATGTATTTATTTCATTTTAAATTTGTATATATATTGGAAACTGTAATATAGTTAAATATGAACTATTTATAGCAACTTTAAGTCCATATCTTTGTCTATGTGTGTGTTCAAATCCATCAATCAGCTGCGCGTCAATCGTCAAATGGGCTCAAAAGAGTTTCATCGCATTTATTGCCTGCCACAGGGGAGGGCAACAGGGGCGAGGCGGGGCGGAGGCGAGGGCGGAGGCACTTGTAAATATTGTGTTAAACTTTAAATGAAGTCGTTAAAATCGTTTAATGATGCACTCGTTAGTCACTCGCGTTGACAAGTGAAGCGATGCTCGACGCCGACGCCGACGCCACAGCAGCAGCAGCCCGCAGCCGCAGTTGACTCTTTGCATCTCTTTGCTTTGCGGTTGTTGCGGCAGTTGCAACGCTGCGTTGCATTCTAGCGAGGCATGCAAATGGCAGCTAGGCTGAGAGACTGCAAGGGGGAGGGGGAGGTGTGCAGCCATGTGGCGAAACGATGCGGCGGCTTGTGTCAAAAAGAATTGAAAGGATGTTTGATGGCATGCTAAATTGACAAATGCATGCAAAAGGCAACAGCAAAGGCGAAAGGCGACACAGCCAGGGCAGCGGGGAAAGGGAAGGGACATGAAAAAGGGGAGGGGACTGGGGGGTTGCGAGGCGAGGTACATACAGTGGGCACTTGGTAGCTGCCGCATTGCATTTGCCTCATTATTCATAGCTAGTAAAAATTGCATGCTGCAGTTGCTGCCGTCGTCTGTTGCTGTTGCTGCTGTTGCTGCTGCTGTTGCTGTTGTTGCTATTGTTGCTGCTGCTTTAATTGCTGCTGCGTGTAAGCTGGCATGCGATTGCCCATTGCTTACGCTTTTTCCATTCGACTTTGCTTTTTCTTAATAAAAAAGTCGCTTGTATTTTTTTTTTACTTTTAATTTAATTTCAAATGTTCTTGGCCAATTAGTGCGGCAAGAGCAGCAGCAGCAACGCAACAACAACGCAGCAGCAGCAACAACAACAGAACAGCAACAACAACAGCAACAACCGCAGCAACAATAGCAACAGTAACAGCACCAACAACAACAACTGCAACTGCAACAGCAACAACAACAGCAGCAACTTTCTACCGCTTTTCCTTGGCAATTGATGCGATTGGCATTTTGCGTCGCAGCAACACTTGCACAAGGGGGAAGGCGCACACGAGGCGTGGGAGGGGCGGGGCATGTCGGCAAGTGCATGACTGAGGCTGAGGCAAAGTCTCTAATGTCTCGGCGTACTCGTAAGGTCAAGCGGGGCGCATTATCAACGCCAGCAACAACAGCAACAACAGCAACCAGCGGCAACGCAGCAACTTGCGCCGCAGCAGTAACAACAAGCGCTGCAAGCGTTTTGTGCATTGCAGCGCGCGCGCGCTGCGCACTAACAAACAGACACAGCATCACACACACAAACAAACACAGACACACACAATACACACACACACACACAGAGAGATTCTAACAGCCACAAACATTGTAGCTGTTGTTGAGCCCGCAGCAACATTGCTGCAACATGAGTCGCCTTGCCATTGGTCTTGTTGTTGCTGTGCTGCTGTTGTTGTTGTACTTGTTGCCGCTGCGCCTGCTGCTTAAGATGTATCTGCAGTGATTACCACCAGGCGAGCGTGTACTTAAGCATTTAATATGCTTTTTTTTTTTGAGGCCACGTTGTCCTTGTGCGCAGGCAACAGAGCAGACAGAGAGACACGGGCAGGCAGACAGACAGTCAGTGAGACAGAGGGAATTGCGTTGCCGAGAAAGAGAGGGGGAAGAGAGAGATGGGGGCAGAGGGGGGAGATGGAGAGACTCGCCCGAAATTAGGTTTATAACTTTGCACAAGGCGCGCGTTGAAATGGCGTTGATGATGTTCATGTTTCATGTTTGTGGCCTGATGAAGCGCAACGATTATCCCCGGCAACAGCAACAGCAACACAGCAACAGCAACAGCAACACGGCAACGTTAACAAAAAAATATGCTGAGAGAGCCCAAGCAAATTGATTGATTTGCCACGGCACGAAGCTGGACGCAAAGCTGCAAGGCAACGGCATACCAAGAGCTGCAACAGCAACACACCAACAGCACCAACAACACACCAACAACAACACCAACAGAGCAACAGCAGCAGACGCAGCGTTGAAACTCGTTTCAGTTTCAATTTCATTTTGAAGGCACTTTGGCAACGACAAAAATTGCCCGCGCGCCGCTTATGACGAGTGGGCGGGCCAGGGGATGGGGGGTGGGCAAAGTGGGCGTTATTTGCAGCAGTTGCTGTTGCCGTTGCCGTTGCCGTTGCTGCAGTTGTTTGCTGGCGTGCCAAAATCTATCGAGGCATGCATATTTATGCGGGCTATTTTCAAACGACGGCGACAAAATATGCAGCAAATGCAATTGAAACGCAACGAGAATTTCATGCAACGCCCACAAGTGGCAGGCAGCCAAGTCAAGTTTGCTAAAAAGTTGCAGCCACAGCCAAGTTGCTGCTGCTGCTGCTGCTGGTGTTGTTGCTGCTGCCGCTGTTGCTCTGTGTTGCAGCTGTGCCACACAACAATTTCTCAATTGAAATGTGTACGCAAAAAATTGCTGGCAGTTTGTTGCTCGCGTTGCCGCGTTTGACAAATAAGTTGCATGCAAATAGCAGCAGCAGCAGCAGCAGCAACAACAACTGCAGCAGCAACAACTGCGGCAGCATCCATGGCAGCAATTGCTACTGTGCCTGCAATTGCCAAGTTGAATGCGATGAATTAAATTCCAATTGCAGTGCACAATTTTCTCAATGGTTTTTTGCCATTGATGAAAATCGCTGCGTCACCTTTGACCAGCCAAGTTGTTTGTCAAGAGCGGCTGACAGCAACCGTTGCTGCTGCGCAATGTTGTTGCTGTTGCTGTTGCTCCTGTTGACATGACAAATTTGCCTGGCAATCACAGCAGCAGCCGGAAAAGAGCTGCCACTTGTCAGCGCAAGTTTGCGTTCTATGGCCTCTCTTAGTGTGTGTTTGTGTTGGTGTGAGTGCTGATGTGTGTGTGTGTGTGTGTGTGGTGTGTGTATGTGTGTGTGCTGCCCTTAAGCCCAGTTAATAAAAATCGAAAACGTTTATAAAATTCGTCGCGAGGATTGTTCCCACATTCGTCAGTCGCTGCCGAGCCGAGCCAAGCTAAGCTGAGCTGAGCCGTGAAATGTCTTCAAAACCTGAGAAAATCGCCCCAGGCCCAGCGATCCCCCTGCCAGACAGAGACAGAGAGTAAGAAAGAGAGAGAGAAAGAGAGAGAGCAAGAGAGAGAGAGAGAGGAAGAGTGCAGAGAGAGATCTCGAAAACCGAAAAACCTTAAACGTTGTGTTGCCTGAAAATTGTCTGGTAATTTTCGGGGCCAGGCAAAAGGTTTCTCGCTTTTCCAGCTCCGTCTTCCATCTGCCTCTCCTTCTCCCTCCCTCTCTCTCTCTCTCTCTTTGTCTCTCTGTCTGCATTAGCGTTAGCGTGTGTGCAGGTTGTAATTTTCTACTTTGCGCCTAAAAACGTTGATAATAGAAAGCAACGCGAACCGCGACTCTATGCGCCCCCCAAACATATTTCGGGCTCAGCGGTCTTCTCTCCTTCTCCTTGTTGTAGCTCATACTGTTGTTGTTGTTGTTGTTATTGTATGGTTGTTGTCGATCGGTTGCTGGCCGACTGGGCGATCATTATCGGAGGAGTGCTACGGCAGTTGCGGTGGCGGTGGCGGTGGCGGAGAGTGCCGCATAATTATGGCGGAACTTGTTAACTGCTCATAAAAAATTGTTAACTTTAATGAAATGATATACACGATTTCTTGGCCAGCTCGCTCTGTCTTCAGTCTTCTGTCTTCTGTCTGACAACAATGTATCGATGTATCGAGGGTATCGATTATATGTTTATGGCGATTAGGTTGAGCATTGTTGTCTTGTTGCAAACAGATTTCTATTCGATCTGGCAGCACGAATGCATGACAAACTAACGGAGGAGATTCTCTATTTGTTACTTGTATGTATAGCAAAGTATGTCTAGCATTGAAGTAAGCTAGTTCTTGTGCTATAATATTTCAATTTATAGCAAAACTTTTAAGCTGGCGAGCAAGATATACATATGTACATCCTGTTGAGTGATTTATGGCAAGTAAATTATATGAACTACAGTTGAATATAAAACACATACATATGTACATATATAAGTTTATAGCAAGTTAGGTAATGTTTTTGTAAGTTTTATAGGAGACTATAGAATGGGTATAATATATAAAGGTACAATACTAAATAACACAGATCACTTCAACATGATTCAATCCCATAAATTGGTTATCAAATTTTCTAAAACATTACAAATTGAAGAACAAAGGTTAAATACCCTGCACAAAGGGCATAATGAATGCATATTGATTTTATCTCATACACTATTTATTCTCCAGGCATCGCATTTTTTTTCCCCCTTTTTTTTGTAGGTTTTTTTTTTGTTCGTGCTTGAGGCTCTCGTGTGCGAAATTCAATCAGAAACTATCATTGATAGCGCCTTTTTATAGCTAACCATAAAAATAGACGCTCATCTATCTAGTTATTTCGATTGTTGTTGCTGTTGTTGTTGCTGTTGTTGCGGGGCAGACTAATCGATGTTGTCGATCGCGGTTTGCGCTTTGCGCTTTGCTGTTTGGTGTTTTTGCGTTTTGTTAATTAGCCATTTAATGCTCAATAAAAACAACAATGCCAACACCAGCCATAACTAGTCGTCTGTCGCTGTCGCTGTCGCAGTCGGCGTCGACGTCGCAGCTGGCGTTGCGGTGGTCAACACACAATTTTGATTTATTGAGTCATTAAATAATAATCATAATTCCCTCTCTCTGGGCTTCGCAGAGCTCTTAAGTTGTTTGTCTTTCACCTCCACCATGATGAAGTGAATAAATCTGTATGATATATATATATATTATATATTTTGTATTCTGAACCCAAGTCGTGGCTAGCATAGTTAGTTGACTTCAGACAGCGCCTAACTCTGATTGATCAATTTGGTCATAGTTCACATTGACTTAATAACTCTGTTTGCACCTCAACACACACTCACACACACAGAAAGATACAGATATAGCCAGGCAATTCATCAAATCGTATTGCTGTTGCCCCTGCAGCAACGCATACTTAAGTATTGTTTGTTTTCGAATACCCTGTAGTTTTGCACTTGATTTAGTCTGTCAAACAAATGACGGAATACATCGATCTTTGGCATGGGAAGAATGAGAGCAAGTTGAGCAAGTATACCATGTTGAACTAAATAGTTTATTTGTGATCTCCCATAAAAATATATGGGCATAACCTGTAGTAAATGTTTTCTATGAAAGATATAGTCTGTTGATCAACAAAAGGTTCTTGTGCAAAAATTATTAAGAAATTCTTTCTGCAAATTTTGCGCACAAATATGCTTTATTATTATTGTGCCACAACCTTATTTGAATGAGCTTTACATGTGTACTTGATTGCAGGGTATTTCTCAGCAGAGTCAGGAATAGTTTGTCAACATGCCCAAAATATGCTAAATTTTGAATATTGTAAGAGCCAAAGATGAAACTGAAAAGGTAAAGTTCGCAGCGGAGATAGAGAGACAGATAGTGGGATAGAGAGACAGACAGACAGACAGACAGACAGACAGACAGACAGAAAGACAGACAGACAGACAGATCGACAGTTGGATGAACAGTGGAACAGACAGACAGACAGAGTAAGGAGAGACAGTGGGACAGTGGGACTGGCTTGGCTCACGGTTTGTCATTTGGCCATTAATCAAAGTCGACACGCTGCAAAAGTGGAACTGGTAGCGCGAGACGGACAACATATTCTGGCAGGCACTGTGTGAGAGGCACAGAAATATGTATATGAGCATGAGAAGAATGGGAGTGCGAATTTGAGTGCGAATGCGAATGAGCGAGTGCGAATGCGAATGCGAATAATATGAATGCCACTTTGGAGCACAATAAAGAAATCAATAAGTCAAATTGATGTTGGCTGCGTGGAGTCGCGTTGCCAATCCCTATGTGAGTATCCCAGGTGTGTGTGTGTGTGTGTGTGTGTTTGTATGGGTGAGTGTTTCATTATTTATTATTAAACGAATTGGTGCAACCTTAACTGCCAGGCAATTGGCTACCGGTCTTCTGTCCACTCGAAATGAATATGCAAAAGAGCTCAGCGAGCGAGAAAGAGACAGAGATGGAGATCAGAGGAGTAGGAGGGAGACAGCAAAGCAATCGGCAGCATTTTGGATCAACTTGGGCCTTTCTGCCTGTCTGTCTTTTGCGTCGGCTCTCACAGCGGGGCTCCACAGTTGTGGATCCAGTTGTGGCTCCACTTGGAGAGCCTCTTTCATCCATTGGGCTAATTCAAATGAGCTGCAAAGCGAGGCAGGGCAGACGAACAGAGGCGGATGGACAGAGACAGTCTGTCTGGCGTTGTCTCTGTCTCGGCAACAGTTGCTGCTGCTGCTGCAGTCGCTTGCAATTTATTAGCAACTCAAGAGGCAGTCGCAGTTGGAGTCGGAGTCGAAGTCGAAGTCGAAGGCACAATTGCAGCAGGGAATTCTGCTGTGTTCAGTCTTTGGCTTTGGGTCCAAGAAATTGATTTGCATATCCAATTATAAACACATTCGCATCGGTTTCTCTGGACCTCGTAAGTTACGCGTTCTTGCTGCTACCGAAGTTGCTGCCGTTGCCATTGTTGTTGCTGTTGTTGTTGCTGTTGTTGTTGTTGTTGTTGCTGTTGCTGCTGCATCTTTTGTTTAACACAAATTGTCGCACTTTAGCACAACAGCAACAACAACAGCCCGTCGAAGCGCCAGCAATAAAGAAAGAAAGAGACAGACAAACAGAGAGAGAGGGAGGGAGGGACAGGGAGAGAGGCAAACAGAGCGCGACAGCGTGCAGGAGCGAAAGAGATAAAGATAATGAGATACGCATTCATATGCGATTGGCACGAAACTCGCATTTGTTCCGTCCCATTGTCTGTCTGCTTGTCTGTCTGCTTGTCTGTCTGCTTGTCTGTCTGTTTGTCTGTCTGTTTGTCTGTCTGTCTGCTCTGTCTGTCTGTCTCTCTGTCTGTCTGTCTCTCTGTCCGTCTGTTTGCATTGCAAAACTGGCCAAAATGCAAGTCTCGTGTTTGGCTTTTATTATAGCACGATGCCGATGCCAATCGTCTGATTTTATAATGCCGGTAAATAGGAGTGAATATATATATGAATACAGTGGGTATATATGAATACGCGCAGAGTGCAGTCACGCGACGAGACCCTTCTCCAAATGGAATAGTTGAATTGGGTTTGTACATGACACAAATGCATTTGGCAGTGGTTTAAAGGAAAACCAAAGAACAAGCGAATATCTTGTGGTTGTCACAATTTCAGAATGATTTGAATATACAATATATTGTTGGGCTGAAGTTGATGCTATAAATGTTATGGGATTAACATGTTGCTATTTATGAGAGTTGTTAGGAAACTCAGCTCAAAGCAGAAGTAAAAAGATTCCAATAGATAAGACAACAAAGAGTGATTTAAAGGATATAAACGAATTTATAGCAACTGAAACATGGCAAAACTGAAGTAGATTTTCGCTGAGCTGTAGACTATAACAGCCACAACTATATCATTTTTACTTCATTTCATTAATGAAATATATAAAATCTTTGGGAAACTCAGCTCCAAATTGATATAATACTGTGACTTTTGGGATATTATAGACATTATATTTGGGATATTATGCAATTTATAGCACTTGAAACATGGCAAAACTGAAGTATCTCGCTGAGCTGTTGTTATTGCTGTTATAACAATTATATAATTTTTACATTAATTAATTAATTTTTCATTAATGAAATATATAAAATCTTTTGGGAATCTCATACTGTGACTTACTGGGATATTATGAACATTATATATGCAAATTATAGCAACTGAAACATTGCCTACCTAAAGTATTTTAAGTCTCCACTACAAGTATAATACTGTAGACTGTAACAGCAACTACCTTATAGTGTTAAGTGATTCCATAAATTCCACAAATAAAATATATGAGCTCTATTGGAAACTGTCATTGCTACAGCACGAGTCACTCGTATAGTGTCGCCACTGCGTGGGATGACACCTGTAGCAAGCAGCCTTGCCAGCAGGATTTGCATGGCGTGTGCTCGGTCTGGGCTGGTGGCACATATTAAACACTCGTCACTTTTAATTAAAAGCCGCCGATGCCGATGCCGTGGCCAGCTTGAGGGCAACTTATTGCCGGAGACAGAGGCAGAGAGAGAGAGACAGAGGGGGCTGAGCGGGGAGTAAGCCATGCATAGTCGGAGGGGTTGCATCCTTGAGCGTTGTGGGGGAAAGTGGCAGGGTGAAAGGGGGTGCTGCAGCTGCATGCCACTGCAATTTGCAATTACCACAAACACGCGGTGGCAACTGCAGCAGCAACAACAACAAGCAACAGCAACAGCAACTTGAGCCTTGGCGTGGCAAAAGTTTTGCAATTAGAACACTTTCGCGTGGCTTTAATGATAACGGGCAACAGCAACAACAACAGGAGCAACAACAGCAGCAACAACAGCAACAGCAGCAACAACAGCAGCAACTTTGTTGGGGACGCCGCTCGAGCAACTGCAGCAATTGCTCCCCCCGTGCATGTGTATGTTTGTATGTGTGTTGGTTGTGGGCGTTGCAGGAAACTAGCTTTTAAGTGTGTCTGCGCTTGGCCAGCGCGGAAAATTCGAGTGAAAAACGTTTTACGATTTTCGGCTTGTTGCCAATTCACCGTTTACTGGAATTGCCAACACGACGCGCCGGAATGCAGCTCCGGCTACGGCTACGGCAACACCATCTCACCCACTCTATTTAGTCTGCTGTGGCATGGCTCATCCTGCTGCTGTTGCTGTTGTTTTAGGCCCATTGAACTGTGTCGAAATTAAGTGGCAGTTTGTTTGCTCAAGATTTTTGAACAGCTTTTGTTTGTGCGGAGTGCAGGACAAAGGGATCGTCCATTGTACTGTGTGCGGATTGTGCATTGTTCACTCTCGGTTGTTCGGTTATACGGAACGGGCCACTTGATCGTGGTGTGTGACCATTAGTCTGGCCGATTTAGAGCAATGTTTTGGCTCATTTTCGCCCTAGGATGATGATGAGGCCGCATTAAAGGATTTGGCTCAGGGCTCAGGGGATTTGCATTGAAGCCGGTGCCAGGCAGGCTTCAGCCTGATCCAGCTGGCTCTCTCACTTGCTCACTTCCTCTCCCTTTTTAATCTCTCTTGCTCGCTCTCTCTCTCTCTCTCTCTCTCCTGCTTATCTGATGTCTGCGTCCTGTGGTGATAATCACAACGGCACTTTTCATTCAACAAAGGCACCTCTTCATACCTCGTACTATTTGTGTGTGTGTGTGTGTGTGTGTGTGTGTGTGCCAGTGATAGCTCGCTAATTTGTTACAAAATTGCACATTTGGCTGATGCTGTCCAACCAGGGGGTAACCATACCGCTTGCCTCTTGCCTGCCCTTAGCATAACTTCCCTTCCCTTCCCTTCCCAGCTTGCAATTCGCAGCATCCCCTGGTTCCCCTTCATACTCATCCCATTCGCTGTTCTTCGATCCCAGCCCATCCATCAACTGCGCTGCCATTTGGCAGTTTCCTCACAGCTTCCTCCCGGCTACGATTTTTCATTCATTTCACACACAACACACGGCGGCCGCAGCGGCATTTCCATCCATGCACTTTGACCTTCGTCTCCTGCGGCGCCATTTGAATCATTTAGCGGCGCATTTGCGCCCGTGCGCAGCCAGCTAAGTGAGTGTCACTGTTAAACAACCCCCCCCCTTCCCCTTCCCCTTCCCCGTTTCCCTTGGCTAATTAGACAGCGTCATCGTCAAAATGGTGAAGCGAATCTCGAGCGAGTGTTGCCAGAGAGAGAGAATGAGTACAGTCGAAACAGAGTGTGAATATCATAGAGATGAGTGTGAAGTACTTCATATATGACAAGAAAAAGAATAACATGTGAATAACTTTATATGATACTATATATGAATACGTACATTGAATATCTGAGATTTCTTTATACCTGCAATTAGTTTTTTGCCTTTCAAGCAGGCAAAAAGGGGCGTGGCGAAATTCTTAAACTTACTTTAGCTACATGGAGTATAAAGACATTCTGTTACCAAATTTGGTAGTTCTAACTCTTATAGTCTCAGAGTTATAACTGTTCATACAGACAGAAATCGCCTTAATCAACTTTAGACACTGATCAAGAATATGTACGGCTTGTGATACCTCGAAACAAACATTGTGGGCACTGCAAAAGGTCTTATAACACACGGTTACTTTAAATAGTTATAGTTATAGCCATATCGTATATCGTTTGTAGCTAAGGTGTAACTGTATGTCAAGCTCATGCAAAATATGCGCTCAAATGGAAATCAATCAATAGTTGCACCATAAATATCAATATCAACTTGCTTTCAATCAACCTCATTATGCTAATGAAGACACACAGCTGCAAACGCCTACATCAATGCACACACACACACACACACACACCCACGCACACACACACACACTGACATACACACCCAGTTACCGAGGGGCACTAAGTGAGTGACTCGAGTTGACTCGACTCGACGCGACTTGACTTGACTTGACTAACTTGTCGAGCTTCTCTAAGTGACTGGCTGGGGCAACTTGTTGTTGTTGTTGTTGTTGTTGCTGCTGCTTGTGGCACAGCACAGCACAGCACCAGCGTCAAGATCATGTTCGGCTGACCATCGACATGCGCTTCGACAGCTTGCGGCGACGTTTAAATTCGCTCGTACTATAAACAAAATGAGCCGAAGACGTAGACGAAGACGCAGACGCAGACGAAGACGAAGACAAAGTCGAAGATTCTATCTGATCGTGTAAATATTTGTTCAAATTAAGCTTTCAACTGAAAACTCTCAAAAATGTTAATTTCGCACAGCGTGCGCCCAAAAAAGAGGAAAAGAGCAGAAAAACGTTTATATGGTAACTCGCAGCAGGCCCGACGAGTCGAGCAAGTCAAGCGAGTCGCTGCCTGCCATAGAGTCGTATGTACAGCTCGTTGGCTTTATTGGCCCCCGTCGTATGTGGATGATCTCGATAAGATCTCGCAATTGCCAACCAGACAGCCACCACTCAATTGGCAGGTGTTAATTCATATCTGAGTGAATTATAGATTGCATTCTCATAATGCGATCTCTGCGATCATAGTCGTTAGTGATGGCGTTGATTGTGTGTCGCACAATCTGATGTTTATTGGGATAGTTCAGTTGAACAGTAGCTCACAGAGGTGCCAATTGAAGTGGTATTATCTATAGAAAATCATAGACAATTTGCGTATCTGTTGCTCCATCTCACAGGTTATAGTTATAAATTAACAGTCAGGCTATATAAAAGATTGTCACTTGCTTTTAGAATACTTTGGCATAGGTTTTATGTATTCAAAGTGGGATCAACACATTATTCAATTTAATTGCGGCAATGAGAGCCGAGAAAAACTGCATAAATAAAGAATATATTATGAGTAATATGCTAAATATAAGAGAGATATAGAAATAGAGACAGAGAAAGACAGAGAGAGAGACCAATGCGAATTCTTTTCCTACACACATTGCAGCTTAAGTAGACATGACATAAGTTAGACATGTCTTTCTTATATTTGGTATAGCTCATAACTTTAATACACCTTCTACAACTACAGTAGTAATACAGTATAATATCCTTCGACAGCAGCTGATTCAAACTGACTTATCACTGTCATATAACTTCTTGTTCAAATATATAATACCATGTCTATCAAAATAAATTGAAACTCTTTAGCTAATCGGAAATCAGCTTGACACGTGTCTCTATAATATTCTCGATTATAGCAACAAACCAAAGCAATACGAACCGATCTGATATCATTAACTTTTCACTGGAAATTTCAAGTCGTGTCTTTGATCAATCAGGGCGACATAAGCGATAAGGTCTCTAATGCAAATAGTTCTCCATACAAGGAGTTAAGTAAAGACGCCGCTGTTGCCACCTAATTACCAATTCATTTATTGGCTCTCGGCTTTAACCCTTTCGTGCCTGCAGTTTAAGGGTTGCTCTCGTGCGAGGGGAGTAGGGGGGAAGGAGTACTGCAAACACAATGTTAACCGATTGGTTGTAACGCCAACAACAAAGAAAGCTGAAGAAAAAGAATAAGCAGCAGCAGCAGAAGCGAACCCTCAACTTGATATTTTCTGTTTGGGGTTAAACAACGAACGGGGCAAATTGCTAAATTGCCATCGTTGTTGCTGTTGTTAGCTAATGACGCAATGAATTTGTGGCCGTCAGCAATGTGGTCGTCGTCGTCGTTGTTGTTGTTGTTGTTGTTGTATTTGTTGTGTGCGCCCCTTCCCATTGGTAAGTTTATTGGGTTTTAAGCAGGTTCTAAGTGCAAGTTTAGTTTGGCAACTTGCGAAGTTGAGGATTAATTTTGAGTTGAAGAGACTGAAATATTTGAGAAATTTGCAAAGAAAGTGAAAGCTGGAAAAGGAAAGGTAGTTAAAGAAGAAGTAGAGAGAAGGAGAGAGGGAGTAGGGACAGTAGAGGCTGAGAGGAAGAAACACTTCTATACTTCTATATTCGCAAGTGATCTCGGATCTGAACTTATACATTCACAAGTGATCGTAGACTGGTACCGAATCCTTATATCTTTCAAGTCTAAAAAGGTTTTCAAAATGCAATTTTTATCCCACTCCTTATCAGTTTTCTAACCTCGTTTCATTCACTCTCATTCAGTGAGTTATTTGCACTCGTGAGTTCACTTGGTCAACTCAGTTGGAGTTTGTGTGCTTCATCGTTACTTTGGCCACTTCACGCCTTCTCGCAAATCTGCTTGATTCATAATCGGACTCAATTACTTGCAGAAGGCACTTGAAACCACCCGCACAATCCCCGCCCCCGTGCCTCACTCACTCTCTCACTCCTTCTGTCTGAGTCGAAGTTCGAGTTCAAATTAATTGCAATATGAGACAAATTAAATGTGACCCCGTTAGGGGTTGCTTAGTCGCCTGTAGGCAGGGAAAGACCTGTCATGCGGTCCTAATGAGCGGTCAGTTAATCATGACATTCTAGACATTCTAGAGCGGGCGAGTGGGCCCAGTGGGCGTGGCCGACTTCGGCTAGAGCTGGCGTCGGCTGTTGCTGATGAAGCGCGTCCAAATGGCGAGTCCACTCTGGTGGCGGGGGAGGTTGTGGGTGGGTGGTAGAACAATCTAATGAAGAGTGGAGAAGGTAGCATAAAATTAAAGCATTTCGTAAATTAAAAGCGTCTGTTGCTGTTACTGCTGCCACCCCCTTCCCCCCTCTCGCTTCGTTTCTCAGTTTTCAGTTTTTTTTTTTCGGTTTTCGTTTTTCGATGGGATCCGATCGGGGATCGGGTTTGCCGGCTGACTTTGGCCCGTTGCCGCACTTTAAAGACACTTTAATGCACTTCATCAATTTGGGTTATGGCTACAAAACGGTGGCGACGCATGTCTGTGTGTGTGTGTGTGCGTGTGTGTGTGTAGCGTATATTGAGCCCAAGCCGGAGTCGTAATTATCTCTTGCTGACGCAGGCTTGACTCGAGTCGAGTCGAGTCGCCTCGCGTCGCGTCGAGTTTTTTAAGATTTCGCAAAAATAATAAATAATAAAAACAGCAACAACAACAACAACAACAAACTGGCTTGCAGATAACGCAAAGCAAAAACAAAAAAAAAAAACAGAATGAAAAAGAAAAAAATTATGATGAAACTCCATTAATTTTTGTTGCCGTTGCTGTTGTTGTTGTTGTTGTTGGCTGGTGCTGCTGTTGTGTTGTTGTTATTGTTTTTTGAGCCCCGTTTGCGGCGGCTTCGTCATTGTTAATGAGTTTTCGTGTATGGCTTACTTATAAGAGCATCCCATCCACAGCAAGCAAAGCAAACCAAACCAATCCAAACCAGGACCAGTTCCAAGGAACTCTCAATGCGGCAGACAAAGTTGGGCTCCAGTCACAGCGCGGGAACTGAGCTCTGGCTGTCTGTGTGAAGGAGCTACCTTAATATTTAGCAACCTTGCACTGCGTTTTTAATAAACTTCTTAGTTAGAAGTCGAACGATCGACTGCGACCTACTCCAGCAACAACAGCAGCTCCTATTCGGCTCCTTCTCGAGCAGCTTCTTGAGCACTGCAAGTCGAAATTCATTTGTATTTCTGTTCCCACGCTGCCGAGTCGAGCAGCCGAAATTGAAACCATTAGTTTACACTTTACATGCTAATGGCAAACGGGCAGCACACCCCTCCCCCTACCATCTTCAGCCTTGCAAGGCCTTGCTGGAGTCCTTCAGCGGAGAATACCGCAGGCTACTTGAGGCTTCCATCGTTCTGGCTTCTGGTTAACTGGTGCAGAGGCAGCCTGCCTGCCTTTCTTGAAATAAAACCAATGAACTTTTTAATTGCCTATGAAACTCACTTGCACCCCCCACCCCGCGCTCTGCACACCCTGCCCCGCAGTCACGCGCAATCCGTTCCTGGCCCACTCAACAATTTTGGGCTCATCCGCTTGCCGCGTATTCGGGTAGCCCGACGCGGACTCCGTCTGCGGTTTGCCGCAATTAAAACTTCTTTTTTTTACTGTTTGTTGTTATTTTATTTGCACTTTGGCGCCGCAGAAGCAGCTCCACTGCAGTGCACCTTTCTTGTCAGACAGAGGCACTACCAGGCTGCCATGTCCTCCTCCCCATCCCCATCCTGCTCCTCCTCCTCCTCTTCCTTGGCACGCAAATTCGGACGAGTTGACGGGGCTGCTTTGAGTGCCTGAGTAGCGTTTGTGTGTTACACTGTGCCACAAAGTTTTACGATTTGCACAAAGGAAACGAAACGTTTCCAAATTTGTTAGGGGAAGTACGGGAAGAGGGGCGAAGCACGGCGCAGCTTAAGTGGAAATGAATCAAATTTAAGCTTGTTAGATCGTTATTGGGCTTTGAAAGGAGGTGAAGGGGGTAAGCAAGATAGCAATGCTAGAGAGAGAGAGATTATAGACAGAGAAAGAGAGGTAGAGGAAGAGAGAAAGGGAGAGGAGAGAGAGAGAGTGAAATCAAGGAGGTAGATTAAGAAGTAGAAAGATGCAAGAAAGTTAAGGAAGCGAATAAAGCCTTACAATTGCATAAAGTTTAATACATATTTTCAAATGACGATTAAGTACTACATATATTTAAATATAAGTAATATAAAAGTATGATAATTATATTGAAAGATAGTTTAATATATAGAAATGAATAATAAGAAGTAGATAGACAAGAGAGGACTTCGAATTAGAGAAAAATATGTAAATTATAGGTACAAGTCTAGGTCACTTTTAAATGTTTCTCGACTTAAGGGAAAACGTGATAAACAGACATATATTTGTGTAGATATTCAAACATATACAAAGATATGTAAGTTAAGAAGAATATTAATATCTTAAGTTGACATTCTTAAACTTAATATAAATATTTGAATGCTTCAAGAAGTCTTCAGATGAAGTTAACCCACCAAAATGGCAATATGAAACTACTAAGTATATAATATTTGTCTATATACAATTCTCCTTTACAATATGCACAGTTTACTAACTCCAATTTGTTATTATAAATAGCTACAGTTGTTGTTGTTGTTGTAATTAGAAATTGCCGTGTCCGAGGTGAAGGTGAAGGCGGAGAAAGCATATCAAAGGGCGTCACTCCCTGGTGGAAGGTTCGAGGTGGTCGAGGTGGCGCCGCGTGTCTTCGATATCGGAATATCAAAGGGCAGCGAATTAGTCGAAGCGCATTTGGCTAATTAAAACAATTGAATGTCATTTAGGGTTCAGCTTCAGGTCGCTCTAACGGGGTCTAACAGGCTCTATATACGAGTATGTAGGTCGCCTGTGCGAACGGAACATGAAAAGAGCAGGAAACAAAAGGCGTGAGCTAAACAAATTCGATTTGCTCAGCAGGTGGGCCCTGGTCCAAGAGTGAATCTGGGCAAACTAACTGCCTCGGGAGTTACTATGGGTAACTCGAATCTCGACCTGGGAACTGGAGAGACTGGAGACTGGCACCCGATCCCAGCGGGTGCTATCAACGACGGCGCTGCAGGTTCAGCACCTTTTGTGCGATAGCCGACAACAAGTTGGGCGCATCACTCGGAGGCGGTGTCATAATTTTCACAGCAGGTGTCGCTGCTAATGATTTACAGCGGGTGCGAGAGAGAGAGAGAGAAAGAGAGGGAGAGGAAAGGAGAGGGAGTAACGAGTGCAACAAAGTGCAGCAGCAGCGGCAGCACCAGCGGCAGCGCGTCGGCAATAACAATAAAAACATAAAACAAAATCTAGATTCGTTGTGGCCAGGCGCGCTTCGCTTTGAAGTCGGCCAATCGGGCCCAATCGGACAGATGGGTGCGAGCGAGACAGCACAGCAGAGACACTGAACGCGGGAGAGGGGGGAGCCAGAGAGACCTGACACAGTGTCCAAGCTCATTGTTGCCGCTACATAAATTTGGAAAACAATTCATTATTCATTTGCTCGATGGCTCTGTCTGTCTGTCTGCCTGTCTCTCTCCCGCTCCCCTCTCCCTCTCTGTCTTTCCTTTCAATTCAACGCGCTTCGGCACGGTTCGATTTCGGCTGCAGCGCATCCACTCGCACTCGCACTCACATCCATATTCACATTCATATTCACATGGATCTAGACAGGCAAAACATGGGGCGTTGCAGTGGCTCGCTGCGCTAATTTGGTCAGTTTAGATGGCGCTCTGCTCTGTCGTCGGCCTGGCGCCAGTGGCGCCCCCTATGGCGCACGAAGGCCAAACAAATTGTTAAACATTGAAAGCGATTTGATTTGGGGCACTTTCGTTATGAAAATAAGAGACAAGCGATAGAGGAGGGAGGGGGAGAGAGGGAGAGTGACTAGCGGCAAACTTTTTCATGTTGTACAGTTAAAAGCAAAGCGATTATGCCAAAAGTGCTTATAGGAGAGTGATGACGATAGTTCCGCTATACGATAGTAGTCTTTGAAAACAAAATTAAGCTAAATGGCTATAAAAAAAACCAATCAATAAAGGCTTTGCTTTGTCTTGGGAAGAGCTGCGAGTATCGATAATATCGATAGTAAAGTTAATAATAGAAACTTGCAATTAATCGAATAAACTTTGAGTAGCATCAACAAGAATGCACTCTTAAATCTAAATTGTCAATTGAATGCGATAATCCACAAAGCAAATGTTTATTTAACTTATTTAAATCTATGCTATGGTAGAAAATATGAAATACATTGATAGTACTATAAATTATTAGAAAACAAGTATATTTTGTTTTTGAACCGTGGCTACAAACAAATCTTAAGTAAATCTTTAGTGCACTTAGTTATTTAATTAAGGATCTTTAGTCAAACCTTCCTATCGATATTAACGAATGTGATCATAAAGCTCTATGTGCCCTAAGCAAACCTAATATATCGATAGTATGATGATAAATCGATTACAGATCTATGATTAATTTGTTGTTTTGGGCAAATAAAATACAAGAAATTCCATTTGCATTTGTAGCCCCAGATTAGCTCAGTAATAATCCATTATTCTCGGTAATTAAAGGCATATTCACTTTTGACTCACAGTCCAATTCACATTCCACTGGTAAACTCCTCTTGTTGTTGTTGTTGTTGTTATTGTTGTTGCAGTTCGTGTTGCTGTTGTTGCTGATCGATTAATCAAATCAACTTGCATTTTAATTTGCAGAGACTTGATTGACTGACTGACTAACTAACTGACTGGCTGACTGCCTGCACCGATATCATTTTCTATAATTTTCTTGCCACACACTTGAGCACACACACGCACACACACACACACACTCCTCAGGGAGCCATGTGCGCAGTTGCACGACGTTGAAATTGCTCCAATTATGTTTGATCTGGCGCGGGTTGCTTGCTTCGCTTGCTTCGGTTGTTTCTTTTTTTATTTCCCTCTTTTTGGTCTCGACTCTCGTTCGGACAAAGTTGAGGCTGAAGCTGCAGCTCATCCGCCCATACCAGTGTGAGTGTGTGTATGAGTGCGTGTGTGTGTGTGGAGTGGACTGCACTTGGCTGGCCGCAATGCCATTAGACTGGCAGCCGGGCCCAGCTGGGGTGCCCCGGTGGCACCTGTCTGCCATATTGCACTCATTGCCCTGGCAGAGACATCGACATAAACGTGCCACAGCGCCCAGTCACACGCCCCAATCACCCAATCTTGGCCAAGAGCAATGCGGAAATAGCTGCAACTTAGTTGCTGCCACTGCTGCAGCTGCTGCTGCTGCTCCTGCTGCTGCTGCTACTAGTGGTGGGCAGTAGGGCGACTCCACGAATTATCCGACAAATAGCAGCTTCCGTGGCCTCGATCTGCCGCTGATTGTGGGTTGCCAGCTTTGGCTGGGCAACGGTAAAGCCAGCTAGGCAACTGTAAAATCGGTTGCACTGAAACTATTAACTTAATTCGCTTGGACAGGCACAGATGGGGCATGAGGCAGGGGGGGAATGAACTGGGCGGACAGCCACTTGACTACTGGGCGGCCAACTTTTACCGCATCAACTTTTACCAGTCGAAAATTGCTGCAGTTGCTGCTGCTGCTGCTGCCGTTGTTGACAATTTCGAATGCGTCAAACAGCTGGCTGATTGCCAGGCAAAATGTGGTTGATGAGGATCAGTAGTTGGCGGCAGGATCAGGGCACAGGAACACAGTCACAGTCACAGTCACAGTCGTGCCAGATTGAAGAACCCTCGACCGTCGTCAATCACGCAGCTATTTCGCCTGCGCCGCATGCAGATAGAGATAGACAGAATAATTATGAAGAGCGGCAGAAAGAGAGTGCGAGTGCGAGAGAGAGAGGGAAAGGGAGAGGGAGACGAAGAGAATCCGCTCACAAGTGTCAGAATTTATGGCGCTGCCTCCTGCTAGACAAAAGCGGAATTGAAAATCGGTTTTTGGTTTTGTTCTTCTTCTTCTTTTTGTTGTTGTTGTTGTTGTTTCTCATTTCTTGTTTTTGGCCAAAAAGGACAGCTCTGGCTCGTCATGGAATGGGAAACTGGCCAGCAGTGAACTGCCGGCCTTTAATGACTTCCTCTCTTTGTGTATAAATCATGGCATAACGCATAACGCTGCACTGAGCAAAGCCGAATTACCAATGCGCTACGTGTCAGTGTGTGTGTGTGTGGTAAGTTAAGCCACAAGTACAACAGATTGTAACAGATGATAACATGACAGAGATTGGTGCGATCTGAAGTCCTTAATTCGACAGACTCAAGATTATCTAAAGTAGTTGCTGTGATCCTGACACTTTTTTTCATAATTCGCTATACTTAAGATCATATCTGGGGAAACTGCTGTCATCCCTTTATATCAGATTTGATACTTAACTTTTTAATCCAGAACAAATTCTTGTGGATAAGATGAAATCATTGAAAATACTTTTTCTTCCAGTATTCGAAATAAATCGTTAAAAATGTTCCCATCTGCCCACAATTAGAGGGGAAGTGAAATAGTGTTCCATTATGAGGATCTGCGGGGGAAAAAAAAACAGAAAAAATTAATTAAATCTAATGATGATGATAAATGACGTAGTAAAGGGAGGAATTGCAGTAAAATAACTCAAAGGGGAAAGAGAAAAGAGTAGGAGGAGCATAGTACGAAAGGGAAAAATGATGACTGATATTTATTATACGATATACCATATGTAGTTTAAGGCGAAAGATTTATTACACACACTTGTAAAAGTATTCGGATAAATAATTTCTTTACAACTTTCATTGTCGAAGATTGATCAAAGTAGAGTATAGCAAAGTAAAGCATAAACACCTTTGATTATTCATATTTCACTGTCACTCGGGGCTTGGTGTGGCAAACTGCCTCTCGCAGTGGATATGCCCAGCCCAATGCGCTACGCGAGCATACCTGCAGACCGTAAAAACTCGGCGCATTTAACGCTAAAAGAGAAATTCAGTTTTGATTTACGTGGCGAATTAATTTTTTGGGTCGGCGGCGGCATTAGAAATCGTTGCTGTTGTTGCTTGTTTTTGTTGCCGTTGTTGTTGTTGCTGTGCTCGCCGGCATTGCCAACAGGAAGCGAAATTGAGCATAACTAATTTGTATTTAAATAATTTGCAGTTTCGCAAGAAAGACGCGCTGCTTAATTAAGAAATGTTGGGGAGTAATTTGAGCAGTTCTCACGCCAGCCCCTCAAAAAAAAAATAAGAAGGAGTCTTCTCCCACCTCAATTTCGTCTATCTTTATCTTTCTCACTCTCTCTCTCTCTCTCTCCTTTGTATCTCTTTATGTTCTTTTTGCAGGATCATCCCAGTCTGCGTGGCACTCCGCTAGCCATGCTGGCCGCACAGTGCAACAAGCTGTCGAACAAATCGCCACCGCCGCTGGCAGACGCAGCTGTGGGCAAAGGTTTCCATCCGTGGAAGAAGAGCCCCAATTCTCCTGCCGCAGGCAGCGGTGGCGGCGGCAGCACTGTCGGTGGCGGCGGCGGCGGTGGCAGCGCAGCCAGTGGCAGCGGCAGCAGCAGCGTGGGACAGCATTCACCTTGCGCCATCTCGGCGGCCAGCTCCTCCAGCTCGACAGGCAGCGGCAACGGTGGCGGTGGCGGCGGTGGAGGTGGGCAAGGATCCCGCAGCCACTCGTCCAGCGCGAGCAGCAGCAGCACCATGGTGAACATCACAGCTAGGTAAGCAGCGCGACGGCGCACAGTGGTCCGCGAACGAGGGAACTGGCAGCAAGCAAGTCGGAGCAGGAGTAAGGGATGATGAACTAGTTGGAATCGATACAGTGCAGATTGAAGATGCAAATGATGTTGCTCAACATGAAAGTGAAAGTATTTGCTATATATATATAATATATATTCCTAGTCGGCAGGTGATCGAGTCAGACTTAATTATCTATATGTATTATCTAGAATTAACCCATTATATGCCAACGAATCAGATATCTTGATAATGGGGGTGTTGTGTATTATTAAGGGGAGTTTTCTTCAACTTAATTAAATTAGTTTTGTGCATATACTTACAAAATATTTACCATATTAGGTTCAATCAGCTGTTTTCAAATGCATTATTTAATATTAAGTTGAAAAAATCAATGCATTTTTACTTATTTATATTATATTGCATGATATATGTAATTATGAGCACTGCCTTAAAATTGGATTTCAATATATAACGATTTCAGTTTCTGTTAAAAAAAAGCGTTTAGATTCCATTTCGAAAACCTTGGGAGAAATATTCCCATAATATTCTTCAATATTCTTCATATAAATAATTTATATATATTCTTGAACAATCAGTGTTTATTTAATAGACTTGTTAGAAATAAATATAGCCTCTTGATATATGTATATAGGTATAGTTTGATTAGCTTTCGTTTCGAATAACTGGAAGATATTTAGATATTTTATTTTATTTACTTTGCTCGTTTTCTTAAATACTTGAGCAATCAGGGTTCGTATTGGTTTAATTATAGGTATATATACATAGGTTTAGTAGATACATGAACAATCCCGTTTGACTTGATATATTTGTTAGTTTCAATATCCTCCTGATATATAGGGTAGTGAAAGGTCTCTCCGTGCCCAGTGCAGCTTAGCTTTAATCCAGTTTCGCTCGTGTCGTGGGCCACTGTGCGTTGCCCAGCAAACAGCGCGCTCTATACAACTTATGAGTAATTTCAGCATCTATCCTTACAGTCGCCCGCTCGCCTCGTCCTGCGCGGCCGTGGGCAGCTCGAGCTCCGCGTACGGCAGCGATCTGTACTTCCCCCAACACATCGACTTCGACGGCCAGCATGGTGGCGGACAATCATCACATGCATCAGGGGCTGCTCGGCAAGGTGGAGGGTGCCGCTTTCGGTTCGGTGTACTCGCGTCATCCCTACGATTGGCCCTTCAATGCGGTCACCGCGTCGGCGCACAAAGCCGCCGAGGCGGCCAGTGTCAACTCTGGCTGGTGGGACATGCACAGCGCTGCTGCCGCCGGCAGTTGGCTGGACATGGGCAGCGCTGCGGCCGCCGGAATGCACTCGACCATGGCGAATTATGCGAGTGCCGCTGCGGCTGGCACAGATTACAGTTCGGCATTGTCGCATTCGCTATCGAATACGGCACACTTGCTGGGCTCTGGCCAGCATCTGCTGCAGGATACATACAAGAGCATGTTGCCCGGACAGGGTGTCGGTGGCTTCTCGCTGCCCCATAGCTCACCGTCTGCCGCGGCGACGGCAGCATCGCCACAGGCATCAACGCCGTCGACACCGTCGCCGCGATCGCAGCGACGCTATGCGGGCAGGGCGACTTGCGATTGCCCTAATTGCCAGGAGGCCGAGCGACTGGGGCCGGCTGGGGTGCATCTGCGCAAGAAGAATATACATTCGTGCCACATACCCGGCTGCGGCAAGGTGTATGGGAAGACGTCCCATCTGAAGGCACATCTGCGCTGGCACACCGGCGAGCGTCCCTTTGTGTGCAACTGGTTGTTCTGCGGCAAGCGCTTTACGCGCTCCGACGAGCTGCAGCGGCATCTGAGGACGCACACCGGCGAGAAGCGCTTTGCTTGCCCCGTGTGCAACAAGCGTTTTATGCGCAGCGACCATCTGGCGAAGCACGTGAAGACGCACAACGGCACGGCGCCGAATGGCATTAAGAAGGGCTCCTCGGAGTCGTGCAGCGACTCTGAGGAGGCTGCCAATCAGTCGGGTGAGTCTAACGGGCTGGGCGGCGCGTCCAGTGGCCAACAGACGGGCGCAGGTGGTGGCGGCGGGGGTGGCTCCGCCAGCTCTGGCACCGGCTCTGGCTCCGGTTCCGGTGGTGGTTCAGCGTCGGCCGGCAACGGTAACGGCGGCAATGGATCCACCGGCGGTGGAGCTGGCAGCCATCCCGGCACCCCAACCTCGCTGCATGGCCACAGCGCCTCAAGCACGCCCAGCAATTTGCTGGGCGGCGGTCTGCACCTGGCCACGCCGCACCAGATGGTCGCCGCGGGCGGCTCGCCGGTGATGCTACATCAGCAACACCAACAACAGCAGCAGCAGCAGCAGCAGCAGCAGCAACAGCAGCAGCAGCAACACTCGCATCAATCGTCACATCAATCGTCACATCAATCGGCGCATCAATCGTCGCATCAGTCGCATCAATCAGCGCATCAGCAGCAACAACAACAGCAGCAATTCGCACAGCAACAACAGCAGCAGCAGTCGCATCCCCATGCCCATCTGCATCATCATCACCATCATCATCTGGTGGGCACGTCGGCACCCAGTCCCGGTGGCCTTGACCATCGACTTGACCACAACGCGTTGGTGGACATAAAGCCACCGATGGTTTGAGGGTCGCTGGGACCCTTTCTGTTCACCAACTGAGCAGAACTGGGTTCCAACTGGACACAGCAACAGTAGCACCAGCAACAGCAGCAGCAATTGGACGATAGCTATATCTAGTGGGCGTGGCAGTGCCTACAGCCCACAACAAGAGTAGCGCGTAGAGAGTTTTTGATTGATCATTTCAGGCGACAACGCGCCGATGGAAACGTAAACTTAAGCTTCTTTTATCACTATTATTATGATCATTATTGCGATTATTATTATGATATCCATACTTACTATACTATATCGTATATCGTAATTCGTATATATGTACGTGTATATAGAGAGCAGTTGCCCGATAAGAACAACAATCACGAATCTATGCAGATTATTATACAGTTCATTCAGATCGAACGCAGACCTTTACTCCCCTCCTCCCCCCACTCACAGTCCCCTTTTGTATATATGTATTTACCGTATCTCTAGATGTCTATGTGTATGCGTATGCGTATTGCGGTAGTCTCGTAAACGATTCTCAAAAATATATATATGGAAAACCTATTCAATTATTGCTTTGCTATAGACTAAGCTACACTTAAACACAAGCAAAGAAAAACAAAAACAAAAACAAAGCACAAAACAAGAACGAAATAATTTTTTTTTTTATCTCACAACTTTTTTTTTTGTCTAGCACGTAGATGTGATTGATTCTTTTTTTTTTGACTAGATCTTAAGTAAGATAATTGTCTATTGAATGCATTACTTAACTTAACATATAATATGCTACAAACACATACACATACACACACATGCACATAAGAGTAAATAAATATGCAAAAGTTTTTGAAAGTTCTGATTAAAATCAGGAGAATAATGCGAGAGGGAAAACATTGAAAACGAAATTAAACATAATAAAATACGATACGAAAGCATAAAAATAATAAAAATAAATATTTCTAGTCCAATTATGAAAGTGCAGAAAAAGAAATTGCAAATGAAAAACTTAGTGATGTTTAAGCATGGAAAACCAAAATTGTAAAAACAAAAAACAAAAGAAAAGAAATCAAAAAAAACAAAAAAAAAAAAAAACGAGACAAATTGTTGATGTGCATAAGAAAATGGCAAAAGAAATGGAGGAATACAAAAGGAAAAAATGAGACAGAGCGTAGGAGAGCCCCCGATGGGGCGTGGGCGTTGGCGATTGCAGCGCCATTTTGTAAACCAATTTGTATGTCTTATTTTTGCTATCCACTCGATATACTGAATATACATACTATTTTTAGATGCTAGTGCTTTAACCATGTGACTAAATGTTTTTGTTGTTTTCTAGCCTAAGCTCAACTAGATACTACTTAACACAGTGCTTACAGAACTGGAGAATCAGATCAAAACAAAAAACAAAAAAATAACAAAAAAACAAACATGAAAGTAAAAAACGAAAACAAATTTGTGCTTGATTAGTTTTTAGCCGAAAGAAAAACTCACTTAGCCGAAACCGTAGCCGAAAGCACTTAGCATCTTTCAGCAACTTCTACCTATATAAATCTCTATACATATATATATATATATATATATATATATATATATATATATATAAAAATATACATATATAAATACATTTTTTTTTTGTCAAACAGAATGTAAATTAATTATTTAAATAAAATACAAATACATCTAAAGTTTATTAAAAATAAATGTAAAAAAAGCGAAAACAGATGAGTATCTCAGTATATTCTTTCACCCACCCATATTCCCTCTGTCCTCTTAATGTAATAGAAATCAATTTGTCCAGGGGCAGACGGAATTACGTAAATTGTCTTTCTGTATCCATATTTTTGTATCTGTGTAACTGTGCAATTGTATCTGTATCTGCAAGTTCGCAAGCGTAAAATATGTTTTGACTCATATGGGGGGATGCTGCGACTTCCGACGCGGCCGCTGATGAGGGGTTTACCCTGGGCGAGGGGGGAGGGGCAGGGGGAACAGAAAGGTGGGCAGACTGGTACATTAGAGAATGGGTGGGTGGTAAGGGTAAGGGTACCGCCGTACTCTGGGGTACCCTTCTCTGATAGTTTATTTAACATTTGCCCCCTCTTGGAATGCTGTGCTTGGTGGGCGTCATCGTGGGCGGCCCGGCCAACCTTGTCTTTAACGACTTAAGAGAGAAAAGGTCATGGGTCGAAAAGCGTTTTACGTTAACGCTCTTCACGGGGTTTACGGCATTTACGGGGCACTCACTCGGTATTCATTCGTCATTCGCTTTGGTCGCCCGCCCTCGCCAGTTACTCGCTTTATCAACTGGGGTCGGCTGCTGTTTGGGTGATTTAAATTTTATTACGGTAGATTTGTTGCCTGGGGTCGTTGCCAGACAACGCAGCGACGACGTACACGTATCTGGGGCAGGGGTAGTTGATGGGGGTGGAGTGGGGGGTTGCACGAGGGTTACAAGCCAAACAGATTGAAATTGAAGTGTGTGCAGATTGGTTTTGATTTTTTTGTTGTTGTTGTGCTTCTTATGAGTAGATTAAGCTGCGCATTTACTTTTCCCCAGCACTTTATGTGTTGACATTCTCGATGGGGCGTTGGGTTTGGCATGAGTTGAGCACACAGTTTTTATTTGGGGTGCGATAGGGGGGGCGGTGGTGGGGCTGTATTCATTCCAGGACAATGAATGGAAATCGTTTGACAGCAAGTACATAAATAACGCTAAGTGCGCTTCACTCGAGAGTGTTCGCCCTGCAGATATCCTGCAACTCATCTGTATTCATAACTGCAAAAGAATACACAACATACACGATATCAATCACATACTCATGCGTTATTCATGCTATTCACATGCCACTTATTCGCTAGGAATGATAATCTAGAATAGAACAGAACTCTATAACCTTCATCGACAATACCTCGTAATACGGATGTTGAGCAGATCGAACTTGTACTTGTCATACTGTTTTCATTTTATTTATTACAGTTTTAAAATTAAACAGGGTACGGTTAAATGGGTTTATTATTTATATAGGTATTGAGCTGAAGCTTATCTCATTCCAATGTATTTCAAACATTCAGAAGCCAAAGCACAAAGTTTAGCTGAGATATGATGGCAAGTATTGTGAGATAATTATGCAGGTATTTCATATGTTCATTACCCACGTGGAACTCACAAGTGTTGTCAGACTTTCGCTTGAATCTTATCTTTAGTGTCATCATTTTGTTTATTTTCAGTTTCTATATGCGAGTTCTGTATATGTATTTATGTACATAGTCCTCTTTGGGGTTAGAGCTTCATTACGGGTGTCAGATTGGTAGCAATTTGGCTGCTCTGTAATGTTGCCATGTCCAGCTCCCGTTGCCGTTGCAGGTTCCCGCTGTGGTCTTTCGGATGGTCGAATTTCAAAAGAACGTCACCAAAGCTGTAAATTAAAATAACGAAAATCCAAAATAACAAGAGAAACAACAGGAATATGAGGAGGACAACCAGATCCGGAGCTGGAGCTGAAGCCGTAGCCGGGGAGCATGCGTTTGGCATTGGTTTGCGATACTCAAACTGACACTCGCACTCACACACACTCACATACTAACACACGCACACACGTACAGTGAATGGCACAAGACATGCTCGATGATAAATGGGCGCTACAGCGGCGCTAACAAAATCATTAGCAGTAAATTTTAATTAAATAAGGAAGAGCGCCGACAAGCTAACAAGGATAGAACTGTCAACCGATAGATACCCTTTTCACACCCTGTAAAAACTATCAGCAGAGGCGTCACTTCTTCTTGTGTTTTAAAAAGATTCTCTAGATCTATCGTTTAGATAGACGCACTTTAACATCTAATCAAGTTATGGGCTAAGAAATAAAAATAATAAATAAACACTGCAATTAAATAAATGTGTTATAAGTACAAATTAAATATTATATTATTGTCTTGAATGATTAATATTGATATTGATTTATTAAAATTACAATCAAGTATGAATACATACATTTAATTTACATTTAGTATTAATATTAATATTTATAATGTTATCTAGAGATCTGGAGATTGATACTAGAGATCTATTCTTAATAAAGAATATAAATGTATTATGATATTCATAACTGCATTTCTTAACTAAAAAGTCTTTGAAGATCTGTAAAAACTATTCTCAATTATTGTATACTTATCTGTTGGAGATGTGTAGTTTAAAGAATCCACGCCAGCTCTTTCCAATAACTGCTATCAAGTTCCCTCCTCGAATGATTTGAGTGCTAATAAGCTTGTCTATTCCCAATATTTATACAGGGTATACTTGCACATGTAAATATGAATCTCACACACATATTTGAGAGACAATAGGCACCACACCAGAAGGGAGCACTTGAGAGCTACGACGACACGATGCTCTGCTGCATAGCAGCTGCGCCAAAGTGTCAACACTTTAGTTGCACAGCAGCAGAGAGGGAGCATAGGGGGCTGTGCGCTGGGGCAAAGGCAAAGGCCACTGCAGGCACTACAAAAATGTCTTAATGGGCGCCCCGCCCCCCAAAAGGCGCTGCGGGTGCTTCCTCCTTGTTCACACATTGTTTTCATTAAGCAGCACCACAAAAATTTCATCCTCTTTGTGGCTGGAAATCTCTGCTGCCTCTTGTTGTTGTTGTTGTTGTTGCTCAAGTTGTAGTTGTTGTCTGTTGTTGCAGCAAGTTGTTGTCGTTATTACTGCTGAATGAGTGCGCGTGATTTGTTGTTGCTACTGCTGCTGTTGGCGCTGTTTTCCGACTCTCTCTCTCTCTCTCTCTCTCCCTCTCTCTCTCTGGCAGAGAAGACTGTCTTTGGGAGTCTCTTCACATCTGTTTGCATTTGACACGATTATTTATGTTTATCGCGCGTTAAATGCGCGCTATTATCAGCATAATAATCGTAATTAAAAGCCAACTAATTTATGGCAGTGATTTATGCTCTCGCATTTCTCACATTCTCCCGCATTCTCACATTCTCCTGCTTCCTTTCTCGCATTCCTTACTGCCTTTTTTCATCCTCCTCCTCCCTGCAGTGACAAATTCTCAATTTCTCAATTTCTCAATTTGTGATATTTTCACAGCATTCTCGTTGTCATTTTCATTTCTATTGCACAAAATGTCCCGCAGCGCCGCAGCAGCCGCGACAGAGGACGCAGCGCAGGACACCCGCAGTGTATTTTAATCTCATTAACTGTCGCTGTTTTTCCCGCTATTGATTACATTTCTTCTTATTTCCCATTGCTATTGTTATTGTTATTGTAATTGTTACTGTTGTTGTGATTGTCTTGATTGTTGTTGCTGTTATCCTGTGGCTTTTGCATTCCCTTAAGTATTTATTGTTGTAGCCAAATGGACAATCGAGCAATTTGTCGAAGTTTAGGTTCAGTTATTGCCAACTTTAACTGGGTTATAAGTGCAAGTGCCGCCCATGAGGTGTGTGTGGTGATTAAGTAATTTACATCACTGAAAGAAGTGTATCGTCATACAAAGAACAAGACAGTGTTGAGAAATACAATAACAAAACAATTTTAAAGTGCTTGTATTATTGTAATGCTGTAAACTTATCAGACAGCCCTCGAAAGATCGTATCTGTGCAATTTCCTACCATATGCAAAAGGATTATATTAGTTTAACGTTAAGAGGGATTATGAAGATACTTTAGCTTTATATGTTTTCATCCTCAAAATTCAGATTTCTTTACCAAAACTTAAAGATACATACTTAGTGTGACCATTTTGGGGCATTTCTCTTTGCCTTCAAAAAAGAAAAAAAAAGTTTCTTAAAGATATACTAAGAGTTTATAGCTTAAATTGATGACAAACTTAAATTGATATTTTAACTTAAAGCTAAAGCAGTTTCTGTATATTCAAGTTGAGTTAATTGTTTAAAGACTTAACCTTCTCTATTGAGTTCCCGTAGTAAAACAATATGTGAAAGAAGAAAACCGAAATAAAAGAGCCACAAAATGGCGGCAGAAACAGAAGCTAGCAGAGGCTAATTAAGAAATAGCCACAATTGCTGGCTAGTTGCTTTTTCCCGACATATACTTGATTGCTCTATTTGCCTGACTCCACCCCCTCAGTGCTCCTCCTACTTCTCTTCCTCCCGCTGCACACACCTGCTTGAACGGGTTACCTTCGCAGCGGGGGCACTTGATACTAAATATACTGAATGATATTATACTATATATGTATATACATATATGTATGTATATGTATGTGGATTGTATTTATAGTTGTGAGCTGTTATTTTCCAGCATTTGCATGTGGTTGTTACGCCTAATAAGTTCGTTAACAAGTCTTCAAACGGGCCACGACTATCATTATTAGTTAAAGTTCAATTTGGATTGTCGAACCTATCATTTAATTCACATTTCGATTGTGCCTCACGACAACCTCAAAGGGTTGAGTGCACACACACACACACACATACGCACACACATACACACACACAGACAGACAGAATATGTAAATAATTAAGCGACAATTGTGGAAAACTGAACGCGATACTGATGCCAAGGCTGAGAACCCTTTTCGGGCCTCCAAATCCACATGGCACATTTAATTGGCCTGCCAACTGGCAACTGGCAATGGACATACTGCAACTGGCAACTTGCAACTGACAGCAGCGGCTCCCCGAGGCTGCACGCAATTCCGGGAGCAGCTCATGCATATCCGCTCATAGATCGATAGATCGATGGCAGCTATTGCATTTAATTACTTGCTACAGATTGGTATCGGGATCGGGATCGGGAGCATGAATGGATCTGCCATCAGGCTGTACGCTTTGCCCCGCTCTGCTGCCAACAGACAAAAGGACACGCCAAAGTAAAGCAATGGGAAGGGAAGGAAAGAGTTGCGCGATTGTTGCTTGGTTCCTTCACCTCTCAGCTCAAGGACCCAAGTCCGGAGCCGGACCCACTTGTCAGTTGCAGCGTCAAGTATCGCTAGACAATTACCCACACACACACACACGCACTTCAAGATAGAGAGAGAGAGAGAGAGAGAGAAAAAGAAAACGGAAAGACGGCCCCGAGATGATTATCTGCTAGAGTTAAATTCGATACCGTCTATTAGCCTCGTTATTATCCCTTTTGCCATGGACGCCACAACAGCAGCAGCAGCATTTGAAGTCGTATCGAATGTCTCAAAGCACGACAGGACCTGCAGCTCTCCTCTCTCTCTCTCTCTCTCTCTCTCTCTGTCTGTCTCTCTCTGTCTCTTGGGTGCTGCGGTAAACACAATGAAATGTTTTTTGCGCACATTGTGCTCCCTTTCCTCTCTCTCCCCATTGAGACGTGAGTCTCTCTGCCTTTCTCCCGTTCTCTCATTCCTGCTGCTACCTGTTCCTCCGTCCGTCCGTCCTGTGCACTATTTATTGTCCACCATACATGGCGTCCGCCGGCATCTCCGGCATCTACTGCTGTCGTGCGGCTCCCACGCTGCGAAAAATACGCACTCAGATAGTTTGCAACTCCATTGATGAAATGGGAGACGCACCAAGGTAAACCCAAACCAAGGTGAACCCAGTGCGAAGACAGGAAGTGTCTGCGCGCTGCTCATGTGCCGAAATGTGTGTTCGCATTGTGCGGGGCTTATCGCAACTTCGCATCATCGGCAGTCGCTCATCCATTAGATGCCGATGCCATTCGAATGTCCTGTCTCCCGTCTCCCCTTTCTGCACATGCTTTGTGTGCATTTTGTCAGCTAATATGCGTTTTCGGTTTCAAACAGTGCAAGTGCAACATGTGCAACATGTGCACAAGGAGATGGAAGCCGAGGCCGAGTAGAAGTAGCAATAGGAGGCAGAGGCAGAGGCAGCGGGGCCTGCTGACTGTTTATCAGATTTCCTGCACACTCGTTGGTTCTCACAATTAGGTCGTCAGCCTGTTCCAATTTCCAAACGCCGCCCTTTAGTTCGGCCACGCCCACCTGTCAACATTTCATTTGACTTGTCCACAGCGTAGCGAAAACAGAAAAAATTTAAAACAAGCAAGAGAGACAGAAAAAAAAAAAAAAGAAAACATTTCAAACTTATAGTGGCGATATGGGATACACCTTGTACATAGGGGTACCTATATTAAAAAATTCCTCCTGCACGATAGTCCGATAGTCGAGTACACGAACAAGGCTCTCTTTGTCTCGTTTATAATTAATATTTTTTCAAATGAAACACATTACAATTACGCTTTTTTTTTCAACTTTTTCTAGTTCTCTTTTTTTTCTTGTTTTGCTCCTTTTAGCTTATAATGTCCCTAGTTGGCCCCCGACCACAGTCTGCGGTTTTACACTCCTGTCGTGTAGCTTGTTAAGAAAAACAAGCAAGTCCGCTCGGGTTGCACGTATCGAGACTCGGCTCGACTGCCAGATGACCTGTATAGTACAGGATGTGCAAGGTTGCAAGTTGTAAAAGATCACATATTGTGACAACCTCATACTGAGCTTCATTCCCTACTCATATAAGAAGCTTGCATAAGATTTGCAGTATAATGAGAAGAAATGTAAGATTTAATTAGCAAACACGCAGAACCTTTTAACTGTAATCTTCTTATGCCACAGTATACCCCTTTGCAGGCTTAACTAGTTTACGGGGGCTTTACAAGTGTTGCCAACAAGACACCAACAAATTGGCATTTCATTTTGTGCCAAGCTGTATTTATGGCATACTTTGAATAGCGTACATCGAATCCCCTACATTAGTGAATATAAGCAACAAATTCTATCTCTAATCGAACATATTGTAGAGATCAATAGGTCTAGAGATAGATGACTGGAGTCTACACAACCAATAACACTGATTAGAGTTAGTTCAAAATAAATATTTATGTTCTCTATACAATTTTGAATCGCCTCAATAATATTTAAAATGAGAATAAACTTAAAAATTTGGCTGTAGCATTAACAGGGAAGATTTCTTCGTATAAATAAAAAGTAAAAAGGGGAACTCAATAAGAAATAAGTGTACAAATCGAAAGCTAACCCAGATCCCAATAACATTTAAGTTATACATGAATGAATGCAATAAACAATTGAATTAACTTTACTAAACTTCACAATCACAACGTCTAAAAGGACTATAATGAGCCGCATATGCCGGTTGACAGGACTAACCGCAATGCCCCAAGGTGTAGACAGCAACACGAGCAACACAACTAGGCAAAACTGGGAGCAGAAGGAAGAGGAGGAGGAGGAGCAGTAGCAGGAGCTGATGGCTATTTGCACCATATACACACACACGGTCTCACAGCGTACACGGGGTACAAGGACATCAATTATTCAGAGGACAACGCATGGAAGGGAACGCTAACGAGGTGCTACAAAAAAAAGTGCCATGATACGATGCAGAGAGACACACAGTCACACACGCACACACACAGAGAGACACTGGGAGACACGTACGTGTATGTGCACCATGTAAGGCCAATAACAATTATATTTCTCACATTTACATTATTTAAATTACAGGGTAGCGTGCTCGCCAGCTCTTTGTTGCTGTCATTGTATCAGTGTCTCAGTGTTTCACTGTGACGAGAAGGTCAAATCGAGTGGAATCGAGTCCGAGTGCAGAGGCAATGTCTCCTCCTTATTTACTACTCGTACTACGTGCCCTACCCTGAGAACATGCCAGTTGTTGGTCGAGCATTGTTTCAACAGAGTCCAAACTGACCTGAACTGAAAACTATTCCGAAGATGCTTTCCAGTCTTGCGTGTGGAGGCCGCAGTCAACGGCTCTGCTTGCATAAGCCAATTCCAAGATAAATAGGTTGTGCACACACACACTCCCACACACACTGCCACACACACTTCTCCGCCCACAGAGTATTTGTAAGTCAATCCGTGTAATTTTAAAATCTGCGAGAAATCGCAGTAATGAAAAATCATTTGTCGCGGCTCGTTCGATTGAAATAATTTCCAAGAGCAACAGGGAGAGAGAAACAGAGAAGCAGCTGACGACGTTCGCCCGCGGCATTATCCTGCCTGTAGTAGAGCAGGAAAGAGAGATAGGGGTCACGTTCTCACAACGACGGCATTCGCCTGCGGCCTTATCCTGCTTGTCTGCTAATTTCACCACCATCTGATTTGATATATTCCACACGCGTCGCGCGTAATTTGAGCACAGGAACAGAAGCGCGGCAGACAGAAGCTGAGTTGGGTTTAAAGTTTTCAAATTGACAAAGCAGGCTGATCTTAATCATCTATTCTAGTTTAGGCATAACATATCATGCATTTTTGCACATATGAAAAAAGAAAACCCTTGTTTATGCAACAGAAACTAATGCAATAATATTAGCAGAGCCTTATACAGAGATAATTTGGGATCGCGTCCTTTTTTATCAATCAAAGGTAATATTAACTTTAATTCGTGTATAACTGTGAAAACTAATCATTATTATTATAAACAAAACTTTACTTTTAAAGATTTTTAAATATTAAACATAATTTTACCTACTTAGTTAAGAGTACAGCGTTGTTGTTGACCTCTTCTACTTAGAAATATAATTTATATGGAAAATAAATTGAATTTGATCAATGAAAATAACAAGAGGTAACAGATGTAAGCGAATTAACCACAACAACTTCTTATTTGCTCAAAAACTAATACTTATTAAGTTAACTTTCTACTGACTGACTACTTACTTAATAACTCTCAATTCACATTATCAAATTTGCGAAATTACGTTGTGTTTATATTGCTGTATCCCCACATTTAAATTATGCCTAGCTAATAGAGCTGGATAAACATCGATGTTTCTCCAGCTCTACTAAGTAACCCATTAGAATACAGAGTTTCAAACCAGTGTCACAGAAGAGGCTTTTTTGGGGACCTCAAACTGGACTGACGCCCAATTTGCCATTTGTCACGCCACACGGGGCAAGGGTTCTGGCTAGTTGCAAGCTTTGCAAGTTCCGGTTCCAATTTCATCGAATGCCATTCTAACATACCGTACATATGTACATACAATGTAACTACTACACATGTCCGTCACTGTTCTACTGACTTTGTCTCTGTCTGGCTGCCTGTCTGATTGTCCGTCCGTCTTTGCCTTATTATTAAATTTAATGATTTAATTAGAAAATTAGCGGCAATTGGCTTTGTACATTGCTGCATGTGCCGCACTTGGTTCGATTTTATTGTTCGATTCGCCTTTCAATCGAATGCCGCACACGAGTCAACAACAAGCGTACCCCCCCATCCCCCAGTCTCCCTTCTCGCATCCCATCAGTCACAGAACCAGCCCCAACTGACGTTGCCAGGGGTGCCAGTCAGTGTTGTCAATTCAGCTTTTTAGCGACAATGCCGTCTTCCACTTGAGCACTTTAGCTTTTGAGGCCTCTTTTTGCAAAGCAAAGAATTCCGCAACCCTTACGACTTTTAATGTACTCAGGCATTCACGCGATTTGAATGATTTTTAAGCAATTTGAACAATTTCTCTTCATTATTTATAAATACCGAATATCTTAGATCGAATCGAATATATCACCCCAACTGATTATATAGTTGTCACTGTGATTTATGATATCTTAAGAATACAATAAAATTTATCTATAATTTTATTATATTTATTATATTTATTTTATTATATATTATTTATTTTTATATACCATCAGTATACCATAAACTTAGTCTATCCAATTGCAATCCAATTGTGATCGAATTAGTTGTACACTATTCAACTTTAACTTTGAAAGTTGCACAGATAAAGTTGATAAATTCATTAAGCATGATACAAATGATATTTGATAATATATATACTTTGTACAATTTCAGCTCTTTTTGCAATAGAAAAGTTGCCAACACTGTGGCCAGTTAACGATTTATGCTCATTTTCTGTTGGATTTATTAGCTTTCGGGTGTGTCGGGACAGCTTATCGTTGAAAACTTATCGTTGCATTAGAGTTTAATTGCAATACACGCTGTCATTAATTGTCGATTGTAATGGATCATAATTCAAAATGCAAAATTCATAGAAGCGCCAAACATTAATTGCGTTTACGACACCAAAGTAAAGGAATTTCATGAAGTTCACTTTGATTGCTTAATGAGATAATGATGAATCAAGTTTGTTGAGGTTTGCTTAGCTTATAAATTGTATTTATGATATGGCAAATGTTAGTTGAATCTGTAATGGGTGTCTAATTAAAATATACCTATACTTTTATATTAGACTGTTAAACATTGTTTTCACATTATTGAGAGGGTTTTGTACATGTTCTTCACTTCTTATGGGTAATAGATCGCAACTGCAATAGACTCTAGATAAAGTCTAGTAAACTAATGAAGTAACTTCTGAATGGCGAAGTGCTAATTTAACGTATGGAGGCCAATTCCTCATGAATCGATGACCTTAATCCAATTTCGGCGGGAACCACAAGAAATATACAAAGGAAGGGAAGTTCCTTAGCACTTTACAGTCACGTCGAGAGCAAGAGAAATTAGTTAACCCATTGAGTGCTAAATCGAATTACGAATTGTCAGAGGGAGAGGGGGATTTATTGCTGGATAGTTGATTATTTGCATGAGCTGAGGGAAAACGCAAGAGGAACTCGGATGCGAATGCGAATGCAGCGAGGCGTGTCTAATGCGCCATGTCATGCGGATGAATTCGCATGGAATTGTGAAAAAAAAGCCAGTAAAAAAAAACAATATGCGTACGCAGGATACGCGGGTTATACGGCATAAATATGACTTCTGTTGTGAATGAGAAATTGTCAATCAATTAAAAAGTTTTACAAACAGCGTCGCAAAATTAACGCACAAACACATCAGGCGCGATTTTCAATTTAAAGTTTTCTCTTCGGTTTAAAATTTTTTTCATGTTCTATTTATTGTTGTGGTTGTTGTGCCTGTTATTGCTGTTGCTGTTGTGGCTTTGTGTAAGCTGCTGCTGGATCGGCAATTATAGGGCAGCTCCTGGATGGGGACCACATGCTGCGACAGCCTGCGCATTGTTGTTGATTGAAATAGCAGCAAGAGAGCCAAGCCAAGCCAAGCCAAGCCATGCAGGACACAGGGCGCAGGACGCAGAACGCTTTGTGGTTAGCCAGACAAACAATTGGCATAGCACACGGGCCACGGCCATGTGGAGAGGGGCAAGGGGGAAGGGGGGACTGGTACTGCGACTGCGACTGGAACTGGGATGGTACAAGGACATAGGCAAACACAAGCCAGACAATCGATGGCATCATCCACAACACCATCTGAGTCTGGAGATCCATCGATCAGGCCGGCAACGCATCGAGGCGACAATGAGAGTGCGAGAAATTGACAACTATTATAATCATATGTCTGGGATTTACGAGCTGTTCTTCGATTGTGTCCGGATTTCCGATGACTTCCCAAATGCGAAGAGCGTCGTCCCGGGCCGCTGCCTTTGCAGGGGAATTTGTCAGCGCGCCGCGTAATTAGGAAGGCTCGTGGAGACCCTCGCACAGAGGATCGCAGGCCGTGCCTAGCCGGGCCGAGCTGGGCCGGGTCGGGCTGGCAGCGGGAATTATCTAATTGATAAATTGTGTCGCATGCTGTGTACTTACCGAGCACCAGGTCAATGTGCAACAAAGGAAAAAGGACCAAACCGCATCCCCCCTGCCACGAACACTTTGTCAGACAGTTTGTTCAGCTCGTGAGTTTGTCAGTTTTGCCAGTTTGTCAGTTACATGAAGTTGACATTTATGCGTGTTATTGTTACTGCTGTTGCTGCTGTTGTTGTTGTTATTGCCATTGTCGTTAATGCCCCTGGCCAGGAGCTGCCCTATCTGCATTCTCTCTCTCCATTCTCCATTTTCACCATTCTCCCCTCGCCGACTCCCATTGAGAGAGCGTATCAATTACTTGGCCAAACAATAACTTGATGCAACATTGACTTTTTTCACTGCCGATTTTCAATTTCCCATTTTATTCATTCATTCTACTTCTCTTCTTTTTTTTTTTGCTTTTGCTTTTGCTTTTGCTGTTCGTCTGTCCGTGTGTCCCGTCCGCAATTGTTTCCGGCTGCCTGCGTTGTCCACTGGCCACTTTGAGTCCTTTTTGGCCACTGTTCACTCAGCTCGTCTCATTGTTATTGCAATTTTTGCAATTTATGGCACGTTTTCTCTTCGATATATCGCAGGAGGCTGTAACTGAGGCAGCAGGCGTCCCCTGCTCTCGCTTCTGTTTGCCTTTTTTATTGGCAACTTCCTGGAAGGCTTCATTTGGGCCTGCACAGTGGACCACAGAACAGTGGCGTAGCAGGACCTTTGACTAGTTCCTATAAAAATTAGCCGTAACTATAGTTCGATTATTACAATACTGAGTTCAATAGGAACTAAATGAACTTGTATTCGATATCATCTACGATCTAACTGAGAACAGGAAATGTTCACGTGGATCTTTTCCCCAACTTAACTATCCGAAAGTTGCCAACAAATCTTTGTTCGTATATCAAGAAGTTCCCTTCTTTTCAGTATACATTTAACATAATATATTTTATTTAAGGAACTAGTTTAAAATACAATCGATTATAGATCTAAAAGTTTAAGTAATATAGTTTGGCCAGTGAAGTATAAAATGAATAACATTATAGTCCATATCATCAATTGGTTATTGAAGCTGTCCGTGTTAAAACTTTTTAATGATCCCTTGATAAGCATCATCTCTTTGTTTAGTCTTCTAGGGCAATCTATATTTATGTTCTTCCAATGTAATATTCGTCCCGAACTTAATTATTATTTTTAGAATTTAAGCTTCATTGATGTCGATTTCGATTTCAATTTCATAGATATAATTAAATGATACCTAAACGTGCGTCGTAACTTCTTTATAGAACTAAATATGATGCAGATGAATGAGTTCTTAGCATCTATTTTCCAGATCGTGGCTAAGTGTGTTCTTCCTCAGCTTGCAGTATTTGTCTTTGTTCGGTAATGAAGTCCTCAATCCGGCTCAGCGAATGCCGTAAACAATATTCCGTGCAACCAGTGCAAGCCAGTAGGCCGATATAGGTCATATTGGCCAAAGACTCTCGGACAAAGTTACGCAACACAGAGGCTTTACCGACTTCCATTTGCTTTTTCACCTGTATGGTAATATCATCCGTGCAGTAGAAACGCTGTTTTTTTGATTGTAAAATTTCAAGCGCTTGCAAGACATTACGATTAATTATCTGTGGTACAGCAAACTGATCCAAGGTGCAGTGTCGCATGTTCCAGGCCATGTTCATGTAGGAAAATTCGCCTTGAATTATGTAAAATGATATAAAAATGTGATATGATCGAATGGAGGCTACTTTGGTTTACAAGCCTAAACGAATAAATTCTACGTACTTTTGTTTATAGTAACTCGTATTAACAAACCAGGCATCGCATGCTTTTAAATAATGCTGACAATTTGTCTAAAAGTCAAAGTATCTTTGGTTCTTTACATTTTTACTTCTTACCTAAGGTGCTAATACTTATAATCCGTGTAAGTATCTTTGGGCTCTGCAATGTTTCAGATCCATAAGCTCGTTTACTGTATTCCTATATTTAATAAAGTACGCTGAGTATTATAAATATCCAAATATTGACCACTCAAACTATAATCTCTAGGAGTAATGTTATCAATTGACCTTATCGCTCAATGGGAAAAGTTGCGTAAGGGAGAGAAGATTCTAAAATTGCAGTCCCGAAGTTGGGTCAAGATTTGTGTACGATATTGCGAAAAGAAAGTCATTATGAGTGTTAATTGCCACAGGTTGATCGATGGGATGAATGAATATAATATTGTATATGTTATTACATTCGTATATTATACTCAAGACGCAACACAACATTCAACACTGTAAATGCAACATTCCCGGATTTCTTTTATCTAATCTATATCTGATAATTTAAGTAATGTTTCTGATGCACATCATTATTGATCTATCGTGTTACTTACAATGTTTAATCTGCATCATTTCATTCGGTATCATAAATCTAGATGCACCGATCCCATCTACATCTGTGTACTATATAATTCCGATTCTTATAGAGACTACACGGAACAACAAAATTGCGCTTGACAAGTTGCAATTTTCCAATAAATTAAACGCTCGACAAAATGCTGGGCAAAGTGATGACCGAAAGGGGGCGTGTCGGCGCCCGGTTCTATTACATTAGTATAATAAAAAAACACGATAAGCAGCCCACGCAGCAACAACAACAACAATGGGAGAGAATAAATAAACATGCTGCGCCTATGTTATTATCACAAACAAATGTTAAATGCCAAAATGGAGAGTGGAGAGTGGAGAGAGAGAGAGAGAGAGAGAGAGAGAAGATGATGGAGAATGGGAGGGAGGGAACTGCGACATGAGACATGAGACAATGGGTAAGTATAGAGCGCGACCTGTGGATGCATATTGGATGACAATAATAATAATAAAGAACGACGAGAACTGCGAAACAGAAATGGCCGCTGTCTGAAAACTGTCAACGGAACGGCTGCCACGCCCAACGGTTGCCCCCTTCGTGCTACATTGTTGCTGCTGCTACCTGGGGCAATTACGCGGTTAAGTTAATAACACATTTTTCTCAACTCGTTTTTTTTCCAGTATTTTTTCTATTTTTTTTGCTGTTTGATGAATACGCACAGTGGGCACATGTGGGCACAGTGGGCACATTGAGCGGCGCCCAACTCAACCTCTAACCTTGTTGCCGCACTCGGGTCAGTCTGAGGCGGTGCCCGCCCCACATTGAGCTCCAATCGAGCGACAGCCAACGGCTTTTTGTTGTGTCTGCCCACGGCGTGGCCTCCGATTGGCGCGCGCTCTCTGACAGCCACCCCCAACACCACCGGCGGCCAATTGAAAACCCCGAATGGAATATTACAATGAACAACTGTACTCTCGCTGTGTTCCCTTTTTCTGACTCACTGCGTCCAGGTCAGCTCTGTCGCTGTTCTATTCTCTAGATCGTATGCGTGTCTTTTGTGTCACTCCGCTCAGAACGTCACCAGGCCTTGTCATAGATGACAGACAGACTGACGGACGGACAGATGAATGGGTCACGGGATGCACTAGCAATGCAATTGACTGCGCAATTGTCGAGAAACCTCTAGCAGCTCTTACCGCATCTTTTGACTCTGGTCACGCACATGGGGGAACTATTAACCCTTTGACTGAAAGAGGGTATAGAGAGAGAGAAGATAGTAGAGAAAGAGGCAGAAAAATAAAGAGCGGAAAGTGATTGTAAGAGCTTCTCTAATCTGCAACAGAACTTTTGCTAATTGTATTATGCAACTTGTACCGAACTAGGCCTATGAACTAGTTCAAACAAGAGAGACAAATGAACTCTAGATAACGATAACACTTTATTTATAATGCTTATCATATTTATTGATTACCAATGAATTATTGAGATATAGCAGACAAGAAAGTTAGGTTAAGATTAGGTTAAGGTTAAGAATAAATAAATTATCATAGAAGTTGATCTAGAAAGAACGATGATCACAGCTGATGCATAATTTTTTTTACAACTAACCTTATTCTAATCATCCCTAACAACTGACACAAGATAGACAAATTTAAATGGAATGAATCTAAAACAAAGTAGACGCTTTGATAATTATTCTTATTATATTTACTTATTCTTGATGAATATCTAACATTAATTGGGTATAATAGTTAGCTTAAGTTATGTAAGGTTAGGTTAAGTACAATTTAATGATCACAAATTGAACTTCATAGAGATGTGAATAAGTTAACTAAGATTCCTGCTACAGTGACACAAATTCGTAGCAAATTCCGTCTATTTATTTATATTATTATATTGCACATTTGCAAACTACAATTATATATATGTACAGAGAATCGTATACAATATGTACATGTGATTGCAAGAGCAGAAAACTTTCCGAAAACTCAAACAATTTGAATCACAAATATCATAAGAGGATTTGGCATATTCATTTGCCTTCTGAGGCAATTCACTTAGGATTTGCTTCTTCATAATTTCTTAAGTGTCTGATTGTCTCCACTTAAGATTCGAATCACTGGAACTGGGTCATCCCCGAGTACATTGAGTGAATGAAGTGATAATCCTGTCGTACCTAATGCACGAATTACCAATGTCAATCCAGTTAGCTGGACTTCCTAGAGGAAACAGCTCTTCCCCCTCAGTTCAGTGCAGTGTCCCCCTGCATTGTTTTGTCAGGATCACAAATTAAGCGCCCACACAATTACAATCTCTCAATGCACGCCCCCCTTGCTGCTGGCAAGGGCACAGGGGCGGGGGGAGGAGGTGACACGCCTTTCATTTTGGAAATCGTATTATAAATATGCGTAAAAAGGATTATGCTTCTGTGTGAGAGAGCAGAGTCTGATTAGTTGACGTTGACACGTTCCCTGGAACGAGCTGGCAGAGCAGGACAGAGGACAGAGTGAGGGAAAGAGAGAGAGAGAGAGAGTGTGTGTGTGCAGAAGGAATACGCAGTGCAAACAAAGCGCAGTTGGCGAAGGCGGCAACAGAGGCGGAGGACAGGCGTGGCAGGCAGCGCGAGCTGCTCCTGGACCATCGATGGCGATGACGATGACGACGACGAGGTGCAGAACTCCGAGCCAGCTGGTACACGCCCAGTGGCGAAGGCAGCCGAGGCAGCCGGCCCATTTCTGGCGCGCGTTTTGCATTTGTGCAGCGATTCATTTGACGGGCGGGCGTGTCACGCCCCCGTGTGTGCCCCTGTGTATGCGTGTGTGTGTGAGTGTGTGTGTGTGTGTGCAGGACGAGCGCTTACGCGTTGCCTGTCACATGTCAAGCCGGAAGTGTGCAAAAATTAACCCAAAAACAACAAAAGGGGCGCAAGCGAGCACAGTCGAGATTCATACGCTCTCTCTCCCTCTCTTTCTCTCTCTTTCTCTCTCTTTCTTGCTGTATCCCTCTCCTGCTCTCCTCCTCTCATTCTACTGCAATTTCGCTGTAATTACGTCTGCGCAGCGGACTCAAGCAGGCCGCGCATAGCGCACCCTTTTGACGCCTGCAACGACAAGGACAACGCACTAATATAATTATAGACCCCGAGCCCGAGCCCCGTTCGCAGCCTAGACCGGCCCCGGCGGAAGCGCTTTCATCACAGCACCCAACTGTAGCCAGGCCCGGATGCCCGACTGCTGCGCCGTCGAGGGTGCCGGAGCTTTGTGCGCCTGCGCGCGCGCTCGCTCTCTCCTGGACAACGGAAATCACAGCCAGCTCCTTGATGGATTGCTGCAGCACTGAGGCCGCCTGCAATGCTGTCGTGGCACATGCCGCATGTGGCCCAATCTCCTGAATCTCTGCCGAATCTTGCAACATATAATTATCAAAACAATGCGCTCGTATCGGTTTTCACGCATCCTGTCGAGACGTCGAGCTAGACCAGCTCCCCTCACCCTGCCCCTGCCGCTCCCTCCTCCTTCCTCTTTCGCAACGCAGCTGCCGGTTTTCAAGTCGTGGGCAGCATTGTTCACCTCGAGAGTCTCCTAGTGCCACCAACTGTTGCCAACTAATTCAATTTGTCGCTGCGAACCTTTATTGCGACTTTGTTCGCCACTCGCAGATTTGCAAAGATTGATTAGCCCGCAGCCAGAGGAGGCCGTGTCAGGCAATGAATGCAGTTGGTCAGCACGTGCTCGCATCCACTCGATAGGGCATGCTCTGTGCCCCTGCGTCTACCTCTGGGCCTCTGCCTCCTCTTTGCAGTTTCAAAATGTCAATACAAAGACTATTTATGCTTAGTTAGATTTCAATTTGAGTATTTAATTATAACACAAGATAAATAAAGATCTACCTAGAGGAATGATAAGCTAAAGCTACAGAACTTTAAGGATAAACGGCAGGAAATCTATTTACAGAGAATTATTAATACAAACCTAACAAATCTTGCAGTCTTAGTTGAACTTTAAAAGAGATCTTAAGTGCATTATAGACTGAGAATGTCTCGACAAAGTGAGCAAAGAATGATATAAACAACAGTCTGTAAAGCTAGTAAGTATGTGTTTAAAGAAGGGGAAAGAAGAGAAGACAGACAATAGTTTATAAATGAAAAATAATCAGTGGACAGTTCTACAATGATTCGCATAACTGGAACAGAAAACAATCTTAAGGATAATGAAACAATAAAAGAAAGAACCTTAAAGAATAATAAAATACTTAAATTTATAAATGAAACTATTCTTTATTTAATAATATTATTTACTCTACTCATGCTGATATATATAATAATAATAATATATTTATAGATTCACATATATTATAACAGAAAACAAACATACAGGCTCTTAAGAACTATATAGATCATTGAGATCATTCTTATTTATGCTAGATGTGACTTCGAGTAAAAGATTGAATTTGAGTCGAGCACAAAGAAAGTAAAAAAGCCATCAAAGTAGCCCCTTTTATAGCAGTTTGCTTGACAATACATTACAAGATATATACGAATCTTTCTTTTCAGTTGGAATTCGCGAATACTAATGCGGGGCAAAGCAAACAGTGCTGTCCATTCAATTAGAGCAGTAGCAGCAAATAAATTTCCATTTATTCACACTTTCAGCTGGGATCGGTGGAATTGGCGAAGTACTCTGTAGTTATGGTAATTCGTGGCTGGGGCGGGGTTCGGTTGATTCGGTTTAATAGATGCGCGTATTCGGGCACAGCGCCGAGTGAAGGACGAGCGGACAAACGGACGGACGGACGGATCTGTGTCCACTGCGGCACGAAGCGAGGCAGCGCAAATTGCTGCCACTTTGTGAGATATCAATGTGGTTCGGTAGCAGCAACAGCAACAGCAGCAGCAGCAACAACAACCAGTTGTTGTTGGCTACAATTTCCACGAATACCGGAGCCTAATAACACAACAAAATGCACTTAATAAGCAACTGCGAATGGCGAACTCAAACTGAATTCCAGCTCAACTGGCGGAGCAAGTGCAGCAGCAGCATCAGTGCGACCAGATGGGGCAAGTGGGGCATGGTGCGGAAGTCATTTGAATGGCGAGGCAACTGGGTGCGCCCAGGCCGGACCGAGCTGCTGCTGCTCCGAGGAGCGGCGTGGCCAATGCGAATGTGCGATGATCGCTTCCTGCCGATAAGATGCACCTAATAATAATTCTCGCGAATCTGCGTGCGGAGCTGGAGTCGCAGAAGCTGCACGGCCAGTGTTGCCCCTTTGGGACATCGGACGGAGTTACCTGCCAGGCAGCCAGAGAACCAGACCAACAGAGAGCCAGCCAGGCAGCTTGCCCGCAGCTTGTAATCACGACCAACGGCAGCGACGACTGTGCAAATTATCATAAAATTTAAATAACAACAAGCAGAGTGCAGCAAAAATACCAAAGAACAATTGCAGCAAGTCGAACTGTGAATGCACTACACGATGCACTGAGAACGGAATGAACGAAATGAAACTGGAGTGTTTTATGAAACAGATCAATGTTGTTGAACAAATAGAAGACATATACAAATATAGAGATGCTAAAAATAAGAAAAGCGTAGTAGATACTTTTTAGCAATAGAAGAAATATACAAATTTATAAGTAGGTATAATATATATATATAATATAAATACATAAGTAGTAAATACATAAGTAAATACGTATTTAGAATGCCTTATTAATAATATAGTGAATCTACAAATATATAGATAGTAGAAAATAGGAAATAGGTCAAGTTACTTTGTGGAACTTTGCGCCAGATTCAGCTATCTTTATATTGTGCAATATATTAAAAGAATTTTTAATATTTTACAGGCATATTTGAGGTTTGCTGTGGCGACAACAAGGTAAACTTTTCAGTGTTGAATAACCACAAATATATAGATAGTAGAAAATAGGAAAATTGGTCAAGTTACTTTGCGCAACTTTGCGCCAGATCCAGCAATCTCTATATTGTGCAATATATTAAAATAATTGTTAATATTTTACAGGTAAATTTAAGGTTTGCTGTAGCGACAACAAGGCAAACTTTTCAGTGTTGAATAACGCCGTTTAATGAATGATCCTAAATGTCAACAATAAAGTTATTACTTATTATACAAAGTACATATGTACATATGTATATCGAATATAGTATATGTATCCATATCATAAGAAAGTCAATGTGCAAAAGGACTGACAAAGTCAACGCATCAATTGCCAGCCGAAAGAAAGCACCGCAATGGCTGCTCGAAGTGTAACAACAGAAGTCGTCGCATCTTACAGATATGAGCAATGCAGAGCACAGAGCACAACCTGCGGAGCCAGAGCCTGAGCCCCAGTCGGAGTCGGAGACCAGAAACCACCACAGCACAACCAGTTTAAGATTTTAAGGGGGGGCAGGGCGGGGCAGGGTCTGCTGTGGCTGTGGCAGGAGGTTTGCATGCCAGCAGCAAATAAAAGGCAACACACGCACAAAATGGTAAACAGCAACAGAAACAGAAAAAAAACTGCAACAGCAACAACAACAACAACAACAAGAAGGCAAAGAGCAGCGCAAGCAACTCGACAGCTTTGGCGGCCATTGCGCTGGCTTCGACGTCAACGGCGGCTGCGCAATGGCGTCGACAGCGACAACTGCAGCTTGCCCTGAGTATGCTAAGTCGCCAAGCCGGCGACGTTGTCTCCCTCTCTCTCTCTCCCTCTGTCTCGCTCGCTCTCTGCTGGCCGAGTCTGCTTGCGTGCCAAGTGGCAATCAGTCACGTTGAAGGCGTTGTCCATTGTTGTCCGCTTTCGCGTTCGCCTTCGCCTTCTCCCTCTCCCCCTCTCCTTCTCCTTTGCCTGCACCTTCTTCTTCGCGCGGGGTCGCTCGCTTTCGACTTCTTCTCTCCAATCGCGAAACACTGCTCACTGTTGCGTTTCAGCTTTTGCCTCTCGCTTGCACTCGTGCCTGCTCTCTCTCTCCCTCTCCCTCTTCCCCCTTTGGCTGTTTATCTAGCACTAGTTCGCTCTCGTTCTCTCCCTCTCTGTCTTCGACGATTGTTGCCATTTTGACTGTAACTGTTGGAAGGCAAACCGAAACCCGAATCCGAATCCGATTCGGAATCCGAAGTCGAAACCGAGCGAGGCCGAAAGCTTTCTGCGCGCAAAATGCGTCACAGCGAGAAAGTCGTCGAGGCAGCGCACACAGAAACAACAACAACACGAGGAAGAAGAAGAAGAAGAACAACAACAGCAGCTCATAATAATAAGCTCAATTATAGCCCCTTCTCTGGTGTGGGAGGGGGGAGGGGTACAGCTCTTCCCGCTCGGCTTATTTAGCTGCCACTTGGCAGTTTCATTTGAATTTCTTATTTCGCTTATTTCGCGTAATTCGCATATTTTTTTTCTGCTTCTTTTGTTTCATTTTTTTGTTGTTTTTGTGCTTCTTTTTTTAATGGGTGTGGCAACCGTTAGTTAGCACTGGCTATGCAGCTAGTCGCCGCTCTAAGTGGCTGCCAAAAGCGAATTGCCAATGCGAGAGGGTATCCACACGCCCTTCATCTTTGTTTGCCTTATTCCATTAGCAGAAACACCTGCAATGATTTATGCTAGAAGTGAAGCCAATGCCTTACATTGGTGTTTGATATGTCATCTATTTCTATTGCCATATTATGTATTATTATGGATTAATGCAATAAAAAACAAAGAAGAATGGTTATCTTCGGAGTGTTGATGGTCCCATACAGTTGCAGGTGTTGGCTTCAATCTCCCCTCGATTGTTCCTATACTCATTACATATAAAGACACATAATCTTAACATATTGCTCAAGGTTTCGTTTAAATTAACTCTATTTGCTGAATATTGTTTACAACTTTTCATAAAAATCTTTCTTTTTAGCTGATTATGAATATGAATAAGTTATAGTTATCAGATTTTAATGCAATTTTGTAATTACATTATTTATATAGACAAATGCAGATGTAGTAAATTTGTTTGCACTATCTTGAAAAACCATAAATATCAACCGATAGTTGGTATAGCAGCTACACGATATATTGGGCGGATCCGTCTTCTTTCAACTGATTTACAGCCTGCAGCAATAACTAACATGTGTGCCAAGCTTCGTCAAAATAGCTTTCAGAGACTTGTTTTCGTTGCAACAGACAGACAGACGAACAGGCAGACAGACAGACAGACAGACAGACAGATGGACAGACAGACAGATGGACAGACAGGCAGGCATAGTTAGATTGAGTTCTCTGTTGATGCTGATTTAGAATATATGTATATACTTAATGGAGTCGGAGATGTCGCTCTCCTAAGGTGCGTTCCAAACTCTCTGAAAGTATAAAAAAACTAAGACTAAGCTAAAGATAGCAATAAGTATTGTATATAGTATAGATTTCTGTAAACTTACTAAACTTATCTGCATAAAGAATAATCTATTTGTATTAGCCTTTTAAAATTAAGAACTGAAATTCCGCCTGGACTGTTCAAAATATACATATAATATTATATATATTTATACATATAATGAAGGGATTCTTATTATTTCATCAATACTTTTGATTAATATAGATATATGTTTTATAGTTAATATTTGAACTACTTAGGAGTGTTAGAATAACAAATAGAGGTTTCAGGCCGTTAGTAAATCATCTTTAGAGCTAGCTAGAATGAAGAATTGTTATTTAAACATATTTCCAATATGGCATTTTTATTAAATGATCTATGTAGTTGCATAATTTAGTTTCTAGAAATATCTCTAAATGTGAATAAATATATATGCAATATTTTCCATTATATTTCAAACATCAAATAAGTGAAGCAACAAGGAAAAGAAAGTAAAGAATCTGTTGAGAATGTTTTCAACTTGTAAGTGAATCCTCTTCAGAGCAATAACAAGTGCTCCACATGTTCTTTCTTCAGCACTTGGCACGACCAGCTTGAGCTTTTTGCAATGAGTAATAAATATATAGTATAGTATTCATATATGATATTCCACATTTCTGGCTTAGTCACCAAGGCATCCCTATTCGACCTATGCCTCTTAAGAACAACTGGCAACTGTATCGAGGGAATACCATTATTATAAGGCAGCTCAAACACTGAGCTCAACAATAATGATGTAGAGCTAAGCTAGAATCATTTCTAAGACCAAAGATGAAGTGGTACTGGACTAGACTGGCCACACTGGACAAACTGGGCGCACTGGGCGGGGAGTGGGCTGGACGGAACTGGAGTCAGCTTTCATTCTGCCGTTCGGTCATTCGGTCTGGCATCGACTGACGCGCAGAGTGTCAATTAAAAGGTGTGGAAAATGTCGACTTAACATGCAAAACAACAATTTAAATTGCCGACTCCACACTTCCCCTCCCCTGTTTGCCTCACACCTTGCTGTGTCCGGCAAGGATGTGTGTGTGTGTGTGTTTAATCATATGTAGGTATGCCCGGGTTGTGGTTCTCTGGTTCGTTTCTGTTTCTGTTTCTGTTATTTTTTGCTCTTTGCCTTTGTGCCTTGGCCATAATTGGGGAATTTCGTTAATGATCATGTAATACACGGGAAATGCGGCTATAACAACGGCCAAATGGCCAAACGGGGGCACAGGGGAGGGGTAGGCAGTTGGGGGTGTGACAAAAGTCAGTAAGAAGAAGCAGAAGAAGAAGCAGCAGAAGCAGCAGCAGTTGAAATTGCATGTGATTTGCAAATTGTTTGACGATTAAGAAAGAGAAGGCGACTTGCAACTGGCCAAGGCTTGGCAAGTTGGCTGGAAAAGCAGCGCCACGCGGCCACTGGCTGCAAAAAGAAAGAAAACCCAAAGGGGAAATGGCGCGCGTGTTTTCCACGAAAGTAATTAAAGCCAGAGTGCGCACAAAATGGCCCCATTTGGGGAATTGGCCCCCGTTTGGAGCTTCTCCTCGCCAGCTCCTGTTTGCTTTTAGTGGGAAAGGCAAAAACGAGCTACCGGGTTTTTGTTTCGTTTCGGGCCACATTACATGGCCAGTGTCAAGTCCCGCTCCCTCCCTCCTCCCCCGGCAGCCCCCACTCTTTGCTCTGTTCAACTGCAGGTCCAACCGGCAAATTCGTTGGCCATTTTAATGGCCATCGTCGTCGTCGTCGTCGTTTGGACTGCGCAGCCAGCTGCCAATTATGGTGCGCTGCTGCTGCTTTTATTTTTTCCTTTTGCTGCTGCGTTTTTTCGTCTCTTTTTTTCGCTTTTCCTTTAGCGCAATAATTTGCCTTGCTACCTCTTCATCTCCCCCTCTCCCTCTCCCCCTCTCTCTCTCTCTCATACTCTTTCTCCATCTTGGCCAACTCTCTTTCCCCGCTGTGCATTAAATGGATTTAATGAATGCGGTCCTATTAACTTTTTTGCTGCCGCTGCTGCTGGTTTTTCTTCCCTACTACCTCCCCCCATCCTTCTCCCTCCTCCCCTCTGTCAATAATAATTGGGTGAGTCGCCAGCGTCGCCATCTGAATTTCAAATTCAACTGCAACTTCAGCCTCAGTCTCAGCTTCAGTTTCTGTTTCGACCTCAGCTTCGACTGCAACTTCAAGTTAATTTTTATTATCGCATTTTTTTGATGTTTCGCAAAAAGGTGAAATGTGCGTTTCCCCACTCCTCCGCCCGCCGCACCAGCAGCGACTGGTTTCGCTCAGTGTACTACGCTGCACGGTCAGTTCGGGCTGCTTGCTTGGCTTACCCTGCGGCTGTTGCTGTTGCTGCTGTAATTGCTTTTCAAAATGGCGACCAAATGGAAATTATGCGCCATTGCCAGCGGCATCGATGCGAGCCAAACACACGACAAGTGCCCAAGTGATCGTGGTGGAGGAGGAGGCCACCAGCAGGGCAGGGGTAAAGAGACAGGAAGACGGAGAAAGAGAAAAGAGTTCTCTGCCCTGCAGTGGAAGTGCTGCCAACTTGCCTAGCACATCATTCATTTGGTAATAGACAATGCAATTGCCAATTAGCTCAGCTCAGAACAGATCAACTCGTCTGCCCAAGTCAACTTCATCATAAATTGTAAGACTCCGGGGAGAAGCAGATCATATAGAGGGAGCAGGTGAACTTTTCTGATCACAGAAGAACTCGATCTTAGTTTTGCATTCAAATATACTGTTTGATTTACTCTATACACTGTATCTTTATTCAGTCACATGTCATCTTGATCTACTTACAAATTACAAATGAACATAGATACTTAGATATATGTATTTATAGATCCAATAGGACCGACTTTGAGCACGCTAATCTTAAACATAGTATACTATACAACGTAGTTTGTTTCAATTTGAAACTGATTATCAATAAAGATATCTACATTCAAGTCATTTCGTTGTTGGCTTGAATATATTGACAGTCTAGATTAAGAGTATACGAAAGTATAGGTAAGAAAATAAATATATACATATGTGTACATATAGACCATGATATCTTTTAAAAGTCTTTTCTTTTTTGATTTGTGTTTTTCAATAAGTCTTTTAAAGAAAGATAACTTATTTGCTTTACTGTTAGATTTATACAGAGTATTGTAAAATCTTAAGTTTATAGAGACTGACCCACCCTGTGCTTAATAAACTTCTGAGTCTGCAGATAGTTCAATGGTAAATAGAAGTGATGTTTGTTTGGTATATATCTATAAAAAAACCTTTGGGTACTTGCAAGTCAAATAAGCTTTTATTTCGGGATACCTCTGCCCTTGTTCCACATCATGGCAACTGTTTCCCATTGGATGCATTATGTAGAAGAAGAAGGATCGCTTGCACTAGACACCACTGTATGCATATCATATGATGATATACACAGATGTACGATCGACATCAGATGTCCACACAGAGAGGGTCATGCAAATTGCAACCGCAGACACGTATCCGCCTCAACGTCCCCCCCATTCCCCTTTCCCTGTCTCTTGTTCTCCCCCCTGTCTGTCTGTCGACTCCTGCCTGGGCTGTTCGCGATCGCGATGTGGTTCCCGTTTGCCGCATCTGCTAGAAAATTACACGTTGCATGAAATAACGAAGAACGAATAATGAATAACGACAAAAAAAAAAAAAAAAGTGGAATAAATTTCGAAGACGGAGAAAAGCAACTATGAATTATTACAAGAACAAGGAGAGCGCGGAGCGGAGCGGAGAATCAAACGGAAATAGCCGATGTCGGAATGGGATGGGATAGACTCGAATGGGATCTTATGGGATGGGATGGGATGGGATGACAAAGGCCCCCGTCAAGGAGTTGCTGCTCCGACAGCAAGGAGGAAGGCAGGAGGCGCCGCACACAAATTGAATCGAATGCCGAAAGGTGCGACAAGCAGAGGCACGAACACACACACACACACACACCACACGTTGCGGGTCATTGTTATTGAAAAAGCTGACACCGGAACGAGACCGATCGGACAGAAATATGCGCATCTATATATATGTTGTATGTATGTGTGTGTGTGTGTGTGTGCAGCACATACATATGTGCGTGTATATGGCATAAAAGGTGGGCGTGGCCCGTTTGACTCCCCTTGCCACACGGTTGAAATGGAAATCGTAATAAACGCAATAATAATCATAAAAAAAAAACGAAACTGGGAAAACAACAATAAAAAAATGCTCTGTGCGTGGAATTGGGAAGCAAAACTACCCCCGACATGGTCACAGGAACTGAGGCAGAGACAGAGCGAGCTGAGACTGAGGCTGAGGCTGCAGCAAACTGCGAGAGAGACTGCGACCCTTTCCACCTTCCCCCTGGCAGCGCTTCCTGGTTGGACTCATAAATGAATTATAAATAGGTGTCTTTGGCTGTCTCTCTCTCTACCTCTCTCCCTTTCTCTCTCACTCCAAATCACTTTCGATCTCTAATGCCCACAACACGTGACCCGAACGAGCCTCACAGCTGCCCATAGCCGGCACAGCCTCTTGCTCTGGCTCCAGTCAGCGATTTCCTCTTGGACCACGCTCAGGTGCCCGCCTTGGCCCTTTGTATTAAGCGATTATCTCCGCGGGACATTAACCAGACCCGGCCAAATTGAGGACGTGTGCTTCGATCGGCTTAATCGGCGCTTGCTCAGCTCAGCTCAGCCCAGGGTGCCCCTACGACGCCCTCAGGCAGCAGGGGTTAACAGACAAGAGGGGGGGGGATAAGGTAGAGCTCACTTGAAGTGCGACGCGGCCTTGTCGCATGGAAATGTCGATCGACATGTCAGCACGAGCAACAGCAACAGCTCGTCGAGATCGTAAACAACGGCAAACTAAGTACTTGCAAAATGGATAAGCATCGCCTCCATACTCGAACATATACACAATTATATTATATTATATCTTATTATATTATATGATAGTTATTAACCAAAAAGATCCCATGAATAAATTGTTGGAGTCGCATATACTTTTGATAGACGGTTTAGGTTGCACTTTTGATAGAATCTGCAGACAAATATAAAGAGATAAAGGCTGGAAATTTGCATGAGATAACTCTGAAACTGAATAGTATAAGGCAGTATATATATAGTATTATTAACAGTATGATATAATTTCTTATTTACACAATTTACATAAGTTAAGCAATAAAATACTTAAAAGGTTTATGAATATTTGCAGTAAATGTATACAGAAAGAGTTGTTTTTAGAACTTTGCAAAGTTCTTTCAAATAACACTTTAATATTCCTGCACTGTTTATGAAGTTAAAATATAGCATATATACACATGTACATACATGTTCTAGAGCAAATATAGGTACGAACAGCGTAAAACAACAGAATGAATGAATTATGACTTATTTTACAAGATTGCATTTCTAGTATCTCTTATTATTGTTATTTAAACATTTTATTATAACTATATTATATTATTGTATTATCTAATAAAAGAATCAATGCTTACATATGGATTACACTTTATAAACACACTAAATTCCTGCAAATTTTCATAATTAATATTCAGCAACTTGAATTTGTCAACTCAGGAAAGTTTGTAGAGAATGCGACAAGGTATTTTAAAATCCAGCAGAAATAAAAATGAAATGCAGCGCAGGCTTCTCTAACATACACAACACATAACCTCAAATAAAGTATTTGATTGTGAGTTAAGATCAATGTGTTATAAAGTGAATGCTCAGTGCGAGGCACGCATAACATAAAACTGGGTTTCGCTTCTCACAATCTGTCTTTAATTTATGAAAATTATATTACTCATGAGATGAGACATGAAGACACACACACACACACAACTGTACGTATATACCATACATATATCATATATGGTGGCCTAGGGGGCTAACCAGTCATAGTCGAGTTGCGTTTGTGACTTCCATTCCATACGAACTTTGCATATTGTTTGTTAATTAGCCTCACTTAATTGCCTTTTATTGCGCCTAATTATCGCGAGCGGACATTGACGAGGCACAGCGAGAGAGAGAGAGAGGAGGCGAAACAGGGGCTGGGCTCCACCTTTGGCCCGCCCGCATGGACATGGCGAACATGTGGCGCATAAATTTTGATGAAGAAGAAAGAAATTTTCGTATATATTCGAATGACTTGGACTGTAATTGCAGCAAATTAACAAGAGGAGGCCTGAGAGCGACGCCACTACTGCTGCCCACGCAATCATCCACCACCCCAACCCCCTTCTCTTGCCATTCCCCGTGGGTCCTCTGGTTATGGTCATAATTATGGCAACGCCTGCCATACAAAATGCTTCTACTTTGTAGTTGTTGCTGCCATTCGGACTCATTATGCATGCGTCGATGCCACGCCCCCACGCCCATGCGCAGGCAGGTGTATGTGAATGTGAATGTGAATGCGAGTGTGAATATGCATATGCCGCTGCGCAGAGAAGATTCAATGAATACAAATGCCTTTTCCAGCTAGTTGCGTCAATTAATGAAAACGTAGCGAGCACAACGCAAAAAACGGAATGTGAAAATGTGCTCAGAGTTTTTCCATAGTTTTTCATATTTTCATATTTTATTGCCTTTAATTATAATGGGAGCAGCAATAGCGAGCGACTGACACGGTTTGTTTTGGACTTTCTTTGCGCTGCCTGCACAAACGAAAGACTTAGGCAACAAACGTGCTCGTGGGCATTTAGCGCCCAAGCTGCAATACAATAGTATAATTGATTTCACAGGCATCTGACTATAGTGCACTATAGTTGCAGTCGTGGCTGCAACTACAGAGTTCGCATATGCTTAAGATCTCTCGAGTGAGTTCTCCACTTTGAAAAGAAACTTACTTGCACTATACCTTGCAGGAGTCATCAATTCAAATAGTATATATAATATAAATTTTATTAAAGAGTATTGGGGCTGTTTATTATAAGCCAACTTCTTTTCATGGTAATTAGTTTATTATAATAATAATGTATATTTTATTGTTAACTTGCTTCACTTTTAATTATATTTTAAACAAACTTGAAAATCTTTTACTTTTATTTGTAAATTATTGCCATTCTTCCTTCTCTTCTATGTCCATTTTTCAAGTTTTTCCTTTCATTATCCATGTAAATGTTTTTATATATTTCACAGTGGAATATTGAGCTTAAGCTATCCGTTTTTACTTTTTTTAAGCCAGAAGAACACGTGAGGAAGAACCTAGCGGCTTGGAGATGCGTCCAGACGTCAGCAGGCAGACCGCAAAAAAAAGAAATAATAAAATGCGCAACACGCGCAAAAAAAAACTGAGAAAAAAAAAACCTGTGAGAAAACGTTTTGCGGTTTAGGGACACAAGCGTGTTACATGGCTCAAGAGCACAACAGTTGGCCAGGCCAAGATCCTTGAGCCTGGCTGCGGTTGTCGCTGCAGAGACAAATGGATTTTTAAATGCCTGCAAACCGCAGACGCGGAGAGAGGAGTCAAACTAGCGTGAAATTACCGACAAGTTTCCTAGCATGCATAGCGACACGATTCACACACATACAGACACACTCTCACACACATTCACGCACACCTTGCACGTACACTCGCTCATAACGGCGCTTTTAATTTGGGCAATAAAGGCGCAGCGGGAATCAATCAAAACCAAATCAAACGATCAATTCGATCGAACGATCAGTTATGCACTAAAACTTCCCCTCCCCCACACCTCTCTCCACTCTCGTGCTGCTTGGCCACTCCATGCTGGCGTATCTGGTTGCGTTTCAGCGCGCAATAAAGCTCGCGGTCGATCCGCTAATTATGCGAAATTACCAACTCCATTGTGGCCATTTCACTAAGCCGGCAAATTGCGTGAACGTGCGTCTGCAAGGCGACCTTGACAGTCAGCAACAACGCGATCTCAGTCAACGGTCACGCGGAGTAAAGGAATTCGCTTAAATTCCAAGCGATCTGTTAGATTATTGCAATGGATTCAGAGAAATCGAATTACAACCTGTTTAAATCAGCTAAAACAGGTTAACGGCAACGTTAAGCAAGTGAAAGCAACCCTTTCGTAATACATTTCATTATCTCATCGATTTGATTTTATTTACTGAAAAGTGTTAATTTGTACAGTAATATTCCCATCTATATCCGCTTTTAACTTACATAGCTTAGCATTACTGAATTCGCAAATATATCCCTAATATTTTTAATATTTCATACCTTTATCTCTTGGGCATTAAGTCATTATACATTCCACAATTGTTTTTCCGCACAACCCGCACAATTTAAAACGCGCGCCAAGGGGCGCCCTCCATTGCCCAGAGCGTAAACTAACGACCAGCGCATAGCGTAACACAAAGCTGACTGCTATGCATGCAAGCGCGCCACCACGACAACGAACTCATATTGTTTTCACCAAATTGCCGCAGGCGGCGCTGTGCTGACAGCTGTTCAGCTGTTTTCTCATTCTCTCTCCCTTCGCTCTTTCTTTCAACGAGGTGGTCGCCGTCAACAGACGTGCTACAACTTGTATTATTTCTTGACCGGCTGCATTAATAAATGTAAATAGCAGCGAAACATTTCAATTATTACAAAAAAATATTAAATAACTATTTATATTGCAGTTGAACTTTGCAGTCAGTGCCAGAAGCAGCGCGCAGACAGCTTGCAGGTCAGTGCAAATGCCGCAGACCGGAGTCATTGAGGTTATGTCGAACGCTGTTGTGGCCAAAAATGGAAAAAAAAAGCAACAAACACACACACACACGCAAACAAAACATACATATGTATGTCAGCATATTTACATATATATGTTTGTGTCTTTTGAACAGAAACAACAAATAACAACAACAACAGAGAGTCAACAACAGTCGTCGATATGCCACCTAAGAAGCACGAGGAACCGGAGCGCAAGCCGCTGATCGGACGCATTGGCACCAATCTTCGCATCGGCATCGTGGGCGTGCCCAATGTGGGCAAGTCGACGTTCTTCAATGTGCTGACCCAGAGCGCCGCGCCGGCCGAGAATTTCCCCTTCTGCACCATTAAGCCCAATGAGAATAAGTATTCCAATTACCATCGGCTGCCGCTGGCCACCAGGCCACCAATTTACCAGGCCTGTCCTAATAATTGTAATCATGCGCAGCATTTGAACTTTTTGCTGTTCCCTCTTGGCCTGTTGCCAGTTGCCTGCCCCCGAACCGCTTCTAACTTGGCTCTGCCGTCGCAAAGGCGTGTCCCCATCCGAGGCTCGGCAATTTTGCCGGATCTAGTTGCAGGCACAGATTGCAGTCGCGCATCGCCAGTCCAGCAGCTGCCGATGCTGCTGGTGCTGGTGCTGCTGCCTTCGTATGCAAATTGCGCCCGGTTCGTTTAATTTGAGCGACTTCATTTTGCCAGGCATCGATTGCCTGTGACGCGGCGGACACTCGGCGGACTTGGCTATGGCTCGCGGGATCGGTGATTGTACAAAATTATAGAAAATTGCAATGATTGGCAATGTGGCCAAGGCGCTGCCGGCTGCGGTTCCTGCCCCCAAACCAATCACAATTCCAAGCTAACATGCATCTCTCTCTCTTTCTCCCTCTCTGTTTGTCTCTCTCTTTCCCGCTCATTCGCTGCGTTGCTCTTTCGCACTTGCCCTCTGTTTGCCTTACCCGCACGTCGCGTGCCTGTGCCCGACGAGCGTTTCGACTACCTTGTGGAGTTCCACAAGCCAGCCAGGTGAGTGGTGTGCATTGCGTGCCAAATCGGAGTGTTAACAATCTTCATCTCTCTCTCGCTCTCCTTGCAGCGTGGTGCCCGCATACCTCAATGTGGTCGACATTGCCGGCCTTGTCAAGGGCGCCGCCGAGGGACAGGGCCTGGGCAATGACTTTCTTTCGCACATCAGCGCTTGTGATAGCATTTTCCATTTGTGTCGTGCCTTCGAGGATCCCGATGTGACGCATGTGGAGGGCGAGGTGGATCCCGTGCGTGATCTTGAGATCATTGCAGAGGAGCTGCGTCTCAAGGACGAGGAGAACCTGATGAAGGCCCTCGACAAGCTGGAAAAAGTTGTGGCGCGAGGCGGCGACAAGAAGCTGAAACCGGAATACGATTCGATGGTGAAGATCAAGGAGATCTTGGTCGACCAGAAGCGTCAATTGCGTTTTGAAGATTGGAATGCCCACGATGTAAGTGATCTTCTCTCTCTCTCTCTCTCTCTTACACTCATTTGTTTTTACTTTTTGTGCTGCAGATCGAGGCACTGAACAAGTATTTGTTCCTGACCTCCAAACCGGTCATCTATCTGGTGAATCTGTCGGACAAGGACTTCATTCGCAAGAAGAACAAGTGGCTGCCCAAGATCAAGGAGTGGATCGACAAGAACGACCCGGGTGCACTGCTCATCCCCTTCTCGGGTGCCTTCGAGCAGCAGCTGAGCGAGAAGGACGATTTGGAGCGCAAGGCCTTCGAGACAGAGACGAAATGCAAGAGCATGCTGGACAAGATCATTGTGACCGGCTACAAGGCGCTGCAGCTGGAATACTTCTTCACGGCTGGACCGGATGAGGTCAAGGCCTGGACCATTCTTAAGGGCACCAAGGCGCCACAGGCCGCCGGACGCATTCACACGGATTTCGAGAAGGGTTTCATTATGGCCGAAGTAATGCACTTCGAGGACTTCAAGGCCGAGGGCAGCGAAGTGGCAGCCAAGGCGGCTGGCAAGTACCGTCAGCAGGGACGCAACTACACCGTGGAGGATGGCGACATCATCTTCTTCAAGTTCAACGCCGGCGCCGGCTTGAAGGATGCCAAGAAGAAATGATACCACCTCATTGCCTACATCATTATGTGCACCATTCTGTACATGAATTTAATTTTATACTCTCAACTGTTTCACTTTGCTTGATTCGACCTTCAAATGACCCCGCACCACGCACCGCGGTGCACCTGTCCCAGGACTAAATGCATTTGATTCTTTTGTATGCTAAACTGAACCCAGTGACTCTTATTTCATGGCACCCAGGGAGGACAACTTGTGGGCGCATGAGCACAACTGGCATATTATTTATTATCTATAAAACCTGTAGTGCATCTATTAGTACATCATACTGAATTGGCGCTGCTTCTTTGTTTACTTTCCACACAAGATCTGGATATACATATATTTTGTATCAAACATGGACAAACTAGCTTCTTGAGTCCTGCATAAATTGATGAAACTCGGCTTTAACCATGTTTAGAATGAATATATGCATATATCACGCTGTACTTTGTATATCCATTTAGATATATACATTGTACCCATGGGGTAGAGTATTAAAGCTGTAAGGTAGCAGCTCCGACTCCATAAAGTATATATATTTTGATTGACATCAACAGCCGAGAGTAGAACTAGAATGTTTATATATCTTGTGTTTAATATTTTTTCTAAACATACATATACGATATTTAATCAAGTACATATGTATATGTATACACAACAGTCGAGCACACTCGACTTGCTTTTTTTAAATACTTGTGGAGTAAATTGTGTTGCATTTGTCCTGTTTGAACGAGTTTCCTCTCCTGGGAGCTTTGGGTTTGTATCTAGATTTCTATGGTAAACATATTTGTGTTCCCAACACCGAATTGTTAAATCCACTGAGTTAGTTGCCATCAAGTTGAATCGAGATTATTTATAAAACATAGCACAACGCCATCTAGCGTTTGCCATTTGCAGGCAGCGGCGACGACAGCGCAGTGTTGTAAAATACAAATGTTTTTCGATAGAAAAAAGTGGCAACCTTGAAGCAAAAATCCATTATCTGTTGATGGATCCTTAAAGATCTTGTCAAAATAAGACGAAATTTGTATTATATAAGAAACCGATCAAGCATTAGCCTTAATTGACAGACAGAACATAATCATACTTAAATTCATTCATTCAACATATTTCCTTTATTATTATAAAACCTAGACAACACAGATCACCAAAATCTTCGGACTGTACTAGATCTGTGACAGTGCTTCCTGGCAATTAAGGCACTTTGTTAAATTTTTCCTAGAATCCGAGTTTCTATAACGGAACGTAAATAAAACCAGTTGATGCAGGGTACTGGCAATGCTGATGCCTGCAACTTGCTGCCTGCAGTTTGAGTGTTTTCCTCGAAAATAACGTTTCGCAACTGATGACTCCACTTTGCCGGCCAACTTGGAATGCCAACAAAGTTTTTAATCATCTTGCCGCAGAAACTAAGACATTAAACACCTGTGCGGGACGGAGGGGGGGGATGAAAGAAAGGTGGAAGCTGAGACTGAGATGGAGACCAGTTCACGCAGAAGCCGCAAAGCCGCAAGGTGAGCGGGAAGCGGCTGCTGTGTAAATGCAGCTGTAAAGCGCACAAGATGCGTGTGGCAACTGTTTGTGGGTAGAGTGAAGAGGAATAGAGAATACGAAGAGGATACAAGGGGGTAAGGGGAGGGGTACACACATTCGTCTGTCTATTCTCGCAAGCAAGTTCTTAAGCACATAATTTGGTTTACCACATTGCCAAACAGACGCCCCCCAGAAAGCACGCACCAGCTACCGCTGTCCATCTCTTTCGCACTCATTCGACACACGCACACGCACGCACACACGCACACAAATGCATCCTCTCCATGCACTCGCTTTGTGGATGCTGCTCTTCTTGCGATGTTAATCTTTTTGCCTAAGAAAGTTTTCTTTCCACAGTGGTGCCGCACAGTCGTGTACCATACAAACTTTTGCAATTAACTCTGATCGAAATTCAATGCGGTTATTTGAAATCTTTAAGATTGATATATTGTTAAATATATAGAAATGTATTGTCATTAAGAGTGTGAGCATAGGAACAGTGTTCAATGAGTTATAAATAAGAGAATGGCTAAAGGACTTTGTGATGTATTGTATTAAATTATTATATTATTATTTACATAAAGAGAAATACAATAATATTGAAATGTTATTCAAATGATAACATGCAAGTTTAGAGTTTTATACATAACTGTGTATGAAATCTACAGTAAATTGGGTAAAAACAGCATATTACATTTCAAGAGAATTAAGTAATTATCAACGAGTTATGGCAGGCGTATCCATCCACATGCACACTGTCTGTTCCAAGTAGTTTCTTTCGAGCTTGTTTACCTTTGCAAGTGTTTCAATTAGGCGCAATTACAGCGAAATTGCGTACACTTTTCAATCGACCGTCGACCACGGTGCCAGAACTGCATCCTTTTGCACTGACGGCCAAAAGTTTCGCATGTGGCCCAAAACAAGCCAACTTTTCATATGAAATGTGCCAAATTACACACCCGCACAAGATGCATGTGCCTGTGTATGTGCGTGTGTAGGCATGCATGTTCGGGCACACACACATACACATATGCAGAGACGCACACAGGCGTGTGCAAACAGCAAAACACAAGCCGATAAAAATATTTTGAATGTTTTATTAGCTCGGCACACAGGCGAAGTGCGGATGTAGGGGGAGGAGGAGGAGAAGAAGACACAAAAAGCGAAAAGGAAGCAAGAATGCAATTGACGTACAGTCCCTGCAGTTAATTAAAGTGTAATGCCTGCTAGCCTTTACATGTGTGCATATGCCTGTGTGTGTGTGAGTGTTTGCCCGTGTGTGTGTGTATACATGTGTGTGTGTGTACTCTCGTGTGTTTGTGAGTTTGTGGGCTCGGCCAACGTTGACAAGGCCATCAAAGGCGCATGAAATATGGCCACTAAGCTGAGCGCAGCAAAATGGCCATAAGCAAAAGAGCAAAAGAGGCAAAATGCCCCACGGCCGTCAACAAAGGAGCTAACACAAATCATAAAGGACATAAAAAACGCAAATGTGAGCAGAGCTGCCAGATCGATGAGCCAATACACTAACAATGGCTAACTCCAATGCAGTTCCTCGATCGTGCGTTCCACAAGTCTACATAACAATGAAAAATAACTGTTCTATTCAAATTCCACACTCTATGCAACACACATTTTGTTTCTTTCAATTTAGTGCAATTTAAACAGGCAAATTATACTCAAATGAATACAATGAAAATCAACAAATCGTGGCAACAACCACAGCGAACTAAGAGAACCAATTAGTTTGCACGTGAAATGAACTAATTTCATTGGTGAAGCTGCCATAAGCTCGCTGCTATGCATATTTAATATGCAATGCATGTTCGGTTTAGTTCGATATGCGTGCACCAGAGTGCGTTTCTTTTCTCATGCGATTCAGCTTAAAAGTTTGATCGACTATCGATTGCCTAAACGGAAATGATCGACAGTTGGCAATTTACTTGGACAAACATTTATTGCGGATAGGGATGTCGCAAAGCTTGTGGCAAAGCGCAAATGCCTGTCTAACGTTACAAAGAGCAGGCAACGCTGGCAGTGCAGCGTCGCTTTGTTTGCTTGCCTTGCCGTTTGTCAGGCGGCATTCATACACTCAATTCAAAAATTCATTCAATTCAATTGAAAAATGGCGTTGAATATTTGACGTATGGCAAGGCAAGTGAGCAAGTGGGCGTGTCAGGGGGGGAGGGCGTGCCAAAGAGGCAGAGGGAGATAGCATCAGCTGTCACTTGCAGAGTGTCGCCATAGTTGGTCGAGGGAGGGGTAGTCAGGCGGGGGGAAGAGGGATGGGGCGCTACTCAGAATAGGAGTTAGAGTCAGGGTCGACGTTGACGTTGACGTGGACTGCGGCGTCAACGTCGTCATCGTTGGTGGCCAGCAAAGCGTTAAAAATGACTGTCATAAATTAATGAGGGAAGCCCGATCAAGTGACGCATTGAAATTGAATTGAATTTCGCTGAATTGCATTCATTATTCATTTACAGCTGCTTTGGCAGCGCCACCAGCAGCAGCAGAGGCAGCAACTTCTTCATCTTCTTCTTCTTCTTCTTGACTTTGGCCACGCTTTTTGACTGCACTTTCTGGTTCCCCTTCTTCTTTTTGCTCTTCGTCTCCTTCTCCGACTTCGTCTCTCATTTTAATTGCGTGCAAAAAGTGCATTGCACTGTAAGCAAAAACAGAATCGACGGGATAAACGCTTCAACCTAATAACCCGCTTGCCCACTGCCACGCCTCCCGCCCCTTCACCTGCCACGCCATGCCAAATCCCAAATCCCAATCTGGGCATAAACGTGACAATAATATAAATCAGTAGCTTGCCTCGCCATCGTCTCCATCGATGCTCGACGCTCCTGATCATCATCCTGTCTCCTTCAGCCTCCCTGCGCCCTCCTCCTCCCTCATCGTAACCATTTAACTTAATGCCACATGCGGCGACAGCGTAAAACGTTTTGAGTCTGGGATTAGGGGACACTGGCGCAGCCAGAGGATGCACGACGTGCCATGAGGAGGAGAGGGGGTCGATAAGTGCAGTTGCCATTGAAATAATTTGAGCAGCGGACGCGGAAACGTGTTGTTCGTGAAAATAAATCGTGTAATTGTTTTGCCAGCTGGCAAAACATTTTAACAGCTAATTAAGGATCTGCGTCTCGCCATGTACCTGTACAAGGTTGGGCAGAGCAGAGAGTTGCCATGTTCTTGCTAGCCTTGCAGATACCCTGCAATTGTGTTGAAGTTATCTAGCAGTCTCTACAATTGCAATGAAGTACCTAATGTAAGTGCAAGTTCTTGTAGGATACAGTTACAAATGTGATGTTATATTAGGTGTACCATATACCTATATATGTACATACGTATATCTATATGTGATGTAGTGCGTCTACTTCTATATGTATCTTATATAGAACCATAAAGGCACCTTTTAGCAACCCTATTTGCTAGAGATTTACTTTGTATATTGGAGCATTTTTACACTAACTTTATTTTTATAAAATATATGTATGTTACACATAAATGATTAAATAAGTTACAGGTGACAATAAAGAAAATAAGGTGAGCTTCTTGCCTCTACTCGTAAGATAGCATAATCCTTCATTTGTATATATTAGTTAAGGCACTTTATCCATATTTTTTTAAGCCAAACATTAGGTTAAGTTTAGATGATACTGAACGATTCTTATTGACTAAAATAATAATAAAATAAATAACCCACTTAAAGCGTCTTGCCGCAAAGTATGCAGAGAAAATGTTTAATCCTCTACGACTAGTGATCAGAAAAGGGTACACAGACTATGTGCAAAAATATGTAACAGACAGAAGGAGGCCTGGTAGACCACACAAAGTATTTAAGTATGTTTGTCATAAGCATAGTTGATTAAGTCATGTCCGTCTGTCTGTCTGTAAGAACACACAGATCTCTGTTATTGAAAAAGCTAAAGATACAAAACGTATCACGAAGACTCCTATACAAGTATACCATATGCAGTTAAATTATATTATTGATTGTAGGTACCACACTCACTGCTCTCGCAATTCCATAGTTCCACAAACTTTACATTATATTTGTATGCAACGTAGTATGTTATAGTATGTGATAGCTAAACAATGGCATATATGATAGTGGACGGGTAGTGACTATAATATGTATATATTTCCCATGTTTTCATTGAGGTTATAATGTGTTTATAATGGTCTTTCTTCAATGAAGGAAGGGTATTACACTGTCGGACACGCTCGACTGCAACAGTTCCCTGTATACTTGTATTTATTGCTCACACACATGTGCGTTTGCTTGTGTGATATATATAACAGGAAATTAAAAATACATGCAGCGTTTGGTGCTGCCTACTTTTTGGTGAGGTCTTCTCTGGCTGTGCCTGCAACTGCAACTGGTAGCCAAGCAACAGTTGCAGATGAAGCTAGAGAAAGTCGACTTTGTCAGGCTCTGTTTGTCTTGTTTTTGAGCTGGCCACATTATTATGATGTGCGCTGTGCAAGTGTCGCAAGTGGGAGTACCTGAATGAGTGCCCCTATCTGCTTGTCTCTCCCTCTTTCTCTTGGTATCTCTCTCTCCGTCTTTACGGGGTCACGAGTTTTCATCAGCCTGCAACGGCAAATGATGACGCTGCTGATGCGCTTTTTGTTTTCGGCTGTTCAGCCCCTGCCACGCCTCCCTGCCTTCACTCTCATCTGCTCCTTGTTGGCTCAATGGTGCGCAGCGTTGACACTGACACCGGAAATGAACACATTTTCCGGCGTACGTGTGTCTGTCTGCCTGCCTGTCTGCTCGTCTGTTTGTCTGCTCGTCTGTCCGTCTCTTTGTCTCTCTGTCATTCTGTCTGCCTGCCCGCCTGCCTGTTCGTTTGTTTCTGTGTGCCATGTGGCATATTGCTTAATGCATTGTTTTCCACTTCGAACCTTGTGGCACACTTTCGGGCGATTTGTTTATCCCGCACTGCACTCCCGCGATTTCCCCCGCGGCGCCTCCGCTTGCCCAGCTGCCCCACTGGCCCGCTGCACTCGAATTTAATTACTCGGCAGCACGCACGCTGCACGCCGCACGGCGAAGGCGCCCAGCGAGTAATGCCAGCGAGGCCCACCTACGGGACGCCCTTTAAGGTGTTAATGAGATTGCTTCGCTGTCCCACGATGTGCACAAGGAGGGGAAGTGAGCGAGGAGGGGAGAGGGTAGGCACAGCCCCACAATGTGCCACAATGTGTGGCGACAGGCAGGCCAGGAGCTTTCCCCAAACTCGGACACACAAACTATCATCTGCACCATGCATGTTGCATGTTGCCGCTTCAGCATCAGCAGCAACTGCATTTACACCTGCGGTCATAATTATAGTTACAGCTGTCGACTGGCGGCAGAGCGCGTTGCGGCCACGGCTGCCGGCCCCAAATGCATTTGTTGCATTGCAACAAATTACGTGCAACATAGTCGCAACTATCGAATCCAAGTGAACTACTTCATTGTTAAAAGGGGAAGCGGTTTCCCTAGTTCTCCTAGTCCCCCTATTCATTGAAGAGTATTATAACATATTTATCATATCTATCATATCTATCATATCTATCATATCTATCATATCTATCATATCTATCATATCTATCATATCTATCATATCTATTATATCTATCATATCTATCATATCTATCATATCTATCATATCTATCATATCTATCATATCTATCATATCTATTATATCTATTATATCTATCATATCTATCATATCTATCATATCTATCATATCTATCATATCTATCATATCTATCATATCTATCATATCTATCATATCTATCATATCTATCATATCTATCATATCTATCATATCTATCATATCTATCATATCTATCATATCTATCATATCTATCATATCTATCATATCTATCATATCTATCATATCTATCATATCTATCATATCTATCATATCTATCATATCTATCATATCTATCATATCTATCATATCTATCATATCTATCATATCTATCATATCTATCATATCTATCATATCTATCATATCTATCATATCTATCATATCTATCATATCTATCATATCTATCATATCTATCATATCTATCATATCTATCATATCTATCATATCTATCATATCTATCATATCTATCATATCTATCATATCTATCATATCTATCATATCTATCATATCTATCATATCTTATCATATCTATCATATCTATCATATCTATCATATCTATCATATCTATCATATCTATCATATCTATCATATCTATCTATCTATCATATCTATCATATCTATCATATCTATCATATCTATCATATCTATCATATCTATCATATCTATCATATCTATCATATCTATCATATCTATCATATCTATCATATCTATCATATCTATCATATCTATCATATCTATCATATCTATCATATCTATCATATCTATCATATCTATCATATCTATCATATCTATCATAGCTATCATATCTGTCATATCTATAATATCTTTCATATCTGTCATATCTATTCAGCTGAGACATCTCAGGTAGCAGCTCGAGATACTTACGCGATCTCTGGCGTGGCTAATGTGGAGCCAATTGAGGCTTTGCATGCTTGACTGCCTCATCGATGCGGCCGATGGACTGAGCCCTCTCAGCGACTCGTTAGCCAGCTTGGCAGTAGCATGTGTGTGTGTGTGTGTGGGTGTGTGTGGGTGGGTGTGTATGTAGCTGTGCACATGAGAGAAAAGTTATTTATGACAGGCTCCCCTGGCATCCATATGCCTGATTTATGGCTGTTATTGAAAATTTTCGGAGTGCAGCTTTTAATTATGAGGCCTCTCTACGGTGCGGTAGCTGAAACTCTCACGGCATACTCCCGCTTCGGCGCCTGCTGTTCCTGTTGCTCCTGCAGGAACCGCAAGCTGCTGTTCGAAATGGATTAAAGTATTTATTTGCTGTTACAAAGCTGCAAATAAAAGAAATGAAGTGCCACAGAAAGGTAGCTCAACTGCAAGATACCCAGTAGTAGCACTGTCCCTTCAAAATGCTGAACATGATGTTTTAATTTTCACAGAATGCTTTAAATATTAAGCTAATGTTATAAGTTTGTAACATATATAGAGTCTGAATGATTGGTCGATTATTTCATTACATTATTTGATACTTAATAAATGGGATTAGTGCTATACAAAAGTTTGTATATGCAAGTTAAGTAAAGCTTTACAACCATTTCTGTATTACACACTCTACACTATGTAGCTCGTCTATTTTACTGCCTATCTTTATGAAAATTTGTGGATCGATAGACAATACTGTTTTCTCAGTTATCGAAATGCTCCATAATTTTGCAATACTTTCCCTTTAACTTTTGTGGATCGATAGATAATACCGTAGGCGGACTGTAAACAGCAAATCTAATATTTTTAGGTATCCACTCTGCATTCTCAGCCAAGATTATCAATCTGCAGCTTGTATTCTAAATCACATGTCAAGTGAATCTTAAATACCCGCTGATCATGTACTGCTGGGTATTCAAAGTGACCGAAACTGCAGAAATGGTTGCCAAAAACGATGTCACTCCTGAGAGATGGCGAAAAGCGAAATAAAACGAAGGTGTCGTCGGTTGCGCTGGTTGAGTTAGTTGATAGTGTTGAGTTCACAGTGGGAGAAGTGTTCCATGATGAAGAAGGGGTGGGGGGGACAAACATATGTTTTAACTTGCCGGAAATTAAACGCAAAACAGCGTGGCAAAAAAACGTGGCCAAAAATAAGGATGGATACGAAATGCATCGAAGGCTGCCGCGCAGCCCCCAAAGCGACACGTTACATGGCAAAGCACGCGTCATTGCATCGTCGCGGATACTGAAAGAGGTGAAAGAGGGGCGTGCCGGGGTTGGGAAGGGAAAGAGTGTGTGGGAGGTTGAGAGAAAATAACGGCAGGGAGCTGTGTGACATGCATGGCGCAAGTGTTTTAACACAATTTAATATGACCCGCCGACTATGACGACGATGAGGATGACGATGAGGACGATGGCGACGAGAAAGACGGAGACGATGAAGGCACGGCAAAGACAACTTTCTGCTGTGATGACATGCGCCAGAACTGGAGATAATATGGCTGCATGAGAACGAGGCGGGAACAAGCCCAGCCGGCTATGATGGGGATGCAGAGCAACGTCGACGATGGCGACCAGGATGGTGCCTGCCGTTGATAATACGAAGGAACTCTTATACTGTAATGTCGGGTCTCTCCAGGAGGAGGATGCGCGCACTAGCGACTTTATTAAATCATAAGGCGTCAGCTGCCGCCGTCTGGCGTTCGCATTAGGAACTGGGCGGGACAGACGGAATGGGGGACAGATGGGGGGTTGCAAGTCTGGTGCCGAAAAGAAACACAAACTCATATGTATGACAGACGGGCGCAAACGTGAACGTGCACGTATAGCCCCGTAATGCTAGACTATCAAATCACCCTTTCGGCGGTCTGCCGATGAATGGAAATCGTTTTTTTAAACTATCTTATGCTCATGTCTGTGTGTGTAATTGTGTGTAAGTGTGTGTTTTTCCAGCTATAAACGAGTTTGTTGCGGATAGCCAGGTCCCTTTTGCTAGAAGTGAAACTGAGGAGATCCATTTCTGTTTTTGCGCCTTGCGACAAGATGAGAAGCTTCAAGTTTATACAGAGTGATGGAAATGAATACAACATGTGTCGTGAGAACTTTCAGCTACTCAAGCATTGCTTAGATGTTTATCTGAATAAAGGAATAGGTAACTATATCAAATAATACTTCTTCTATCATGACATTTTTTTATTCAAAGTGAAACTATAGAAGAGTTAAGTAGAACAAGGTATTCAGTCATTTCAGCTTACAAAGTCTCCTCTTTGGAACGCCTCTAACCTCTCGGGTGTGTGTTTGAGTGTGTGTGTGTGTCGACAGTAACCGTTACCAACAGTGTATACACATTTCCATAAAGAATTACCTGCGGGGTATTCTGCAAAACGTTGTGTGTACATTGTAAATAAAGAATGCACCCCGTTCCCGTAGTATGTTCTTTTTTTACCCCCATCTTCTTATTGCCGTGTGATGCGACGCTTCGAACGTGGACAGCAACAACAGCAACGGAGCAGCGGCAGCTGTGCGACAGGAAAAGGAGCAGCTCCTCCGCTCGACTGGGTCGGGTCGAGTCGAGTTGTCACGTCGAAGTGCTGCCAAAAGTATTTTTTGAGAGAACTGGGAAAGAAGTTGCAAATGAAAATAAAAATATAATTATATGTGCCATGATATGATATGAGAGCACAAATATAGGCGAAGATCGTAAACATATTAAGCACATATCAAGCCAGACGGCAAATGCAATAGTTTTCTAGCTGGTTTTTGATGGGAAAATGGCTAAGTTGGCAATGGCAATGTGACTAGTTGAATAATAATATAATATATAGACATACATATTTATAATATAATATGTAAATTATATATATAAAATAAATATATATATTTCAATAATAATATTTAAATGTTGCCAAATGCCGCCAAACACTGTGAGAATGGCAACTCTCCAAGGTGTGTTGGCTATCAATACAAAGCTGCCTGCTGTGAATGAAATACCAAAGGTAGCATTCCCGCAATGGATGGCAGAAAATAGGGTTAATATATAATAATATAGAATATAATAATATAGAAAATATATAATATAGAAAATAGAGTATCTTCCTTGAAATGAAAAGAAAATCCTTAGACTTTGGCGAACTGCTCGTTCACAAAGGCGTGAGATGTAATTGAAGCTTATGAATGTTTTGTGCTTAAGCAAGGGCAAAATGAGTGAGGGAGAAGGAGAGCAGAGAGAGGTAAATAAAGCAAGGTGAGCTTAGACACCTGTGTAGCGGGCTTTACGGTACTTATGCAACTTTCGAAAAGGGGTTGATGCCTAAGCTGCGACACGAACTGCAGCTGCTTAAGGGTGTCTTAACATTCGGACACTACATGAAACTGAGAGATAAAATACATATCAATCTTGTTGTATTCCACATTGAATTCAATTAGAATAAGAAGGCGAGAGAAGTTCTTCTACGAAAAATAAGTTTCCCTTCTCTTTTTCACTCTTTAAATAGTTCGATCTGAAATAAACTTGGCTAATGTCCAAGAAGGACTCTATAAATCTCCGAAACGAATAAAAGAATATGACTATATTCAGTGGACTTCGATTTATTGACTATTGAATTGGATATTCCGTGACCTTCGACCTGTTGCACACATTGCTCCTTCTCTTTCTCTCTCTCATTCGTTCAATAAAGTGTTGCGACAACATTCCAGTAATAATTCTGACTTCCTGTGCTCTCTCTTTCTCTCTCTCTTTCTTGCCGTGCAGGATTTATATTGCAATTTGCCAAGTTATATTGTAAAAGTAATAAATTGTCTCCTGCTAACTTGAGTAATGTGCGTGTGCATGTGTGTGAGCAGGACAGAGAGACAGAGAGAGAGAGAAAGAGAGAGGGGAATGTTTATGTGTATTTTGTGTGGCTTCTGCTCCGTTTACATTAGGCGCGAAGGCGACACAATTATTATCCAACGTCCGTGGCGGCGTTTCCTGCCCACCAAAGCGCCGTGGAAGCGCAACTTTTAAATAAACTTTCATAATTTTGCATACTTGAGATAACAAATTGCATGCTGCAAGTTGTTTCCTCTCTCTCTCTCTCACTTTATATCTATCTCTCTCCCTCTCTCACCCTCTCTCTCTGCCCCGCCGCGATTTGCGTGCTGTGCATTTGTTGTATTTCTCGCCTAACTGGAAAACTTTAAATTAGATTGTTTTCTTGGACGCTGGCCGTCTTTTTCGGTGCAGCGTATACTACTTCTATATTTATGGAGTAAACACACACAGACACACACACAGACATACCTAGAGCATGAAGTGAACAATGTTAATCAACTTGGCTCAGACAGTGGCCAGACGAAACGAGACGAGGAGGCACTTCAAGCGATTGCGGCGTCAATGGCACATCGAGAGTGAATTGCGATTTGCTTGGCGGATTTTATTGTGAACCTCTCAAGCGTTGCGTAGCAGTCAGCTTGGCGACGTGCACTCTTGCGTGGCATGGCAGCGAGGCGGCGATCGACTGTCGCTTTATGATGATGTTCGGGGCGAATGGTCAAATTTAGTGTGTGATGTTTCAGATCGATTGCTTATCGATAGAAAATTGAACTGAATTAAAGTAAAAATTCAACAACCTTAAAGTAATTAACAAAGGTGCTTAATTCCCACAAATAAGAAGAAGAAGAACTGTCGTTGGTAAATCAAGTAATCTCGAACAATCTTGAACGCGACGTCTGAAACAATGCCAAAGGCATTGTCTGTGTTTGAATTTGAGCAGGGATAGAATGGAGAGAGGGTGACTAGAAGGCGCCTGACCACACTGAAACTTTGGAACCGACACTGCAGCAAAAGTGGCAGCGACATTGGCTTTGCATTTCATCGATGCATGCAAGTCAATAGACTGGCGAGTGAGATAGCAGCGCTATGTGTGTGTGTGTGTGGGTGTGTGCCACATAAAGCCTAAGCATATGTCTTAATTTCTGACCAAACTTTCGGCATCGACATCGACATCGGCATCGAAAATTCAACACAGCTCGCCTGTCCCTGCTCGGCTGGGTCCACCACGTCGTGGCATCGCTCCATATTCGTATCTTGCCATGATTCCTTCATTCCTTGGTGCTGCCTCTGCTGCTACTGCTGCTGCCCTCTGTTGTTGTTAGTGTTCGAAATAAACTTTAATGAGTTTTCTGCTTTTCAGCCACAAAAACCACTTAACCGGCACATATGCATGTAGCTGGTGTTGGCTGCTGCTGCTGCTGCCGCCACTACTGCCGCTGCTGTTACTGCTGCAGAAACTTTAGCCGGCAAAGCCAACAAATTCTGGCCGAAAATTCCGGGCGCCAAGTCAACGTTCCATGCGGATGCGAGAGTAAACTTACCTAGTAGGAGAGCATACAAACATGCGGGCTATATAAATATATGCCATATAACATATACCCTCCTCTATATGCAGACATACATATATATATATATATATATATCTATATATGTTCCTATATAGTTGCCATGTTGGCTAGCACAAAAAATGTTGCTCAAATTTTGAGAGCATGTAAATTTTCAGACCTGGCCAGAGAAAGAGAGGAATGAAGAGAGAGGGGAAAAGGGAGAGAGAAAGAGAGTGGGAGAGAAAGAGAGAGAGAGGGAGTTGGAGGAAGAGGTTTCGGCATGCCTAGCTAGAGGTAGAGGGGACTGTCGCAGGGGGCAGGGGCTACCGAGACCGACATTTATGGCCGGCAAATTTTTCGCTTAGTGGTAACCAATCAACTGTGGCAAGGCAATGGCTCATGCTGTTCCTGCCACTGCTCCTGCTACTGCTCGTGCTACTGCTGGCAGGTTGCTCTAAAGTCTTGGCAACGCCTGCATCCCCATCTAAGCACAGTCGCCTCTGTTCCCCGGGTGAAATATTAATCTATTCGCTGTCGGTCGGCTCGGCTCGACTCGCTCGCCCTTCACTTAGTCGGGCAAATTTAATTTCTGACTTTGATAACATGTCCAGTGAGTAATGAAGACATCCCCCTGCACTCTCTTCTCCCCTCCTCTACTCTCTACTGTGCTGTCTACCTATGCATACAAGTTGCATCTGCGCCGCCATAAAAAGGCCAGTGCACTCAACTTAGCCGGAATGCGGCATCTATTTTTTCAGCCGCTGCCATTGTCAAAGTTTTACGACTGACCAGTTCGCGAATTTGAAGCGTCTTTCGTTTAATTACATTGCCGGACAGACAGTCGGATAGAGTAGGGGGAGAGTAAGAGATGGAAAAAGAGATGCAAGAAGAGATGGGGGTGGAGTCTACAAATAGCGCTGTCCATTCTTACCCTGTATTTTGGCTGCCTTAACGGATGTACCTGGCACACCTGACCCACACTGAGTCCACACCCGACCCTCTCCTGACCCCCTCCTGACCCACTCCTGACCCACAGTCTAACCCCTTTTGGCTTGTAGCCATAAAACGCGCTCGCAAGATGTCGATATAAATTGATTTGATGTCAAAGGATCGTAAAATCGCAGACATAACTGGAAACGCTTTTCTAAGGTCGAGTGCCTGCAGCAAGATTTTATAGGGTATGCACAGCGAGTAGTAAAGTCAACGAGAGTGGCTCGTTGCCTACTTTTGATAGCCTGCTACGCGAGCGAGTTTCTAAGTCTTCTAATTGCCCAGGGAAGAGCGGAGTATACTAAAAATAAACTGAAAACCTTTTAGGTGAAGGAGAAAAATGAAAGAAGGGCTTAGACTCTCTACTTGACAGCGTTAAGAACTAGGATATAACTTGTAATCATTTTAAATATTCACCTGTCGATAGTTTTTGGATATATCATAACCTCAAGCTGATCTGATTGTTTATTAGAGATCACGCTGATGCTTAAAATAAACACAAATAACCAATGCGACACAAGGTTTGTGTGGTACTATCGATACAAGTGTTATCGATAAAGGATAAGCTGCAACCAGACAAAAGCTAAAGCAATTTACACTCCCTTGTCAATTTTAAATGTGATATTTTAGCTTTTTATTTCGACTTTTTCTGGCTATTTTATATGTTCTTCTCTTTGCTTGCAACCAGGATATTTCCACTGCGCAGCAGCACAGTGCCTCGAACCAACTAATCATTTTTTTCGTCACATTTTTTCAGTTGTGCCTCCTGTACCACCCCCTGCCCCAAGCTTAGCTAGCTGACCCGCAATTACATTGTGGCTGACGCAAACTAAATGCGGATGTGGCACAGCTACCGCTGTGCATAAAGTAATCAAAAAAGTTTTGCTTTATTGTGGCAGCAGTCGTCATCATCATCATCATCATCGGGGCGCAGTTCGGAAGCTCGAATAATGTCCGAGAGTGTATGTAGATATATGGTAGAAAAACGGCTGCACTTCAGCTTAGGACAACCTTGAAACAACGAAAAAAAACTTTTCAAAAAACAAAATCCGAGCAAGAAAAAGTCGAGTGAAAACTTGCAACTTGGCGCTGTTTGGCTTGGTTTGTGGCAGAACTTAATTGCACTCGCTCGATAACAACTGACACACACACAAAAGGACACAAGGACACACACACACACACACATGCCATTGATATTATTCGCACGTAATTCGATGAAATTTTAATAATCTAGCTTCGTAGGTAATAAAGAACTTTGGACATGTGGCTGAAGGCCGCCAATCTCTCGGCAAATCAGAGAGGGGTGAGAAGGAGAGTGAGGAGAGTGGAACGTGTATGTGTCTTTTAGTCTGACACCTGAAATGCAGCCCTGCGGCCTGCGTCGCACTTGATTCGAGTCGATTCTCGTTGCGATTGCGATTTCGATTCCGGTTTGCTTCGATTTTAATTGCAATTTTAGTTGCACTTTGCAGCAAATTAATTAAAATTACTTACTCGACATTCTATGCACCTGCTCTTAGCTTATTTAAATTTAATGCCAGCGAGTGACAGAGATAGATAGAGAGACGGTGCGAGAGGGAGAGACAGGAGCGGAAGGTTTGAAAAAAACCTGCACTGAAATTACAAAATCAAAAGCGAAATGCTAACAATTTAATTAAAATTGAGTTGGGCAACAATAACAACTGTAACAACAACAAGTCAAACACGCTCGAAATTTCTAGGCTAGTCAGCCATTAAAATAGTGCATACTACTTCTAGCCCAGTCCGGGGTCCTTCAAAAAATCATTGCTGCCCACTTCCTTTTTCCGCCAGCCTGCACCCCCTTCGCCCCCCTTTTGCCACGCTCCCTGTGCCACCTGTGTCGAGCATTCGTCCACAGTCCATTGGCCAAGTGGAGTGCAGTGCAAACATATGACGCATACGCCACGTGTCCGCCGCCAATGACCAAAGTGAATTCCATGTGGCAATATGACCAACTCACCAACTCAATTGCGCAATCTGATACTGTGTACCTTATGCGGCGACTGCTGCAAGGAGCTGAAAGGTGGCAAGAACAGAAAGAAACTGAAGAAGAAGGTGCGGAGTGGGGCAGGAACAGCAGCAGGTCAAGATTGAGCGACAAAAAACAAACATTTCCAAAACTGAAAAGTGCTTTACTTACTTTCATTAAAATCGATCAGTAATGTGACACTATCAAACATAGAAATTCCTTCTTTTAGTTTGTACATTTATTATATATAGTATTTATTACATATATAATGATATATAGAGTGGGCACAAAGAAAGAAATCTGAATTTGAAAACTATTCCTACTCCTATTTCAAGAGGAAATAGTTACACCGCTGAAAAGTAGACTATACAGAGTGTATTTGTATTTCAATGGGAAATAGGTGCAACGCTAAAAAGTAGACTATATTTTAGCTTCATATGCAGTCCCTGCTCGCAGTTGTCAACAAACAAGCGAAGCCCTTTGAGCAGCTTAACGGCGTACTTGTGCAAACTTGTGGCGCGTGATTCCAGTCAAACTGACTGACAGAGCCAGAGACTGATGGAGGGAGGGAGGTAGTGGTTAAGTTGCCTGGAAGGTAAACAGAAAACGTAAACAAATCATACGCCACATTAGCCGGCACACGCTAGCATGCGAGCTGTGCAGTTCACCACGTGGTGAAGAGCGAACTGCGGCTACACGAGCAGGCATCGGCAGCTCGGTTTTACGTTCGGCTGGCAGCTCGTGCTAGGCCGACGACAACAATGATGTGAACGCACTGAAACTGTTGCACGGGAGCAGGCGCCGATGGCAACTTGCCGAAGCTGGAAACGCGGCCGAAGCCACAGGCAATGCCAAAGACTGCCGCCAAATTGGCACACAGCCAACGGCAGAGCTGCTCGTGTCCGCACACGAACTCCCATTGGCGCGTTCGTGTGGCAACGATACGAAGTCCGACACGAGCCCAGACGAGGCGCTCCTCGACGAGCCGCACGGCAATGTTCTTGGGTCTTGACTCGACTCGACATGACTTTGGCTGGCCACGGCGGACCGCGCAACAGTTTTGTTTGGAACGTCAACACAGACAGTCGTCATGGCTCAGTTCGCCCAGTTGGCTCAGTTGCCGCTAAGTTTGTCGTCAAGTCGCGTGTGAATTTCGACGTGAATCTTTCGCTCTCCGCGCTTGCCTCGTTGGCTGTGGCTAAGTGCAGTGCGAGATCGAGTTTGAGTTCCAGTTGGAGTTCGAGTTCAAGTTGTTTTCTCATTTGTCCTCGCACTAATTTCATATATTTTTTTGCTGTGTTCAATAACTGCAATAACAACAATAGAAACTGTAATAAAAACAACTTAAAACAAGCGAAACCAAAACAAAAACAAGAACAACTGCAATAACAAAACAAACTTAATCAAAACAAAAGGTAAAACCCAAGAACAAATGCCGAGCAAATTAATGAGACAGACAAGTCTCAAATTGAAAATCTCTTTGCGTGTGCGTGTGTGAGTGTGTGTGTGTTGAAGTGTGTCTGTCTGGTATTTTCTCAATCGAATTGCAATGTCAAAAAGCTAATAGAACGCTTCTACTTCTCCATTCTTCTCCGTTCTCCTTTCTCTGTGCTCACTCCCTTCGACTTTCTCCGCTCGACGTAGTCTGGAAATCAAAGTAAAATCAAAAGGCAAAATTAGCGTAATTTGTGCTCATTACAATCAAAAAGCCAAACTTCTCGCACACACACATACTTGGCACACTCGAGACATTACACACACACACACACGCGCACTGTGGGTGGTCTTGTAATTTTCATTAAACGTCTTTAACGATTCCTTTAGCCAGCGACAGAGCACACAACAACGTGGACAGCACACAAAGGGCGACACACACACAACACACACACACACACACACCACACCACGAGACCACATACACACACCATACACACTCGCACACAGCAGGAGAGAACAATTTTGACTAATCGTTTCTCGATTGCATTTTTAAATGGCAGCGTCAAACGCTGGAAACGGAAGTGCATTCAAACGCGTGACGAACAAAACAAAAACGACAACAACATCTACAGCACACTATAACAACAAATAGCAAACAAAACCGAAGTTGACAAAAAACGGCAACGAATGTTTTTTTAAATTGCAAGTGTTTTTGAGTTTTTACTTTTTCCCCTTTTCGTTTTCATTATCGTTTTCGCTGTTGCTCTGATTTTGTTTAGGTTCTATTCAGTTCTTCACTATAGCATAAATGTTTCAAGCTGAATGCATATGTTTTCTGGCCAAATTTTAAATGAATTTCGTAGAGCGAACTCTTAAAGTTCTATGGATGTGGAGCGAAAGACTGAACGTGTAGACTGTATACTAGTTTGATCCTTTGATCGAGTTTAATTTTATGATTTTTTATGGAAAAATAAGAAAATGTGAACCAATTTGCATTTGTAATGCAAGTTTTGCATATTTAAAACTAAAATACGTATACAGAACTTGTTTGAAATATTCAAAAATGTTTTTCAATTTTGAAAACTAAAATACGCATACTTAATGTTTGTAAAATACTCATGAATATTCTGTGAAATAAGTAACTAATGTAAACAAATTGATATTGTTGTGTTCTCAACGGATTTCGAATCAAACCTCATTGATTTGGTTCTTGATTTTGTCAATCGATTCGCATTTCATGATGTGACAAATAGACTAAAGACTAAAGTGCTCAAATAAAAAAATATGTCATTTAAATTTGTTGTGTTTACAAGTTTTAGAATCATTACAATAATCTCGGGTTGCACTCCAGTGAAAAAATAGACAAACAAATTCAACAACTTTTATACAATTGTCGTTAAAACTAGTAGGAAAGCTACAGTAGAGAGCGCCCGACTGTAATATACCCGCTACCTATGACTGACCTTTAAAAAACGATTCCTTATGTATATTGCGTTGCATACTTTTAGAAAGCGGCTTCGAAATCCGACATACAGACATACAGGACAGACAAGACAGATAGACGTGTCTATATTGACTCTTCTGTTGTTGCTGATTCAGAATATATATAGTTTGTGGGGTCTGCCACGCCTCCTTCTGCTTGCTACATACATTTTGGCACAAAGTTATTATACACTTCTAACCTTTGGGTAGCGGGTATAAAAATAAATGAAGAAAGTAAATTATATTGTTTTTTGCAAAGCACGTGCATAACTTTCTCAAAATATAGTTCACTGCGCGACATATTGAATGATCCTTGTGGTTTTTACTCAATAAGTGAATTCGTAAGAACGATAATAAGTTATCGCGCTAAAGCTGGTTAAAGTTCTTCAATAAAAGAAACAAAACATAATCAGACTGTAGATTATTTTTTTAAATTTACTATAAATGTTGCGAATACTCATTTAAAGTGGGTGGAATTCATGATTTGCCATTGAACAGTTAATAGATCGATACATTTGCAAGGTGTAGTGTGGGTAAACATATTGATAAGGAGAGATAGGTGACTAATCAAGCCATGCTATAAGTGGCACTCGCGCCTAAATGGCAGATGCGACATCAGCACAGATATACCAAACACACACACACATACGAACACACACACATACTGACACACACCCAGAGAGTTTACGCAGAGTCTTTTTCAATTTGAATTGTAGTTGGTGCGCCTCGTGTTCGCGTGTTCGTGACACAAAATTTGCGGTTGTTTATGTTTCTGAGGTCTCATATCGTGGTTAGCCGATTGTTATGCGCATTTTGTTTTATTGCACACACACACACACAGTCATATACACCTACTCACACTTGCTGAAACACGCACACGCACACCAGATGATTTCCAGGCTCTTGTTGCTCTTGTCGCTGGTTGTGGTGACATTTTTACGCTTTTGGCTCGCCAGCGTTGCCCATAGCCCTTAGCTGTTAGCCCATGGGCGGGACGGGACGGGGTGGTGGGGCAGCGTAGCCCTTGGCTCATGGCCTATCGCCCATAGGTGTTAATATTTCAATTAGCACTCGTTTATGTTAACGTAGCGAAAAAGTGCTCGTGTAATGCTCCACGCAACTGTTACGTAGCCGCCTCGTAATGCCTGTTCGTGTGTGGTATTAGTCCCCGTGTATATGAGAGTGTGTGTGTGTGCCATGTGCGTGTGCGAGTGTGTGTGTGTGCCAAATGTTTAATGCCTGTCCCGGCCAGTTAACAAATGATCCTGATTGCGGCCCAACATGCTCAGATTTTCGACGTGTTTTACGAGCGCGATTCGCATCAGATTCGGTTTGGATTTCAGTTGAGTGACGTTTCATGTGCCCATCACAATGTGTAAACGAATAGTAAACTTGCCACATTTTCAGCTATACATGGGTATACAGTCTAACAGATGCTGCGAGTAATTACAGAGATCGAATGACTCTGAAATTGGGAAACCAACTCGAGTTTCTGAATGATTTATAAACGTCAGCAAATCAGACGTCAAACTGGTTTGCAGGCATCAGTTGCCCCTCTTGCAAGTAAAAAAAAGAGTAAAAAGTATAATGGCGATGGAGTCTACTTATCACTTGGAGATTTTAACGGAGTCGTACTTCTCCGTTATTCCATTAAATTTAGAAAAGGGTTTTCTTTATCTTTACATATAATTATATTCTTAAAGTCATTTGTTTTTCATGATTTGAGACTGAAATAATCATCTTGAAGATATCTTAATAACATACATTAAAGAGCAAACGGTTTAAATCAGCTGTAGATGTTGTTTCGCTCACACACAATGTATGATTAAGTTAATATCTTTAGTATATTCCATTAACAGTCAATATCGTTAGGTTTTTTCTTTCTCTCTCCCCATTTGTACTTGATTTTAATCATCAATTGATCGCATCCATCCCTCGCCAGCACCCTAACGATATCCCATTTATCAGTGCCAAGATAACGACTGCTTCTTCCCTTGATATCATGCAAAATAATTCGAAAAGAGGAAATTAGTTGGCACATCGTTTGCATTAATTTGTTGCATCACTTTGCTGCGGTTCGTTCTCGTTTCTTTCATTCACTTTTCACTTATTTTTTGTTTGTTTGTAGGTTTTTTTTTTTTGCCACAGCAAAAACGGAAATGCAATTAATACGTTTTGTACTTTGATTAAATTGCATTTTCAGATAAAAACATTGCAATTTGCAGTTGCTGTTGCCCGTTGTTGTTGCTGTTGTTGTTGTTATTGTTGCTGTTGCTGATGTTGCTGCTGCTGGGTCGCTTGACTGTTGACTGTGGACATTGTCTGCCTTTAGTCAGAGCTGGGCAATTTCAATTGGCCATCGTCTTCTTAATTTGTTTTAAATAAATATTGCTGGCTTGCAGCTGCGCCGCGTTGCCGTTGCCGTTTCCATTGCCACACGTAGCGCTGCTACACCCCCCCCCAGCCCCCTTTCCCGACCTCGTCTGTGCCCGGCTGCTATCGTTGGCAACTAAATGACATTTATTGTCAGTTTTTGGATCAGTACAATGCGGATGCAGCTGCAAAAATCTGTCGCTGGCCAAATGTCTTTCCATATTTTTCATGCACAATTTCAGGAAGAGTTCCCGCAATGCCGAACGAGGGGGGATGGAAATGGAAGCTCGTTTCCATCCTGATTCTCCTCCTCCTCCTGCTCAGTTCTCGCTTTATGTGAATGCATTTTACTTTTGTCTGTGACTGTGTGTATTTCATTTATTTATTTACGTGGCCTGCGCTAGTCGATGGGCCACATCCAGCCTGGTCCAGGTCCAGCCTTGGTCCGGCTACTCCCGCTCCTGCTCCTGCTTCTGCTACTTCTCCTTCTCCTGTTCCTGTTGCTGCTGCTGCTGAACCTGGTGGAGCTTGCCGCCTGGGAAAAGAAGAATATTGCAATGGCTGACAAATTTATTTCGTTGTCGTTTGCCCATTGCCGTTGGCGGTTTTTTCCTTTTGCCTCGACTTTTTGCAATGTGTCAGCCCTGCCATGCATATTAAAATGTTCAAAACCCACACACACACACAGACACACAGACACGCTTGCATATTCATTATTGAAAACTTTTTTGGGCACAATTTGTAAATATTATGGGCAAAAAAGTAAATAAAATTAACATTCTTTTCAGCTGGTTTAATCAGCAAATTGCATAAAGTGATAAATTCGTCACCTAGCGAGAGTTCATTTAAGATACATATATTACTCAAACCCCCCCCACACCCCTGTCCACTTCACTCTCCCTCTCTTCCTTTCGGGCATTATCTTCTTAGTGCGGATAAATTAATGCCCCAAGCAGATTAACTTGCCGGCTGGTTGCGGCACTCAAAAGGGTTTTTGATGATATGTTCGGGTGGCATATAGACGGCTAATATATATAGTGTAATATATACTTATATGTAGTATGTGTATTAAGTATGTACATAATTGTTTTGTTTGTCTATTTCTATAATGTCACTAGGGCTGTTAATAGTTTTATTATAACTCAATGAGCAGGCATCATCTGCAATAACCAAAGCAAGATAGCTTGCAATCAAAACTTTCCCATAAAATATAGTGTAGAATTTATAGCTATTCAAGTAGAAAGATATCAAGTATGAGTAGTATAGTCCATATAGGGCATAAATGAAAAGAAATTGAAATATAAGTCTCTATATTACATAAATGACTATTTTCAATGATGGAAGGGAATAAAAACGTTATTATCTTTTCGAGTGTATTCACCTTTTAATAAACTTGATTACCTGCACTTCAACAATATGAAACCTTGTCAAGACTCACTGAATTTCAAGAACAAATATATTAGGAGTATATATTATATTATTATATATTAGGAATTATTAGTCATAGTCATCACTGGATTTTGAAAACGATAAAAGATGTGTGCCCAGTCTGCAACCAAAGTCTTCAGTACATTATTGCTCACACTGCAACTCATTTGTATTTTCACTTCCATCATTTTCAGCTTCAATTGAAGTCTTTTTAATCATATGCCATACACCAAACATAACATTTCAATGCATGTGCTTGTTCTCTTTCCTTCCCTCACATTTCGTTGTTCTCCTTAAGTTCCCTCTCTGAAACTGTTCTCATCTTTTCCAAATTAAACAGTCAATGGCATAGTTTCTTTAACGATAGTTTTAATAAAAATCACAACAACAACAACAATAGAGGTAACCAACAATGGAGGCAGCAGCTTTCTGCCTCATTTGCGACATCCTCCTGCTGCCGCACTTGGCGCGAAGTTCTGGCTGGAATCGTGAATAGTTTTGGCTTCTTGCGGAATGTTTGTCCGTTCTTGGGCCTGGGCGCCCGTCAGGCTCGGCTCGGCGCGGAGCGGCTCGGCTGTTGCATTTGGTTGAAGGAGGGGGTGTGGGGGCACAGTTTAAGACAAGAATTTGTATTCAAAATATGGCGCACTCGGCCATTTGGCCGGCAAAAGGCCGCTGCGACAATTTGTAAACTGAGGATGAATAAAACATGAAGTGGGGAACAGGACACTTTGGCGCTGATGAAACGAGCAGCCAGCGAGGACATGTGTCCGCGCGTGTCACTGTGTGTGTGTGTGTATGTGTCTGCTTACATGCATGTGTGTGTGTGTGTGTCCTTTGACAACTGCACGGTTACATAAACAGGATAATAAGGCACTTAACATGCACTCTTCGCCGTCTCCAGCCTGGAGTCGCAGCCGGAGCCGCAGCCAGTTGTCCAACACAATAGCCTGGCAAGGGCGACGGACAAATGGCAAACGGCAAATGGCTTCAGTGTAGGCGTAGCAGGACACACACACACACACGCACACATATACAACAAGGGAGCAGGCTTGCAGCCGTCGTGAGCGTGGATGTGGGAACGGTAGCTGCAGAACAAAGCTGCGTAAAGTCGTCGGCACTTATGTCAGGGCAAATCAAGTGTTACACTCGACGTCCCATCGCGGCGACCCGCTTAGTGGTCCCGACTTGCTGCCCTGCCCTGCACTGCAGTGCGCTCCGAGATGCTGACTCTCGTCTCCTGACTTCCGACTCCTGACTTCTGGCTCCCGTCTGCTAACTGCTGACTCCCGACTTCAGACTCCCCTTTGGACATTTGCCTTAAATTACGTTTTATGTCATGTCATGAGCGTAATTGAAAATTTCCATGTTCTTTTTTTTTAACAACACAGCAGCAACCAGCCACGTATACAAACAATCACGCACACTCACCCACACGTCTTGTATACCCTGTAGTTTAGATTGAATTGCATGTCAGCAGCACACACAAACTGTAAATTATGTGAGGTTATGTGTAGGTTAAGTTTAACAATCTTGTGTACTTAATTATGCAGTTAGTGTATAATCAAAATAATATAATAATAATTAACATAAAATACTTTTATATACATATATATTATATTTAATTTGTAAATTCTATATTCAAAATTATATCTTGCTCTCCACACTGTAATAGTTTTTGAAATATTTTCTTTTTTTTTTTTTTTTTACAATTAATAATATTAAATCTATATCTTTGGAGTGTAAAATCTGTACAAATATAAGTTGATATAACTTATTTTATACATATATATATATACATACATATCTATATATTTCATACAATAACAAATCTTAAGACACTGTCAAGTTGCCAATTTTATGTCCTGCAAAAGGCCTGGTAATGGTCTAAGTTCTATCATCATAATCTGAAATGGATCTCAAAAGAGCAACATAAATAACCAACAATAATCTACTTTGATCCTTAGAAAGACATCTAGATTACAGTATTATTATAATATACCCCTTCCTTGTTTAGTTTATTTTTATGTAAGTACGAAAGAGTTCTGCTTCCTCTCTCTCAACTTCTGCCTTCCCATGGCACTCTTAGCTTAGCCGTGGAGTGCTGCGTTGCAACGGCACTTTGACCAAGAAAAGGCGGCTACATCACGCCCTCCCCTCCGCTTCCCACCTCCTGTTCACCTTCCCCTTGGCTGGTGCCTTGCCTTGGTGCTGTTAGGCTGGCCTGCATGGCCAGCTAATTACAAAAAGTAAAAGCACAATTCATTTTGCTTGTGGTTTATGCGTTTTCCTTTCTTCCTTGGTTGACGCCGCACGTCTCCTGCCACTTGCAGTCGAGCTGCGTGGCAAGCTACCCCTGCTCACTCTCTTGTGCCTGATGCCTCCCACAACGTGAAGCGTCTTGCAGCATTATAAAAATGTTTATGGCTGACGTTTGTTGCCATAAACTGCGCGCTTGGCTACCGTTGCCATTGCGATTCAGCCGGAAAAAAGGTCACAATGGCCAGCGGTGGCATTCTCGTTGCAGCACCAGCTACAGCTCCCACTGCCACTGCCACTGGCAGAGTAACCTTTCCCTTCGACTACAATCCTTTCTCCTTGCTGCCGCCTTCACTTTTGTTAACGGAGCCGGTTCTTGTGTTTATTGCGCTCTATTTGTTAATAACACTTGCAGTAAATGCATTCCGGCTCTGACGTAATGCCCCAAAGGGTCGTAAGGGCACGACTAATTCATGTTCATGTTGTGTGTGCACATGTCCCCCTCCCCCTCTCGTCTCCCTCTCTCTCTTGAGTTGAGGCGGGGAGCAAAGGGATATCAGCTAAGCTTTAAATAGTATTTTTCACTTTTAACTATTGTTTAGCTATACAACCCTTTATGGCAATACTTGAGTGGTATGTTTCGCTTGACATCTTGGGTATTTTGTTCTTTGACATACACTTGCTAAGTGTACAAAGCATCAACATGGGAAGTTTCAGATGCCAGGTGATGATAGATGCAGAGATCAATGTGATCGATAGTGAAGTGTGTGAAGAAGTTTTGCGTACTTTATATGTTATCATGTTAATAAATGAATATATAGTATGTTGCATGCAGATATTGATATCTAGTATATATTTTATATACCTATTAGTCCATATAACTATATATTTATTCTGTTGAGTTTGTTATATAGACCTTTACAATATAAATGATTAATGTTTTCCTTTCAAATTTATAGAAAGTGAAGGCTCAGACAATCAATGCCGATAGGTAACATCAACCAAGAAATTCATAATTAAATCTTATCTTCTCTTCTCTTCTCTTCTTCTGCCTGTTTTTAGCTCCACTGATCTGGTTCGTCTCCGTCTCTCGTTTTTCTGGCTGGCGATGTGCAAGCAGCTGCACTGAACTTTACTGGGCTGAAGTATCTGACATAATCCAGAGAGAGAGAGAGAGAAGAAGATGGAGCTGCTGCAAATGTTCTGCTACACGATTCTGCTGCTCCTGTCGCGTATGCTGGGTAAGTAGTGACGGCCACTGCCGAACGGGGTCAGTGTCAGCTGTGTGTGTCAAGCGGGTCAACCGGGTCAACGATATGCGAAGTGCAAGCGATGAACGCCCGCCTGCATAACTTGGCAATAACAACAAGAAGTCACGTCCCTGCCAAGGTTCTGTCAAGTGCTCGTGCATATGGGCGAGGGCGGGTTGGCGTAGGGGGGGAGGCGAGGCCCATTTGGAATCACACTGTGCATTTATCGGCGACATAGATCTGTTGCGCTCGGGGCCGTGAATTTAACATTAATTAGGACTCGAGTCCCCTGCCAGATGGAAATGAACGCGCTAAAGAGCCGAGCAGACAAATCAAATGAATGAATAAATAATACTCAGAGTGTGCCACATTCTTGCACGTGTGTGTTCGTGTGTGTGTGTGTGTCTATGTGTGCATATTCCATTCATTAGGCGTTAAGGTCACAGCAGAGCAAGGTGAACTAAATCCAATATTGTCTGGCCGGAAAAAAGCTAACTTACACTTGATGTGGTGCCTTAACTTCAGTTTAATATATTCTAATGTGTGTGCGTGCCAGTGTGTGTGTGTGTATGAGGGAGATATTATGATACGGTGACTGTGACTGTGACTGTCACTGGGTTTGTTCAGCCGATAAAAATCGCATAAATTTGACTTCGTAGCGGAAGTAGCAGCTGTTCCACTTGCAAAGCAGCCCGAAATGTGCCATATGCAAAGCGATAGTAGTTGCGATAGTATCGCAAAAAGGTTCAAGCAAGAATATCGATATATACGAACCTGTGCTATAGAAAAAGAAAAGCAGAATGGGAGTTGTCTCCATGAGAAGTTAACCTTAGATTAATTTATTTATTATAAAGATTTATTTAATTTATTTACTATCGTATCATATTTTCATATTTCCTATGGCGAACAAATCGGACAAATTATAAAGTGCAAAGAAGACGAAAGAATTTTTATATCTGGCGAGAATTTTAGCGAGCTAACCTGGCTGTAAAATAAGCCCAGCTCGTTGCCCCGGGGTATATTAGCTATGCTAATCCAGCAAATGCTCTCGTATATGTATCCTTTCCAGCACTTACCTCCCTCCCCACCAACACGTCTGCAGTTTGCGCAACTTTAGTTGAAAGTTTTTAAACAATTTCATTTCGTGAAAACAGAAAAAAAAGCAGGTCGACAAAAAAATGTATGCAATAAATTTACGTTGAAATTTTACAATAGTTGCATCTCCATCGCCGGGTCCGTCCGTGTGTCTATCCGTCCTGGCCGTGCGATTGCCGGCGTAAAAGCATCTTGCATCTCGCATCTCTTGAAATAAAACAGGCAACAGTGCCGACGTCTGCCCACTGGACGATCCACGCCCCTCCACGCCCCATTGGTCGACGTCTGTGCAAAGTCAACTGCAAAGGACGCTCCTACATCCTCCTGCTGGCAGTTCTAGCACTCCTGGCACTCCCCGCGCTGATAAGCAGGCCGCGCCCCACTCGAGTTGCGCCTTTCGATTAAACTAAACATAAATTTTATGGACGATAAATCAGCCGAGAGTGTCGAGAGCTGCCCAACAGCAGGTGCAAGTTCCAGCTCTACCTCCAGTTCCAGCCTCAGTCCCGGCTCCAACTTCAACTTCCCTTGTCACTACTCCTCTTCCCTCTTCGACTTGGATATCAAGTGCAACGGCGCAGTTGAAATTGCAGTCTTGGGCTTCGAGCACATGTGGGAAATCAGCCGAGTGGCGGCCCCCTTCCTGATCTTGCACTACTGTCTACAGGGCATCTGCGCGTCGTGAGGACCTTAGTCACCTCGTGCGCACTCTGCGTGGCTTTCACTCAGATTTGTCTCGTTCTGCATCGCAGTTTTGTTTCAGGTGCGTCATTTCAAATCAATTTCGATTGCAATGCAAAATGGAAAAATGATTGACGATTGCCCACGCAGCACTGACAACAATTGCGATGAGCACTGACCACTTTGCATAACGGGAATCTGTTTAAAGAATTGTTGAATATACACACATTCATGTGCATAAGTATGCAGTAAGTATTTAGTAAGTACTTCTAGGGTTTATATGGGTTGTTACATATTAGATAAGGTGCTGGGTATTCGATAGTCATTTCAGTATCTCATCTCTTATGTTAGCTACACTTGAAAATGGATAAAATCATTCCCAGCTTTGATATAACACTTGGATGATCACTCAACGTTGCCACGATTAATACAGATTTTAGGTATTGTAAGTGGGAGCTGTAATACAATAGATACTGTGACCGTGACTGTGACTGTTGCTGTGACTTTTGATAGATTTGGCATTTGCATTTACGTATTACAATTGCAACAGTTACTTGGAGCATTAATGTGTTAAAGATCGTGTAGATATTAGTGTGATTGCCAAGTATGAGTCACAGTACTGTGTGGTTACAAGTGTGACCATTACTTTTACTGTGACTTTAAGTGTAACCATAACCTCAATAGTAGCATTTACTTTTACTGACCGTGTCACTTGCCAAGCACACGGTTTATCATTGTTTCCTTAAAGCATTTAACCATCATTTTACTTTAATTACTATGTAGTATATTTTCCACCAGCATCTGGTATATTTTGCTGGTATTTTAATGTTCCTTTTTAGACAACAAGGTAGCAAGCAGGCAAAAAGAAAAGAGAAAGAAGGCAATGAAGACAAATATCCAGTTAAGGCTGTAGCGGGTATATTACTCTGCAAATACTCAGTATACGACACCTTCGATGTATAGTAACACACTAAGTTAAAGCTGATAATCTGTAGGAATGATCAGCAAGCCGATTATGCCCAGTCAACCCAGTCGAAGCAGCCCCAAACTCGAAGCACCCATTCCTGTTGTGCTATGCAATTAGTGGCCCGACATGACATTCGTTCCTGTTGCGAACTGTGCAAAATGGGACAGTTCATTTATGTGACATGATACTCGACAAACACATAAAACAATGACGAATATAGAACATAGTTTGCAGCACTTAGTCAGGGCTGCAATGTGCCCCGCTCCATGTTTGTCTATGTGTGTCTGTGTGCAGAGAAGACTCTGCAAGCAATTCACACTATCCCGGTTCACACTTTTCCGGATGCCATCTAACTCTGCCCCTGTCCGTGTCCCTGTCCCTGTCCTGTTCTCCGTCCTTGGCCCTATTTGGGGCTCCATTCAACCCGTGCGGCGGTCCCTGCATTTTTACGCTTCGCTTGCTTTCAAACTGATTTCAATCTGTTTTTGCTGTCTTTCGATCTTCTCTCAACCTTCGTTCGCCTTCGTCTGACTTTTTGTTTCATTGTTGCCAAAATGCTCTGTTATTGTTGTAGCTGCTGCTGCTGTTGCTCCTGCTGTTGCTCCTGCTGCTGCTCCTGCTGCTGCTGCTGCTACCTGCTGCTGCTGCTGGCATTCTTGTTTTTTGTCGCTTGACCTGCTGGTCATCATCATCATCATTGGCATTTTGCCTTCAATTTGCGCTCCCCATTGATAAGGAAGAAGCGCGGCGACGCTTAAGTTGACCGCCTCGTGCGCTAATTAAAACCATCTGCGTGTTGTTGTAGTCGTTTGCCCTCTACCCTGTTATCAGACCATTGTATGGGGTCTGTGCAGTTGTAAGAGTATGAAGAGGTTTGATGGTTTTTCTTATTTCTTTATATATCGATTGTTGCAGATTTATTGATGTTATTGAATTGAAATTAGGCTCAGAAGAGTAACCTATTCAATGGCTATATATAGAGCATATTAATGGGATTATTAAGGCTTATAATTTAATTTAGTTTATTATTTTTATTATATTATTAAATGTTATTTTACAAAATTCGTACCTAGAGCTGCTGTGGTCTTCAGGCTGTGTTTGGTTTTTCTATTTAACATATGTTTAATTTGTTGAAGAGTGTCATGAAATGTTTTATATTATATTATATTATATTATATTTATATGAAGGCTTAGAAATACTATTAAGGGTTTTATTTTCATTCCATTGTATGATTATTTATTGTATATAACAAAGTGTAAAGGGTTTGATGTTACAGGGCTATTTTTACAGTATTCTCCTAACGTTTTATGTTCTTTTTTTCAAAATCCCTTTTTTCTGGGAAAAAAGTCTGATAAAATATATGAGAGTCATGTAGAAATTAATCATATATATTAGTGATAAGTCATTTCAGTCAACACAAAGTAAAGGAAATAGAGGGTGTTAGCTAGTCTATCAGTTCAAGCAAAGACCTGCGATATTAGTTGTGTTTTTTCTGGTTTCGGCCGCGCTGGCACAATGAAAATTAGCAGCTCAAATAATCAAGTGCAGTTTTCATTTCCACAATGCGCGCAGTGAGCGGCAGTCGGGAACAAAGGATAGCAGAGACAAAGGCGCCCCCGATGGGTCGACCTCTCTCGCTTGCCTCATTTGGACGCTGCTGCTGTTGCTGCTGCTGATGCTGTCGGGGCAGTCTTGCGATGTGGTCACAAATAATTGGCCGGGCGTTTGACGTTTAAATTTTATTGAATGCCAGCTGCAATTGGCAGTTGAGTTCAGTTTGCCTCTGGTTCGGTGCGGGGTCGGGTTTGGGTTCGGTGCGGGGTCGAGCTTTGGGCTTGGGTTGAGCTGTAAGCTTGCTTAATTGTTGGTTTCTTGGTGGAAACAATGGGCCGCGGGTTGGTCAACTGGCAAATGAACGAGCAGAAGACAAGGAGTGTGAGTAAAAGAAAAAGAGAAGGAATGAAAGAAAGCTGAAGGCAGGAAGGAAGAGGGAGGGAGGGGGAGGGGGGGTTGAAAGCAGTGAAGAAATGGCAGAGAATGAGCCGTTATTCTCGTGGCAGTGTGAGAGAAGTGCATAATTCTTTTTCAATGCATTCCGCAAATGCAAAAAACTTTCCTAATAAATAGCACCGCTCGGGCAGAATAATTTCTCATCCGGATTGGCCCCGGCTTGGCCCCGGCTTGGCTCTGGCTTGGCTGCCTTTGTTTGACTGCCCATTTGACGAGCGTTGCGCAAACTCTTTGCCTCTTCTTCATGCGCTTCTCCTGCTGCTGCTCCTAGTCTTGCTTCGTCTTCTTCTTCGTGCTGTAATTTTATGTTGGACGCATAAATTGCATAAGCAGAGTGAGAGAGAGGGAAGGGGAAAGGGATGGCAGCGGCTGCTATCGGCCATTACACATGTGTGCATTATTTACGGATCATTTGAGGCGGGCGGTAGGCGTGACTAATTTGCTTTTAAAGTGTGGCAGCATTTTACGCTTAATTTGCCATTGATAACGTTACGCATACGCCACCGAATCGGAATCGATAACGATGCCAATGCTGTCAGTGCTCTGGCATGCTGGCCAGCTAGGCGCATAATGCCAAACAACAACAACAACAGCGACGCAACAAGGGGCAACGACAGAGGCAACACCTGTTGTGCGTTTCGTGCCTTGGGCGAGTAATGGGCGCCCCTAAAAGCAGGCAACGCATTTGTTAGCTCGCAGTACAAGGCAAAGCACTTCAGACGCACCCAGCAGCAACAACGACAGCTACAACAATAACACGAATATCAATAATCATAACGGAATGCGAACGTCAAAAGGTGAGCCAAGCCCCAAGTACCTCGCCCCCCACGTCCACTTGCCCGGCCATTGGCCCGCCGTCAAGACGTCCGTAAGATTGGAAATGTTAACGAACAGTCAAGGCTACAATGGGCCAAATGCCTGAAATATGCCGCACTTTCTTTGCACACAGCTTCGACCTGTGTTGACTTTTGCAATTGCCTCGCGTAAGCTCCTCTTACCGCTCTCCCCCTCCCACTGTAGCCAGGCGACTTTAGACAAAATCCAAAAAGTGTCTGCTGCTAAAATTTTATGGTCATGGCTTTGGCTTCACTTCCTCTTCCTACCCCTCCCCCCTTCTTGGAAAACCATTTGCTTGCATCACTTGCTGAATGTGCCACACAGGTGACGGCAAATTGATGCTGTTATTGTCAGACGTCTTCGTGTTCATCTCCATCTCCATCTCCATCTCCGTCGCCATCTCCATCTCCGTCCCTGTCACGGTCGCTCGCACTTCTCCCTCTCACAACGCCGGTCTGCGTTCTTTGTTGTTGTGCTTGGGTGCCAAAATGCCAAACGCTGTCAACTGTCATCACTTCACTTCCCTTGGCCCATTCCCCCATTCCCTCCCGCTAGCCGCTCTTGGCGAGCTTGCGTTGAGTGGCTGCTGTCATGTCAGGCGGCCATAATCATTGGCGTTCATACATAATGGACTCATTGATATTCGCAGCGAGCTAACAAAAGCAGCAGCAACAATAACAGCAACAACAACAACGGTAACGAAGCAACAAAAGCCAAGTGGCTATTTTGACTTTTCCCCACCGCCCGTCCCGTCCCACTCTGTCCCTTTGCCCCTTTGTCCGTCAGTCGGACTCACATCTGACCCGAACTGGCCCGTTTATTGTCCCCGTCCTCGTTGGGGTTATAATAGTAATTGCCAACAAAACGAGTGATTAACCTGACAATACACACACACACACACACGCACACACACGTACACACTGCTGCTGCTGCATCGCCGGCGGCGGCCACGCCTACATTCCGTTTGCGCTTTGACCTTGCCCATGGCTTGCCCTGGCAGTCGACCAGCTGTAGTCGCCATTGAGGCATTTACCGTTTACCATTTACCGTTCACTGTTCACCGTTACCGTTCACCAGTTACCAGTGAGCAATTTGCCATTGTCGGGTCATGGCCCCGGGACTGGCCTGGCTCCCTGCTGGGCTCATTGGGCAGTGGCCAGGCGAAAAGGAATTATACCCAATTTAATTATATTCTAACTAACTTCATAATGGTCTGACCAGTTTCACATCGCATCGCATCGCATCGCAACGCGTCGAACAGCGAGTAAAGAGTGGCGGAAAATATTCTATCGATTGGGGCGTGTGTGATGGTTCGATATGATGATTTGAAAGGGGGCTTAAATGGGTTTTACATACGTACAAATAGAGCAGGTAAGTTCTTTTTGTAGAGTATATATTGAAATGGGCTATTGTAGATTATGACCTGGGATACGCTAGAGTGCTGTCGAGGACTTCATTAAATCTTGATTTCATACAAATATTTTGTCATGGCACAAACTTGAGTTCTGTTCCAATATAAATAAAGAAAGTTAAGTTAAATGTTTAGGTATAGATAGTTGAAGATATTTGTAAGTAAATACTACAAAGTAATATAACTTTCCATAAAACGTCACCCAAGCATTCTTAGTTCTTTATTTGTATATAGTTAATATATAGTTAATTTGCTGTATCAATTAAAGAAAACTTTAATATAAATGTTCCCTTAAAAGTCACCCATGAACGCATTCTTCTAGGTCATCGGTATATAGTGTCGATTTTCTGGATTAGTGCCACAGTTTACAATGCTCAAAATTCTCGGTTATCATCAATACTTCAACAAACAGTTCTATATCGATTCATAAAAATTACAACCTCAAACGTCTGTTCAATAATCCTTGCCACGCATAGGAAATACGAAAATTGATTCGAATTTATTGCACATTATTGAAAATGCCGAAAGTTAAGTGAAAATTGTAAATATTTAAACGTGCGTTGCGTTGCGCTTATCGCTTATCGGGCACGACCCACGAAACCTTTTAATAGCCAAACTATCCATGGATGGATTCATAATTTATGCCAGGTCTGTCTGCATTATTAACTTATTTAATTATTGACCAGGCCAAAACTCTAAGCGCTGTCCATTAACTATTTAAAATCGCAGACGAGGCTGGCCCGGTGGAGAAGTGGTGGCTGGGGGCTGGTAGTGACGGCCCCGCCCAGTTTTTTGACGCCTGCATGCGATTCGATATTTGACATTTGGGACACAAGCATTGCAATCAGCTATGTCGTCGTCCGATTCTCATAAATTATGTACGGTCTCGATACTATTTGGACTCGAATTCGTTGTTAAATTGCCAGGACGACCACGCCCGAAGCGCCAACCGCACACACCCACACACACTCACACACACATACACACACATTTATAGACATTTAGAGTTAGGAATGCGAGCACAGTGCAAGGATCATTGGGCAACATTTGTTTGTGGCCGTCAACTACTGTTTGAACTTGTTTGCCTAATTTCACTTTGAGGGACCCCATCGTCACAACCCTTGCCCCGCCCAGTAACCTGCTGCCTCTGTCCTCCTCCTCCTCCTGCCTCTCATGTCAGTTGGGCAACAAGCAAATCACTCAAAGGGGATCAAGAAATTTGCACTTTGATTTCCAGCAGTAAAACGAATTATCGAGAACTTTTATAATTCCACTAGACAGTCAAGGCAAGAGGATGATTAGGTCGATAGTGCAGGAGGAAAGGGTAGCGGTCAAGGACTAACAACATAATGAATGAAAAGTGAGGTTATATTTAGAATATACTTGGCATATGGAAAAGATGTCGTTTTTAAAGGGTTTATGGGGATTTTTCTTGTATTTTCCTGTTTGTATTCTCAGGTTTTTGTTTTATTTTTTAGTGATATTTGTATTTTTAGATTCTTTTTAATTGGTTTTTTTTTTTTTTTTATGTTTCGCTTGAGGTTTTCGAGTTGAGTTTGTGTTTCGTTTGATATTTTTTCAATATCTGATACTTTATGTACTTTGGTTTTGGTCCGTTGGAGAATTCCAATTGAAGATGTGTTTCGTTTAAGTATTTTGCGATGTTGTGCTCGTCGTAGTGTAATTATTTTTGCAGTATTTTTCGTATTCGTGATATTCGGATTTGCATTTTATGCAAAATTCTTACAGTCTCTCATTTGCTGTTAGTGAATCATTTAACCGAGCAACGCATAAAAGTTCTCTGGCAATTTCGTATGCTGTGCGTGGCGCAGCCAACTTTGCTTTGTACTTTCCTGCTCTGTGCGTATGTGTGAGAGTGTGTGGGAGTGTGTGCCAAAGTCTGCAGTTAATTTAAACATTCATATGTTGGAAATGATCAAGTCGCAAAAGTTTTTTAATTAGTTATATTAAAAGTAATCCACATTTCTTATACTCTGCAGAAGGTGGACCCGAAAATGGGTATACTATATACGTTTGAGCTAAGAGCAACTTGCACTGCAAAAGCAAAATAAATTCTTCTTTCTACATCCTCTCCACACTTCCAGGGTATTCGCACGTGTATTTACAGTCGCTAGTGCGCCTGCTTAACTTTACGTCTTACACATTTTGCCTACTTCGTTTATTGTTGCTGCTGTTTGCGAGTAATTTTTCTAAAAGCAAAACAAATCAAATGAAGGATTGTAAATTTCATTTCGAGCAGCACAAACACGAGCACGAACACGAACGGACAGGCCCATGCGTGTCCAAATAAACAGTCCAACCTGCTCCGGTCAGCTCCTTCTCTCCGTCTCTTCTTCTCTCCATCTGTCTGTCTGTCTTTCTTTACGGGGTTAACCCCTTCTGGCCAAACTGAAACTGCTCTCTATCTGTGGCACGTGCAACAATTTCTATATTGGGCTCTTCCTTTTAGCTCAGCTAACTTTTGAGGCTTTTCATCGACGCCCCGCACCGCACATTCCCCCCCCGTGCAGACTCTCCTCTCAGGCAGTCTAGCTTTACCTTTGGGATGCAGTTAAAAGCTAAATTAAAACTACAAGTTTTTACTTCACGTTGACGCTGTTTGGCAATGTTGCCATGTTGCCCTCTACTGCGATGTTGCCAAGTTGCACTGCTGCTGCTGCTGCTTCTTACCAACTCGCTTTGCGTGCGCCCCTCAATGTATGCTACACTTTTTCGTTGCGTTCGACTTGGACTCTGGCTTCTGCTTTTGCTTCTACATCTGCTTTTGCTGCTAATAAAATTGGCAAGTACGTTTTGTAAAAATGCCAAAAATTTTGCTTTGAAAAATGCTCAACTTCCGGCACGAACATAGCGACGATGTTGTTGCATTACTTCTTATTGTTGTTGTTGTTGTTGATGTTGTATGTTGTTTGACTGGGGAAACGGTAAGTTTCGCATGCAAAACATGTGTAGAAATTGAAGAAACGCCATCAGCTGGCCAAAGCTCGGCAAAGGCGAGGAGTATTTCTTATTCTGGACCTCGAACTGAACACAGAACGTGCTGTTCTTCCACAGCCTCCTCGCCAACACCCCCCTCCACCCCTCCACACAACTAACTACTCGACTAACCAACTGGACAAGAGTCGAACTGCTCAACTGGTCAGCCGGTCAACTGGTCAACTGCTCAACTGCTCAGCTGAGCCACTGGCGAGCGAGTGGTCAGTTATGCTTGGTTGCCCGAATTTAATGGGAGTGCGACTTAATTTCGAGAGCTGCCTCTCCTTACACACACACACACACACACACGTTTGCATGTGTGTGGAAAGAAGAAATCAAATTTAGATTTTCGAAAGCCAGAGGCAATCTTTGCAATTGAAATCCCCAAGAGTTTGTGCTCCTATTGTTTTGATTTTCGAAAAACAAAGCATACCAAATTAATCGAGATTTTAAGATAAAGTATAGAGTAAGAGCTTGTAAGCTACCGACGGCAGCAGTCTATACTTCTATATACAATACTTATTATAATATGCAAGAAAAGGTGTTGGCAAAGCGTGCCTGTAAATATGATTATAAACCACAACCCATGACCCGTTTCGATTCCCTTTCGATTCCTTCCCTTTAACAATTTGGAACTAAATTATAACCTGATTTGGCCCATTCTCGGGCAACTCACTCAGCCGTATTTACATGTAGCTCCATTCAATGTCAATTTAAGAACCGAATCGCAAACACTTTATTTGCGGAATAAACATAAATAAGCCTAAAAGGTCGTTACCCGCCGGCAGGTCAGAACGAGCGAGGGATACAGCGAGGGAGGGAGGGAGGTAGGGAAAAAGACTGAGGGAGAGAAGTAATTTATTAAGAGAATATCACTCACTTCGCTCCGTAAAGGCAACACAAAATTGACATAATTTCCGCAGCTGAGCGAGGAATCAGAATTCAAGGTGTTTCGTCAGCCCATCGGTTTGTGACGTCACGTTCGCTTGAACTACTAGCTCTCTCTCTGCCTACCTCCCTCCCTTCCCTCTCTCTCTCTGCTTTTGGGCCTGTTCCACGGCAAAAGTAGTTGCGAGGCGCTACAAAAATCAGCAAGCATCGATTTCTTCCTTGCCGTTTGCCAATGAAGCCAAATGAAAGTGAAACGAAAATACATTTCAATGCCTTATTTATCATAGCCCCCACACACACACACAGACAAATACAAAGCGGATACCCACAGACCTATCCCACGCGTAAATCCTTGCTTTTTTCTAGTAAACATTCTCGGGATACTTTTCAACGTGCAGCGCAAGAAAGAAGTGAAGAGCAAGAGAGAGAGAGAGTGGGTGAAAGATTCCCTCGAAGTTTGACTCCAAAGTATGCCGTAGTATACCCTAAGTGAAGTTAACTACCTTCTAGACTATAACATGTAGAATATGTATAGAATATTATATACCTATGCATATGTACCTATGCCTTAAAGCAGACAGCAGCGCGAATGTTATTTTGTTAATATATTTTAAGCAATTCGTTCTTTAATTAAACAATAAAACTTACTTAGTATTCCTATTATTCATTATTTTATATATTCTTCAGATTCTTTGTCACTTTGAATTGAACAAATCTTCAATTTTTAAAGACAATTGATATATATTTCAATAGCAATTTTTAGAAAGTTTTCTTTTATTTGTTGCACATTTCTCACTTCGGAAATGAACGTTCTATCTGTGTCCATTGGTGCGGCATGTTGGCTTCGATGCTTTCGTCAGACAATATGCACAAGTCACGCCCCACGCCCCACCCCCCTTCCTTCAGGTCCCCGTTCTGTTCCCAGTTGACATATTAAACAATATGACAAGCTTTATGGCACCTGCCTCCCTCCGTGCAAATGTAGAACAGTATGGCAAATATGAAAACTACTATGGAAACTATGGCAAATGCGATAGGGTTGTCTCCTATAATATTTATGGAAAATTTAATAGTTTTCCATTGAGAAATGACACAATATGGTGCCAGCTATAACAATTTCTGTTATCGTTTAATGAAATAGCAAACATGATATAAAACAGCATTACTAATTATGTTTATATACTATTTACCCCTGAGTTCTATAATGAATATGCATATACCATATACCAAACAATGTATTTGAGATAACAGTTGAAAAAAGGAGGGCACATAGTAAGTTTGTATGCATTTTATACCCTGTATATAACACGATACTTGGGGGTATCCCCAGTTTAGCACCCTACCCAATGAGTCTATGAAATTGACGAGCTCATACGTGGTTAAATCGACTTGACTGCTTGATGTACACATGCATATACAGCTCTTACCCCTTTCCCCACCCTTTGCCTGCTAAATACACTTGTACCCATTTATTATACCCTTTTTTTGCCCGCTTTTCTTGAGCGAAGGGAATAAAAATGCGCCAGTGGCAGCGCAAGGGGGCAGGCAGGAAGGCGAGGGCAGGCGAACGAAGAGTGTCGTAGGCGATGCCGCAAAACTTTCGAGCAGTCCAAGCCGCAGCCCCCGCAGACCGCTTCCTAGCTACAGCTACAGCTACACTCACCCAGACCACCCCAAATACCATGTTCCTTCGGCATGCCGTGCCCGTGATGGAGATTTCAAATAAATTGATAGCGTCTGGTTGCATTTTCTACAGCTCTACTGAATTTCAAGGGCCTCCAGTCTGCGACCAGCCCAACCCAGCCCAGCCCTGCCCAGACCGTCCCATTATTTCCGAATGCATTGTGGATGTTTGCTCAGTGGTGGCGCTTAGAAAGCAATGTAAATTTTATAAAATTTAAGATCCATTGGCATGAAATTGTAATCAAGTCCTTGCCGAACCTAACTTCGTCTGTACAACCCGAGAGAGAGCGAGAAATGCGAATGATATATGAGCGTGAGAAGTTATAAAATACTCGTACAGTCATGTGGCACTCTTTACAGTCACCCTTTTGAGTGCTTGTAAAGAGCTTGAATTTTTTGATGTATGTAATATATAATAAAATATAGAATAATATATGAAATTGTCTGAGAGATAATGTACATATGCAATTGTAATATTTCAAACAGTTTGTTTTTGGCTTTTCCTACTTTGTATAGCCTGTAACCTTCTTTTTCTAAGAAATGTCATTGAGATGGATCGGATTAATGGTTCGTTGATGTACATACTCGTATATTCCATATGTACTAATCCCACTCAGTAAGAATTCTAGCAACTACCAGCTGAAATTAAAGTGATTTATTAAGTACCTTTGCTTCATATAAGTACCTATGCTCCATAGAAGTATCTAAGCTTTATATTAGTACCTATAGAAGTACCTCTGCTTCTTATAATACCTATGCTCTATATAAGTACCTATGCTCCATAGAAGTACCTATGCTCTATATAAGTAACATACCTAACTATGCTGTTTATAAGTACCTCTGCTCTATATACTTCCTGAAGCGCAAGCAAGCTGAAGATGTTCACTTAGCTGCCTTAGCTATGTATTCCACAGAGAAGAGTAGCTTTGAGTCGAGTACTCTCGACTGAAGCGCTCAAGTTCTCACCTAGATGATCTTCTTGGGCAACCCGAATTGTGGCAATAACTGTCACGTTGCGAACCCATTTGCTCGCTCACATGGCATAATCGAGGAGACGCTCGAGTGGAGAGGGACACCTTCGACTGCAGCTTGCAGCTACTCGGGGCAGCGACTTAAGGCAACATTGCCGCATTGAGGCGCAGCCATTGAATTTGCCTATGCGGCGAAATGGGCGAATTCAAAGCGACAGCATGCTCAATGTGCATTCAAAGTGGCCGCCAAGGCGAATGCTTCAAATATTTCAAAAAGCGCTAAAGAGTGAAAGAGAGTGAAAGAAGGTAAAAGAGAGAGAGAGTGAAAGTAGCAAGGGTCAGAGATGGTGAAAAACAGGGAGAGGGGAGTGGGAGGGGGAAAGGGAAGGCAGCAATGTGTAGCATACTTCAAGTTTGTGCACTATTTCCACTTAGACTAATTAACTGCGCTGTCACTTGACGTTGTTATCCATGTCGTGGACGGTCGGCATATTCAGCAGGAGGCCAGAGGCAAGAGGGGGGGGGGAGAGGCAGAAGGGTTTGGCAAGAGGGAAACTGCAAATGGCAAACTGGGCGACGGCGAGGAGTGACGTAGTCGTTGCAGTGCCTGCATTCGGTTTGGTCGGCTGCAGTGGCTCTTGGCACTTGCCTCTTGTTGTTGTGGCCAAACGGTCATCCGGTCAGTTGCCTGCAACAGCAAGAGTAGCAGCAGCAACAGCACTAGCAGCAGCAACAGTAGCAGCAGCAGCACCGCAGACAGTTGAGCAACATCATTAAATCTCTTGGTTGGCTTGAGGGAAAGAGGCAAAGCAAGAATGGTCAACGGGGCTGGGGATGGCTGGGGATGGGTTGGAATGGGGCTGGGAACTACGCCTGAAGCTGGGACTGGGGGTGGGGTAATAGGATTCCAGACTGTGCACGCTTAACTTTTCACTGTTTGTGCTGTTGGTCATTTAGCAGCAACAGCAACAGCAGCAGCAGCAGCAACAGCGGCAGCAACACGAAGTTGTTGTGGCATTTGAGAGTGAAAGGAAATAAATAGCGATGTGGCCCGGCCCGCTGCTAAGAGCCGAGCTTACCCGCGTCCATTACCTGTCAGACACCTGCAACATGCAACATCTGCAGCTGTTGTACCCTTTATTTGGGGACAGACGAGCACGGGAACGGAAGTTGATCGTGCGATGAAATCTTCGTTGCACATCCCAAAGCGATTCACACTTGGCTTATTGCTTGCTAAACAAATGAAAAGCTAGGAGGTTCATTCCTGAAATGATATCAGCTCTATACGAAACATTTATGTGCTGTTTAAAGTTACTTCCCATTGCCTATTCAGTCATCGTTTGTCTTAGTTAGATATCTGTTGAATAGGTTAACTGCAGTAAATAATCTATTCACGACTTACAATTTACAAAGCATCTCATTATGCATAAACAATGATTTGTTTGTAAGAATTGCACCTGTACTTTGCTCAATCTCTTGTCTAGTCAAACATGCCACGTCAAATGAGTGTTTAGTGCCCATCCACGCCTTGAGTACTCTGTTTATGAGTATCTCGCAGAGCGATAAAGCGGATAATAAACTTCCGAGAATGAGAAGGAGGCCACAGGCAAGTTTAAAGTAGGCAGTGTAACTAGCTTAACCACGAGTATAAGATACATAATGTGCAGTTTCTACTTTATACATACGTGTATGTACAACATATCTACGAAATATTCTATATTATCAATGGATTCGGTTTAGTTATTTAGGACTTCTGGGCAACCTTAAGCTACAGGAGAGCTGAGCTGTAGAATAAAGAGCGCGTTAAAGAGCAGCAGCTGGGGCAAGTGAAGCTACATGCTAGAAAAAAGTGAGCCTCGGGTGGACAAGGAGCCATTTGAAGATTTACACAAAGCCGGAGAGGGGACGGGGCGGGGTGGTGTTGTGAGGGGGTGTTAGTCAGTTGCGAAGCCAGTCGGGTTAGTCAGTCAGTCAGTCAGTCAGCCGGCGTAGCCTTTGCATCCGCCAGGCAGCCGAGCACAAATCACGGCAATGTCGAGGGCAATGTGTACGCTTCAAGCTGCCGCTTTCACTTCACCCCCTTTCCCCCCTTGCCGCATGCCATGCCATGCCACAACACAGCACGCCTCCTCTCAGCTGGAGCAGCTTCACTCTCCACTCTCAGCCCTCGGCTTACCGCTTTTAACTCTCAGTTTGCAGTTCTCAGTTCTCGGAACTCACGATTCAAGTCGGTGCCTTCTATGTTTCGAGGTTTCGTCAACGTCGACAACTGTGCAACATTTGTTGTGTGCTTTGTTACCCTGCACAGTTCACGAATGAGGCAATGATGGGGTGCAGTAAGAGAGAGCAATTCCCATTGTGATACTGCATAGTCAATGAAGTTTAGTCGGAGACTAGCTTGACATATATTGAAAGAGATTTGCTATTTAATCAGTGAACCACAGTATATAATATCTTTACATAGTATCTTCATAGATTAAAGACTACACATATATATTAATAGACTCCTCTGCAGACACTTACAGGGTATCTGCTGCGTTCAACCAGCGCTTGTCGTACTGTCTTGGTCGTTTCAATGGTTTCCTTTTTTTTGGAGCTGATTGTTTGAACTGCCGAGAAAGTGCATTTTTCTCGCTCTATCTCTCTCTCTCTCTCTCTCTGTGTCCCTCTACCCACGCTCATCTCCTTCTGTATTTCGGCCCTTGTTCGCTTCGTTGGCTAATAGCTTTGCGTGTTCTTGTTCCTACGATTTACGTGTTGGCTAAGTTCGCCGGACTCGCTGATTATATTAAAGCAACTCCGAGAATTGTCGCCTAAAGATTGAATTGATTGAAACAAGTTCCAAGCAAGCGAAAAGTCAGAAGGGGGAAAAATACTTTACAATAGAAAAGCAATGATTCGTCTAGAAGAGTCTCAATAAATGTAGAATCACTCTTAAGATATTTCTGATCATTTTGTAGATTTAAAGTAATCAAGTTTAGATTGGACTTGTGATCAGATTGTGACAATCAAGGCAAACATTTGTTTGCAGCATTCGCATGTTAATCTCCTGCGAAAGGGAGAATTCTCTTCCACCCTCTTCCTATTTTGTTTGCCTGCTTCATTAGCGTCAAGCTGTTGTGTGTGTGTGTAGGGAATCTAAAAAAGAACTCTAAAGTTAAGCAGACCGCTGACCTTTGCTGCAATCCGAGAGATAAACACACATACATTAGACACACACAACACACAGGCAGAGTTCAACGCGCGTTTATCCTGTTGCTGGCGTGTTTTTGCCCACTATGCAAATGCACTTAAAGCGCAAATGGAAATCGAAAAGCAAAAAACGGCGACAGGCCGCATAAAATTTTAGTACTGAGTGTACGTAATTGAAATGGCATTTACCATTTACCATTAGCCACCAGCAGGGCAGGCCCAGGGGCAGCCAGGAGCAGGGCAAAGGTCTGTGTGCAGGGGGGGCAGCAAAACAAAGGCGTGGCCTGTGCATGCAGCCACACGAAACCGAAACTTAATAAAATCAAAGAACAAGGTGTGGCCACGTCGTGGTCACTTGAAAATGCGTAGTTGGAGGAAATTACAGAGGGGCAAGAGGGGGTATGTGGGGGCTAAAAGGGGACAGGCCAGGAAGGGTATGAAGAGGAAGCAGCGTTGCCAGCGGTCTTTGCTGCCAGGCGACATGATTGAAAGCTTTCACTTGCCTGCGTTTTCAAGGCAGGGCGCAATCGTTGATTCTGTTTAGTTGTTACTTGCTGTGTGTGCGATTGTGTGTGTGTATGTTGGGAGTGTGTACTAGTGAGTGTATTCTGTGTGTAAGCTCTTACCTTGCTGTTCATTTGCATAAGGTTTGGGTATTGCTTAACTCGGCACTGAACACACGAAGCCAAATAAAGTAAGCGAAAGGAAAGGTAGGGAAAGGTTGGGTAAGGGAGCGAAACAGAGCGCTGATCAGTCGAGTCTTTATACATATATAATATTGTTCACTATATAATTTGAAACAAATTTAATGAGTATTTGTTGTTCTGCCTTTGCCTGCCCTTTCCCAGTTTCCACTTTCCACTTCCCATTTATTTGCTAGAAAAACAAAATGCCTAACAAATTTTTATGGCTCGCATTGAGGCAACGAGGCGACAAATGACCCGCTCTGCCTCCCTTCCACTCTCTCCCTCTTTCTCTCTCTCTCTTTCTCTCTATCTCTCTCTCTCTCACTTTCTCAGTACCAGTCTGCCCATGCCTTCCTGCTTCTGCTTCTCCTCATTGCCAGCCCTGCCGTCGCCTTTTACTATTAATTACAAATGAGAATTCTCTTATCACTCGCCGCCCGCGCTGACAACCAACTGTCTGCATTGGCGTCTCCTCCTGCTCCTGCTGCTGCTCTTCCTTCTTATTCTGTTGCTGTTCCTCCTGCTGCTGTTCCCGCTTCGTCTTCCTCCCCGGTATACACTTCCTTCTGCTGCAGTTTAAAGCTAATAAGCTGAATTATTCGTCGCTAATTGCCGCTGGCCGGTTTATTGTTATTGGGTCTGCGTGCTAAGTGTCCTCCCTGATCGTCTGCCTCCTCTCTGTCCACTTCCCACTCTCTGCACTTCCCACTTGTCTTGTCTTACCCACTGTGTCCTCCTTTTCGGCCCATGACTTTCAATTTCGTTTGGAGGAAACACATCGTCCACTTGTTTACAACGCCGGAAATTAATGGTGACACTTTATTGGTGCTCAATTGTGTTGCCGCACCCCCTGCCCCCTGTCCTTGCTCCTCCTTCAGCACTCATTATGCTCATAGATTGACAGGGTATGCTGGACATGTCGAGTCTATTAGGCGTGCATTGGTTCATATGCAGCTCTGTTTGACTTAAGACTCTCACGAGATACCCTGTACTGACGTTAGGAAGTGCATGTGCATTGCTAGAAGCTGCTGTAGCTCATCTAAGTTGAAGTGCAGTAATTGGCAACTTGTGCAAATACAGGGTATCTCCTAGTCGTGCACATGCTCTTCTTAATTTGTTTTTCTGTTCATCTCAGCTTAGTTGAACTGCAGTAATTGGCAACTTATGGCAATGCACACTTTACAGGGTATCTCATAGTCGCGCACCTCCTCTCCGCCCAATCCTCTGCTGGCCGTCATAATCTTTGTCTGCTCTCTGATATTTGTTTGCTACTGTCGTCGTCATCGCACTTAAAAACACGTAAACAAGGCTGAGTCGCATCCACGGTGTGCGGTGCGTGCTCTGTGCCGCGTCTTCTTGGCTGCTTTGCTGCTTGGCTTCTTGGCTTCTTGGCGTCCTTCTGGCGCGCCCTTCGCTGTCACAACAACAGCAACAGCAGCAGCAACAACAACAACTATAACAGGACTGGCAGGCAAGCAGGCAAAAAGGATTGACGTGCGCATTTTAGACACGCCGTTGTGAGTTCAGCTTTTTGCCATTTTAGCTGATTGTTTTTCTGGCGTTGCTGTTGTTGTTATTGTTGTTTCTGTTGTCGCGGCTCGCCCCGACTTGGCCAAGGATACACGCCATGTCACCATGGTCGCCCAACCCCCACTTCCATCCCCCCCTCCCACACACCACACTGTGTGGGTAACATAATATTTTGTTTATGTTTACCCAATTTGATTATATCTATCACTATCACTAGCCGAACCCAAGCGAGCCCGAGCCTGAAGCCGAAGCAGCTCAAGTTTTTGTCGCAGTTTGCTTTCGCGTCATATGCAAATTTCTATTTTCTATTTCTGTTCACACACACACACATAGAGAGAGAGAGAGAGACACACACACTTCCATTTAGTGGTTTTGTTTGCATAGCAAAGCAAACGGTAGATAAACATTTACCGCATATACCTTTTTATATGGTGCCTTGCCATATTATTTTCCCAACTAATATCGCGTTTCACTTTCGTGCGAATGAATTTCTTAAATAAGTTTTCTATTGCCACAAATCAAACAAATTACACGGAACCCTTAACTAATGATTGAACTGCAAATTGAGGTTAGGTTATGATTTGTTATATATATCTCCATGGGAAAGTATCTTTCTATGCTATACACGACATTTTGTTTATGTATATATTTAGATTGTTTATATATGTTTAACATTATTTTAAAATGTTTATATATATATTTCTATTGTTTATATATGTATAACATTATTATAAAATATTTATATATTTATTTGTATTATTTAAATATGTTTTATATTATTATATAAGCTCATAAACAGGAAATAAATTTAAATTAAATAAGACTTAATTATTTATTGATTGTATCTAGATTATCTTCCTTGATTTTCCGTTAAATTGTAGGTCATATGTTTATATGAGATTTTTCTTAACTTTTCCATTCATTATTCTTGTTTGCTTTGGCTGTTTATTCTTCTAACGATCTAACGGGACATTGTCATTAATTTTCGTTTAGCAATGAGTATTTAAGGCAGATCCAACACTAGGTCGCGGGGGCTGCAGTTACCCCTTCTGGCTGATACGTTTCGAATGAGTAGAAAAACTTTCTCTTCAGTTTGAAATTGAAAAGAAAAAGAAGACAACTGAGAACTGAGCTAAACTCATGAGGAAGATACCCTGTAGAAATAGAAGCCCATTCAACTATACATCATTCGGAATTGAAGATTAAAGAACATGGTTGAGGTACTGCATTGCATTTGGTATAGCTAGAAGTCCGAATGAAACAAACAACTCTTAAGATAATCGAATATTTACTATATCTGTTATTATCTCGAACCACTGTGCTGGACACCAGATCTGACCGATATGTTCCCATTGACTTATGAAGTCTGGAATGCTTGATACGTGGCATACACTTCTCCCTTGGCATTTGCCCAGGGGGCTTACCATGCTAGAGCAAGGCAGCAAAGAGGCAAGGAAGAGGAAAGAGAGGAAGAGGGACAGCAACAGCATAGTAAACAATCAGAGCATGCGACCAAGCAGCAATCCCAAACCCAAAGAGAACAGAACATCACTTAAAAAGTGCCTGGCGAGTGAAGAGTTGAAAACGGGGTGTGGGGTTCAGAACACGCAGAATGGAAGCGGGGAAACAGGATGAGGAATTGAATGGCAACCTGGAATTGTAATGGCTGACAAGGATAGGGGACAGGAGGGTGCAAGCGTACTGCAGCTCAATGGATTTGCACAATAACATTAAAATGAAATTAAACCTGAAGCGTTTCAACAAACGTTTCAACATATTCCCCCCTCCCACACACACACATTGACGTAGATTTCCATAGATTTGTTGATGTGTAGCGCAACAATTTGTCGGTGAGGGCGGAGCCAGAAAGAGAGAGAGAGAGAGAGAGCGAGAGGGAGAGGGAGAGAGAAAGAGAAAGAGAACGCGGGCAGCACTTGGCGCTGCAATGACGCGAGCATTTAGAAATCCATTAATTTCAATCATTGCCCGTGACTTTGCAACAATATTTTATATCCCTTGACCACACAATAGAGAAGAGTGGGTATATTCGTTGCACTCACAAATGTGATTGACCAAAAAAAGAGAAGATTTTCTTAGTTGGGTATTTCCACTACCCTTACTGAGCTACCGTAACTGACCAACGTTGCTCTGGTATTTCTTGCATCAACAGGGTATGCCTTGAGTCGAGCTACTTATTTCTTCAGCGCTCGTTATTGTTGCTGAAAGACCGGCAACCCTTCAGTCCTTTTGGCCTTTTTCGTAGCTCTCAACGCTCGTTTTGAGGTTATGTCGGTTGAATGGAATTGGGTTTTTAGTCATTTTTTGTTTTTTTTGTTTCTTCTTTTCTTTTTGCTTAACATATTTAAAAATCAATAGTAAAAAAACCTAAGCCGGAAGCTTTGTTGCGATACAACTGGCATAACGAATATTAAATTCCCTTGGCTGGCTAAAAATGCAGCTGGGAGAAAAAGTGTTGGCTGGACGTGAAGATACTGTGCAATAGTGAGGGATGAAACTTATATAAACAATATTGTATATATTGAAGATAATAATATAAGGGCTCTAGTTATATCTAGAGTATCTTTTGTACATACATATATATTCGAGAATAATATAATGGTCTTAGTAAATTGAAGAGATTCTTTTTGTCTATATAATAAAAAATAAAAAAATCCCTTTGTAACTCTACAGTTTCTTTTGTCTATATAAAAGAGAATAATATGATGGACTTAATTTTTTCTTTTTATTTTATTTATTATTCCAAGACTACTTCAAAGTATTTATAGTATCTTCTGCTTACTTAAGGTACTCGTCTTGGCCATGATGTCTTATATGATATATACTATATATTTACAGTAGTTATGACCTATTGTAGTATTGACCTATGTGTATATCGCCTCGACTCTAGGGGCTAATCTAGAATATTAATTGTATATTACGCTGCTTTACTACCCTCTGTAATTGTGTTCAATTCAACTTTACCCTTTGGCAGTTCACACTTTGCAAAGTGGCAAAGCGACAACAAAGCTGATATGCCCGCTGGGCGCACACAAAGTGTGGAAAGCGCGTGCGGCGCTGCACTCAGCACTGCACTTTGTGCAACGTTTAGGAAGGAGGGGGGGCAACGCTTTTTAATGACTCAACGTTTCTTGACTTTGATTTGAATGCCGACAAGGGTCCAAGGCGGTCCAAGGCAGCCCAAGGAAGCCCGAGACAAGTTGTGGGCGTGGGGTGTCGCCAGGGTGCTGGGTGGAGGAAGGAGGAAGGTGTTGGGCATGGGTTGTCGCCTGTCGTTCGGGCGCAAGGCGTTGGGCGTCGAAGTCGACGTCGGCGCTGGCTTTGGCCCGCGTTTTTGTCGGTTGTCAAAATAACAAAGTGCTTTGAGACCTCAGGCGAGTGCGGCACAGGCAAAAACTGTCGATGAATGTTAAAGTTAACAAGTGACGGAAGTAAATTCACGGCGCACTAAAAAAATTAAAAGAGCAAGTAAGCAAAAGTCATTTCAGCACTTCAGTGCGTGTGTGTGTGTGGTGTGGACTTTGAAGCAAAAGGCACAAAGCGACCTGCAATTGCAGCTGAGAACAGGGAAAGGGTTGGCAAGGCTGCCAACTCTGCAAAACGGCCGCAGCAAACAAAAAACAATGACTTGTTCATACGGCTCTGTGTGTGTTTGTTCATGTTCGTGAGTGTGCGTGCGTGTGTGTGTGTGTGTGCGAAAGGACTCGGTGTGCGTGCGCCAGAAAGTAGGCAACGCTTTTTGTCGTGTCGACAATGCGATCTTTGCTGTTATTGCCGTTTGATTCGCGCGCGGCTTGAGCACTCGCCTGCTCTTTGTTTCACTTGGAACAAGTTAATTTCTTAAGCTGATGAGGGAATAATACGTGTGATGTTAAAAACAGGGTGTGTTTATGGAAAAGTACAGGGTGTCTTTAGTACACTTATGGTAATTATTAAAGTAATCGTTACACAGAAGAAACAATTGCGAGGCAGTAAATTCTGCATCGATATTGTTCATATATGTATGTAGATTATATGCCTTACTTATGATAGTTATGATAGCTTCACATTAGTATTCCAATACTTTAAGCTGCATTTATCTTAATCTAATGTATTCATAAAGTGCTTTGCTATTTCTCTCATTTACAATTTCCAGAGGATGAACAATATTTTCTTGTTCCAAACCTAATAAAACGTTTCAACTTAGAGTAATGCGCGCATATTATTCAGTTTTATATCCTGCTACCATGGCAGTGACAACATGTCTAGCTAAAGTTGTCAAATCTGCCAGAGAAGAGCAAGCAATCGCAAGTGTCTCGACTGGTTGTCACATGCTACACCTTGTGCTTGACACATGTAGATGCAACATACTAAAACATTTGACGCAGAAAACGTCAAGTGATTGAGGAATGAGAGAATAAGAAGCAGATAAGGACTTATTGGAATAATGCTGCAGCAAAGAAGATGGAGAAAAAAGCAGATAAAAGCAAATAAAGCTGCCCAAGTCGAAAACAAATCGCAATACAATGCATAAATCTATCTCAAAGCGATAGATTTGATAACTTTCGTTTTCTCCCCCCTCCTGCTCTCTTAAACTCTCTCTCTTTCTCGCTCTCTGTCTCCCTCTGTTTCTGTGCACTTTCTTAATTCCTTTGCTTGATTTGGTCGAAGTGCAACCGTAAATCGCTGCAGTAAGCGCCTCTCTAAAGGGCTTTTAGCTCAGTCTAGTGTAACTTTCAGCCAGCTTAGGCTTTCAGCTGGAAATGAAATCAACTGATTTGACTCTTTTGTAGCTGTCTCACTCGCACACACTCTCTAACTGTTCTCTCTCTCTCTCTCTTTATTTGCAGTTCTGCACGCAGTTAGCTGGGAGGAATGGTGGACCTACGATGGTATTTCAGGTAAGTGCACTCGCTTCCCTTCAGCATCACTTGGCTCCTTCTTCTACCCTCCCGCCCCCTCTCCCCCTCACGCTAATTTCAGGCATGTTCATAAATGCCGACAACAAAGTAAACTTTAATCAAAGCTCATGGCGACAACAAAAGTGGCGAAAAAAACAGCGAGAACAACAATAAGCAGCGCGAGAACAAGCCACATACACACGTACACGACACGCACACACACGCACACATACACACACGCACCTGCTTCTCAAGTATGCGCAACAAAGTTCTCGCAAAATAACGTTGCATACTTTCTGGCATTAAAAAAGGCGCCTGCCGCATCTGGCATCACCTGCCGACTCCCTCTTTCCCTCCCTCCCTCACCGTGTTCCTTGCTGTAGTTGGTGTTAAGCGATTTAAGCGTGAACTGCAGCCTCGCCCCCTACCTTGCAGCTCGAATGCGACGGACGCCGTCAATGCTTGCGCTCATAAGAAACCGAAACTGAAGCCGAAACCAAAGACGGAACCGAAGCTGAGGTCGGGGAGTTCCCAGTGTAACTGCGACTGCGACTGCGACTTGTAGCCGGGTCCATTGTCTGACTCTGCATCGCGATAAGGCAGCGCTGCAATCTGACTCGCTGCACACTCGGACCGAAGGATAGGCGGCCAGCTGGAGTGTGGGCTAGGCGAGGGGGGGAGGAAAAACAACTTAATGGATCACAAGTCGACCAAGATGGCGCCATGTAAAAGCGTCCTTGGAGATTACAGGCTAGACGACAGCCAAGTCGAGTCCAGTCGCAGTAAACGCCAGATAAGAGACACATTCCCAGAGCTATCACACTCTCCCTTTCCCCGTCCCTCCACTCTCCTCCCATCCACTCCGTCACTTCCCTTCCCTTTCCCTCTTCGTCGCGCCGTCTTGAGTTGTGCCGCCGTTCGTCTTAATCTCATTAGAGACAACGGCGACGCCATTTGCACAAGACAAATGCATAAATAAGTTGAAGTGCTTTGAATTCAGAATTGGATTTGCAGCCAGTGCAGCCAGCAGAGGGGGAGCCACAGGGGCAGGCGGAGCTACCCTCTCGACTTGAGAGTACTCGACGGGAAGATATGCTTGCATAAGCACGCCATCAAACCCACACGCACTTGCACAAACACAAACACAAACACAAACACACTCACACACACCCTCAACTGAGCAGGTGTTTCTCCGTTTGACTTCGCCAAATATTTATTGGAGTTATTTCGTTGTTTATCAGTCGATTATCAGGAAATCTAGGTATGAGATAAAGTATTTAATATACATATTGGCTGTAGAAAAGCAACTAACAAACTTAATAAATAGTTGCAATAACTGAAGTTTAGTTTGGCCAACTATTGTAAAAGAGGAAGATTTGGAGAATTGAGAGTCGGAGACAGCAGCTAGTTAGGTAGTTGATATAGGTCAGCTAAGTTAAGCCAACAATAGGTTTAGTTAGGTTAGGTAAAGGTAGTTAGTCTTGGAGAAGTAACAACCATAGATGCTCATTAGGTTATAGAAATATTTGTATTCTGAGCCCTAATGAAATAAATAAATAAATAAAGTTTAAAGATAAAAAAAAAAAAAAAAAAATATAGGTAAGGAAAGCAAAGCTTAGTTGATGTTATCCCAGGTAATCTAAGTGAAGCAAACATTAGATAATGTTAGGTAAGGTAACGATAAGATAGGTAAGGTTAGCTTAGGTGAAGTAAGGTTGGGTAGGGTTAGCTAAAGTAAGCTTACGTTATCTAAGGCTAGCTAAGATAAACTACCATTAGGTAATCTTGTTAAGGTTAAGTCAGCTTATGTTAGTTAAAACACGATTAAATAAGTTTTATTTAAGCAAACTATTACTTAGGGTTAGCTAAGGTAGGGTTAGCTAATGTAAGGTTAGTTAATGTTTGAATAGAGTAGGGTAGAGTGGGTTACTTAAGCTTGGATTATCTAATTTGCTAGACAAGAGGTCAGACTTGATGAGATTCATTTACACATATACAAGTAAAAGTAAACCTAGCTCTCTTGGAGGGAGTCTAGGGTAGTTAGGGCACACGCCAAGTAGTTCCCCATCGCTACAGGGTAAGGTTGTAAATCAGTTCTGTCGTGACAATCGTGGCATGTTGGGGCTGTCTCTGCACCCTGTAAGTTGCAACTCATTAGGGGCATCTAATTGTTTCGAGCAATATTTAAGGTCGATTTGCAATTTAAATTACGTTTATTCAATAAGAACTGGGAGCGCTTAAAAGCCGCTACACGTGGAAGTGGGAAGAGAGAAGGGGGAAGGCGGGAACAACTCGCGCCTGAATTGGCTTATCGAGGCAATTTTTACAGATAGTCAAGTAGTGTGAGAGAAGCTCAGCTCAAGCATGATAATGTAAGCTCAGCCCGTGAAGAGGGACAGGATGAGATGAGAGAGGAGAGGAGGAGAGGGGAGAGGAGGAGAGACAACCTCATCTGTGTGTACTGCTCGCTGCACATAAGCCAAGGCGAGGCAACACTGTCGCTCCGGCGCTGTAACACGTGTTGTCAACAAATTGCAACCAAATCCGGGAGAACTTTGTGTCTCTTTGGCATAAATAAATTTGCATAAGCATTGCATACATGAGTGCTGTCCCGGGGATGCTCGAGGATGCTTGAGAACACCAGCGATGTCTGCTTGGGGATCGAGTGTTGCGACTGGTACTGCGACTCCGACTGCCACTCGGATTGGCAGGAGAAGAGAGCTGCAAGAGAGCGGGGATAAAGCTGAGCAGCAGCTATTTTGGGCGCGCTTAAAGCGTATCTAATGCGCCAAAGAGTCCAGTTTATCGAATGCCAAGGCAGCTGCCGCAACAGAGGGGGCAAGGGGGCAAGGCAGGAGTAGAGGCAGGGCCACAGAGTGCAGGCAGCCAGTCGGCAACGTGCTGCTAGTTTAACATGATTTGCACGAGCAGCGAGCCAAATAAAAAGCGATTCAAGCAAACGTAGCGAAAGCGAGCGAAGCGTGTTGCATACCTCACGGCGCCCAGACGCCGCACTGCAGTACCAGCAGCCCCAGCAGCTGCACCACCTTCCCCGTCTCCGGCCACTAATGTTGTTAATGGCTACTAAAATCGTTTGGCAATTGCCTCATTGACTCGACTCGACGCGACGCGACTCTTTGCGACTCGCCTGGACTCGACTGCAGCCTGCAATTTAATGGACTTGAGCTGCAGTTTCCCCTGTCCCAGCCGTACCCTCCATTCACTAATGCTCCGTCGTTGAGGTCAACAATCGCTTAAACGCGACTACGTGGCGTATCTATGATTGAAGCTTTTGATTGCGGCTGCCGATATACCCGCTAAACGTGTTGATTTCATCATATGCCCCGCCTTCACCGCCTGCCCGCGTGTCTGCCAGTCGATTCAGACGCCCCAGTCCGAGATACGTGCCACACGCGTATGACCAGGAATGCAGTTTTCTCGACGTGGCATCAAAGCATTCCACTTGCATCCTCCCCTTGATGCGAGCCTCGATGAGCATCGTTGAGCATCAGCAGACAAAACAAGCAAAGCACAGGCGTGTTGCAGTGCCGCCGACAATGCTCGACGACGGAATACCCTGGCTGAATATACATATACCACATAAAAGGCACAAACATCAGTGTCTCAGAGCCTATGTCAGTGATTTGCAGGGTATGACAAAGTATGCCAACATGCTAAGCTTGAAGATTAACCGATATCGTTGCTGATAGATGAATAGAGAATAGGGCTTGGGGCGGAGGGCGGAGGGCTGAGGCACAGCAGATTCAGCTCAATGGGTAAATTTACCCATTTGCTGAATACATTTATTATTTGTTTAATTATCCATTTTGTTTACTCCGTAAATGGATAAAGTATAAGAAACGAGTATAAAAAATGAAGACAAAAGAGGGTGAGGTTTAAAAGAGAATTTAAACTTTTTGAATCTAATTAAGACAGAGATATATTGAAGACATACTAGGGTGTAATACTTAATACACATAGTACTACACTTGGCGCTACGAACCGTATAGAGCATCTTGCCGTCAAGCTTACTCCTGCCCCTATAATGTTTACTCAGCTCGTGAAAATTAAGCAAACCATATGGAAATCAGAAAAGCCACATGCGGATGCACTGAAAACGGGGACGTAACTTAGAATCCTGTGGCCAAAATCAAACAAATTCTGAGTGCAAAGATGAAACCGAAACCTAAACCCCAAAAACCCAAAAGCAAGCCCCAATTGAACCAGCCCCTATGCAAACAAATGTTCTTATGGCTAAACTTGAGTGCAAAAACTAACGGATCCCCCAGCTCAAGCTGACTATGGATGGTAAGTTCTTATAACACTCTACCGCCCCTCTTCCCACTCCTGAATCTCCTCCCGCTTTGCCCTGCTGTCCGCCCTCGGCTGTGGTGCACACACTGCGGTTAACGTCCCTATAGAATCGTGCATAAATCTTTCGGCTCACATCAGCCCGATTTGCTCAAGTGGCCAATTGGTCAAGTCAAGAGTGGCGAAAAGCGTCGGGGGTTTGAGTTGCTTGTTTAAAGTACGAGTACATAAAAAGAAGACTGAAAACTACTTGCTGCAACTTGTACTATTTATCGCTAATTAACTTGACCTCGCTTACACCCCATCCTTCCCTTTCCTTTGTTTCGAATTGCAGGTCCCGCCTTCTGGGGTCTCATCAATCCGGAATGGTCGCTCTGCAACAAGGGACGTCGTCAGTCGCCGGTGAATCTGGAGCCGCAACGTTTGCTCTTCGATCCTAATCTGCGTCCCATGCACATCGACAAGCACAGGGTGAGTACTGAGTACCTTTTCAATTCAATACCTTTTTTGTTCCACTCAAAGAAAAAGTTTTAGCATAGTTCATAAGAGATCTACCATAAGCAGAAATGCTAAAGATGTGCTTACCTTATAGTGAACAATCGATAAATCGATTGTGAGTTCAGAATCCGTATGAGCATTGGCTCTTCATTTCATTATCGTATTGCTAAGTTCCCTACACCTTGTAAGACATCCAAATATCTCTAACTTCGATAACTAAACTATTCTCTCTCTCTGTCGTTCTTCTCTTCTCTCTGCAGATAAGCGGCATTATTAGCAACACGGGTCACAGTGTTATCTTTACGGCCGGCAACGATACCGTGGCCAACTACGATGGCATGCAGACGCCGGTGAATATATCTGGAGGCCCATTATCTTATCGCTATCGATTCCATGAGATACACATCCACTACGGACTCAACGATCAATTTGGTTCGGAGCACAGTGTCGAGGGTTACACATTCCCCGCAGAGGTAAGTCAAATTGCCTGACAGACGGACGGACTCTGGGGGGTGGAGGGTAGATGGACCAGTAACTGTTCACTGGTTGTCGCTTGTCGCTTGTCCATTTGGGTGCATTGTGGAGACCCGTTTAGCATTCGACACTTTGACGTTTCCGAAAATGCCTGGGGACAAATTCAACAGCAGCAGCAGAGGCAGGGGCAGGGGCAGAGGCAGTGCCTATTTCTGGAATGTCCACGACGGCGTCCCTCTTTAACAATTCAATTGTGAGTGTCAAGTGAAAAATACTGCAAGGTGGAGGGTGGGGCAGGGTGCAGAGGCACACTGGGTGGGCATAGGCAACAGAAAAAAAAAAATAAAAGAAGAACATGGGATGGAACTTCTAAAGTCGTGTGTCAAGTTTCGAATTTGTCGTCGCCTCGATTTTTGTCATTTCTCTTTTAGGTTTCATTCTATTTCTGTTTCTATATCTATTGCCTCTGCTATTGTTGTTGTTGCTGTTACTGTTGCTGTTTTATTCCATTGTTGTGTCGTAGATGCCGTAACTTGTTAGCTCGCCTGCTTAAATATTTGCACAGATAAACGAGCGGAAGTGTATTTGATCAGCAGTTAACGTACTTGCCAAATGCCGATTTGTTGAGCAGCACGGAGAGGCAGAGCGATGACAGTAGGAAGCCGTAGTCCTCTCTTCCCCCCTCGCAGTCTCCCACTCACTCTTCCCAGTTGATTTGGCTCCAGCTGAGGGGCAAGTTGCGCTTTTTTTCGCTGTGCTATCACCGGCTTTCCCCTTGTGACATCCAACAATATGCTCAAGTTTGTCCTTTGTGCTGCATTCCATTCAAAAATCATTCACACACTCGGCTTTAAAGAGATTCGGTTTGGCATTGCATACATCTTAAATCATGTGGACATGAGTTAATCTACAGCTGATCTGCCTGCATAAGACTGAAACTGACAGTTGAGCTCGGTAGTTCCGATAACATCACCCCAATTGCGCGATGAGTGATGAGTGATTTCTGCTAGCTGTGTCGTCCTGTGCGGTAGGTATTTTATCGTATTACTTTTACATTGTTTCGGCTTTGAGACACGAATATTTCTGTGGCATATGCCAGACGACGCAACTGGCGACAGCAGCTGCAGACAGACACCTTTGCCAGGGTCCTTGCCTTCATCCCTCTCGAGTCCGCCTCTGTCTGCCTCGCTGCCTCGCTGCCTGCCTGATTTATTTAGCCTGTCCCAGTGTACACATGTGAGTGGGGTGGCTGACTGTTTTGGCTGCTTTTTGGCTGCTCTTTGGTGCTGAGGCTGCCTCGAGGCTGACGAGGCTTGTTGTTTGGCAAATATGATTTGGGCCCCCCTTTTTCATTTTGATGTCAAGTTCAGAGCGACTGTCTGTTGGTTTCTTTCGCTCAGTTGATTTGCAAGCAGTTTATTAAAAATATGTAAATACGCACTGCACTAGGGAAGGTGGGGGGCACAGTCACCCGGGGGGCAGAGCAAGACGGGACTAACAAAGCGAAAGGCTGAAGATTAAAATGTCCTTGCTGCCACTTGAGACGCCTTCGCCTTCATCGTTCTCTTCTTGGCCTGCTAATTTGTTGAGCCTTTCCATGTGCCAACTTGGCATGCTTAGCTCTCCTTCGTGTTCTTGTGCCGCTTGGCGATTTGTTGCCGGCAGCTGGCGCTGATTGTCTGCTCAGCTGTTACAGTTACTTTCTTCGACTAAATAATCATCATTGATTTTACTGCCCACACACAACAGACAAAGGGGAGCAGAGGAGGCCCCAGGGCAGCGAGAGAATTCGCCTGTCAGTGTGGCAAGAGCGTTTGCTTCTTCTGCGGCGATATGTCAACAAATGGCAGCAAATTTCTCTCAGTCAGCTCGAGTCGACACTTATAGCCCTACCACACCCCCCTCCCCCTGTCTCCATCCCTGCTGGCCAGCCTCATTGTTGGCCCGGTCAAGTCTTTGTGGCCATAACGTGCAGCTGTTGGCAATTTGTGGGTAGCGCTGCATATGCAGCTTATGCGTCTAATTAGTTAATGCCAATAGTAATTAACTCATATTACAATGCGGCACAGTGGGCCAAGTGTGAGTTCAAGTGCTAGAAATGAGAGCGAGTTGGAGCTGCACAGATGTATTAGTAAGTTTTCTTAAACTGAGGCGCTGTCTGAAGTGATATGTAGATTGCAGACAAAGCTAGCACAAGTTTAAGCTGAAGAACTCTAGATTTGAAGCTAGGAATACTTTGTGCTTAGTGAGTGAGAAATCAAGGACTTTCCAAGGTTGCATGACGGGATAAAGTCTTTTTGAGGTGCTAGACAAAGCACAGAGACATTTGAAATCAAATAACTTTTCCATAGTATTGTAGAAGTTATAAAAGTACATAGTTTAAAGTATAGTAGAAGTATTAAAAGTAGAAGTAGTAGTAGTAGAAGTATTGGTAGTAGCAGTAGTATTAGTAGTAGTAGTAGTAGTAGTAGTAGTAGCAGTAACAGTAGTAGTAGTAGTAGTAGTAGTAGTAGTAGTGGTAGTAGTAGTAGTAGTAGTAGTTGTTGTAGTAGTAGTAGTAGTAGTAGTAGTAGTAGTACGATAGTAGTAGTAGTAGCAGTAGTAGTAGTAGTAGTAGCAGTAGTAGTAGTAGTAGTAGTAGTAGTAGTAGTAGTAGTAGTAGTAGTAGTAGTAGTAGTAGTAGTAGTAGTAGTAGTAGTAGTAGTAGTAGTAGTAGTAGTAGTAGTAGTAGCAGTAGTAGTAGTAGTAGTAGTAGTAGTAGTAGTAGTAGTAGTAGTAGTAGTAGTAGTAGTATTAGTAGTAGTAGTAGTAGAGGAGTAGTAGTAGTAGTAGTAGTAGTAGTAGTAGGAGTAGTAGTAGCAGATTTTAATAGTAGTAGTAGTTGTAGTAGTAGTAGATTTTAATAGCAGAAGTAATAAAAGTATTAGTAGATATATTAGATGTAGTGAAATTAGTACAAAAGGAGTAGAAGTAGCAGAAGTACTATAAGAGATATAAGTAACTTAAGGAAGTAGTAGAAGTATAGCAATGGGTTACTTATTCCATGACAGAATCAATATACCCAGCGCGTGTATAGACCAGACCCCGCTGGCTAAGCCATTGTTATCTGAAAACACGTAAATTTCACGCTGATTTCAATTAGATCGCCTGCCTGGCGAATGCAAAGTCGACTCTTTTGTTCTTTTGCCCCTCGTTCACGACTTCGGCTGATTGTCTGTGCGGGAGTCCTGGCACTGCTCCAGGTCTCGTGCTCCAGTCCTGTTGACTTTTGAGTGATGTGCGGCATAGTTTGTACACCCCGCAGAACATACATATGTATATGTATCTCGTCATTCGTCGGCGTGTGGTGCCTTTGTATTTCACTTTCCCCCAAACCTAATCTCGAAATGCCAAGCAAAAGGAGCGAGCAAAGAAAGTGAGCAGCAACTGCAGTTGGCAGATTAGAGCCAGAGAAGATAGAGAAGGTATTCGACTGGTGAATACTCTGCGTGCAGTAAGTGGTATGTCATGACTACAGGGTATATAACCACAATCCAAATATCCCAACCTGAAGAAATCTGCGTAAATTCGAATTTAATCATTGATACACTTTGTGCAGAACCTTGAGCGCCTCCTCCATTGGCCCAGCTCTCCGCTCCCGCTAATTAATCATGTGGCCCTATGGGGCCAATGGGCGTGGCTAAATTGCGAGACGTTTTAATGAATACGTAATTGGCAATTTTAATTAATCCCACGAAAATCCGCTGAAGACATGTCTTCGAATTTCGCTTTGTACACCTTGTCTGGACAGGTTTACACCCGAGGCTAGCATTGCGTTAAGTCTACTTCTGTCTGGCACACGGCGTTGTTGTTGTTGTTGTTTGATTTGTTCCGCGCTGCGGTAATTTAGCACTGGTCTTGTGGCCGAAATTTAATCACTTGACACACTCGGTCCACTCCCGCACTCTCCACTGGCCATGCTCCTCTCCCGTCTAATAGACTCCACGTACACACCACGTTTGCATCCCTTTCACTTGTCGCTGCGGTCTTCGCTCACTCCACCCCCACCCATCTGCAGATTCATCTGCTACAGCATTGGAAACGTTGGCAACGTTGGCCACGTTGGCAACCCAAAGCGACCAACGTGACCGACGGCTTAACCATTAATTTACGCGCTAACCATGAGGTACTTAAATATACAAATGTATCTGTATCTGTAACTGTATCTCTGCTCTTCACTTTGGCCAACCAACGAGCATCCCTCTCTCGTTCTCTCTCTCTCTTCCCTTCTCTCTTTCCCTCCCCATCATCAGGAATCCAGGGCAAGCGGCAAATATTTGCTGGTAATGAGGTCGTTCTGTAAATTTAGAATTGATTTTCGGGGCCAAGTTTAAAGTGTTCTCGCATTAAAGCGGAACTCGCTGTTTTTTTCAACCTTATCCGACTCTAATTAGGTTTGCAAAAGGGTGAAACATTAGCGGGATGTGATGCGGCAGTATCTGCTCTGCTTCATTAAGGGCCAACTAAGTGAAAGCTAACATTTCGATGGCCATTGGGTAGAGTCGAGCGGGGTGTGAATTGATCGATAGGCAAAACTAGTGTTAAGTTGGCTGCAGCTGTGTTTAGTTGCCATTAATCAACACTGTGAAAGAATTGTAAAGCACGAGTTTGGACATTTTTACTAGGCCCGTGAGTTAGTTAGTGAGTTATTTCATGTTTACCAGCACTACTGATTTATTAATGAACTAGTTCATTAGTTCAACTCGATTTATTAGAGTTGAATGAATTCTAAATCTTTCTTTGATAAGAAATTACAACGTTATTTGAAAGATAACTCAGTTATAATTAATAAATATAGTTGTTGGTTACCAACACTGTTCATACTCTACTATAACTGTAGTTTGCTCCTTACAAGCTACAGCATTTCGAAATTGTTCTCAATTGATGATTGATTTGCAAGTGCTGGACTGAGGGTGCTTACTTCCTGGTTTAGTTGCTGTTTACCAACACTGTTCGTGCTTTTCAAACCAACTACACTAGTTGCAGTTCACTTCATGCTAATTCCAGATCCGAATGGGGCAGCTTATGCGATTTGAAACAGCAGCAATCAAAGCAGCTCATCAAGTTCGCATTTCACTTGTTTTTGCACTGCCCTCTGGCGCTATCTCTCTCTCTCTCTCCCTCTCTCTCTCTCCCTCTGCTGTTTAGAGTGGCATTTGTTAAGCTCCTCTTAAATTCTCTCTGTCATTTAAGATATCCATCCCATTCGTGTCTCATCTTTTCATATGAGTGCGTTTTAAAACGCCAGCAACGCCAGCAGAACTGGACGATGACGGCATTTGCAGCTGCTAATGTTGCAGTTGTTGTTAGTGTTGTTGTTGTTGTTAGTATTGCTGATGTTGTTAGTTCTGTTGTTGTTGTTAGTGTTGTTGCTGTTGAGCTGGCATCGTTGTTTGTGCAGCGCATAATTAGTAGCAAGTGCTACTAGTGCCACAAGTACATCAGCAGACACACACACACGTTACGCACAGCTTCAGTTAACGGACAAGCAGCATCTCGTGCGTGCCTATTTGTGCATGTGTGTGTGCGCATGTGTGTGCGTGTGTAGGCCTGTGCGTGTTTGCCTGCGCTAGACAATGTCCTCTGTGCGCTGTTAAGCTAATTTGCTTCATTTGTCCAGAAAACTGACTGACAAACCTTTTACACACACCCGCAGCACACAGACACACACCCACAGCACATACACACACACACACATTCGCACAATAGATTCATAGCTTGGCGGGAAAGTGTTGACATGAGGCCGTGTTTTCGGCCCGTGTCCACACACGGAGCCCATCTACGGCTGAGCTTGCCTTGCGTGCTCGCCTCTTGCAACACGAAAGCCAAGTTAACCGGCTAATGCGAGACGGTGGCCAGCTGCGAGACGTGGCCGATGCCGCTGCCGCTGTCGAGGCTGAGGCCAAAGCTGAGGCTAAGGCTGAGGTCGAGCACAACCCTCGATAGAGACGCGAGGGCACACAGTGGACACAGCTGGATATTGAAATGATTTATGAATGCCTTGACTATATAGTAAATGTGCAAAGTAATTGGGAGTATATAATTTATATATAGTAATTATAATGGTAATACTAATTATACTAAATATAATAATAATTAAATTATATATAACAATTTATATGTATTTATTTATATTAGATAATCGCTTTATTCTCTTTGTAAGCTGATATTAAGATAATGATGCTGTTGAAATCTTAACTTAACCAAGAATATCGAGTACCAAATTATGAATACTGTGGATGTTACAATTATGTATAATGCATCTTGTTTATCCTATAAAGATAAAGCTAATTGCTTGCAATAATTAAATGAAATGAATAATTTAATATTCAATGCAATTAAGTCTTGTAATTTTATAGATGAAATGCATTTCAAATATTAATAAAGAACAATTAAAGTAGTGGAAAATATATAAGGGAATATACATTTGAGGTTAGTTCTGTCTGCTGCACGCTGTTTTGTTTTTCTCCATATGTTTCTAATTCGCAAACGTTTCTTTGTACATCATCCACAAAGTCAGCTCAATAGTTTATTTGGCTTAATTTGTCGACTGACGCCCACTGTTTGTCGTAGGCCAAGTCTGGCCGGCTTCGGCTCCTAGTCTGGCACGGCATCGACATCGGCAGCGACATGGGTACCCCGTCCAGGTCCCCTCAGAGCTGCCCGGCCTCGTGCGGTGCTGGCCAGGCTGGAATCCATGCAGTGAAAACATGTGTAATTGATCTGATTAAGTTGCCTTTTCACTACGCCTGCCTCTGCCTGTGTTTCTGTGTGTGTGTGTGTGTCTGACTGTGAGTGCGGGCGACTTTGTGTGTGCATATGAAAGTGTGCGCGTGTGTGTGTGTGTGTGCGTGTGTGTGGTTGGCAAGAAACATGCCAAGCGGCCGCTTTGTGTATGTCCTGCTCGAGAAACAAACAGGCAAGCAAACTGGAATTGGAACTACGACTGAGACGCAGATGGAGACGGAGAAAGCGACGGCGGCGATGGCAACAGAGACTAGGAATGAAGTGGTAGCAAGGGGAAGCAGGGGCAAAAGGGAAGGAGAAAGGGGCAACGGGGGAATGAGATTGGGCCTTGTGGCTTGTAGCCGATGGGTCGCCCCTGGTGTCCGGCTATTTGCTGGTACTTGCCACTGTTGTCCTTGTTGTTGTTGCTGTTGTTGTTGCTGTTGTTTCTGTTGTAGTTGTTGCTGTTGTTTCTGTTGTTGTTGTTGTTGCTGTTGTTGTTGCTGCTGTTGGTGTTTATTTGCTGCTGCCGCACGTTTTGCTGTTTAATGAAACGGAAGTATAACATTTTAGTTTGTGGTAAATATTGCATAATTTTTTACGCATACATTGCCCGCCCAGCCCGAGGTGTAAATCTCTGCGGTTGTGTGTGAGTGTGTGTATGTAAGAGGGGAGAAGGGGTGGGTAGTGGGAGAATAGTAGAGGGAATATAGCCTGGTTTTCTTTATGATTCAATTGCTGGAAGGGCGCACTGTCTGCGTATAATGGAAAAAGTACTGCAGACTAGCTGCCAATTACAGGGTAATTGCAGCCTGTCCACGAACAGGAGTCTGGCGAGGAGTCGAGTGTTTGACAATTTATCGTACTCGATATGTGCGAACTGTGAATAGCAGGGGATATATGGCACACTTACATATCTATATATATGCATGTAATTATAGCGTATACGCAACGTGTGCAGTGTGTAGAAAGACAAGGCACGCAGAGTTAAATATGCATGTGTTTCTGATGTGGGAACATGTAGATATAGATATGGATATGATAGATAAAATATATATGAAAGTGGGACAACTGAAGGAGAGAATTATACATGAGAGTTAAGACAGAAGAAGAATTTACAGTCTTAAAAATACTTTATTGACATTGAGATCTTATAAAATAGAACTCTGATGAATCGGAATAGAGAATAGAGTGCTAGGGGAGCGCAGGCCTCCATTTAAATCCTCTCACTCTGTCTAGTGTCCCTTCAAATTAGAATTGTCCAACAGTTATTTAAACAGTTTGCCACGAAACGAGCTGAACAAATATGGCTTTTAATGTCATTTAAATCTGAGAAAATTGCCCAAAGAGTTCGCATTTAATTTGTGCGGTTATGCGGCTGCTCTGCTTCTGCTTCTACTGCTGTTCCTCCTGCTGCTGCTGCAGCTGTTTCTGGCTCTGCTGCAGCGTCAGCGGTTGTCTTGGAATCAGCTCCAAAAACTCTCGTCCGGCAGAAGTTCTTTAAATGCTTCCCAGGCAATGCAATGCACAGCAATGTCCCATGTCCCATGTCCCATGTCCCACTCCCAATCTCTGCTGCAGTCCCAGCTGAGAATGCGCTTCCATGTCTGCGTGTATGTGTGTGTGTGTGGATGTGCGTGTGCGTGTGTTGGTGTTGTGATTCGGATAAATAATTCATTTCGGTACGCACAGCAACTGGGCAACTGGTCTGCCAGCTTGCTCTGCCACTCTTGTTTCCCTCCTCTCTCACTCTCTCTCTCTATCTATCTCTCTCTCTGCTCTCTCTCGCGCTCTCTCTCGCTCTCTATATAGAGTCATAAACAATATATTATGCATATACTCACACAATTTGTGTTGCAATTCGCTCGTCAAAATTTCATTTGCATTTACGGTAGTCTCCCGGTCCGCTCCATGAAGTATTTGCATGCGCTTCACTTCTTTGTGAACGGAGCCCAACACTCGACTCCCCCTCTCCCCCTCATTTCGACACTCTCTCCCTCTCTTTTTCTTTCTGTCTTCCTCACACGTCCACACTCCACACTTTCCACACTCGACAACTTTAGAAATGTTCATTTAATTTAATTTAATTTCTATTTGCCTTGCTGGGCACACATTAAAAATGCAGCATGTAGTTTAAATATTTAAATGAATTTTTCTTTTCTACTCACTCCCCCCTTCCCCGTTCCCCTCACACACTCTTTCTCTTTCACTTATGCTTTCTTTTTGTGCTTTTTCAAAATGCCCTCGAGGTGCTGACAACGAGTAACTGCCGGGCGACTATGCCGCTGCCACGCCCACCACACACACACATGGCTGCAGCTCTGTCTACGGTGTGCACCCCTCTCCCCCTCTTCCCCCCCCCTCCCTCTCACTACTCACACCCCTCGCCAGCTGTATTATTACTGTTATTATTATTATTTTCACCATTGTCTGCAGCATTTCCGTTTTGCCTTGTGCGTCTGGTCAACCAGTGAATGCATTCATACATTCGCATTCTCATTCGCATTCGCATTCATACTCACACAAACACACATTGGCAAATCCCTCCGAAATCCGTCTACACGTGTAAGCTTAAGCACTCGCGAGGGTCGCTGCATAACTTACTCATTTCTAGATTGCTGACTGGCCTTATTTTTTCGAGTCATTGCATGATTTGGTGACTTACTCGTGGACCAGTGAATGACTTGTTGTTTGGTATTCATTCAAATGAATGTATTCACTTACCTGGTATTATTATCTCATTAAAAATGTCGTTTTATTCGCCAGATATACCAGTTAATTCCATGTGCTCTCAAGTTCCTTTTAAATACAAAACACAATTCAAGGTAGTTTTAACTTATTTCTTTCTTTTATTTGTTATCATTTTCATCTGTTTCACTTCTGTTTACAATCAATATGTTTAAACATTATCAACACTAGCTGTTTTAGTTAGTATACACTCGATATATGGCTTTCAAAAGTGGATGCAGGCTAGTAAAATGTAACTCTATAACTAAATTATTGACTCTTTCGTCCAATCGATTGATTTACTTCAGTTAAGTTGTTGGAAATACTTTAAAAACTGTAAATAAATTGCTGATCTACTGATGACTTCTACATTAAAGTATATATAATATTATATAGTACTTAGTATGTAATATAGTATTTCCAGACCTGCCCTCGTTAGCCCCGCGTTGTGTTTGTCCTTTTGGTTTGTGCTTTTTGCGGTCTTCATTGCTCTTTGTAGGCGTTTTCGTAGACGTAAAACCAAAGTGCAGATGCATATTTATTATGTGTAAGCAAGAAAAGAAAAAGAGAGAGAAAGATAGAGAGAGAGGGAGAGCATGAGAGTAACGCCCTTTCGATCAGCGACAGTTAACGGTCCATTGTCCATTGTCCATTGTGGAACGTGCATTGCCCACTGTGCGTCCGCTTCTTCGCTGTTGGGCTAAAGAATAATATTTGTTGTTGTGGGGCTTGATCTCGTCTGCCTTTGTTTGTGTGTGTGTCAGTGTGTGTGTGTCAGTGTGCGTGTGTGTTGTGTGTGTGCTGTTGTGTGTAGCTTAGCAGCATGTACGGCACTTGTATTTGTCTAAATTTTGTTGATAGTTGGGATTATTTTTGGCAATTTATGCGAAACAAGGCAACACCTTCTACCCTGTGACCCCTCCCCCCCCCCCCCACCCCTCCTTGCCGAGTCCCGCCCAGGGCTCGTTTGGCTGCTGTGCAAACAAGGCGAACACGTTGTCGCCGCTTTGTATACCTTTTGGGCTTAAATTGAGCAACAATAAAGTTGGCCACAAAGGCAAATAGCATGCTGCACTTTTGGCATCGACACTGCTCACACAAGTGTTTAACCTCAGTCTGTCTCTCTCCCTCTTGCAACCTCTCTTTCTCTCTCTCTGCAGATACAAATCTTTGGCTATAACTCACAGCTGTATGCAAATTTCTCTGATGCCCTGAATCGTGCCCAGGGCATTGTCGGTGTCTCCATCTTGCTGCAGGTAAGTCAGCTATCTCTCCCTCTCTTTCTTCCCTTCTCACTCTCACATCCATTCTGCAGCTGGGCGATCTCTCCAATCCAGAGCTGCGCATGCTCACCGATCAGCTGGAACGCATTCGCTATGGCGGCGACGAGGCCTTCGTCAAGCGCCTCTCGATACGCGGCCTGATGCCCGACACGGATCACTACATGACCTACGACGGCTCCACTACTGCGCCCGCCTGCCACGAGACCGTCACTTGGGTAGTGCTCAACAAGCCCATCTACATAACAAAGCAACAGGTGAGTGACAGCTCTATAGAGATGGGAACCCGTAGAGTGTTCTTCTTCATCATATGTTACATATGAGTTGCGTCATTGGTGATGAAACAAATGATGTGCTTATACTTGTACTTATTATAATCCCTACAATGATTTTTAAAATAGAAATCCATATATTATATCATTATGTTATTATAATGTAAATATTGATATGTTTTGATAGAATAGCAAAGAACTGTCAAAGAAATTATGATCAAAATTGAAAGAAGTTCTTTGCTCTACTGATAAATATCTTGTGGTTGCCTTTATAGAGATGTTTATTGAGCTTATGTAGTAACTGCCTTGTTTGGATAATGTTCTTTATAGGCATTTTCATATTAAAATGTTGATATTCATTAGCTTTGCAAACCAACAGCATCCACAAGAAACTGTGAAAAATACTTGATAAACCTCGTAAAATAATGTGTATTGCCATGTCAAGTCTCGGGGTCTTTAAAGTAAAGAACTTGTGGCATTTGTTTTTATACTATACATAATAGTATGAAGTACAAGCTTATCTCATATTTATTACTTACCCCATCTCTATCTCACTCTCTGTCTATCACACTCTTCTTCCCTTCCTTTCTTCCTTGTTGAGTAACATTTTTAAGCGCAAACAATTTGAGAGATGGCCGCGAAATGTTTGTTAATTACCGAGTCTGTCGTTTGTTTTATTGGCTAATTTCATTTAAGTTTTAAATTAAATTTTTGCGCGACCAGCGACCAGCGACAACAACAACCACAACAACAACAACGGCAACAACAACGGCAACGACAAAGTGGCAGCAACTATAACCAACAGCGATGGCCATTTTCAGGGCGAATTGCAAAAAAAAAACATAAGAAGAGGAGTAGGAAAAGAGAGCGCAAAACGAAACGGAACGGGAGGCAATGGTAGGTACTGGGAGGGAATGAAAGGAAAGAGTAGGGAGTGGGAGTGGGAGGTAACTGAAGGGAATGGAACACAAAATGTAATACAAATGTTTATTAAGTGCAGCGGCGTAATAAAGACGCCAACATGCACGGCCATCAGGAAGGGATTGGCTGCTGGAGTGGAGCGGGTCGCGAAATAAAGCCAGAGGCGTACGTGTAACCAATGTAAATGGCAAAGGGCGAGGGGGCAGGACGTAGGGGAGAGGGAGAGCAGTAGAGAAAGCCACTCTGGAGGTGGCCAGAAAAGAGGTAGCCAAGCAGGAGGCGCGGCAGCACACATGCACATGGCTGCATCTACAAGCAGCGTCACAGCAGGCTGAATGAGGGGGGTGACTGAAGGGGGGGCGGGGTGCAGTCGAGTCAGACTCATAAAAACTTCAACAAGCGCAATAGCACCCATGAGCACATGGTTACAATTTGTGGCAGTCCGGCAGCGCCCAGACGACGCGGATGAGTGGGGAATGAGCCCACATGTTGTGGCAAGGGAAGAGAGAAGGAGGCAACGTGCAGCTGAGGCGAAGCAGCAGCCAGACAGCATCGCAGCAGCAATGCAATTTAGTGCTCCACGGCAATGGCAAACGCGACTCCAGCCTCAGCAGCTCCCACGTCCCTCCGTACCCGCCTCAGACTCCGATTCCACCTTGCTGGCAAAACATAATTTACCAAATTAAAGTAAAACCGACAACGCCAGTGCCAGCGGAGCTGGGCGAATGTGTGAAATGTAGCGCAGCGCGGAAAGAGACAGCGCCATAAAAAAGCGAGTGAGGCAGCAAAAGAGTGTAAGAGAGAGAGAGAGAGAGAAAGTGAGGGGGAGAGAGAGCGGAGGAGAGAAAGCAGCTCAGCAGGTAAGCTATGCAAGGCGAGCTGGAATTGCAATTAACCCATTACCCGCTGCCATTTGCCCCTGTTCACAAAGCTGCACGGGGTCCACGTAGTCGCCAGAGTAATCGGCTGTTGCAAAAATTGTCAAATCAACAGTATTTGCAGTATATATCGTGCCTGTTCATGCTGTTTATGTAAAGGATATAACCCTGTGAGCAGTAACAAAATTGACACTGATATAATCAAGTCGAGCTCGAAGTTCTTCTGTTTACAACAACCTTTTGCTATTTTCTTGACAATAAATTAATGTGAATTGTACGATCTTTAGAGCTAACCTCAGTTACAAGATATAGAGATTTATAAAGAAGGAAGTGCTATAATGATATTTACAAGAAAACAGCTCGTCTTGCCAGCAATAGTATCTGAATTCTCATTCTCATCGACTAATCGATCTCTATGGATCCCCTGAGACTAGATTGTAGGCCTGCTGCCAATAGAGTATGCGTTATTTTCTATGCGACAGACGAAGATGAAGCCAAAGATGCAGAACAGAGGAGAAGAGAAGAGAAACAGCAGCAGTAACGTGGCTCGGGGCATGGGGCAGGCTTAAGTGGCCACTCAGCGTTGTCTACTTTCGGGCGACACTTTGCACTTTTCCAGACAATTCCCTCGGCACGCTTCCAGCTGGTTTGGCTCCCACATAACTTAATTTCCACTTGAGCGGACAACAGGAGAACGTGCTGCGGGGGCGAGTGGGCGCGACAACGATGGGCGTTCTGTCAATGGGCGATGGGTGATGGGCAATGGGCGGGGTGCTTCCTTTGCCTGTCACGTCATTGAAATCGCTTTTGACGGAAGTCAATTGACAAACAGATTGTGTAGATTAAGTGTTACTGACTCGGTCCGTTTCTGACGAGCTTTCCCGCGTTGTCGTTGTTTTTCTCCCTCTCCCTCTCCCTCTCTATCTTCTCTCGTCTTCTTCCTTTTCCACTTTCTCCCTCTCCCTCTCCTTGTTGTTGTTTTTTCACTGCTTTTGTTGGCTCACATTTATTAGATTTGCGTATTGACAAATGTCGCGCTTTTTGCCCAAACGCTTTTTGCTCGTGTAATTACCGTTATTTCTGTCATTTCTGTCGCTTTTTGTTTGAAACTTTGCTCCATTTGCACCTGATGGAACACCTGGATGATTAATGCTTGTAGGTTAACAGCATCAGCTGTTTTTGTCGCCCCATAACGATTTACCGCAGCCGGAAAATTGCAATTTTCCATGTAGACTTGAAAGAAAAGTGAAGCGTTTCCAATTTCCAATTTATTGGTTGGAGTTAGGTTTAAAAATTATGATCCAGTGGAGTTGTAAAGATAATTTACCATCGATTGCCTTGATATCGAATAAAGTATTTTCTGAATTTTGTTGAGTTATCGATATTTATAATCCTGCGTAGCTCTTATGCTAGTTTACTATCGATTGCCTTGATATCGAATAAAGTATTTTCTGAATTTTGTTGAGTAATCGATATTCATCGACTGCTGTCTGTCTGTTCTTCTCTTTGCAGTTGCACGCTCTGCGCCGCTTGATGCAGGGCAGTCCCGATCACCCGAAGGCGCCGTTGGGCAACAACTATCGGCCGCCTCAGCCGCTGCTGCATCGACCCATACGCACGAATATCGATTTCAAGACGACGAAGTCGAACGGCAAAGCCGCCTGCCCCACCATGTACCGCGAGGTCTACTACAAAGGTGAGCTATGCATATTATATTTAGTACTTATAACATATACTAGATGAGTTATCGATAGCCCGACTTATCGATAGTAAACTACATACTTGTCTATTTAATTGCCTACTTATTTAATTTGACTTTCACCTGTTTATGTTATATACTTGCAGCACATTTTAGATAAGTTATCGATAACTTGATATATCGATAGTAAAATACATAGTTATTGATTTAATTGCCTCCTTGGTTGAGTTTACTTTGACCTGTTTATGTTATATACTTAATGTACATTTTAGACAAGTTATCGATAGCCTGTCATATCGATAGTATTATCATATACATAGTTATCGTTTTTAATGCCATTCTTGGTTGCCCTTCTTCCATTCAAACAGCGACCAGTTGGAAACAAAACTAGAAGTCGCTGCCACAACGTGCGGCACGATACGTGCCACGTGAGACGTGAGCGTTTCGTGCGAGCAACAGGAGCTTCCAGTAAACATATAGACAGTTATATAGCAGCAAGATCGACACAGAGACCGATACCGATACCGATACCGAGGAGCGAGAAAGGAAAGAGGGGAAGCGATCACGGCAAGGCGGCACAGCATGGCGAAATGGCAATTATATTATATATATATACACACCTCTATATAACCAGACCCATAGCAGACATATAAAACGGAAATCCTCTACTACTACAGTAGCATTGAATGTGAATATATATATATATATACATACATAATATAAACATACATATTTTTTTTTGTGAATCAAGCCAAATCGAGAAGCTTGTTTAAGTGTTGTTGTTATCGTTTTTTTTTGGTAGTTCTTAAAACACAATGTGGCGTATGCGTAATGTTTAAGTAATATAACAGCAACTAGAACTAATAATCGAAATCGTGTCGTAATATCGATAAATATCGATACGGTACTCTTCGTCGTATTGTCGCCGTGACAAGGCTAGGTCAAAGAAATAGTTGAGGGTTTAGCTGTAGAAATGAATACATACGAGCCCCAACCACTATTAATTCGAACAGCGTGTGTTTTTGGAAGTGTGCAATGTTTAACACACGATATTTTGAATACTATTACAGATATCGAATGCCAGTGAATTTTGTCTTAAAAGAATTTTATTCTCTTTACGATGACAAAAAATTTCTTGTTTCCAACAACAACAAAAATATGATTTTTATTCAAAAGGTAGCTTTAAGAGATAAAAAAAAATGACCTATTAATTCGACGCTGCATAATATAACAAATTAATTAATTTTTGGTGTACCTCACCTCTGGCCTGTATTACACATTTAACATGTTTTGTTGATTTAAACAAATTTTGACAATATTCTCGAAATGGTCCCTATCTCTTGCAACTAATTTGAGGTCAAAATCCCATGTGGCTTATTTCAAGCTTTCTTTTCATTAGCCACCAAAAATGTTCTATGGGGCTTAGATCTGGCTATTTGATGGCCAATCTAAAAACATTTGCTTATATTGCAGCCAATTTTTGGTTGTTTTGGCTTTGTGCGATGATGCTCCGTCCTGCTGAAAAGTGAATTCACCACAATGTGCCGTTGGTGATGGCAGTAAACTTTCTTCAAAATATAATATATTTTTCAGCATTATCCATCCCTTCAATAAAATTCAGTTTTCCTAATTGTTTGGCGACCATCCCCTACCATAGCTTTCAGGAAACTTTACTGTCCTTTTAAGGCAATCTTTTGGTATGTTTCTGTTTTTGTACGGCTGACGCGTTTTCTCGTATCACCGACACTAACATCAAATTAGCCTCATCGCTAAATATGATGCTGCTACTTGAGTCCAAGACATCCTTTCCCGAGCCCTTGCAAATGCTTTTTTGACAAGCGTCAGCAAGGTGCCTACAGCAATACGTTATTGGGTTGATACATAAATATTAACATACATACTTTATAGAACCATATCCAATATTTTTTAACTGAGTCGCGTCCACTTTCGCTGACAGTTGCCAATTTCTGCGACCCTCTGAAGCCAAATTTCTTAATGATTGGCGCGACACCGGCCGTGCCTTGTCTGGGGTGGTATGCTGATGTTCGGCCTCTATTGCATTATTTGTAATACCAGTTTCTTGAATAATTGAATCACCCCGCAACGACATATAATTAATGTTTGCTTATTTCATAATTATCTTCCCGATTATAATAATCTCTAATCAATACTCTGATTTCTGTGCAAATAGGATACCACGTAGCATCATTGCTAAGCTTTAATTTTCTGCGTAATTTTAAATTTTTACCTTCAGTTTGTGTTTTTATTTGCAGATTATAACTAGATAGTGATTCCGTTACATTGGATGCTTTTGCTTTGCTCTTCTTTTGAGATAACAGTAAACATGTGAAGTTCAATTAATAGTGGTCATTTTTTCTTATCTCTTAAAGCTACCTTTTGAATAAAAAATCATATTTTTGTTGTTGTTGGAAATACAAGAAAATTTTTTGTCATCGTAAAGAAAAAATTCTCTTTTAGACAAAATTCACTGGCTTCGATATCTGTATAGTATTGAAAATATCGTGTGTTAAACATTGCACCTGCCAAAAACACACGCTGTTCGAAGTGGTTGGGGCTCGTACATTAACATATAACATACATACATATATTACTCATTAATCGACGGTCGATTGTCGATTGTCGACAGCGTACACAGATGTCAACTAGTAAATGTTACTTATAAACGCATTATGCAAGACCCACCCGTGCTATATATTTACTATATAAATGAACACACACACACAGATATATACGACATGTATGTATGATCTGTACCTACGTAGACATATAGAGTCATATATATATATGTTCGACACACAATATACCCACTACTTGCTATTTGTATAGAGTCTATCGATAAATGCAAATACTGCGAATAGTTACAACCAAATGAAAACACAAACAACATTGAGTATAAACAATAAACAGATTAAGATTAAGCCTAATCAAGATACTACTGATCTTTGCTGAATTTATTGGAATTTTTTGGAACTTTCTTTTGATACAAAATTGTTATCGAAATTCGACACGATTTTCTTTTTGTTCTGCACACTTTTCAGCGCTGGTTATTGAATGAAATGGAACTTTGACTATTTTGCAGTCAAGTGAAGTAATTATCTACAATATATAAAACATATTCTTTATTTGTTTATTTTTTACTGAAACAAAGATAAACCAGAGTTATAGCTTCGGAAATTCCCCCCCAAGCATCAATCGTATTCGTAACCAAAGCTTCCACGTAATCAAACCACAAATTACACAGAGAAATACGTCACTTTTTACTTGACAATCAAGCGACGTGGAAGATCTTTATCGTTTCTGACAATTACCGGTATATATGTTATATGGCATACAGCTGCCACCGTGACTTGCCTCAATCGTTTTCCACTTTACCGCCGGTGGCGTCTCTCCGAGTTCTTCTGAAATGACATGCGTAACTCGATCTGGCTATTTGCCATTGGCAGCGACGCGATGGGAAATTTTGTAAAATTCATTGCGCAAATTTAATGGGCGACCGTGTAATACGATTCGATTGTCCACATTTGCCACAGACGCACACAATTCGCGCATTTTAAATGCTCTACACCACACAGCAGCAACAACAACTGCAAGTTGCCCCCGTCTGTCCGTCTCTCTCTCTCTCTTTTTCGCTCTCTCTTGTTCCTGCAGTTCGCTTATCGGGCGCTGGTGATACTGTCGTTGTCAGCGCTGCGGCGTGCTGCGCCTTCGCATCCTGCTGCATCGACTGCTGGCGCTGCCCGCTTATCGAACATAAAATGCAACATGAAACCACAAAATCTGTTGTGGTTATTTAAAATCACGTTTAAATAGTCCACTCCGAAATATCAACTTTTATGGCCAAAAGGGAAATTATTGCGCATACGCCCCGTGAGTGTATGCACATGGTTTGCAAATAACCCCGCCAGCAGGCCAAACAAGTTTCCCTTTTTAGAAGCCCGCTGCCCTTGGGGACCTGCAGTGGGCGTGGTGCAGCATGGTGCCCACCGAATCACATAATAATTTGTATAAATATTTGCATTATTTACGCAAAACTGTTAGTGTTTTTTCCCCCTCTCTTGTTTCCCCTCTCTCTTTTTTGTAGATTCTTTTTTCGCTACAGTTGGCCGTTATTTTGTGTGTTTTTCACGTGTTCACGGGCAAAGCTTTTTAGTCGAAATGGCAACAATCCGATGCAGCCCATAGGGGATTTGACCATAAAAAATTATGACTCAAATTGATTAATTTCGTAATGAAATTGTTGCTTTATTTATGCGCTCAGCGTTATGCGTAAATTGCTTTTGACTGTCACTTTTTTCGAATATTTGCATTTCTATTCATCATCAACTCAATCCGTTTTCAGCAGATTTTATTTATTTGAAATTCATAAAAGAGATGTGAAACAAATGCGACAAAACTAGTTTGAATCAAGCAAATGAAGCGAGTTCAACTTAGTAAGTCAAAAATAAAAGTGTTGAATCAACAATCCCTGTTTCCATCAATACTTCTTGTATCTGTGACGTGCAATGTTTGTTGCAATGTGCTGACCATTAAATCGTATTAAATTCTAATGGGAATGTGAGTTAGTTGCAAGTTAAGCTTGCTGCAAATGAATTTGAATGAAGCAAATGCAGTAAGTTTGTCAAGAGTGATAAACTGATGACCCCTGGATCTATAAATACTTCTGTTATCTCTAAAGTGCAATGCTCTGAACTTGTTCCAGTTCTTTTTCAATTTGTAAGTTACTTGCAAGTGAAACTCACTGCAAATGACTTCAATATATTAACATTTAAACACCTTATACCCATTCAAAGCGGCCTTCCAGCCAGCTATTAATAAGAAAGCTGTTCCACTAGGTACATATATGTGAGCCTACAAGCTGTTATCATTAGCAAATCCCCATGCGGTACTCGGCGTAACTCCACACTTTTCACAGTTACACGGGCTCTCTGCAATGCACATGAAATGCCTCCATCGATTTATTTATCATTATCCACTGGCCGAATGCAATCTCAATTGTAACCAGTTTTGGCTGATTTCCAATCAATCACAATGGTGGGTAGAGTATGGGGGGAGTGGGGAAGGCGTAGTGGGGGTAGGCGTCGCGTTGGCTACTGATTTGCGGTAAATGGCCGCGCACACTGGCCAAGTCATAGCCGGACACAAGACCAGAGCAAACTTGCAACTCGCAACTGGCAACTCGCAACTGGCAACTGTAAAATGGACGTCTGGCGAACCTGATGCATTGGCAGCTCGGCTCGGCTTGGCTCGCAGAAACGACAGCCACCACAGCCGCAGCCAGAAGACCGCATAACCAATTCGAGCGTTCCCCCGTCTCCCATGCCCCTCTTCATTCCTCCCGTTTTGCGGGAAATGCACTTTGCGTGGCTCTCATTTCTCTCATTTATTTGTTATTTATTTGCCCTGGTCCGGTGTGACTTGACCAATGCAATTTTTGCAGGCGTCAATTCTTTTAAATATCCAACAAAATGTTGCAGAAATGAAATGTCAACGTGGTAAATCATGCATTTAAAGTGCACTGACTGTAGTTGCCACACAAGTTTCGAACTGTATTCAAAGTGCAGACTCTTTAAATGAGTTTCAACGTATTAAGCTCTTTACTGCGCTTTCAACTTTTCTATAGGGTATCTGTCAGTCGTTGCCACTACCGCACCGTTTGCATTCAGCATTTGTTCACTTTTGTTTTTGATTTTTGCAAATGTTTTTAATATCCAGACGCGTGGGCGTTACCCGACAAAGGGCGGGGCGAGATAAAAGCCGCCCATCGATCAAGAAATGACACCCGATGAGGCCGATTGAACAATGACAAAACTGACAAATTCACACACATTTGTTACGCCTTCATAATGGACGGACGCAATTGTTGTTGCCGACCCTCCCTCGCAGTGGAGTCTGCCTTCCTTGGGGGCGTTGGGGGACAAGGTCGTTGAACTGTGCTTTGAAAAGCCATTAAATCGTTGCGATTTTTACACTCTCAATTTGCAAACAGGCGCGCTGCGATCAATCTAGTTGACAGGTGGAACGGCACTTTATTCCACAACTTCAAAGTGATTTGTTTTCACACGTTTCCATAACGCAATATTGCTAAAGGTTCTTAACTTTAAGTTAAGGACTCAAGTAGTAGGCAATTCGTTATCAAGCTTGTCTTAAAATTTTAAGAATGTCTGCTTAATTTAACTTATATACTAAGAACTTTTATAGAAGTAACAAATACTTCAAAAAGGTATCCCTAAGTCTGGCTTATTCATCTGCAATCCATGTAATTGCCCATAGGATGCGATTTCTCGTTCCGTGGATTATGCAATTGTTATGTAACCCCTACAGACAGAGTTATTCAAATGGAATTCATTTAGAACCGGAATTCAGCATGACGACCTTTCGAGCAGGAGCAATATTGACTAACAACACTGCTTATAATGCGAGATCATGCAACTTATCTTAGAGATGAGTGCAGGCAGACAAGTTTCGATTATAGTTAATAGTGATGAATTATTATTTATTATTGTTGTCTCAGCCTAAGGTACTTTACACACTTGTTTACCCTTTGTATTCCGTGTAAATCCCGAAGATAAACAATGCAATAATCGTGCTGTTGCCAGAGATGAGACTACAATAGGCACCTCGAAGAAACTTAGTTGAGGAAATTTTGCATTTCTCTTCTACAAATGCAACTTAGTGCATATATCGAATATAACTTGTTTGTTGTGAATTGGAAAATTGAATTGAATTCAAAATGAGTGGAAATACAACATGCAGGCAGTATTTTATAAAAGTACGATGGTAGGAAGAGCTTAGGTCTCCAGCAACTGCATAGGTATCTGTCCATATATTGTATAAAAATACTCGTACTGTCTCGGCTTTAAAGTTATAACCATTTATATTGCTATAAGTACGATATATTGAAGATGTTTCCCATTCAGCTGAGTACAAACTTGCTTCAATTTCATTCTGCGCCATTGCATGTGACACTGTGTCAGCCCCCCACCTCACATCAGCCCCTCAACCTTCTCAAGCAACAATCTGCTTAGTCTGCCAAAACTTCTTTGTTCACCTGTGTGTCTACTCCTCCCCCTCACTCTCTCTCTCTCCCTCTCTCTGAGTTTGTTTCCTTGTCTGTCGTTGTCCACTTGACAGTGCTCGTTTGTCTCTCCTTCAGTCTATCTGCCTGTCTGTCTGTCTGTCTATCCTTCTGTCTGTCCATTGTTCAGTTCGGCTTGTTACTTTGCCGGCGCATAATGCAAACACTAATTAAATTATGTAAATTGAATTGAATCGAATTGAATTGAGCATATTTTGTGCAGTTCATAAATTTTCTGGCTAAAATGTCAAAATGCATGTGGCGTGCAGTGCGTTTGTGTTTGTGGGCGTGACACGCCCTCGAGCTACTGCTGCTGCTGCTGCTGCTCGTGTCGTGGTGTCGGCGTGTAAATCATATTACAATAAAAGCAGCAAAAACACACTTAATTATGACGTCATTACTTTTTAATAATGACAATTTTGCGACAATAAATCACTTAACTAATACAAATGCGCGAGACAAGTGAGGCCACAGAGGGTAAGGGGGGGATGGTGACTGTGTGCGAGGTGCGTTCAAAAAGTACAGAACATGCATGAAATTAGTCAGCTTGAACAATGCTATAAGCGAGTGTGCGTGAGCGAGAGTGTGTGGCATAAACAAATAAACAGATTGACTCCGCCTGGCAGTGAGTGATGCTGTGTGTGCGTGCAACAGAGCCAGAGCCAGCAGTGCCACACACAGAGGCAGCTTCACTCTCTCTGTCTCTCTTTCTCTCTGTCTCTCTTTCTGTTGCCATCACCATCGCCGTCTGGCGGTGCTGCGTGTGCGAGCGCACGGATGAATTTAATTAATCTCGCTACCGTCAGTTGCACACAATTGCAATTAACTTGCAACACTCGCATAATTACAGGCGACCTCATGTTTTGCTACTTATCAGCATCAACATTGACCGGCAGCATCAGCAGCAGCAACGGCAGCAACGACAGCAGCAGCAACGAGAGCTGCAATATGCGGCAAGCTCCCCACTGACAGCATGCAGAATAAGTCATGGTGTGCGTGTGTCTCTCTCTCTGCCTCCCCTCTCTGGCTGCCTGCCTGTCTGCCTGTCTGTCTGTGTGGGTGTGTGGGTGTCCTTGTGGGTGTCCCTGTGTGTGTCCCTGTGTGTGCCCGTGTGTCCCTGTGTTTGTGTGTCAGTTGTGGCTGGCTCATTGGTCATATGGTTGCTACTCGGTTGGTGTTAGCGGTCATCAGCGTTGCTGTTGCCGTTCCTGTTGTTACTGCTGCTGTTGTCGTTGTTGTTGCTGCTGCCGTTGCCAACGACTGATTGCAAATTTTGCCTCTGTTGCGGCTGGCAATAGACAACTTCACAGCTTGCGATTGCCCTCGTTGCTGTTAACTATGGCACTTGCCGCACCAAAAGGTATATTGACATTTAGAGTTGATTTTTATCGCAATACTGCCCCCGCCCTCCCCCTTTTCGCACCCCCCCCTTCATTGCTACCATGTGCGATATGCAGTTCGGGTATTCCCTTTCAAATATTTTATACATAGTTTTGTTTTCTTTTTCTCTTCCTACCTTTCATTTATTTTATATGTCAAGAGTATTTTTGTGTATCGTTAGTTTAGCTAACTAGAAAAAATACAGCGAAAAAGAAAGCAAAATAGTTTGATAAATTATATAAACTATTGCTAAAAACTTTATAAAACTATGCTATAGTTTGACTTGTTTTCTGGCAGCTATACTTGGCATGTTGCGATAGTATTTTTGTGTATTCTTCATGCAAATAAATGATAATTTCTTTAACATATTGCGCAACTATCGTAACTCCTTTGCAATGACATATAATGGCAATAGTTTTCAATATTAACTATTTGCACTTCTATATTATTAATTTTGTATATGTTTATAAATATATTCCGTTAACAGATGCATTCACTATTGTTTGTCTTTATTCCTTACGATAGTATTTAATGTAAATTTACAGGTATTTTTGGATTTCTACAATAATTTCTACTTTGCATATACATATACAGCAAATACAAAAGTCAATAAGTATCGCGATAGTTTTCAATATTTACCATTTTCATATTTATATTCCAAACTATGAATACATTTATATATTCACTTAACAGCTGCAGTGACTATCGATAGTAGTTACGATAGTATAGACTGCATTCTTCAGTTCAATTATGAAATCTTCGATAGTTTCCAAATTAAGTGTCGCACAACTATCGCTAATACTATCGTATGCTTTTCATGCATTCTAAGTTTCAATTGCAGGGTATATAGCGTGAGCATCATTTGACTTTGACATTAGTCGTCGGCATTAATTCCCGCATATTACAAATGTCTGCTCTGTGGTTAAGCCACCTGACGCTGCTGCAGTCGTCGTCGTCGTTGCCGCCGCAGTCGCGGCCACCGTCGCTGCCTCAACTGGCATTTCGGCGGTTGTCGGTTGTCGCTGCGTCTGCAAATTAACATTTTGTGCAGCGCGTTGCACGTTGCTCGTTGCGGCAGTCAGTGTCAGGCAGCGTGTATATGACACGCGTTTGACACGACTCATTGGGAGTGCGACGGCGACGGCGATGGTGACGGCGACACCTTCGCGTGCTCTGCCAAATTGTTGTATTTGCGCCTGATTGTCAAATCAAATATTTGCACCATGTGCTGCCAGCACAAAGGGCAGCAAGGGAGGGGGAGGAGTGGAGAGGCAGGTGCGACTGATACTGACGCTGGAACAACACCTGAGCTCCATTGACAGTGGCTCATTTGGCTTTCGTTTGGCGTTTAAATAAATACTCATTACGCAGTGACTCCCATTGGGGAAGGGCCAGGGACAGGGAAAGGGGGAGAGAGAGAATGGTCATCGGGGCGATTCGTGCAAATTGTTTAATAAGTGCAAATAGTAATTCTACTGCTATTATTTCCATTGGGCATATAGACACGACGCAGCGCGTCGAACCCGATGAATAATTGCCACGATTAGCCCCAGTCCAGGATGGGCAGCAGCCTCGACTGAGAGACTGAGAGACCATAAAATGCCGTTCCACAGATAAATTACTACTGCGGAAATTAATCCTAATTCAATTTGCAAGTTGCAGAATTTGTCGCATTTCCAAAACAAGTTTTGAAGTGACAGAATATAAATGGATATTCTTTCAGTGGAATAGCAAGGTTATGTTTTATATTGAAATAAACCTATATTAGTTAAAAGAATTCTTTGCCAAAGATTTTGAGTGTTCCCGCAAAAAACCTAATTAAATTAAGAGTTCATTTACTGTGTTTTTAAATGCCTTCAAGTTATCATTTCATTGCAGTCTGTGTTTTACCAAAAATACACTTTCAGTTTTGTGTTCTTTGCTACTGAATATTCTGTTACCATATATTATAAGTATCATAAATTATTATCAATATAATTATATCATTCTCAACCAAATAAATCAATTAATAATCATCCCGTTAATAGTCGAGATCGGGCCAATTTTCCAATCTGCAAACTTGCAACGCAAGCGCTACACAATAACTAAGATCGTAAGCTAAACTAACTAAGCATTTGTAACAGTTCATTTAAACCTATAGCGAATCGATAAGGATATATATATACTACATATAGATAATTGATTTTTTTTTTCAATTTACCACTTAAGCGAAACTCGAAATGAGAAACTAGCGTAATGAATTGTATAAATCTAGTCCGATATGATGATATATACATACAATATATGGTACATACATATATTCATACCATATATACGATATAACAGTGTAAAACCTTATCCCGATCAATTTGTAAATTCAAAATACGCAGCTATTAAAGCACTAAAGATAACACAGAATATACGCTTTCTTGCCCATCTGGTTTAAGAAGTAATAAATGATATACTATATACACTATATTGTATACGAGTACTTCGGCCAAGTGAAGTGAAATAGGTTTTGCAGGAATCAGTATACATTAATTACTTATTTGTAAATTACTGAAAATAAAGCCATATTTATTTATGTGCTCTGATCATTTCGAATCAGTTCTATAGAAACCATTCTTAAGGCTATGTAAATTAAAGTTAAATAAGTCCTCCTTCAACTCACAACTCTGTGCACTCATTTGACTTACTCACTCTTATTCTCTTTACTCTTTCAAGTCACTTGCTGAACTCACTTTATTTGCAAGTTACCCGCATTTGCAGATTGACTTCATTCACATTTGCTTTGTATTCCTGCAGGACCTTAGCACACACACATACATACACACACACACACACAAATACACACTTGTCACTCCAAAGAAATTAGAGAAGTAAATCGCTTTATATGTGTGTCGAATTGTTTAAGATTTAATTATCTAAGTAAATCCCGAACTCGAGATGTGTAGAGCAACAATTATTATGGAATAAAGGTGTTTATACTACTCATGAGTAATTGTAACTCCGTAGTGAATGACAACAACAAATCGCTTGTACTGTGTGTATCTGGAAATCGGAAATATATATACAGAGCAGACCTGCAACTACTCAGATATAGCTATAGCATATAGTACACCATATACGTATGTTACCTATACAAACTGTACAGCAACTCCCTCAACAGCAACAGCAGTCGCATCGTTAATCCACCACCGTGGTAGCTGCACCCCAAGGAAATTACCTGTAACATCATAACAATTACTTATTTCCGAAAGCTTTCTCTTCCCTCTCTCTCACTCTGCCTCGGATAAGGCAAATGACAACGGTCGGACGCGTTTTAATGACAATTCACCCAAAGTAGGTCGCCAGCGCAGCAGCACAGCAGCAGCGGCAACAATAACGAGGGGAACAACAAAACTAATTTCCGCCACGCCTACAAGCTAAAAAGCACGCCTCCCCTTACCAACGTACACACGCTAAAGGGACACTCAGAGCAAGTATTAGCAGTGCTAAGGAGACCAACTGTGAGATTTGGATAGAAAGCAAGAGAGCCTTAAACTCTTTCCTGATCTTGGAACTTGAACTCATGATGTTTGCAGTGAAATAGAATATATATATATATGTAGAATATATATCATTTGAGGAGACTGGGGAATCTACAAGGAAGTAGATAGCTAAGCTCCACAAAACTTAAGATCAACGTGGACTTCCGTTGGCATTTCAGCATCCAGCTGACATTACGTGTTGCCCTCCAGCTGTGCCACGCACTTTGTACGCACATTTTAGTGGTTGCACGGCACACAGGACATGCCGTGTTTCGTGTTTGTTGTGGCTAAATTATAAATATAATAAGTTGATAAAATGGATTTCCGTGTTGGCCTACTTTATGTCTCCCCTCCTCCCCCCCCTCTCAAGCTTGTAATGCTACATCGTCGTCAGACGATAAAAATCTGCTTCATTTCCCATTTGAATTTGCCACCGTATGTTGCCACTGTAAGTGCCTCCAACTGCTGCGACCCCTCCCCCCGCTTGACCCTCCGACAGCTGGACGCATCTTATCACCAGCAAAAAACACACACACACACACACGCTCGCATTAAGAGCGCTGCGCTGCCGCTGTAACGAAATATATACCGGATATCCGGCTGGCTGCCCTGATGTCTGCCCTGTCGCAAATGGCCGCACGACAACAACAACAACAACAACAGCAACAATGAGCAGAGGCACCAGCAGCAAAAGCAGAGAAATTTGTTAGCCAAACGTCTTGTGGCTTGGGTCAACTTGGGCTCCCAGCCGCAGCAGCAGTAGCAGCGGGTCTGGGACTTAGCAGATTTACCGGATTTTGGTATTTAGTTTGCCAGCTGTGTTTTCTTTTTTCTTTTTTATTTCGACCCAGTCACCCCCTGCTCCCCTTCCCCAGCCAGCAGGCGACGGCAGAGTTGACTGTCCTGCGATCGGCCAATTTGCCATGCGACTTGCTTATTGATTTTGAAACCATCTTTTAATTTGTGGCCGCGACAGCTGCCGTTTCCAATTTCATGGACAAATACAAGCACAAACACAAACGGATACACACGGACACACACACACACACACACACGCAGCCTTACAAACGAGCGCGAATCAGCAATTCGACTGATTTCTGTTGACGTTCCCCGCATCGCGCATATCTCGCATACGCCGCGTTGCTCTGCCCCGCCTCCCGTCTCGGCCACAAAATGCGCTTTTTGGCAGGCCGAGTATATAGTTTTTTGTGTTGTGCCTGCAATCGGATTACAATTGCAGTGCCAAAGACTGGCAAAAAGCGTTTGGCCCAAAAAGGAATCCGATGCAGAATTTTCAATTTTGATACCAAAAACAAAAAAATGAAAAGCAAAGTGCAAAAAATCAAATCGAAACAAGAAACACGTAACGAAATAAAGTGACAGCTTAAGTCGAAGCCCAAATGCACTTTCGCTTGGCTAAAGAGAGCTCAATACTATAATGGGATCTTTAAAGTTCAGATAGAATATGAAATATAAAGATAAATTCAAGTTTATTTGCTGCTTCTTTGTTATGTTCGTGTCTTGTTTGTTTTGTTTTGGTTTTCTGTTTTAAAAATGAATATGCAATTATAATATATTGATACTGAACTGAAATTACTTTAAATATATTTTGTATTATTATTATATTTATACATTATTCTTTTATATTTTGGATTTTATAGATCAAAGCCAGAAAAGCATCATCTCCTCTTTGCCTAAACTTCAGTTGCATTAGCCTCTTTTCTAGCTTTTATTAGCCGTTATACTGCTAGCTATGCCACGTCATATTCGGCATTATTTGGCCTGGCATATTTAAAATCAGTTTCAATCTGAATCTCAATTCGTGTAGTCGCTGCGGCCCGAGCGGATACGGTTGGCGGCGAATGCAGATGACGCTGATTGTTGGTCAGAAATGAGTCGAGCAAATTGGCGGTATGAAAAGTGCAAACTGCAAAGGAATCGACAAACAGGATCGGCCTGCCCCCCTGTCCCCCTGTCCCACTGTCCAGGCAGGTTGTCAGGCATCCAGGCAGGCAGGTGTCTCGGGTAAGTGCAGACAGCAGCAGCAGCAGCAGGGTCGGGTCAGAGTTGGGGGATGGGGGGCGTGGCACTACCTGCAGGTCACTCGGAAGCCGGATGTTAACGGCAGCAGTTGCAGGATGCGACCAGGCAGCGGTACAAAAGAGGAAATTAAAATATGCAGACACAAAACCGCGCGTTTTGAATTTTGGCGCGATTTTTGGTTACGGCTTTGCATAAATTTCCGACTGCCAGCGGAGGAAAGGATGTGGAGGGGAGGATGGCTCCGAGCTGGGCATGGTGCTGGCAACAATATACACCCCCTCACAGCTGCCCAGTATCTCAGACCGGGGCTGAAGTCCATTGCAGCCCTGCAGCCTGGTCATGTATCATCAAAATATGCAAATCTCGACCGGGCTACGTGAACTCCAGCTCCACAGCATGCCTCTCACATGTGTCTGTGTGTAGTGTGTGTGTGTGTTTGTGTGTGTGTGTGTGTGAGTCGTGCTGGCGGGTCGTGGGTCAGCTGGCTGGCTCATGCCATGAAATTAGGAGCAGTAAATAACGCTGTCAGTCGCTCGTGGGCGCAATACAAACACAGCCCAAAGGAGCAGCAAGGGGTTGCCGGGGATGTAGGAGAAGTGGGGAGGGGGAGAGGAGGAACACTCGCAGTCGGATCCAAAGTCATTGCCGCTGGCCGTTGGCTGCTCGAATTTATACTTATGCATCGGCCCCAGCTCCCACAACAGCGTCGCAATGCCAGCGGCAGCGGAAGAAGAGAGGAGCGGGAGAGTGGCAGAGGGATAGCAGGAGAGAGGAGCAGCAGCATAGAGAGGGGCAGCAGCAGGAAGATGGGCAGCTGCAGCAGTCAGAGGGAGGGGGACAGCCAGCAGATCGCAGTGCGGTGCATGTGGCAAAACGATTTATGCGCTGCCAGATAGAAATCGATTGAACTCCAGTCGCCGCATCCGCTCAAGCAGATTCCTCCTCGCTTGCACACCACCACCCCCGCCCGCCTGGCGCTGAGTGTTTAGATTGAATGTAAACTGCACTTATGACAATGAACAACTGACCTGACCCCCCTCGCAGGGATAACACAGCCCAGCCAGAGCCGGAGAACGTGTGCCAGGAAGCGCAACGATGTCGCAGTCGCAAGTTACAAGTGGAGCCGCAGTTGCCCATTGCCCATTGCTGGCTGCGATTGTCCAGGCAGGCACGCGCTGCCTGCTGCACAATGGACACCCCGTGCACGATGCGATCCTAAATCAAGGCTAATTGTCCTGCACGTCGTTCCGCTGCATTGCCAACTATTTTGGTTAATTGCGTGGAGCTAAAGCTAAGCGACCGAACGGGGCGATAATTATCTAAGGGTAGAAGAGGTAATGGAAAGGGGAAGGGGAGAAAGGGAAACACTTGGGCTAGGCGGTGGGATAATCTAAGTAATCCAAGTTAGTTCGAGACTAGGAGAATATTGAATATTGTTGTGCTACTGCAGAAGCTAAGCAAGCCTCTTAATCGCAATCGAAGTGGATTTTGAGTTGAGTGATGGTCACCCTAACGAGAAAATAAGAATGATCATAGCGAAAAAGGGTTTCTATTATCTCTCTTTTATTAAAGAAATCGCAGAAAAGCCTATTGAGCAGTTTTCCAGTTGAGTGATGGTCACCCAAATTGGAAAATAAGGATGATCATAGTGGAAAAGGTTTGTATAACCTTTCTTTTATTTGGAGAATAACAGAGAAGGCTGAAGGCATTAATCCACCGATCTGATGGGTTTACTGGGTTTCCCCAACCTTTGCAGCAAATGTTGGATCGTTAATTCTTGCTTTATTTTCCCCAGACTAAATTTAATAAATTTATAGTCTTAATTAATTTTAAAATTTTTTTTTTTAATCTTAATTTTACTTAATTTTAATTTAAATATAATAATTTTTCAAGTCGACTGGCTTAGTTGACGTTAAATAAATAAATAAATAAAAAAATAAATAAAAAAGCCCATTGAGTCGATGTTGAGTTAAGTAATGGTCACCCTAAGGAGTGAATTAAGATTATCATAATAAAAAAGATTTAAAATATATAAAATATATACTTTATTCATTTGAATTATTGCAGAGCAGACCATTGAGTTAATGTTGAGTGTAATTCTTTACAAGTGAGTCGCTTATTCAGGGTGGCAGTCAATGTCTAGTTGAGTGAAGGTCGCCCTAATTTTGTCTTTGCACAAGTCAGACACAACATTTATTTGACAACAGTAATAATCTTATTTGTATTCATTTAAGGCATCACAGCCAATGTCGAGTTGAGCGATGGTCACCCTAATAACTTCTTGCACTCCTACTGAGTGCAGAAAAAGCAGTTACCCAGTAACCACTTAGTCTCACTTCGACGTAACAATGATCAGAATATGATTTTACTCAAAATCTTTTACAACCTTAATTTTGCTAACTTGCTCCACTGTGCACACTGGGCCACGGCGCAACTGTATTCTGTCGCAGCTGCAGCTGCCTGCTTCGCCTACTCGACGCGCTCATCTTCGTTTTTATGCTCAAATACTTCACTTCTGGCCCTTTTTTAGTTTGCTCTCGACCCTCACCCCTTAGAGGCACCTTGTACCAACTCTCCTCCCCCCCCTCTCCACCTCTCCCCTTCCTTTCTCTATGCTGGCACAATTGTTGGCTGCTGCAGCCATTTCTTTTCATGATTTATGGCGTTGAAATATTAGTTTTGCTTATTTCATATAGACAGCACCCCCTCCAGCCTCCACCCCGCAGTCTTCCTTCTTCTTACCTTCTGTTGGCTGCTCTTCCTTCTCCACTCTCCACTCCCCCCTCTCTGTGCCCGGCTCGGTTACCTCAGCCACGTCTAAGTTGCATACCTCATTTCATGTGTCTGGGGAGCATTTATAATAATCATGGAGCTGGAGCGAGTTGACGCTCAAGGCAGATGGGTGCGGGGCTATGTTCCAGCTGTGTGCGCCAGGTACCGCCAGCTGCTTCAGGCACCCTGACATACCCCCTCCCCTGCCCTTCTTTTCCCTACCCTCCCTCGTTACTGCCGCGCTGCATTAGATTGTTTCGCAATTGATGCACAAATCGTGTGCGTCGTGCTAATAAATTGCCACTTGCAGCTACAGTTACTCCCCTCCCCACCCCACCACTGCCCCTCTGTCATGCCCTTTTGATATCTACAGCTATGTATATGGCAATTTGTGGGCGTGGCAAATTGGCTTTTATGCAGTTGAACCGCAAAGTATGCAAAGCGTGGCGCCTCGATGCGGCTCAAGTGTTTGTCGTAAAATTTAATTATGGCCGGAGGGGGCGGGCAAGCAGAGGCGGGTTGGAGGTGCCTGTGGGTGGTGGGTGGATGGGCGTGTTTGTTGTCTCAGTTGCATGTCAATTGTCATTGTCGCCCTTGCGCATTTTTCGCGCTCTTCTGGCGGCGGCTCATTAAAAAAAAGGCACCTCAAGTCAAAGTCAAAGACGAAGACGAACGCGAACGGTGAAAGGCGCAAGGCAAATAATAATAATGTGTAAGCGTAAAAGTTAACACGCAACTCAAATTGGGAAGGAGAAGGAGAACGAGGGGAAGGTGAAGCGGTGGGGGAGATGGGGTAGGTGTGTGTGTCACACCTTGAAAATACAATAAGAGGCGCAATAACGTTTCACATACGACAAAACAAACGCGGAAAACGGAACATAACAAAAATAATCGACGACGTCGTCAGGTAGCGTCTTTCAAAGGTGGAGGCAACCACCCCCCCCTCTACCCCCCCTTCCATGCCCTTTGCCTTGGCTGTGCGTGCGTGGCAATCACTTGATGTGTTTATTTGCCAAGAGCAGCAGCCAAAATTGTCAGCGTCGTCTTGGGCTCAGCTCGAGTCATCAAACTCAGCTGGGCTAATCGATGTGTGCGACAATTAGAGAGCAAAACGTTGGCTTCCAATAAGGGTAAGGAGTGGTAATGAGGGGGGGAAGAGGAGGAGGAAAGAAAGGAGAGGGAAAGAAATGTGGTGAGGACAGGAAGAAAAAGCGGTGGCTAAGAAATAGAAGAGAGTTGGTAGAGCAAGGAAGAAGTTAAATGATGAGGAAAAGGGTGAGGAAAAAGGAGAGGAAAAGGGGAATGCAAAGGGAGAGGAAGAGCAAAGGGAGAAGTAGGGAAATAGAAGAGGGAATTAGAGATTGGTAAGCGAGGGGGTAGAAGCCGAAAGAAGAGGGGCTACAGAGCCGCACGCCCAACTAAATTTGAATTGTGGCAGCGACTTGAGCTTTGGCACGCGCTGCAACATGGCAACGTGGCAGCTTGCAGCATGCAACGCAAACCCGTCGAGTGCCACTCGAGCGGAGCAATGATAATCCACGCCCACTCCAAGTGCACCCACCCCCAGAGAGGATAAGTTGCTCCTCCAAGCAGTGCAGGACTTCAGACCACAATAAAGAGTGTGCTAAAAGTAGAGCTAAAATTGCATTTAAGTGGCAACTCTGCCTGGCTACGGGCACCGCCTTGAACAATAAACTGTGTTAAGATGGTAGCACAGAAAGTAATATTCATTGAGTTGCTTGCCAAAGAGAGCCGCAACTTGTCGTAGATGAAAAGGTTAAAAGAGACTTTATATTGCTGAACCATTTTGATATCGGGAATCTTTTTGACAGGTAGAGGACCGCTTGTTGCATAAACAAAGAGTTATCAAATGAAAGAGAAATTAAATGGATAAGTTGACTGAGTGACAGAGGGAGACAGAGGAACATAGGGGGAAGCAGAGACAGACCTCTGCAGCCACCTTTGACAAGTTATATCAATGTAGAGAACTCTGAAAGAAAGGCATTGTTTGGTTCATGAATGAATTACAAGAAGTCAAATTGCGCTTTTACATCATGTCAATGATAAAGCTAAAGAATCTTAATTATACATACTTATATCTACTATATATATCTATAGCATAAATATATTAAATACAGTACAAAGTATGCAACTTGTCTAAACTTTGCCGACTCTCCCTGCCTACTCTCTTGACTTCTTGACTAAGCAAGGTATTTACAGGATTTTGTTATTGTTTGACTGAAGCCGCGTCTGTTGCACACCTACACACACACACACACTGGTGTTTATGGCTTCTCCACGTGTTGGCGAGAAAAACAAGCCAAAAGGGCCGATTTATCCCGCTGACATTGGCGACTTGCTTTGGACATAATCGAACTTAAGCCTAGGTAGCTTCAGCTGGAATGAAATTTAATTTTATGACTCATTATTTTACGCACATGCACACACACACACACACACATATATAGAGTATGGGGGGGGGCACACACTTGGGGGTAACGAGTGTGACACATACGTGCGAGGCGCAAATAACGCGCTCGCGTTTAATGAGCTCTGTCACACTCCTCGGCGTATTCTTTTGACGATGTCGATACACAGCACCCCTGGCAACAGGGACAGGGTCCCAGGGTAGCAGCCCCTACTACCCACTACCTGGCACACTTCCCCCTCCTTTCCATCTCCCCACTCACTCTGCACTCCACTCCAGCTCGACTCCAGTTCACGGCGTGTTTATTTGGCTTATTTATTTGCCGTCGTTTTACTTTTACTTTTCTTACAATTGCCGTTTGCCGTGTGCCAAAGACACTCGTGCGGCTTTTGACGCCACCTTGCCCCCCTGGCACCACTCTCTGCTGGGACACGACCCTGAGCTTAAAGGGAGCCAGCGTGGCAGCAGCAAGGAGAGAGGGTAGGGGGCTCCATGTCTATTTAAATCGAAGTGAAATCAATTTCGGGATTCCCCTTTTATGCACAGCGCAAACATAAAATGTGCGCATGAAGTGCGTTACCCTCCCCCCTCCCTCCCATCGTTAATAGGGTGCAGAAGAGAGAGAGAGAGAGAGAAGAGGGGAGGGGAGTAGGAATAAAGGCATAAAGGAGCCACTGGCTCCATCACGATGCATTCGCATTAGGCAATGTGTGTGTGTGTGCTTGCTTGACAATTGAAATGCGATGTGTGCGCTCGTGTATGTGTGCCTGTGTGTGTGTGTCTGTGTGAGTGTCGCAGCTAGACAGAGGCGTCGCTGAGAGGGATCGCTTCGTATGCACCTCAAGTTGGTCAAGTGGCAGCGCAGTCTGCAGATATATTTTCTTTCTTGGTTCTATTGGTCTATTCTAGGTCTAAGCTAAGCCCGAATTCCAGCTGATTTAATTATATATATATTATAGTGTAGATATAATTGAATAGCATTAGCTATGTATGGCATACAGGCAACTCTATGTGAAATTTAGTGTCTCTAGTGCAAGTAATAACAAAGTTTTCAGTGTTCATACAGACAGATTGGGGAATTTGGTTAGTTGCAATCACAGTTTATAGTATGCGGACTTTCATTATAGAGTTATAGTAAAAAAACTTGAAATACATATATGTTTACTTGTTGCCTGTCACATACAGTGTCAACAGTCTTGTATAGCCAAGCTCAATGCAGGGTACTCTTGCCTCTCTTTCCTCCCTTTACTTCTATAGGAACTGAGAAATTTCCACGAGCTTAAATGGATTTGGCAATGCTGTAAGCAAATCCAGCCCCCTCTCAGGCTAAGCCGCTGACAAGTAAGTACAAGTGTGTATGTCTGCGTCTGTGTGTGTGTGTGTACATATGTCTATGCGTGTGTGAACAGAAATAATCGCATTTCCGATTTGCGATTTGTGATTAGCGTGCGATAACATGTTTATACCCTTCGACCATTGAAAATGGTCAAAAGTACTAACTTTGTGCAAAATGCAAATGTATGTAACAGCAGAAGAGCTACCCCTAATTATTTCTTGCTCAGGTCACAAGCATCTGCTGTCTGTCTGTTGTCCGTCTGTCCGTTGTCCGTCTGACCGTCTGTCCGTCTGTCCTTACCAATCTCACTATTTAAAAGCTATTACCAAATTTGGCAGAAACTCCTGTGTGTCAAGCAGATCAGTTTATTTCAAATGTTAGGTGCCACGCCCACCGCCCCCACAAATCAATAATTTAATTTTTGAACTCAATTTGTAAGCCTGTTTAAAAGATAAACTTTCTACTTAACATATACTAAGCTTAATTCTATATTCCAAATTTCTCTCAATAAACACAAAATTTTTAAAAAGTTGAGCATAAAACCAAGTGCTTCTTCACTAACAAGGGACGGCCCTAGCACCTTCGTATTCAACATGCTATGTGTATGAATTTAACAAATTAAACTACACCATATAGGTCGTTGCTTCTGTTTTTTCTTCGTGCTGCTTCTCAGCGATTCCGCGATTCTTTTCGCGCTGCCTCGGCTTGAGCAACACTCACACACACACACAAGTACATGCAGAGACACGTGTGTGTGTGTGTGTTGTGGATTATGGTTGCCTGCGCCTTTGTGTGTCTGAGCATAAATTCGGCACGTTCATTTCAAGTGAATCGGAAACTTTTATTTATTTACCCTACGCATTGCGCTGTGTTTTATGCGGATGCGGCGATAAAAACTGCCGCCAGCCTCTTTTGTAGACTCTGCCACATGCCCCCCTCCTGTGCCCCCTTGCCCCCTTGCCAACCTGGCACCTGGCAGGCAGGCAATGGCAACGGCAATGGGCGAGTGCCACCTGGCAGCAATAACTGCTTGAATTTTCAATTAAAAACTGTAAACTTTTGCCCTGCCAGAAGAGGGTAGTGCGGGGACAAAGGTATGCAAGGGGGCTGGGGGGGCAGCTGGTCTGGCCGACATTTGTGAATAGTTATTCACAAGTATGAATCAATGCTGGAGAGTGCAAAGTGCAAGTCCGCACTCCGATGCCGGCGCCATTGTGCTGGAATTTCAAAACGGCCACAGCGAATTTTATCAGCACTTCTCCTCGTTGACTGTGGTCGGCACCAAGGGAGCAGAGGGGAGTGGGTAGGGGGCGTGGGGGAATAGATGAGAAAGGCAAGGGCAGGGCTCTACTGACTGCTTGTCCATTGCTGCTGACGGAGTCCCGAAGCCAACAACAGGCGCCAACATTATCGCCAGCAACATTATTCATTATCGCTGCCAACGCTGCCGGCTGCCTTCACCCCGCCGCTCTACACTCTCTGCCCTCCCTCCCCCTGTTTGCCATCCTGCACTTCCACTCTTCACTGTGGGTCTGGCCAACAGTTTGCCCCCCATGTTGCAAGTTGGTGACATTGCAACAGATACTTCTCGCTCTCTCGCTCGCTGCCTCAAGTTGTGCAGCTTCCCACTTCCCTTCGCATCCCCTTTCGCAACCTTCTGAAGAAGAAGTCAATGAAGCTGCAAGGGGATATCCCTTGCCCCCCTCTTTTGCGCCCGCAGCAACAGCAGCAGCAGCAGCTTTGCCGGCTGTGGGCCACATGAAAGTCAAACTGAAGACAAAGTTTTGCGCTGTAAAATAAAAACGAAACAGGCAACAGGAAAAGCAATGCCAGCGGCATCGCAGTCGCTGCCGCTGCCGCAGTCGACGTTGACGTCTCAGTCGAGTGCCGGCACAAAAACTTCCGTTTCAACTTGCTCGCCAGCAATTGCTGCCGCCTGTTGTGATATCCTGCCGGCCAAGGAGCTGCCCCAGCTGGTCGTGCCACTTGCCGTAGAGCAAAGCGCCATCTGTCGACTGCAAGCCGAACCGGACCGAAGAAACCGATACATGTTAAAGATGCCATATCATAAGTTAACTCTCTGCCAAATTGGAGGGGTTTACTCCTCAATCGATATACTGGTATGTAACTATAAAGATTATTTACTTGGAGAATGCCCACAATACCAAAATCAAGTATATCGATACAAATCGAATAAATCTATGCATATAGAATATATCGATTAATATCAAATATATCGATCGATGATTATCTATATGTCAAATTACAAGCATGTTAATTAACACTCATTTTTAACTTTGTCAGTTCTAAACCAAAGAATGGTCTCAGCTTGTATATCGATTATTATAGTAATAATATAGTAAAGATCATTATAATACAGATCAAAGCTCAACAGATGAAATTGATGCTTATTTCTTAACTATAATTGAGGCCAGAAGTCATCGTCTATCGTTAATAATGTTTAGTCGAAATTCTCTTTTATGTATCTATCTTTTTATCTATATATTACCGAATAGAGATGACATCATGAAGTAGAAAAGTTTGCTCATCACTGTTAATTATCGATAAACTGCAAGAGTTGCTATCTTGCAGCGCATTTGCCAGCCAGCAGTTATCGTTTATCGCTAATTATCATAAGTCGGCATTCTCTTTAGGTCATCGATAAACGAGTACAGTAGATAACACCACTAAGCAATGAATGTGCAATGAATGTGTTCTTGCTTGTAGTGATAACACTATGCAATAGTTAACGCTTGATTGCCATTTATCGATATACCGCAGAGCATTTGTTGCGTGTCTTTCTCATTCCCAGCCTCATTTGGAAAGTGTCTGATTTCATATTTCTGCTCTCGTATATTCTGTTGTTGTTTCTTTTCAAAGTTGTTGTTGTTGTTGTTGTAACCACGCAGCTGGCGGAGCATTTTAAATCTCGTATCCTGCATGCGGACACTTCGTGCTGCCCATCGTCCAACTAACTAACTATACCCACTGTTCTGCCGTTCCGCTGCCCCGTTCAAGTTCCCTTCTCTCTCTCTCTCTTTCTCTCTCGCTTCCCCTCACCTGTCCATACTTCCTGCCCTATCTCCCTTAACCCTCTGCGCCTTCCCCTCTGTATGGTTCGAACAGACAGTCTTTCAGCTTTCAGTTTGCTTCAGGTTTTCATGGCTCGCAGAGTTTGAGCCTTTGCATATATTTTTCATTTATGCAAAGGCACTGCTACCCCTTCTTTTGCCCCCCTCAACCAGGCACCTCCCCCTCCCTCTCTTGCCCGGTTTTAAAGTCAGCGTCTTTATGCCGCATACAAAAAACTAAATGGAGCCCAGCTTGCAGCATAAATAAAAGGCAGGAGCGAAGCAGCTGCCACGCCCACTGCAAAAGTTCAAACTTGTCTGTGTTGAGTGCGGTTTTTCTGTGACATTTTCGTAGATTTTGCTTTGTGGGGGAGAGGGAGAGGGAGAGGGGGCTTCGGAGCTGGTCTCGTCTCTTGTCTCGTGTCTCGCGTGTTTTCTTTGCTCGGCTTTATGAAATTCTTGGCTGACTGTCGCCTCCCTCCCGCTTTGCCACCGAATATTTGCGGTTAATGAATACTTCCCGAAATCCAAGCGAAAAACGAAAAGTGAAAAGCGACAAAACGAAAAGGAAAACTTGTATTTTTAATAGTTTGCGCAATTTACAAAGGGCGACCAAGGCGCCGCGACAGAGAATAAGGGACAGCGGAAGACGGGAAGAGCAGAGTGGACAGAAGGGGAGAAGTGCGAAGAGGGAAGAAGGAAGAGAAGATAATTTTGACAGTTTCAATAAATCAAATACTTTTAAAGCTGGTCAAATTTGTGCATAAAGAAGAAGAGAGCGATGAGAAAGTGATGATCAAAATGAAAGGGAGTGAAAGGAAGGAGAGGGAATGTAATGGAGCAACGCTGGGAAAAGAGAATATGAAGAAGAAGAAAGTAGGGAAGAGAGATGTGTAAGACAAAAGTGCAAATAAAGGCGAGGAAAACGTGAGAGAAGGACAGAGAATAAGTAACTAAAATATACAATGAACGAGGCAGAGAAAGGTTAAGATTCTTCAATGTGAAGAAAGTGAGAAACAGAGGGAGAGAGAAAGATAAGAATGCAGATAAAAGAATATAGCATAAATAAATATGCGAATGTGAAGGAATAGGGTCAGTAATAAGCTAAGGCAATTTGACTAGGCACAGTGTGAATATCCATCTTAATTACCTTTATAACTTCTTATTGAAGAGATTCAACAGTTACATTTATTCACTGTCTAATAGAATTTCCGATAATAATAATCTGTAGCTACAATATCAAACAAGTGTCATCGCATTGATCGATTGATGGAAATTGAAATGAAAACAAGCAATCGTTTCCTCTATAAATAACTCTGCGATAGTTAAATATAATATAATGAACCCCAACAACTGATTGCACATTCTGCATTGTGGGGAATACTAGACAGAGATAGAAACACTGAAGGGGAGAGAGAGAGAGAGAGAGAGAGAGAAGAGAGAGAGAAGAGAGACAAAGAAGAGAGAGCTCCCTAGCAAGTATCAGCTCTTTTGACAGATATAAATCAATTTGTTACAAATTGCAGCTCAGCTCGTAGTAGGTGAGTATTGGTAGCGCACTCACCATGCACTCACCATGCACTCGCCATGCACTCACTGCGTACTCAGTGTGCACTCACAATGCTGTTCGGGGCTAAACCCGTTTAAGACTCACTTCAAATGCGACTTCTGTGCGCACCTGTTGCAGCTATGCCAGCTACGGCCAGCTTTGCCAGCTTAGGCGGCCCCCGCAATGAGTGGCGTCTTCCCGGGGGCAGGTTATCGGACAAATACAGTACAACATCAATAAGAAGAACAACGACAAGCACAACAATAAGAACAACAACGACGACAAGCACTGGGAACACTCATTAAACAGTGCAATGCGATTGTGGCTGCTCTGGCCTCAAATTGCAAGCGATAAAACGCACACAAGCATACATAGCTATACAGCTATAGCTGTGTATATGTGTAGTTGATTGGCACAGTCGACACTCGCTAAAGAGCACAATAGAACTAACTATCGGCTTGGCTGCGCTTTGTGGCGGTTTTCAATGTATCATTCGTACTGTCTCTCTCTCTCTCTCTATACATATCTCCCACTTGGTCACTCTCGCTCCCTCTCTTTTCCTCTCTCTCCATTCCTCCTTAACTCTCTACAGTTCTTCCTATCGAGTACCTACTGTATCAGCAAGTTTTTGTAGTAGTTTTTTATAATAAACCCGCTGATTGCGCCTGCAAATCGATCGTGCTGCGATCAATGGGAAATTGCAACTTACACGGGTTTTCCCAGATTCCAAGTAAGACAGAGAGAGAGAGACAGAGATTCAAAGAGAGAGAGAGAGAGGGGGAGGGATGGAGGGAGAGCACTAGAAGGAACGCCACTTGGAGGTCGTAGTGATAGCTACACGCGACAGCGTCCGCCTCCGAGTCAAGTGCTGTGCCGCATTGCGAATAGTCGATCGGCGGCATTAGAGGCGAGTGCCACGAACGGGTTATCGGTTTCGTATATATATATATATCATATATCATAATAGCAACATGTTGTTGTTCTTCTTCTTCTCCTTCTTCTTGTTGTCATTGTCGACAATGATCTCAACTGGGCTGGCACAGCAGCAGCAGCAGAAAGAGCGTAAGTTGCAAGTTCTTTGCCAGTTAATAAATAGTGCGATAGCCCTGTAGAGTTGCCTCCGTCCCAACCCCTTCCTGTAGCCACATTCACGCACTTTGGCAACTGCAACACAGCCAGCTTTGGCAAGGGGACGCTGTCTCTATCGCGCCGTCTGCGACTTCTACAACATCGATGCTCTGGACGAGCCGAGCAGACGGCAATGTTACTCGCTGCAGCGACCCGATTTGGTAAGTGAGAGACAGAGATAGCAATAGACAAGAGGCAGAGCTAGAGCAACTTCGTCGTTTGCTAAGGTTTTTTCATATGAAACATCGATGTTTATCGATATAATATCGATGTTTCTACAGCTCAAGTAAGAGGTCTGTAGACTGAGAAAGTAAAGAACTGCATCGCAGTTTCTTAGCTTTGAAAAACTCCCGTTTAGAAAGAGATAGATATGAAACATGTAAATAGTGAGTGAGAGAGACACAGAGAAAGAGAGAGAGAGAGAGGAAGAAAAGCCTGTTAAGCCGGAACTAGCAATAGAAATAAATAAGACGCAATTTAGCCTTGGTAAAGCTTGAAGATGTGTAAAACATAAATATGTTTTTATTGTAAACTGATACAGATACTTGTATATCAAGATCAGTCAATAGAGCGTTAGTGAAATGCCTTCTATGATGAAATATGTATAGTATATATGTATGTATCTGATAGCAGCTTATCAGAATGAAGTAAAGTAGAAATAGCTTTGAATCTACATGAAACTCATAGACTGTTCTGGTTGCAGTTGTCTTTAAAGAGAATTTCGTAGTGAACTCAACATAAAATCGCCCTTTAGACGTGCCTCTGACCTCATTCACCAAAAACAGCATTAATTATAATTGCGGGCGATAACATATAGTACTCTGTTTGATAATATACATGTGTAGTACCTGCCTACCTAGTTGGCAACTCGCCAGACACTTAATTCATCATAGGCGGTAAGGTTTATCAAATAAACCAGAAATCGGTTCAAGGTAAACAGCAAATAGACAAACCAAATACAATCGATCGGAAATGAAGAGGAGCAAACCTCAAGTAGTAATCAAAGTGGAACATTCGATCGAGAGGCGATTGATCGTGGTCTAAGGTACCGAGTGTCTAATCACCCATTGGACCTTCGTAGTCCAGCACTACCCAAAGGCAAAGCATTAGCTTTAGCTTTACCGTTACTCACTCCCTGTCAATGTTATTGCGTCATTTCTTTTCCACCTGAATAAAGAATGTACGATAACGTCGTGGTCCTTAAGTAATACAACTGGGCAATATCGCTAGATTGGAGTTTCCAATTTACTTAAGTCGTAATACGACTATTTTCGGAGATGGGGTATTTTTATATAGCTGCGATAAGGCTTAAGAGAATCGAGTTCTATTTTAATACTGCCATATTCTATTTTGATAAAATCTGATTGTAAAGTTAGGGAAAACATATCAGGCAAACAAGAGCAGGTCTATCGACCTTATCGATAGTGCGATCATATTGATTAGATTCTATAGGCGAATTCATGAACATGATTGAACAAACAAATCGTAAATCTTACACCAAAAAAGATGTGAAGAGTTGGAGATCAATTTGATGGCAGTTAAGTATACATAGAATATTTATATATATTATATGTATATAAAACATTACTACTATATAGTATGTTTGCATCTGACTTCGACTTGGAATATATAATACATAAATCTAGTAATTCCAATACTGGTAGTTTGCTGGTACAGATAGAAGAGGGTGCTATATTGCTTGGCAACATTCTCTACATCAGTTCTCTATATAATGAAAGGGAATATATCGATGTCTTGCCCGATTCAAAGCAAATTCTTCTCCCCTCTACAGATCTGCTGTCCCCGCCAGAAGGATATACTACCCGCGCTTGCCGCACGTATTGACAACAAGACGAACACCGCATCGACGAGAGAACGGTTGGTGGAGGCAGCAATAGGAACGGCTCTGCCGCCGCCAGCGCCCAGGACGGCGGACGAGCTGCCGCTGCATCCGCACTGTGGCACGGCCTTCTCCCTCAGGGTGTACGGCGGCAATGTGACGGGCCTGCTGGAGTTCCCCTGGACCACATTGCTGGAGTATACCCTGGACACAGGCGGACCTAAGCAGTACATCTGCGGTGCCGCATTCATCGCCCAGCGTTGGCTACTGACGGCGGCGCATTGCGTCCACGAGAAGTTCGTGGGCAAGGGCCGAAGTCTGACGGGAGCGCGACTGGGCGAATGGGACCAGACGACAGATCCAGACTGCATTAGCGGCTGGAATGGGCAGCGGGAGTGCGCTCCGCCGCACATTCAGGTGGAGATCGATCGGCAGCTGATGCATCCTCAGTTCGAGGTGAACAACATGACGCACGACATTGCCCTGCTGCGTCTGGAGAGACCTATCAACTGGCAGCAGCTGCAGCACGTGGAGCCAGTCTGCCTGCCAATCGGACGAGGCGCCACCGCCGATCAGTTGACCGGCAGTGCTGTGGACATCTCCGGCTGGGGGCGGACGGAGAAGAACAATGAGTTGAGCTCGATCAAACGGAAGGCGATGCTGCACGTGCTGGCGCAGCAGCAGTGCCAGCGGCTGTACCGGGAGCAGGGCTACGTCATCGGAGCCGGACAGCTGTGCGCCTCGGGCGGCATTAACGTCGATTCCTGCAGAGGCGACTCTGGCGGGCCACTGACCGTGGAGGCGTACACTCCACGTCAGGATCGATTCGTCTACCTGGCCGGCATCGTGTCGTACGGCAAGGAGCACTGCGGCCGCACGGACTTCCCCGGCGTCTATACCAGAGTCAGCAGCTATATGGACTGGATCGAGCAGACCATACGCGACAACGGTGGCGTCAACGAAACGAAGAAGAAGTTAAGCAATGCAATGGCCCCAGGAGGGGAGGGGGGAGCGAGAGGTCAAGACGGAATAGGGAATACCGAAATGTCGAGTAGGGTAGACTCTGCTGGGACTTCACCGCGTGTGGAACTCCTGCTGTTAGTTGGCTAATCGCTGAAGGCTTTTGCTGTCTCCCGTTTCCCTTGTCCAGCTGACGTCATTGTGCTGCTTCGCATGTGTTGTCGTCACTGACGTCATGACATCCGTATCTTTCTCCCTTTCCGTACCTGTCTGTGTGTGTGTGTGTCTTTCCCTGTCTACTTCGGCCAGGCCGGGGCTCAATTTGGGTAAACATGCTCGGCCTGCTCAATCGGCGCTCCAATCGCACCTGATTGAGTGCTAGCTAATCTAAAACTGAGTGTTGCCAAGCAGAGTGCATGTGTGAGGAAGAGAGGGAGTGAGAGGGAGAGCACTTGCACGAGGAGAAGCCATTAATTTAACCATTAATCCTTTGCAATGCGCGCTCTCCTATATGCATATCATACTCTCTTTGAATTGTATGCATGCATGCTCTCTCTTTCAAATACTCAAATACTCAGCAGTGCCTCTCACAGCTGTAAACATGCATGCATGATGTGCTGCTCTCTCATTTAAACACTCTCAGCCTCCTTAAACCTAATACTCAGCAGTCGCTCTCTCCCAGCTGTTGCTTACTTACTCCAGCAAGGCAGTCACACACAGTCACACACTCTCTCTCTTCCGCTCTGCCTTGCTCAATTAATTGCGCATTGAGTGCTTTCGATCTTAGCTTAAGCCACGAGAGAGTCGAGAGAGCCGCGTGACACACATTCCCACCCTCACTCCCTCTCTCACTCCCACTTCCACTCAGGCTGCAGCATTCTGCACTCTGCTAGCACACGTAATTAAAACAAATCGAGTGTTTCTTCTGAGTAATTTAATATTCTTAGTTTATTCGTAGTACGTATGTTTGTTTTTTTGTTTGTATGTATGGCATGTAGGTACATTTGTGAGCGCATGTTCGAGCATGCATGCCGAGTAAAACGTATTTAACTTATGTATGTATATTCCGTTGCAGTCCACTTAGGCTACGTACAGTAATAAATATTAAACATTAACATTGTGAGAACTACAAGTACAATAAATTATCGCTTATATCTAGGCAAAAAAAAAAGAAGAATTCAACAGTTGCACAACAGAGGAGTGACTTCTCTCTCTCTCTCTCTGTCTCTCACGTGTTGCGCACAAAGATGACAGCACGCCGGCAGCGGTCACGATGATCACGCATTTTGCCGGCCGGGCAGGGCCGCTTCACGCGCGACGAGATGAGCAGCTGGCCCGTGAGTGTTTTGCTGTTCGGACTAAAGAAGATGAGGCGACGCGCCTCCGTCGGCTGCCCGCACTGCGCCAGCAGCAGGGCGAAAATGCAGCCGAGAGTGAGCAGTATGCGTTGCACTTGCATTACGGAGAGAGTGAGCGAGACGGGGCAGACGGTAGAACGGTACAGCGGATGCGAGTGCGTTGTTTACTTTGCCGTTGACTTTGCTTGCTTTGGTTTCTTAAGCACGCGCGGAGTGGAAGCTTGACTGCTAACTGGGCTGCTTTGCTTTTATGACTGCGCGCTATACGCGATGATGTTGCCGTAGTCGTCGTCGTCGTCGTCGTCGTCGTCGTCGTGCTGTCGATATTCCCAATATTGCTATAGCTTACGCCGCGCGTCGCGACCAGATAAGATATGGGAATTCCATTCCCAGATAAGATATACCCAAGCGGCGTATTGTGTTCTTTATGCATGGACTCCTACTGGTTTTACACACACACACACACACCCTCGTACTCACACACACACACACACACATATGCACATTGTGTCTCCACGATTCTGGTGGTTTACCGCCGCCACCAGAAGTGAGCGCAGCACGTTGAAGGCAGCCCGTGACGAGAGTGCGCGGGAATTCGCAAGAAATTCCACAAGAATGCGTAGCACGGCGTCATCGCCGTCGATGGATCATTGACCAGGCTGGTGTTGTCGTCTAATCGGTGACGATGCGTCGCCGCTTCCGGCCCCACGACAACTGCTGTTGCTGTCGTCGCCTGTTGCCTGCACGGCATTTGACAGCGGCGCCTGAAACTATGCTGCGAAGCTCGTCCGGCGATGCCCCAGAAAAGCTACTCGACACTCCAGGGACAGGCAGTCGAGTCTGCCACCATAGATAGCTTCGATATCGCCATACTCAACACAGAAACGGTTATGGAAAGTGCGACCCAAGTGACATTTACAACATGCGCCACTTGGCGGTACCAGCCGGCTTTGCCCGGGCTACGTTTGCTCAGGGCAATAATATTAATGAAAGGCAAAGGTGAACACTTCGATAGAACTATCGATAGAATTAATAGAATACTCAAAATACTGTCAAGCAAATCGATGACTGTCTTGTTGTATTAACGATAGATATCATTCCCTACAAACTACACACTTGCTATTCGACAGCGCAGAATTGATCTCACGTGAACAGATGCTGATCTGTTAGGAAGCATACCCGGTAATAAAGAGGCCTTTAGGAGTTCTACATATCACTATTTACAGCTTTTCTGCATAGACTTGTGCAAGAATGTATTAAAGACCGTTTCTAAACTAGCTATTCTTTTATACACCATAGAGTATACCGAGTTAGTCTAATTGGGATCGTACAATTTAAGACTTCAACTATGAATCTTTTGTTGTCGCTCCCCATTTATTGTTTTATATGAATATAACTAAATAATCTATTATAATCTACAAGTAAAAATACTATAGCATATAGAGGAAATCTAGTTTGCTAACTTTATCCAAGTTAACAGTTTCGAACGTCAGCAATAAACTCTTTTGTCTTTGCTGTTTGTATTCTCTTCGTTCTCCTTTCCTTTTAAGGCACAACTACGTAAAAGTACAAGAATAATATGGGAAATACTCGAGACAGCGTTTCATTCATAAGGAATCACATGGCGACGCCTGACGAAATCCCGTGCAAACGAATCAAACGAATGGGAATTGTTGTTCCAGTCGGGGGGCGTATAATGAGTCAAAGCGTGAATCGTTTATAAAGCCCAAAAGTCGAGAATCATGCTCATTATGCAAATTTGACTGTACGTGTGTGTGTTGAGCGTGTGTGTGTGTGTGTGAGTGTGTGTGTGTGTCTTCATGTGTGTTATAGACACAGTACATATGTGCATTGCTCTGAATCACTCGATTTAATTGTTTTATTGCTTATCCTGTGGGTAGGGTATCAACAGTCACATAGATACCCTGTAATTGTCAAGGAAGAGGTATCAACAACCACACAGATACTTGGTAATAATCATGAAGATATTCAAAATGTGGACAGGTATGCAGAGATCTTCCTCTCTTTCTCTTTCTCATTCTTCTCTTAGCCGAAAGCAAGATCTCTTCTGCCTGCAGGGGAAATATTCTTGACTAGCCATCATCATACCCATTCTTAGGGGACAGGGTATGCCCACCTTTTGGCAAATGCTATTTACAACCTCGATGTGGGTAAGCACGATAAGATATTCCCAAAAGTAAGTAGCGGCATTACAATTTCTTCCAATAATAACGAAAAAGCGTGGTCGCTCTTTATCGCAAAGCTCCGGAGATTGTCTTCATGCGACCTTTTATTGTTCGACACAAATGAAATTTATGGTATTATTCTTTAATTGAATATCAGATTATTGGGTATTTTATTCGGTTACTATGACGTCGCGCCCGTCAAGCCCATCAAGCCCATCAAGCAAGGCAGTGCAAAGTTCCGCGTACTCCCCGTCGAGTTAGCGTTGCTTGTTGGTTGATTCAGAGCGGGCTCGGCGATGTAATCTATGAGGCCCAGTCGACATGTTATGCGAGTCATCGCATATCGGTTCCCAGAACATTTGCGTGATCAGGACTTATGTCGTCAGTTGACTAAGAGCTGTATCGCCTCTCACTATCTTCCTTGCTAAGCATATTCATGCTTTCTCACTGGAAATTCGGCAACCTCTTGGGGGCTTTTTACAAGTCAATATCAATTCAATTCTTGGATTACTTTTTGAAATTCCCAGCAATCATTTATAGTTGGATATAGAAATGACTGATAAATACAAGCTGCAGAGACGTGCCTGATATCGTATATTACGATATAGTGAAGTCGAACTCGGAAGTGCAAGTCACTTGCAGCTTCAGCCACCTTGCCACTTGCTCAGCTCTAATTAGAAGCGAGTTCCATCTAGTTTCTGTCCCCCTTCTTGACGCCGTCAACCTTCCACTTAGTGTGTGTCAAATCCGTCACTCACACAGACACTTCAAAAGATAATTTCCCTGACGTTTAGACTTCGGAAGTCGGCAGTATAAGTCATATATAGTACAGAGTTTGTTTTGCTTGCCGATCAAATGACTTGGTAACTTTTGGGTTATCGAACTGAAGTAAACATGAAGGAATTCCAGAAATATATCACGCAATTGCAACTAAATTTCGAGAAGACTTTCGAAGATGTAGTACAAAATATAGATTTGTATATAGTGACATGTAGTGACATGTATAAGATATATCTCTTTGTATTTATATTTATAAATTTATATTTATATTGTTCATTATAGAGCAATTATAAATCTCGTTCAGCCTTTTACATTAAGCGAGAGTTTGTATGATTTGAAATGTATTCTCTGTTGTGGAAAGTGTCTGCTTAAAGTAAAGATAAGATATATATCTAACTGTATAGAGTGAATCTGGACTACAATACTTTGAACATTGAGATCCCCTACAAAAATAGAAGTATATCAGGCACATAACTGAACAAACAACCATACATTCTAGGGAACATGCCATATATTCAGGAAACTTTCTGATTTTACCCTTTGTTTTTCAGTAATCGATAGATCAATCATCGATAAATCACTTCACTTTGGTTCGCAAATATTTTTGATATTTCCAGACTAATCAAGAAGTACAAACGAATTTCTTGCAGATTTCTAGAATAATTTATTAGCGAGAAACAAAAACAAAAAAAATAGGAGGTGTGAAGAGGGAGATGTAATAAATAGAGTGCCGTCGAAGCGAATAAATAAGGTGATGGCGCGTTGTTGTTGTTGTTGTTGTTGTGTCTTGCGGTTGTTTCATGTAGTTTCCGAGAGAGTTCGAGATTCAGTTGATTCAATGGGCCGCGATGATCAGCAGCTGATGCCATCTGCAAATGGAAGAAAGAAAGACTTGGAATGAGCACAACGGATACACGAAGTTGAGAGTCTCAGGTGCACCTACCTGAACTGTACGATATGATGCGACGGCAGTTGCCACGATGATCCCGCATGTGGCACTTCTGGCAGGGCTTCTCCATGCCATGTGTGGCAAGTATCTGTCCGCGATGTATGCCCGGAGGAGCCAGGAAGATCACACGGCGCGATTCACTGGCTGCCGGAGCGCAGAACACGACAAGGGCGAACAGGCAGAGCGCGTAGAGCAGCAGTTGATGAAGGCGTTGCAGCATCATATTCACTCTCTCTCTCTCTTTCTCTTTCTCTCACTTGCAGTAACTGTTTGTTGTGTGTCTCTCTCTCTCTCTTTCTCTCACTCTGCTTCGCCCTCCTTGCTGGTTTGCAGTTTCGTGGCAATATAAAATTGTGTAATCGATCTTCTCCACAATCTACGCTCTCCGCTCTTTATTCTACGATACACGATCTACCGTTTACGTTCTACGGTGTACGGTGTACGGTCTTGTGTCTGGTTTGTTCGACTTCTAACTGTCACGCTCAAATGCCGGCATTTAACTGATTATATACGATTTGGGCAAGCGGTTCTTAAGTAAAAGGTGGCCTGGCCTCTGCCAGCCCCACACTGCGGCCACTCCACCTAGCCCACCTCCCCCTCCACGGCCTGTCCATTGATAAACATGCATACAGGCTGCTCCGCGGCACCCTGTATGACCCAATCTTATCTAGGCCTCGCTACTATGTCACCCGCAATCTGTGTAATTGAATGTCTTGCCTTGCTTTTGCTCGCCTGCTTTTCTTAGTACCAAGTGTGCTCCCTCCATACACAAATAAAGCACAAAAATATTTATCGCCTCGATACTGGCAAACCCACGTTCAAAATAGAGTCACACTCTCTTTCTCACTCTCCCCTCTGTCTTTCTCTCTCTTTGTCTCTCTCTCACTCGCAGAGACATGCTCGCAAGGGGTTATTCATTTGCATGGGACGTGGGGCTACTCACATGTGACGCGTGCTCTTGTCTAACAGAACCAAATCGGCTTAACCCTCTGCGATCGGTGGCGATAGTATTACCTTAACCCATGGCAAATTAGCCCAAAAGGTTTCAAGATCGATTGTTGATCTATGTTATGTATTATCAAAAGTATTTTCAAATGAAAAGCTTGTGAGGATTAACGATAAACTAAACTTAAGCTAATCGATTTCAAATTTCCGCTCAAAAGGATGTAAATGTAGATGCAATTGTAGATACAAATTAGGAGAATTAAACTACTTATAGTAGTTACAAGATTAATATGCCAACTTCATAGAAAATACTTTAGAAGATCAATAAAATAATGATAAATGCAATAATATCAATTCAAAAAGTCAAATATTATATGGCATATTTACTGGAATATTACTCAAGCTAAATGAAAACATTCCAAATTAAATATTATTATTATTAAGATCTCTTTTAATGATCTCCATATCTTTTAAGTGTTCAGCTTGGCAACAGCTTTGCAATAATTTCAAATATGAATGAAATAGGTTGATAAGCAAATAGAATTGGTCTGCATATTTACTTTATGATATCTACGTTTATTCTGCGTTATTTTGAAATTGAGAATAGATAAAAGATTTGTTCACAGTCACTTAAGCAAAGTATTATTCTATAGTTGCAAAGGCAGAAATCATCTGAAAATGTGCAAGCCACAGCCTATTGCGTCTACTTTAATCTCTCAAGATACTTCCCTCTTCTACGTTTCCTTTAGAAGGCGAGTCTAAAGCCCACGACAATATTCCGATTGAAGTCACGAGATTTTATTTGTTTTTCTTTTGTTTATGTTTTTTCTTTATTTTCGGTTTATATTTATTGGAAAGCTTAAGAGTCTAATTGTGACATTAGAGCAGAACGTCAAAGATTTGCGAGATAATAAAGCTCGAATATATCAAGTTTCAGATAAGTCAGACTGTGTAAATATTTCGTTGAATTCACGCAGACGTCTCTAGCGCGATGGACCAGGCAGTGCTAATAATAGCAGCAAAGCAGTTCTAGAATAAGTAGTTTCCCACTGGGATCTCTTAACTCTAATCGCAACTAATCTAACCCGATAGCCGGGGGATGGCCTGCAATATGTTAAGGTAACCAATGATCTACAACTTGGGCAGTTGCGATCCGATGAGTCGAGACGCGTCTCATGCCTTTCCTTGGAAGCTCCCCGACTACGTCACAGCACGGGCACGGGCACGAGCTGTGCAGACGTTGCCGCAAGATGTGACCAAAGTAACGCCATAATACGCTGGGTAGTGTTGGGTAGATATCGCTTCGAAAATAGATGGTTGACTCAGCCCCGATGACGCCGTCGCCATTGCCGTGCGCACTGCAAGTAGTTTGTCAATTTTGGTGTCTATTGTTGTCTTGTGTATTTTGTATCTTGTATCTTGTATCTTGTATCTGGTATCTTGTATCTGGTATCTGAGTGTGGAGAGTGGTAGTGGGATGAGTAACGGGCTCCGCTCTTATCTGCCGTTGCCATTTGGAATTTATTTGTTGGAATTCGTGAAGTTTCGCGCTATTTCATCATTTCGCTGGGGCTGCCCTGTGACGTAGTGTCCGTATAAATATTCGATTACCTTAACGCTGCTAATGGGTTCCCGAACGGGGGTCCAAGGTTTGCTACATAATCTGCAAGGCAACAGAGCGAATCAATCAAGCTGTCCACAATTGTTTTGCCCCATCCCCATTCCCATTCCCTTTGCGACTCACCCGACGACATCGGTGGCGATGATCGTGCATGTACCCGGCCCTGCAATGTGCCCTCTGCACGGCCAGCAACATGCTCTTCTCCACGGACTCCGTGGTGGTTGCCGTCGCCTCCTGGGGCTGCGCATTGAAGTAGATGACGCGTCCGCCACAGACGCACACCAAGCCCAGCAGCAGCGCCAGTAATGCGCAAAACGATCGCATGCTCCTACTGTCTGTCTGTCTGTCTTGTCTGTCTTGTCTCAATTGTCAATTCTCAATTCTCAAGTTTCGACTCGTCACGTTCGTGTCTGCCCTGCGATTAGCTGGCAGGCAGGGCTGCCCAAGGCATGTACAATTCGATCGGCCACGCTTAATCTCGACTGGCCCGCTTATCAGCTCTGTTTACAGTTAATTCGCTGTTTTATTTATTTTTCATTCACATTTTCAGATCGCAATTCGTGCGATCGAACGCTGCATAAGCATTGCATACTTTCGGGCTGTCATTTTAATAGCGCTGTTAACGAGCAGCGCGCTGTTGATGGCGCTGTTAACATTAACGCAGAGTACTGTGGGAGGTCTAAGATATATGTAGGTGTCCTAATTAATCATAGCTTAGGTTTTATTGATATTACTCAATGTTTATTCCTCAAAGTTTATTAAATCAAGCTTGCTCTGCCTTCTGGCCCAACTCGCTGATACCAGTTAATGATAATGATGTTGCAGCTATCTCACATGTATTCTCAAATTGCAAATGAGCTGCACCACAACCTATAAATGAATCCTGAATCAAGCAAGTTAATTCATGTTAACATTAACAGAGGAGTTACCAAAGCAACCTATTGAACCTATTAAAGGCCTAGACCGATTTGTAGAATTGCATTTATAGAGAACATCTTTTAACATCTTTTTTGCTCAACGGAGGATTTCGTTTGTTGATCTTCAGTGCTATTATAGTGCAAGTGAACGGAGATAAAGCAAGTCATTAACCCCCAATGAGTTGGCAAATCTTAAATGAGATCTATTAAGCACTTGCAGATTATTTGCCTAGTAGCACCATTAAAGATATTCAGTCATTTGCAATGTACATTCATTTATATCATGTATTTTCCTCTTCAATCATATGTAAGTGTATTTACAGTAAGTTATTGAGAGACACGATTGAACAACCAAAGTGGGATAACTGCTGTCAAGGTTGCTAAGGTTGATAAGGTTATTGGAACCGGCAGTATAGTATATATCTCCGGGTATATCTTCTGTTCTTCAGTTTCCCTCTTACTCACACAAGTGCAACTATCGATACTATCGAAAGTAACATTGATGTATAGCGATATATACTATGTATGTGATATACATGTGAATTGTCTCTGCCAAGGACGAGACATTGTGAACATCTTTCTTTTCTTTCTTTCTTTCTTTCTTTGTTTTTTTCGGGTCTTTTGCTTTTCCATTTGTTTACGTGTTTTGCTATTTATTTTGGTATTTTTTTTGTATATTGTTTTTGTTTATAGATTACGGTATTTCACAGAGAGGCGAACAGTGAGAACAAAAGTGGCGCCGCTGAGAGAAGGAACAAGGCTTGTGACGTCACTAGCGTGCCGTCGCGCCGGTCGTGGCGCGATAGACGCAGTTGCCCGGATCCACCGCGATGAGCTCTGGAAAGGGGAGAGAGCAAGAGAACAAGTGTGAGGGAGCTGAAGAGAGAGAGAAAGGAGAGAGAAGGAGAGAGCGATGCTGCTTACCTTGCGCTGCCACATCTTTGCCGCAGTTGCGCTGATTGCGTCGACTGCGCGATAGCCGTGCCGCATGTCCTTGCCCCGCCTCCTCCTCCGAAGTAGACAGCTGCGCCGCCCGACTGCGCTGCTGCTGCTGCGGCTGCTGCTGTTGCTGTTGGCGCTGCGACGTGGCCAGCACGACGCTAGCGGCGGGACTGCGGTCCTGGGAGAGCAGCACGTTCTCGCTGGACGAGTGCCTCGCTCGGCGTCGGCGCTGCCGCACGCGACTGAAGCTCTCGTCCTTGATGACCAGCGTGCCGGCCTTGCTGGTGCGCAGGAAGTAGCGCGGCGCATGCTCCAGCTGCTGCTCCTCCTGCACATACTCCGGCGAGGAGAGACGTCCGCGCGACATGCTGAACCTCTCCAGGATCGAACGCTGCCCGGAGCTGTGCGAGCGCCGATAGCGACGCTTCTCGCGCGGACCCGACGACGATGAGTTCGCAGTCGTGGTCAGCGTTGAGGTAGACGGTGGCGTGGGGTACGACAGCTCCTGCTGCTGCTGCTCCTCTAGCTGCTGCTGCTGTGGGGGCTGCTCCTCGAAGCGCACGCCACGCAGAGAGCTGGAACGGCGCGAGCTCGCCGAGGAGGGGCCCGCGCGGGGCTGCCAGTCGGGCAGCTCGTGCGTGCTGAAGTCGATGCAGCTGCCGGCCAGCTGCTTGTCTAGGGATGTGGGCGAGCGTGTGGGCGTGGGCGTGGGCGTGTTAGTGCGCGTCGGCGAGGGCGTGGCTTCGCCAATCTGCAGGCCATGGAACTCGCTGGGCAGTCGTGCCTGCTGCAGGCTCTGCGCAAGATTGGCCGTTGCTGCCCGCTTGCGTCGGCGATCGACGCTGGGTGGCTTGGTGGTGCTGGTGGTGGGTCTGTAGGTCTGCTCGGTCTGCCCGCTGGCGTCGAGCAGCAGCGCACCCGTGTGGTCGTAGAGCAGGATGCGGGGCAGGGCAATGTTGCTGCAGCTGCGCGACGTGTTCAGCTCCCAGTTCCAGTGGGCGGGTTTGCGCAGCTGCAGGCTCAGCAGATTGGCCAGAGGATCGTACTCCTCATCCGCCTGCTGCTGCTGCTCCTTCTCCTTTTGCTGCTGCTGCTGCTGTGCGTCATCGGATGCGGATGCGGAGTCCGTGAAGCGCTGCCGATGCTGTCGCTGCGCCTGCTTTGACATTGCTCTTGGCTGAATCATTAGAAGCTGCCGTTGCTGCTGCCGTTGCTGCTGCTGCTGCTGTTGCCGTTGCTGCCGCCTCTGCCTCCGTTGCTTCCACCTGTTTGCTGTCGCTTCTGGCGACGTTGACAGCGACGCAGCGACGTCCTTCTTGCTGCCACTCGCCGCTCTCCTGGCGCGTTGCCAACTTATTGTTTATCTCAGTTATGCTCTGGCAGTGCGTGTGTGTGTGTGTGGGGAGTATGTATATGGACAATATGTATGTGTGTGTGTGCTTGTATTTATAACGCGATATCTGTTTGTTTGCTGCCCACGCGTCGCTGCGTTCTTGGGCGCTTTCTTTCTCGCCTGCTCTTCTCAGTCTCTGCGTCTATTTTTAGTTGTCTCTTCCTGCCGCTCCCGCTTTCATTTAGCTGCGCCACTGTGCCACTTTCCACTTTCCACGGCAACGGCAACGACGACGGTGACACAATTACAACAATAAACCAACACAGCATAAACAAAAACAGAAACAAAAACAAAGACATAAACAAAAACAAACACAAACAAATCACAATGTAAAATGCGCCTTCAAACAGTTCTTCGATTCGTTTTGTGCACTAAATATTTTTAGTTCCTCTCTCTCTCTCTCTCTCTGTGCTCTCTGCGCTCTCTGCTCTCTCGCAGTCCCTCGTGCAATGTGCGGCGCTCTCTCGATGCGTGCAACTGTTGCCGTCTCGCTCGGCTCTGCTGTCGACTCTGTCGTTTCGGTGTCTGTGCTGCTGCGTCGATCAGCTGCGACGTTCTGCGTTTTTTGGCTTTGCTCTTTCACTTTGCGCTTTTCGCTTTGCGCCTTTCGCTTTGCGGCTTTCGCTTCGCTTTGCTTTTGCTTTTGCGCGTCCGCCCGCCAACGAGCGCCGTCGCCAACTGTTTGGCTCGGCCGCAAGCATCGCCAGGCAGCATCGCAGCTGGCTCTGTCCACCTTGCTCGAGTTCGCGAAGGTGGTGGTGGGAGAGAGAGAGAGAGAGCGCAGAGTAGCCAGTGGTGGTGGTGGTGGAGGTGGAGGTGGAGGTGGGAGAGACGCGCGTGGGGACTTTCAATTTAATGCCCCTGCGACTTTGCATATTTCACGCTCACCAACACCACAATGGACCGAGCAGCTTTTCCGATTGGCTTTGCGTTTGTTCCTCTTGTTTTTATACCCTTCCACCATTCAACATGCTCAACAAGGGTATATTAACATTGTGCAAACGTATGTAACAGGCAGAAGGAGGCGTGACAGAGACAACAAACTATATATGTATGTATTTATATATATTCTTGTTTAGGATCAATAGCCAAGTCGATTGAGGCATGTTCGTGTGTCTGTCTGCCTGTCCGTCCGTCCGTCTGTCTGTCTGTCTGTCTGCCTGTCTGTCTTACTGTTCGTCTATCTATCTATCTGTCTGTCTGTCTTTGTTTGTTTGTCTGTCTGTTCGTGTTTATCTGTCTGTCTGTCCATCTGTTCACATGTCTGTCTGTCTCTTTATCTGTCTGTCTGTCTGTTCGTGTGTCTGCCTGTCTGTTTCACGTCGTCCGTCTGTCTGTCTCTTTGTCTGCTGTCGTCTGTCTGTTCACTGTCTGTCTGTCTGGCTGTCTTCTTCTGTCTGTCTGTCTGTTCGTGTGTCTGTCTGTCTATCTGTCTGTGTCGTCTGTCTGTTCGTGTGTCTGTCTGTCTACTGTCCATCTGTCTGTCTGTTCTGTCTGTTTGTCTGTTTGTCTGTCTGTTCGTGTGTCTGTCCATCTGTCTGTTCACGTGTCTGTCTGTCTGTCTCTCTTGTCTGTCTGTCGATCTGTCTGTTCACGTGTCTGTCTGTCGTCTACTGCCGTCAACAGACAACAGACAGACTGTCCTATGAATTGTTAGTGTCTTGGTAACAGTTGTTCGAAACAATGCGAACGGTATATTACTGTCGGTCTAGCCTGACAGTAGCATTCGTCTGGTTTGCCTTTGCCTTTGCCTGCTCCTCTGTTTATTTAATCCCCCCGCCACCACATACACCTAAACACACAGACACACTTACACTTAGAAGAAGTGAGCAAATCTTCACATCGCATCATGTTGCTCGCGCTAAACATCTGTTTGCCACTCGCTTGGCTAATTCGTTTAGTTCTTATACCCTGTAGAAAGGCAGATATGAGCCTGCTTGTTTTGATAGTGAAGAGCTTATTGAGAAAGTCTTTGTGTTATATTGTGAACACATGTATGTTTCTCCTACTTCCAACAACTTACATGCAAGTATTGCTCCTCTCCAAGTATCGAGTCACTTCTGAATGGTATCATATATCGGACAAGTACACTCTGTAATACTGTAGTGCCCCAACTATATTTGTTTGATTTATAAATATAAACAGGCATTAATTCATACAAAAAGATCGGTTGGGCACATAAACAATTCATAGGGTATCAAGTAAAGTGTTTGAAAGCATAAACAAATTGGGTTAAAGCATCAAATGAAATACTTTCGCATCGTTCCGTTTGATAAGTGCATTCTATCGCAACAGGCGCATTGGGGTGGTTCACAATTCGGAACCAAGACTCTGTATAATAATCTTAGAATTTATCTAGAAGCACACAGTATTGGTTCACCCAGATCGGCACAATTATTCAAATACATATCGTATATAGGTACATATATACATATAGTATCAGCACGTTCTTGCATATTTTCATTTCCCCATTTTGAGCACTCAAGCACTCGTGGGATCGGCCAGTCTATGAATAGTTGGGTATATATGATACTAGACCATACATGCCATATGTAAGCCCTTTTTAGCTGTCCACTAGGCGTGGTCAGCGACTGAGTTTGCTTGGGCTTAGCTAACTGAATTTTTGGGAAACACTTTGCCAATCATCAAGTACAATTTATGGACATCTGCACAAGTACCACGATACCCTGTGGCTATAAAACAGGTTCAACGGGAGTGTTTGTTAAATGGGGAAATATAAAGATATTATTATATATGTACTTAATATACTTATGATATGATAGATGCGAAGAAATAGACTAGGATAGAAGATACTCGACTCTTTAATCAACCATTCAAGATAAATTCAAAATGATAAACAGGTGTTATAGATTATTCCAGTCTAGGGTATTCACTCAGCGAGTACTCCCGCTGACGGCATTCTTGGCTGTAATTATGAGTTAGCCATGTTCGCAGTTGGCCTAGACCTTAATGGATGTGCTGCCAAAAGTGTCATGTTGTGGTCAGTTCGATGGGGGCGGGGTGTGCTTTGCCAGCAGGGTGCAGGTGGAGGTCTGTGAGCGTTAACAGCGCCCGCCCGAAGGTATGCAACACTTCGGGCCCTGCTCAACGCTGTTAAGCAACAAACTGTCAACAAAACTGAGATCAACTAAGGTTATCTCGTGCGGATCTCAAACTCTTCTTTATGCTCTGGCGGAACACGAGCAGGAGAACACATGCGGATCAGTCGATTGTTTGCGACAGACGACAAAAGATGCGAAATATAACAGGAATCTTCGGCCTGGCACTGGCCACCCTGCTCTACTGCTGCTGCTGTGGCGAACTAGCGCAGGCGGCACCCTACCCCGCCGAAGTGCCTGCCAATCCGGTGTTATACAAGCGCTTTGTGCGCCATCGTCCCTCGGTGGAGCATCCCGAGCTGGAGGTATACGAGGTGCGCGAGCTTTACTATGTGCGTCGTGCCACGCCGCCTCCGTCGACGGCTGCGCTGCCAAAGAAGAAGAAGATCATCCGTCTGGCCGATGGGGGCATCGAGAGACGCATTCGCTGCGACTTCAATCCCAACTTGGCTGAGTGTGAGTAGAGCAACAAGTGGATTCATGGGGAGTAGTTCATGCAACTTCCAATGGGTTTCATTGCAGGCAAGGGCAGTGTTGCAACCACTCCCAGCACCACCAGCACCTCTAGCATTGTCCCTCCCACCACCACCAGTAGCAGCAGCAGCAGCAGCACCAGTACAACTTCAACCACGACCACAACGACTGAGGCAACAACCACAATCACCAGCACTATCAGCCCGAGTACCACAGCCGAACCAGAGCTGCCCGTCTTGCCAGTGTTGCCAGAGCTGCCAGAGCTGCCCGAGGAGACAGAGCTGCCAGAGGAGCCAGAGGAGCCGACAGATACCTATGCAAGCGATGAGGTTGTGGTTGCCGAAGAAGAAAGGGATGAAGATGCTGAAGGAGATGGTGAAATTGAGGTCGAAGATGCGGACCCAGGCGCAGATGGAGAAGGAGATGGAGATGGAGATGGATAAGATGAAGATGATTACGATGAGAACGAGCCAGAAGCAGGGGTTCTACTTAATCCCAACGGCTCCATCGGCGGCAACGACAATACCGGCGGCAACGACACCACCGAATAGACTAAGCACAGCAGCGATGCCTCCAGGCGAGAAGCGGGAAATGGGAAACGTTCTCGCCTGCTGCGTTTCCCGGCTCTAGATGCAGTTGCCCGCTAATTAGGCACAATAAAAACAGCACAATAAATGACAATGTATGTGCCGTATACAAATATGCATGTGTATATGACTCCAGTGTGTGTATTGGTGCGAGGGCTGCTGCAGAAGTTGCGAACGGGCGAAGAGAAGAAAGAGTTAAGTAAGCAGTTGAGAGAAGTTGATTAAGAAGGAAGTTAAGAGTGTAAGGGAATGAAAAAGAAGAGTAAGAAGAAGAAAGGTAAAGAGAGCAAGAAAGAGAGAGAATGACAGAGAAAATAAAGTTACAGGCAGGCAGAGAGACAAAGCAATACTGAATCAAAGCGAAAGGATAAACTACAAAGAAAAAAGGAATCTAAGTAGATGCGGAAATAGTCTCAGTTAAATAGAGATAGAGATAGAGAGAGAGAAGAGAGAACTACATGGCTAAATGAATATCAATAGAAGGAGAGACAGAGAGACAGCGATCAGCTGGCTGTATACTCCCCTGTCTAGTCAATCCCTATCATCTTTAACTTGATAACTCTCAGTGTCTCTTCAATCAGAGTCTTACGAAATAAGCTTTAAATATAGATGCGTATAAGAGCAGAAGAGGAGATAAAGAGCTAGAGGGAGAGAGAACGAGATTGCCCGTGTGCGTCACCCTTCGAGCTACCGTCGCAGCGAACATACTTCCCATGTTGATCCGTCTCTATTGGGAGACTGCGACGCAATTTGCGTGCTTAGAGGTGATTGCTATAGCAGAGAGAGAGAGAGAGAGAGAGGAGGAGAGGGAGGGAGAGGGAGAGGACGAGAACACAACAGGTTGTTCGGACAATTGGTGGATGCTCCAGATAGGCCCGTGCTAACGTTCAGTGCCTTATCTGGTGCTGCTAGCCTTGGCTAGTTCGGGCGGCGAGGTGCAATGCGGCGTATACGCGATGTGTCTGCTACGCGACGAGATTCGCAAAAAGCTCAGCTCCAAATCAAGTAGCAAGTGGCAAGTTGCAAATGGCAATTGGCACACGTTCGTCATTGTTGTTGTTGCTGTTGTTGATGCGCGTAAATTGAATTTGTATTATAAATGAAGCGGCGGCTGAGCGCGCGACTGCGTCACAAATTGAATTAAGCTGAAAAGGCGAAGGCAGAGTAGAGCAGTGAGCAGAGAGTAGAGGCAGACAAAAGGCGACAATTTCTCACAAATAACTCGGCTGCCTTATTATGTTGCTGTTGTTGTCAATGTGCTTGTTGTTGTTGCCCTGGTTGCTCTGCTTGTCGCCCTGGGCGCGCATAAAACGGTGACAACAATCCTCGCCCGCAACCAGTCAAGCAGCGACAACGTGCAGGTTCAGTTTGGCAGCCATTCACCCCCAAGGCGACCACAGGAACCATGACAGCATCAGAGGACTACCCCACATAGATCCAGTTAGACGGCGACTCTGCAGCTCCGAAGTGATCCCCGATGAACATGCAACACTTTCAAGGATACGTACTGCTGGCAGCTCTGCTGCTGCTGCTGCTGGGCGTCTCTTCGGGCCAGGCCGATCTGCTTGACTGCGACACGAAGATGCCCGAGTCCATCACCGATCTGACCGACAAGCTCTCCGAGCTGGGCCACAGCACCAGTGCAGAGCACGAGGTGCGCGACTTCTTCAAGAGCGTCGGCTGTCAGATCAAGGAGAGCGCCAAGAAGCTGAGCGAGAAGGCCAAGACTCTGGGCACCAATATTAAGGAGAGCGCCAGGCAGCTGAGTGAGCGCGCCAAGGAGGTGACCGAAGATCTTCAGGAGCGCTTCGCTGACTTCCGTGAGAAACTCGCCAAGGACTCTGTCGAGGAGATGAGCAAGGATCGCGGCTTCCTTGCCAACGTGGAGATCATCAATCCGGACATCCTGAAGAGCGAGCAGCAATGCGGACATGGACACATCCTCGACGCCTTGGGCAACTGCAGCAAGTTGAGGAAGTGAGCGAGTCTCCACAGCGCTCAACTGCCCGCAGCAGGCAAAAATCGTATACGATATTATTACCATATAAATATGGGTATTTTTTTTTTTTTTGTGTTTTTTTTTTTTTGGAATTTGATATATTCATTTACTCTGTGACTCTATATCATTTTTTCTGCCATAATAAAAGAAGCTACTGAGCGATTAAAGACGACAGTGGTGATAATCGATTGTAAAAGAAATGATTTTTTAAAGCTGAAATGCTGAGGGGGAATGCAGAAGGGGAGTGAATAATGCTACAGGTAAAAGCAAAGATAATATAGTCAATGTGTAGTGAATAGTTGGGGTGTAACACCCTTTATATATCACCTTATATACAATTACTATATTATACAGTTAACTGAAGCTAAACCTATTTCAAATTGTCGCCTTTGTCGAACTTCCTCACTAAAACATGCTTTCTATGTGCCGACTGATAAATAAGTCTATATAGAGTGCCCCAACTGGCCTGATGGGTTCATTAAATCACTGAGTGGTCAAAGATTCATGAATAGCTTAAGTAAAGCATATGTAAGTTGTGTTCTTCAAAGTAGATCACTCACTAAAACTCTCCAGTTGGGATTGCACTTCTTAAATAAGCAATGACGACTTCATTTATATTAAGACTCAAACTCTTTTATTGCATCACATTGAAAGATCAGTTTAAATAGATAAAGCTGACTAAACTCACTACGTTGCCTCAACAAAGATCACTTTAAAATAGTTTCAATTTAACTAATTTACGCCACATTGTGACTTTATATCTATACATAGTTGTCACTTGGAATGATCTACTGCGGCACCCGGAAGACAGTTGATCTCTTCCCATTTCGGTGCACTCTGCCACTGGATAAGGCAGCAACAAGCTGATCAAGAGGGCTAATTGCATCCATCCATTTGATTTTAAGATCGCATCCAAATCGGTTGACAATTACAGCAATTACTGCAGCCAATTGAGCTGCCTCATTGGGTATTCCACTCGCATGGGCTGCACTCTGTCTAGAACGAACGATCGATGCGATCGCAGGTAGCCAAGGTTCGAGTTCGATTCGAGTGCTGAGTGCCGAGCGAGTGCACTGAACTCGCGATCTTGCAGAGTTCCATTTTTGTGCCTATTCAAATGTCCAATTGAGAAATGAGTCTTGCTTGACGACTTTCTCGAGTCGCGATCTCGCAGACGCAGACACAGACGCAGACACCGTTGCCGATCTCCATGGCCCATGGCCGGGCAGCAGAACTTGGTCAAGCTGCAAACGAGTTTCAGTCGGTTCCTCAGTCTCAACTGCAGCACACGCGACGCCAGAAAGTTACCCCCGAGAGGAGGCGCAGCCCAGAAAAAGGCAGGAATAGATTGAACAAATTGAATCAATTGAGATGCACCAAGGGACACCAACGACAATGACTCACTCGCTACTTGCGCTGCTTCTCTTGCTGTCAGTGGGCTTGGAACAGCTGCTGGCGGCGCCCATCATCTGTGGCGAGGATGCAGTCGCTGCAGCCAAGGCCGATGGGGTCACAACAGAGGCTGCAACAACGACAAAGCCCAGCGAGCTGAACCAGTTCCTACACAACATGCAGTGCACCCTGGAGAAGGCAAAACCCTGGATCGATGACCTGGAGAAGGAGGCCAAGCGGCTCGAGGAGACGGCCAAGCGTGTCGGCTTAAGCATTGTGCATCGCTTTGGCGACCTGATGGACTCCTTACTCGGTGCCGCTGCCAATCGGCGACCCAATGGCACAAGCGATGCAACTGCCACTGAGACGGCCACATCTTCAAGTGCCACGCCCACGCCCAGTGGGCACACTGTACACATAGAGGCCATCACAGAGGCGGATCAGTTGCTAGAAAGTTCGGCTAGCACCAAGTCGCCATAAGTGTATTCTTTTGTTTTGTGAAACGTTTTGCGAGAGTATAATAAAGTAAAACCCTAGATAAAATTTAAAATGGAAGTCGGCTGTTTTGTGAGAAGGTTCTCAAGTTCTTTGCATTAATCCTACTGTAAAACAGCATTAAGAAACAATTAAGATAAAGTTAGATAAAGACATAAATATCATTGATTATGTTCCATGATTATAATCATTTAATAGTTTACAATTCTTCTCGGGTTTTGATATGCCTGTTGAAGTTTTCTAGAGCTCTGCGCGATCTTATAAAGCGGAACTTCGGAATAAGGTCTTCTTCATGTTTAGTTCTCGGTTGGGAATAAATTCTTGTACATGTTTAGTTCTCCGGTGGGTGCTCAAGCAGAATAGTGTCAGGTCGCGTGATCGCGAATTGCCTTAATCATATGCAAATTATAATCAATTTTATTTAATTCGATATGCGAGTACCCGATACTATTTACATAGAATGCTCAGTCCTCGGTTCTCGCGCCAGTTGATTCACACACAGCTCAACTGATTTGAACTCGCTTACACTGCACAACGAGGCACTTAAACTGTTAGTCCATTTGACTTAATTCCATTTGATCAGAGGCTTATCTGTCAACTTTAGTTAGTATTATTAGATGGCATGTAGGTCACATCTGCATATAGTTTGTCACAGCGTAAACTTGTTAAATACGTTGCAAACTTGTTCAATAAGATCGATCAATACAGAAACTACCATTAACTCTGTTCTTTGCAGAATTTCTCCATTTACAATTATCTGATCTTCTTCCAGCCTGCGGGCTTTACTTCTAAGTTCTAAGCTTTCTAAACGATAATCCATCAAATGAAAACTTTCTAAGGTTTTTTGTTTAAGTGTTTTTAAGATTCTGATTTGAATTCGATTTAAGAATGACAGTGTGATATTGACATAGTAATAATATGTTTGGGTATGTGCACTCTATAACAATGAACTTTCAGAACAAGGGCTGTAATTATTGCGTGAGAACAAGTACACCCCAATGCCCTACAGGGCAAGTCAAAATCTAGTGTTGATATCAGAACTGTGTAAGATAATCTCTCACAGCTTATTAGTTCTCTCTTTTAGCTCTCTACAGGATATCTTAATGTTGCATTTGTTTAAACATTTCTCACATCATTTACGGCATTCTGCGGTTGCAATCTTCCTCATTCTGACTCATCGCAGTAAGTCGCGAAATGTGGTTGAATTTAATTTAATATGCCGTTAAGTTAGCGAAGTGTGATAGAGAGAGAGGGGAGAGAGAGACGTGGGGCTACCCGCTAAAACGGGAAGAGACTGCGCGGTATCAACTCCAACTGGGGCGACTAAGTTCGACTTTGGTTTACATGCCGAGCAAATAAAGCGCAAAAGTCGCTTATATTAGTTAATAGGAGTGCCAAACGTAGCAGGGACTGTGGGGGAGGGGTGCAGAACAAGTGGGGAGCTATTCGACGAAGCGATTACAAACCGGTTGACTCGCCCCACCGTACCGCACTGAATTGAGCTGAGCTGAACTCTCGAGAAGCCGCCGACGTCGTGCTGCGCTCAGTCAGATTGCAAAACTCGTAGCGAACAGTCCGAAACTCGAGCGAGAAATCAACAAGATCATCAACATGAGGCCCATCACTATCTGCTGTGCCCTTCTGGGTCTGGTGCTGCTCTGCGGCAGCGCACAGGCGGAATGCGATGGCACACGCAACGCGGACGATAGCGACTTCACCAGCTTCTTCAAGAGTCTGGGCTGCAAGGTCAAGCAGGGCGCCGAGGACGTGGCCGAGGCAGCCAAGCCATACGCAGATAAGATCGGCGAGGGAGCCAAGGATTTCGGTTCGAGTGTGGCCCAGAAATACGATGAGATCAAGCATCGCCTCAGCGACGATGCCTCCACGCCCAAGTCGCCGTCCTCTCTGCAGTTCGACGCACCCACCGAGCGTGTCCCCTTGGCGCCAATTGCTCCCACTGTGCCCGCCAACGTTCTGAACGGCGATCCCCTTGGTAAGTGTCGACTCTCTCTCTCCATTTCTTGATCTGCTAACTGATCTTTGCTTTGCTTGCAGCCAAAACCCGCTAAAATCCGCGACAATCGGCCTCAAGAGTCAGCCTAATTGCAGCTTTTTTTTTTTGTTTTTGTCTTTGTACTTTTTGTTGCTCAATAAACAATTGTGATTCGAAGTTGTGTGTTTGAATATGACGGCAAAAGGCCAAACAGAAAAAATGAGAATCTAATCTAAGAACTAGACTCATATGGACCTTGCTGGCTGTGAAGGTTCTAAGAAACAACCATTTTTTTCTGTGCGCAGCGAAGATAGTTCGAACATTAATTGCAGTCTTCGTTTTAATGCTGTATACTTCTTTTCGCAAACTATTCACATGGACTGAAGATTGTAATCCAAAATCGTTTGTTATGAAGAGTTTAAATACAGTTATTATTAACCTTTATCAAACTAATAAAATCAAGATCTATATGCTGCCCATAACTATAAAGACAAAGCATTTTATGAAGTTTTGAATAACTAACCAATGTTTATACGCAATTTACGTTTCCATGAAATAATATTAGCAGAACATACTTTACACAGAGTTCAGTTTAATAAATAACTTTGTATTCATCTCATTGTTTTATCATTAAGCCACAATTCATAGTCAACTACATGAATACATGAACTTTTCCCAATATCTTGAAATGGTTTCGTTCGAAGTCAGATTCATATTCAAATGGAATTCTATAACATGCCAAGGAATTATTTTATACATTTTGTATGGCGTTATTTATTTAAATACTGCTATATAATATAATCTAATAGGGAAATAAAGTGCGCAAAACTGTCCAGCAATGTGTCAAGCTCATTTAAAGCAACCCGCGCAATGCCGGCTCAGTCCGTGACTGTGAAAGATGATATAATAATAGTAATTATAGTATAGTATGATGCTGCCGCACGCCTTTCATCTAGAGATACTCATTTGCCATAAAACATATTCCACTTTCCGTATTATCCATAATTTCGGGTAAATATCATACTATGGTATTTTCTTGCTGTTCTCGTTTTTTCTGCTCGGCCCGTCAATTTGGAGAGAGACAATTACCCGACGTGTTTATTAGTTTTGCGTGACTTTATTTAAGCGATTTCCCGTATTTTATAATGGCGTTATTCGCTTTTTACAATGTGTCACTCGCCACTCTCCACTCTCCACCCTCCCCCTTCAACCCTGCCACCCTCCCCAGTCTCCACTCTCCACTCTCCTGTGTTGTCTCCCGTGCTACGTATTCATTGCGAGTGTTTCGCTTTCGTCTGACATTGTCGCCGGCAGCGTCGACGCAATGTTTTGTTCCCTCAATGTCAGCCAGCTGGTCAGACCCGTTGCACATACAGCATACGTGAACATACGTACGTGTTGCCATACACATGTACGTATACATATGTATGAATGTACACGTCTGTGTGCGTGTTTGTCTTCTGTGGATTCGTTTTTATGTATTGTAGTAGAAGTACGAACATGTTGTCAAATGGACCCCAATACATTAATTTGATTCTTGGTATACCCTGTAATAGTTTGCAATGGACAAAACGAAGGGGACAGCTGAATTTCATATAGTTTCAAAACATGCAGATATTTAGAGATATCGATTAAAGCTATTAAATAAGAGATGCAGTTTCTGTTTAGCCGGAAACCTTATCCCGTTGATATACGAACTCAGCTACGGCCAACTAGAGCTGCAGAAGCCATCTCACATCTCCGATCTAATTACAGAGTATTCTTTCGTCAAGCAAACGAATTTCATATGCCCATTTGATTGTTTGTAATTTTGGGAATTCACATGCAAAGCTCAATACAAGAAACTCGTTTCAGTTTCCATCAAAGTAAACAATAAACAATAAAAAACTCATTAAAATCAATTTAATTGAATTCTTATAAATTTACTAATTGCATCCAAATATCGTTAATCTTTAAACTCAAAATAAATTTAATTTGCTGACACAAGTCAAAAAAGCCTCGAAAGAGTACATACTTATAGAAAGACAAGAGATAAAGGCATAAGAACTTGGCCTTGTACAATAGTTGAGACTGAACTCAGATTATTAGGATTATTTGAATATATGTATGTATATTATTTATACATACACACATTCAAAATCTATTGAGTTTAAGATTAATCTATTGCCCTATTCAATCGAAACGCAGTCATCCAAAGAGATAACCAGCCCCATTAGTGTTATTTAATTGAATTCTTCAAGCGCACTTTCAGCTAGAGCTTCCTTCTGCGAACTAAATAATCTGTGACATTTAGAGCGCAGTTCGATCGATCGATCGATCAATCGATTTCCGGGGAAATTTCTCGTAAAACTGAACTTTGTTGTGTACATTTGAAACGGGATTGATAACCCCAGAGAGACAGAGTGCAGGGCAGAGATATCACTTACAGTGTCTTCCCGTACAAATGTCTCTCTCGTTAACTCATCAAACGTCCCCTTCTGGCAATTTTGTATTTCTGCGAATACGGAGAAATCAAATCATATGCAAACATATTTTCCATTGTTGTTGTCACTGTTGCTGCTGCTGCTGCTGTTGTTGTTCTGCCTGTGATGACTTGTTGACTAATTTGAGGCCCATAAAAACTAGAAAACTTTTTGCAACTCGCCTAAATGAGTCGCGCCGATGCTTCTATCTAGTAAATTGTTCTATTTGTCTATCGGATTGCATGACAAATGTGAACGAATACTCGTACTCTACTTATAATTGCTATAATCATTGCAAATATGTTTGTACTTGTGGAATTCTCTCCATGAATGCACTGTCGAATAAAACAAATTGAAGGCAGACAACGGACAACGGCAGACAACGGACAACGGGCAACGGCACACAATAACTATAAAACAACGAGCGAATTCACAAAAACAATTAATGCAATCAACAGCCGTAATCAGATTTATAAACAAACCAGCCACAGCAGCAGCAACAGCAACAGCAACAACAACAACAACAACAGCAACAATATCGACTATAAAAACACAAATTTATGCAATCAACATTCAAAGCTGAGAGCACAAAAATAAACTAAATCAAATTATCACTTTCGACGGCATCTCGACTATTAAATAGAAGCCTCTTTTTGTCACCAAACCCCTCCTCCCCTCCCCTACTGCCCACTTCCATCCTCTACCAACACACTCACTACCCACTCGGTACAGTTGAATCTTTTGGTATTTTCGGGCAATGTGTTAAAGGTTATCGAGCGAGACATTTTATACAATTTAATTATAAACACACAGTCAGTACGGGGGTTGGTGGTCGGGCGGGCAGAATTGCAGGCTTACTGAAAAGTGTTGCATACTCTTGGGCGCTGTATGAAAATTCGTCGCCATTTTCAACGTGTTCGACTGTGCAAAGCGAGATCAAGATTGCGTAGGTTAATTTATTTGAAAATTATCGAAGTTACTGTGGGGTGCACTAGAAATCGTTAAATTATATGAAAGCTAAGTAAATTATTATTCCAACTGAGCTGGGGCAGGCACAACTTCAACAGAGCCAACCGATGCTGCATGCTTTTAGGCGCCATATGAAAAATAGAAGCTATACGAATAACACTTGGCAGCGAGAGTTCGAATTAAGTTAGTTTGATTGATAGATAGATAGATTGATGTGATTGTGTTTAATCTATATTTCGATTTGTAACTTAAAGTGATGTTTTATAATTGACATTAGAAATTGCCCCTTTCTGTGTTTAAATTCTAATAACAATGCCACAGATAACAATCTATTATGTTTTTTAGAAAGTTCTGATATGCAAAACGAAAGCAATTCACGCAAGAAAGAATTTGCAACTCTGCTTCGTTTTGGGCTGCATTTGAGTTTCGCAATTTGATTGCTCTGCATAATTCAAATGTTGCCGGTCTTGTTGTTGTTCCTCCTGTTCTTGTTCTTCTTTTTTTGTTGTGCAAATATTTGGCCATGCGACTTAGGCTCGAGGACTTTTTGCCGGGAAACAGAGAAACACCTGCTTCAGCTGCATTTGGAGTCGCACAACAGCTCGCAAAGCGTTTGCTGTGGTGCTTAAACAATTGCTGCCAGACCCTGAAATTGCCTGAGGGAGAGGGTTGCATAGACGTGGGGTGGGGGACGTCGGCTGACTGCGACAATGTCTGCAGTCTAGAGGTGTGAAAAGGGGAATGAGACGAAAAGGGGCAGATAAAGTTGAGTTGGTCGAGACTGCTCGAGTTGCTCATACGCACAGTTGCACGCCTGGAGGCGGCAGTCGTGGCCAGAGCCAGAGTTGTAGCTGGAGTCGGAGCCGAGGTAGTCGAGGTAGTTGGAGCCGGAGCAACAGCCGCAGCCTGGCACTCATTACCGGCGCAAAAGTTTTTGGCCAACGTACTTTCGAGACAGGCATCTCATGGGCATCGAATTATGACACTTTTAGTGGTTTTTGCTAACTATGCGAGCTGCTGCTGCTGTTGCTGTTGGTCTTGCTGTTGCTGTTGCTGTTGTTGCTATTGCTGTTGCTGCTGTTGCTGCCTCCGTTTGTCGTTTGGGGCAGCCGCAGAGGCTGTCTTTGTGTTGTCACTTTGCTTTCTCGGATTGTTTGCAACTTTACTTCGATTTCAGCTAGCAGCAAGTTAGACCAAGTAAATACACACACTCTCTCTTCCCCCCTCTCTCTTACTCTCTCTCTCTCTCTCCATTCCTCTTCCGCTCCCACACACATTTGCTCAGATATTTTGCCAAGTTATTTTGAAAAACAATTTTTATATTTCTTGGAAACTTTCGCAGCGCTCTTTCCGTCCCGCCGTCTTAGCGACTGTTTGTTTTGTTGCTGTTCTCTTCTTAGCCCTGTTTTAAAGGTTGTTTCCCATTGTTGTTGTTGTTGTTTTTGCTTTCTGCCTGCTTTTTTGAAAGTTTATCAATAAAATTATTGCAGAAAACTTTTTAATTTGACGCATAAAAGTGGAAAACGGCGACACTTTCGAATGGCAACCGCCCGCGCGAATAGTTTTATTCGATACCGAACAATAAATACCTACTACACACCCATACGTATGTGTGTGTGTGTGTAGAACTCTACAGCCCTTAAATCCTAAGCAAATCGAAAATTAATATAGTACAAAGCATTGACTTAAGCAGCTAAAAACAGGCATCAGGCACATCGCAGCGAAGGAACACATGAATATCGAATAGAGCCGGATGCAACCGGGAAGACCGAGTGCACCGAGTGCACCGAGTGGCATCACTCACTCAACCCTTGAGGCTCTTCAGCTTGTTCTTCTTCTCGACGGCCAAGCTGTTGGCGAACTGCTGATCCGCCTCCGCCTTGTACTGCTTCAGGTTGTAGTGCGTGGCCTGCGAGAAAGACAGAGAGAGAGAGAGAGAGAGAAAGGGAGAAGAGATGCAGCGAACTTGGAGCTACAGTAAGGCAGATTTGCTTACGTTGAGTGCCTCCTTGAACTCCGTCTGCGCCAGTCGTTGAACACCCCGGAAATTACGCCCCAGAATGCGGCCCAATTCGTAGCGTGAGATGCTGTAGGCCTCCGTAGTCGTCGTCGTCGAATCATTTTCGTCTGTGCTGGCAGCCTATGTAAGAAGAGAAGAGAGAACAGAGAGAGGAAGAAATGTATTTCAGTTAACTGTGAGCACTGATTGGTCGATTGTTCTTTAGTTAAGTTGCTTGATCGATTTGTGGACAATACCTTAAAACTATAAAAAGAGATCATTAGTTGACTATGCTGCCATAACTACTAAAAGAGTAGATCATCTATCTCTGTTTTCATATCACTTACTATATAATATATTGTAGTTATACTTTATCATATAGTTGATATATATATATACCTTATATATGTACATACTTTATATAGATTTGTTATATATATGATGCGTTATTCAAATCTCTAGAATGACTTACCGACTTCTCTGTAGTTATGCGTGGCGAGCTGGTGGGCTTAACTGGACCCGGGTCGCTGAACTGTTCGTTCACCGTGTTGTAGATATCATTGAGGGTGTTGCGCGTGTCCGTGTATTGCTGCCGGAACGAGAATACATATAAAGTATAGATTATAGAGGTATACTCGTATATGGGCAAATAAAGCAGTAACTGCCCCACTGCATACTCACATCCACAAGAAGGTTCTTGGTTATGACCATTTTCTGGAAGAAGTCCCAGAATATGCCCCGCTTGGTGCGCACGTGAGGCGCCGTCGCTGCATCAGCTGTCAGTGAATTTGCCTCATTGCCGGCGGCGGCGGCGAGTCCGAGAAACAATGCCAGGCTGGCCAAGGCGAGCAGCGGCAATAAGTGATGGCACCTCGAGTTCCGCATGCTGTGCAGCTAGAAAGGTGAGTGAAGGGGGAGCGATATGCATATAGATGGGAAGAACAGAGAGAGGGAAGGGAAAGTAGAGAGAGAAGGTAGAGAGAGGAGGTAGGGAGAGGAGGTAGGGAGAGATTGTAGGCAGTGGAGATAAGGGGAACAGTTGTGGTTAGGTTCATTATTTTGGCATTAAATGCTGCGGCCGATATAACAAACTGAATGCAATTTGCATATGGAAGTGTTGTGCAAGCGTGTCGGCTTAAAGATTAACGCGACAATCGGGTAATTACATACACAAACACACATACGCACACCCACACAATTATATATTCTGTGTGTGTGTGAGCTTTGGATGAGCCAAATTTATGCACGCTGCAAAACAGTTTGCGAAACAGCCCAAAGCGAATTCATAAAGTTGCTCATAAACACACACACACACACAATCAGATACATAAACTATGTGTGTGTGGGTGTGTGGGGGGAAGTGCGCCAGGGCATATGCAATTAGTCGCGAGGCAACTGCATCGATCAAAATCGAGCGTTAATTTCATTTTGAAATTCGACAATGTCGACTTTATTTGCAACACGAATTTGCCTTCTGCTCTCCTCTCTCTCTCTCTCCTTCTCTCTCCCCCCTCTCTCTCCCTTATGCGGGGAACTGATAATATCACCTGCAAGGCGAATTGTTTAAATGGCCAGACAACAGCTGTGAAGTGTGCTCAGCTCTGTTGACATTAGCTTGGGAGTGAGAGAGCTAGAGATACGCTACAGATGAAACAGAATAGATCCCCTTGATCTGGGATCTATCAGCATGCCTTGGCATTAAAAGGTTTTTCGTTGAAATAGCAGAAAGTAAATTAAAGTTGTACCCAGATCAACATAACCTTAGAATGTAATTCTATCCTCTGAGTAACTGGCAAGATTGCAACCTGAAAGCGGATATAATAATTGATGACAAACACAAGATACTGTTCAGTTAAAAGAGAAAAATTCGAAAATAAATCAGATTACTATTTTGCCATAGTAAATACAGAATTCCACGATATTATACGTAGCCCAAAAACCCCCAAGTAAATTCTTAGTATTTCATTTTAGATGAATACATCTTTTCAGAGGTATCTCCTCGTCGAGCACTCCCGACGGGCGCACTGCGATGCCTCGCTTCAATTGCTTTTCCCGCAACACTGAATATTCAAATGCAAATGTTCTACACACGGCATACGGGACGGGGGACATTTTCCAGGCCGGGGGCCAAACGGTTAATAGAAATCAATTGCCAAGGGGCCGCCTATGCGGCCCAATTGTCTGGCCATAATTTTCGGGCCAATATAATTCAAAACATTTGTGTGCCGACTAAATAAAGCAGAGTTAATTAGATAGATAGGCGGCAGTGTGTGACTAGCAGATACCTCGCATACATCGAGTTAATCTACTGCAAATGTTGAGGCACCCACACGTTGATCTTATGGGATATACTGTGCATACTATGCCCTGCACTGCACTACACTATATACCCCACTCGGCAGTTAATATCCTTTAATTTCAACAATAAAACTCCAGGAATTATTTGCAGCGTAGGCATTTTACACATAATTAAACAGCACATTCAGCCAGCTGAACTCGTTGATTTGATTGTAAGTATTACACATATCTACAGTGCCTGTTTATCACGGTGTACGTGATATAGTATTACTGCAAATTGGATGCAAGGGATAAGAGAGAGTAAGAGAGAGGGACAGAGAAGCAGAAGTGAGAGAAGTAAATGGATAGAAAGAGAAGATTAACAGAAAAGACATATGAAAATAAAGAGAAATAGCAAGAGAGAAACGAGAGAGAGAGTAGAAGATAAAGATGAATTAAGTAGGTGAAATATAAGAGAGTGGAGCAACTAAAAGTAGTGGAAGAAAATGATAAAGAAGAGAAAAACTTAGACAGGAAATGGGAAAAAGAAAACGATCAAGCAGAACATAAAGTTAAGATAATTAAAATTTATTGCAGCTTCATATATATTCAAATATATACCTATTGCTTGCAAAGTACGTTGAAGTATAATTGATAACTGTGATTGGCTGCTTGATTTGGCCGGTTAATCGATTAATCGATTGTACGATTGTTCGATTATACGATTGTGCCATTGACCGATTGACACACTTAGCAAGCAAGCCATGCGTGGCAGACGCAGACTAATTAGCCCAATTTCTGAAAGGACCTAAGCAGCGGGAAATTGGCAACATAAGCGCACCCTTGACTGAAGAATACATACGCACACGCACACTTACATATGCACATACGTACACCTACACACACATACATACATGTAGATTGATATTATATATATGGCTTGCAGCTAAGTTTCTCTGGACGATGCTGGGCATGTTAAGCTTGGCGTTCTCAACGATTTGCTCTCAATCAATATTTATGAATGTCTGACAGACGAAACATGCATCTATGTGTGACTGAGTGTGTGGTAGGTGTGTGTGTGTGTGTGTGTGTGTGGTGTGTGTGTTTATTCAGCTATGCATTGCATGCACAATGAACAATTTCAAATCAAAACTTTTTCAAAATGACGCCAAACACATGGGCGTAGACAGACGGGGGGCATGGGTAATGTCTGGCAACATGCTGGTCACTGTGTGTTTGTGTGTGTGTGCGTGTGTACATATGCATTAGACAGGCAGAGACTTCGAAACGATATCATCCCATTCAAGAGACTCTCGGCGAGCTGCGTGAATCAAGAGCTGATGCTGCTCCCCTCTCAGCCACTGCCCCTGCTATTCGCATTCCCGACAATCCTTTAGACAATCGGCGGATGCTTTAATGCTGCTCAAGTGCTCAACTGCTTGACAGACTGCTGCGCCGCACTGCAAGTGGAAGTGCGAGTGGAACGAGGCAATCGAAACTAATACGAAAGGAAAAGCAGCAGCAGAAGCAGAAACAGAAACAGAAACAGAACCGAAACCGAAGGCAAACGAAGCAAACGAAAAAACTACTTGAAGTGAAAACTTTTGCTTTTTGGTTGACCAAAAAGGAGGCGAGACAGTGCAGAGAGCAGAGGAGAGGAGAGCAGAGAGGGCAGAAACTGAGCGAGGGGAGACAAGCGAAGAGGAGCAGCGCCCTCGGCAAGCAATGCCATAAATATGCATCAATATTTAGCTGTATCTACCTCTCTCTGTGTATGTGTGTGTTTGTGTGTGTGTACGTGTGTGTGTGAAGCATAAATTGGCTGGCAGGCGAGTGGCGCCAGGCGCAATCAATAGAAAAACATTTCACTTTGGCGAAACGACTCAACGAATCGGCCGATCGTCTAATTACCAAAGTGCATTGCATGCTCCACTGCGCAGCTGGCAGAGAGAACCATAGAGCGAAAGAGAGAGAGAGAGAGAGACAGAGAGAGATAAAAGGAGGAAGAGAGAGAGGGAGGGAGAGAGGACAGCAGGACAACAGCAGATCCTTACTCTATCAGCTGCTTTGGCTCCCACGACTATCGCTAACCTGATGACAAACGACAACGGAAATCCAAACGTAAGTTGAACATTCCCTTCCCCCTCCCCATCCTCCTATTCCGTTGGCAACTTTGTTGACTCTACAACTGCTCCTCCCCCTGCCGTTGGCTCTCCCTCATTGCTCGTTGTCATTATCAGCGTCTTCTTCTGCTTCTTACTCTTCTTCAGCTGCAGCCGTTGTCGCGGTCGCAACTTGAGCATTTTAATTATGCCCTAATGGCGCATAATAGCCATCTCCCTATCAGCTCCACCTCCCCTACCTCCATCCCTCCCTCATTACACCCCAACGAACTTCATTGGCAACGCAGCGACAGCCTCCTCCTCCCCTTCTCCCGTCCTACCCTCCTTTCCCTTTACCACCCACAACTTTGGTTATTTTTCGGAATAGCTATCTGTTTGTCCATCTGTCCTGCGCGCTGTCTTCAGGTAAATTTGCACTGTGCCGCAGCTGGGTAAACTCTGTGGCTGCAATTCCAGGGTATATGGCCAGCGACATGTGGCAGGTCATGGACATAGAGAAATGATTAATACTTTTGTTTATAATTGTGGTAATTGTCACTTGCATAGCGCCCTAATGCACAGCTTGAGGCCTGTTTAAAATACCATAGCATACTTTTCGGTGCTGTGGCAAATAATTCGAGAAGCGACTGTATTTCGACGAATCTACTTCAATATGAATGATAATAAAAATGATTTGCTTTAAACTATTGTTCAATAAATGTTTGACATATATATATACATATATATATTATTTTATCTTTAGCATACATTTTACCTTGAATTTAATTCAATTTCAAATTGAAAAATCAATCAGAACAAGAAAGGCAATCAAAAGCTACGAGTATGGCCCGCCAGTTTATCTTAAGTTCTATGCTTTTATTTCTGATAGTAGGGTATTCAAGCGTCTTTGTCTACCTTAGCTGCTTTTTGTGCATTTCGCTTTACTGCTTTCGGCCTTTCGCTTACTTTTGTTACCAGTTTTTCGGCAATTCTCGTTGCACTTTTGTGCACGCTTTGATTATTTTATTGCCATCTTCTGTGCTCACCTACATCCCCCTTTACCACTCCCATACCCTTCACACCCGCATGGAAACAAACTTCATTTTGAAATTAAAACTTTTTGGGCGAACGGGAAAAACTAAAAACGAAAAGCGGCCATGGCAATCGCATTCTTGATTTTGTTTTCCAACTGGCTCATCAACTGGCCGACAAAACTTTCTAATTATATCAATGAGTGGCTGACAAACGATCGGACAGAGAGACAGGCAGATAGACAGACAGACGGACAGCCGGAGAGACAGACGAAGGCTACCGATGGGGTGTGTCGTTCCGTCAAAAATCAATCAATTCTCTCGAGCTGACTAGAATTTTTGCATGGCATTTCAATTAAATTCGATTTGATTTGATTGCGGCCAAGACGACTGCAAGCTGCAACTGTGTTTGTCTTATGCAGCTGTATTTGTATATGTGTGTGTGTCTAAATTTGTGTGTAAGTGTGCCTGTGTGAGAGTATAAGTGTCTATCCGTCAGTTTGTTTGTCTGGGAGCTTTAGAAATCGACTCACCTCGCTGATGTAACTAATGATATATGTACATACTAAGTACTCACACACACACACACAGGATGAGTGAGCCAGTGAGCGGAAGACAGAGAGAGAAAGACAGAGAGCCGCGACAATTGCTGCCTTGGATGCTCGCCTCATTTTACATTTGCATGTTAAGTACCAATTAAACGAGACTTAAGAGCGATTTAAATGTTGACGATATGTTGTGACGCCAGCAGCGATTATGCTCGCTTCATCTGTGTGTGTGTGTCTGTGTGTATCCATGTATGTGTGCGTGCGTGTGTACTTTGTGCGCGCTCTTGCGCATGTTGTAGTTACCAGCCATGTTCTAGGCAACAACAACAACAACAACTGTGCGTCCTGCCCTGCCCCACCCTGCCCTGCTCTGTCGTGTCCCTCCCCTGTCTCGCTCTATTCCGCACCCCAACACAGCACGAGTGGTCGTGTTGTCTGCGGGCAGGCGAAAATGTACGCAAAGCTCTTAAATCGTTTTTCACCCCCGAAACTTGCAATAATTATTATTTAAATAATTCGACAAAAGCATGTGGCTGAGTTTTTTGTGCTTTGAGAATATCGCATTATTTCGGGATAACCCGAAGGGTTTTTGCTCTGCACTCAAGCTGAAGGACCCAGTTGAGTTTCTAAAGTGTTTACAACAACAATCTATGCTTATGCATATCTATATATGTATTTATGTATATGAAAACACGTCCTTCATGTCCTTCGATTGGAAATCGAACAATTATCATTGTTGCAGAGCTCGCATAATTCTGGGAGTCACTTGTAAAGCGTAGGACGAACGGAATAAGAAGCTTACACGACAGAGCGCATGATTGTTGCTACAAGCTGCTACTGAGGCTACAGTAAGCTAAGTAATTATCACGGCTCAGTGTGGCATAATATGAATAAGGTGCAATAACGATGTTACGATGTAAACAACAGATAAGGGACATAAATGAGCAAAAGTGAAGAACAATCTCAGTCTCTGTCTGTCTCTCTCTGTCGCTGTCTGTCTCTGTCTGTCTCTGTCTGTCTCTGTCTGTCTCTGTCTGTCTCTGTCTGTTTCTGTCTGTCTCTGTCTGTCTCTGTCTGTCTCTGTCTGTCTCTGTCTGTCTCTGTCTGTCTCTGTCTGTCTCTGTCTGTCTCTGTCTGTCTCTGTCTGCTGTGTCGTTGTGTGTCTGTCTCTGTCTGTCTCTGTCTGTCTCTGTCTGTCTCTGTCTGTCTCTGTCTGTCTCTGTCTGTCTCTGTCTGTCTCTGTCTGTCTCTGTCTGTCTCTGTCTGTCTCTGTCTGTCTCTGTCTGTCTCTGTCTGTCTCTGTCTGTCTCTGTCTGTGTCTGTCTGTCTCTGTCTGTCTCTGTCTGTCTCTGTCTGTAACTGTCAGTCTCTGTCAGTCTCTGTCAGTCTCTGTCTATCTCTGTATGTATCTTTCTGATTCCGTCTCTTTCTGTCGCTTTGTCTGTCGCTCTGTCTGTTGTTCTGTCTGTCGCTTTGTCTGTGTCTGTCTGTACTATCTGTCTTGTCTGTTTGTTTGTCTCAGTCTGTCTGTCTGTCGCTCTTGTCTGCTACTCTGTCTATATGTCTCTGTATGTCTCTGTCTGTCTCTGCCGCTGTCTGTCCTGTCTGCCCTGTCTGCCCTGTCTGTCCTACGTCTATGACTATGTCTGATCAATCATAGGCACCCCGTGATGGATTTCATTTCACAAGAAATCTGTTTAACTGATTCCAAAATAGTCAGTAGGCCTCCCCCTCAACTAAGCACTCCCCAGCCGAGTGCCCCATTAGCATATGCCACGCTATTCTTCATCACCCACAAGGTCGGCACTCCTTAGTTTTCGTCTTGATGGTTTCGTGACAGATGCGACTTAAATTGAGAAGAGACACAGAACAGAGAAAAGCAAAACAAGAACGCGCTGTAATTAAATTGGAAACAAATAATTTAACGCACTTCCAGGCGCGTATCGGCTCGTAAATCGGCCCCATTTACTGACCCACTCCCTCCCAAATAGTGGTAATAAAATGTGTTTTTATTTAAATTAAAAGATGGCCGAGGCCGGAAAAGATCATAAAATAAAAAAACTAAAAAAAACCAAACTAGCGATTGCATAATAAATGCAAATACAAAATGGTTTACGATGATGGCGAAAAGGTGGCCTCAAATAGCTGCCACAGGAGGGGTGTGTGAGGAAAGGGTTCCCTCTGGCATGTGTGTGTGTGTGTGTGCTGGTTTGTCTATGTGTGTGTGTGTCTGTGTTTGTGTGGGTGTGTATTTTGACTTTGGCTCGGCAGCACGAAAAAGTAAAACAACACGAAATTCCATTAAGCGAATGGATTGCCATTCATAACTGTCGTCCACGTTGGCGCCCCTGTCTGTGTGTACGGGTGTGTGTGTGTGTGTGTGTGTGTATTTATTAACAACAACTATAGCCAGGGCTGGCAGAAGATTCGTAATGGAGGGGATTGTTAATCAAGTTGAGAGCACAGAGAGATTTCAACTAACAACAACGCAAACAAATTCCATATTGATTTCTGAACACGCATCAACCAATAACTGCAGTACCGTTAGTGAATATGAACATATAACATATACGTATACTATATACAATCTAGCTAGATGTAGCTCGACCCCAAGTCCAACAATGAATTTAGTTCGAAAGCTTTCAGAAATTATTTCGCAATCGAACTGAAAAACTGCTTCGCAAAACTCAGCGACAACTTTCACAATTTTCATCATCAACTTACAGCCCTAACACACACACACGCACACTTAGAAGGGGGCTGTGTGTGCGTGTCGTGTACGTATATGGTAGTGTTTGCTTTTCGCAACGCATAAAGGTGACCAGACTCTGTGATATGTCATTTATTTTCAGGGCAGGGCGTGTTCACCATTTGTAAGCTCAACCGGAAAATTGCTTTTCTCGACGTCGACGTAGCAGTCGCAGTCGTTGTCCCCTGTTGTCCTCCGTTGTCCCCTGCCTCCCCTCCATCCCCTTCTCCCTTCAAGCCCAACCCCGCCCCCTGCCCCTGTTGACGCCCTTTGCCTTTGTTTTTTGACTTATGTGCGGGGGCTCTAATGGCCAGCAGACAGCGACATCAAACAGTAAACAGTAAACAGCAAGGCAAACAACAACTACAACAACGAGTACAAAAACAACAACAACAGCAACGAGAACAAGAAGGACAACGAGCTGCGATTGTTTTGTGTCGCGTTTTGTGCTTTTTTGTTGCAGCACCAAGTGCAATTCTCAAATTGTTTGCAGCTGTAATTAAATTTGCGCTCGCTTTGCAATTGATTGCGCCGCAGCTGTTGGCGTCGACTGCGACTGCGATGGCGACTGCGATGACGATGGCAATGGCGACGTCAACTGTGGCTGCTCAAATTTAATTGTTAATATTAACATTATTTCATGCTGCCGCGTTGCCAGGGACGGCAACGGAACGGTTACGTGATCCGCGTGGCGCGCTTATAACTCATATTGCGTATACGTCGCGTGGCCGAGCGAAGCTTGCCTCGCCCTCGCCATAACCCGCATCCTGCATGGTGCACGTCGCAGCCGTCGTGGCCCCAGCTACGTGCCAACTGTCAGACGCGTCTAAGGAGCCAGGCAGGCAGGCAGCAGTCAGGCAGCCAGGCAGGAGGTATCCCAAGCAGCCAAAGCGGAAAACTTGAGCGCCAGCCAAGAGCAAAAGCAACTCAATAAATAAAACATCTCCATGCGAGTATATTGATATGACTGAGCGCGACTCTGTGTGAGTATGTGGGTGTATAGGTGTGTATGTGTGTGTGTGTGTATCGAGGGAGGGAGGGAGGTGGGTAGGTAAGTTGACGGTGTGCCATGCCACAAAGTGGAAATGCGCTTGAACTTTAAGTTATGTCCACAAGAAATGCGATATAAGCTGCTTGCACTGTATCATTTTCTCTTCGCAAATTTTTCCTCTTGACTTTTCACAGCACTTTTCCGAGTTCAGTAATTTCCCATTTGCCCGTGAAGAGGTGCGATTCAACTTACACTTGCGCAATTAACATCATTATTTCATCGAATTTCCTGCAATCGCTTGACCAGATTCGTATTCGATCAACCTGAGGCGAGTATTACAAGGTCTTGTAAGCTGCATGCACCGACAAACTTATATACTATACTTGTATATATCCCTCTGCCATGAATAACACTGATATATTCTCAGGTTATTCTATAAAAGAAAACCTTAAGCAAAACTTTAATCTGCTTTGCTCGGTCTGTGTTTCCTTTTTTGAGACTTACAGCAACATAATGCCTTTCGATTTGTATTCGTATTGTCCCCATTTCTTGCAGAAGTCATTTCTAATTTGTCACTTTAAAGTTCTAAAGTTTCCGAATGTACACTTTGATTAACCTATCCCAAGGTAATCATTTATTTTTTGCCTTTATTATCCATTGAGGCACTTAATTTGAATGCAGTTTGGAGCACATATAAGAAACTTGCCTCGCTTACTAATATGGTCGTCACCTTTAAATTTAGACTCTAGCTACTCTTTAGAGTTGTATAAAATCAAAAACTCTCTTCATATCATATAATCTTATAGTGAATATAACTTAATTTCCATGTCTTTACCATCTTCGGCAATGTTTTCCCACATATCTCAAGCAATACAAAAATGTATTCAAGTTTTCAGATTATCTTCAATTTATAATCAAATGAAGTCAATTAACTGCTGAGCATCTTTCGTTCGATCAATTCCACATGCAAAAGCCATTATCACGTCAAACACTCTTGAGCATTGAAAATAGTTTGTCAACTCGCATACATATCATAATGTATGTAGGGTCGCGGGCTGCGGGTTTCGGGTTTTTTGGAACTCGATGTCATAAAGAGCCATAAAGAGACACAGCAAATGGTCGTATCGAAGCGGCAGCAGGCTGCCCTTGACTTTTATATGGCCAAAAGCCACAGCCAAAAGCCACGGCAACAACAACAACATTAAAAACAACAGCAACAACAACAATAACAACATCGGGAGACTTCGTCGCGACTTGGTTGGCTTTAAATATGCCGAGGTCAATGAGTTTTTATTTATTTTCGTTGGTTTTTTTCTTTATTTATTTCAGTTTCTGTTTCACTTTTTTTTGTTTCTGATTTTCTCTTCCTCTCTCTCTCTCCTCTCTGTCTGTCTCCTTCTTACTGTTTTTGGAGAAACAATAACAACAATTAAAGTCAATTGAATGACGACAACGACAACGAGCTGCGAAAAACTATTACCAAATTGAGTTGACCAAAATTATTTGGCCAATTTGCGGCTCAGTTGGATTAGCTTTTTCACGCTACGCATTGCAATTGTTGCGCTTCTGTTGTAATTTATCGAGTGCGAGGGCGGAGGAAGAGTGTAACGGGGTGGCAGAGGGGTGTAGGAAGTCGGGTACACACTCAATAGATTAGCTCGCAATGTCGCAGAGCCGCAAGTGTTAATTGATTTGCCAGGGTCTCTCGATATTTATAACGATTTTATTGCGAATTTCTTTAAGGTGCGTCACGCATTTCACATTAAAGTCGAATGGGGCCTAAATACGCAAGGGGGGGAGGGTGGTTGTACAAGTACCGGCAATTGGCATGACGATCAACAAGTTCGGAAGAAGAAATTGCGTTGCGTGATGCGTGTACACTGAGAGAAATGTTTGGCAATTACTTTTGCTAATGACTTGACTTATGGAGTGGAACAGTGGAACATAAATATATAATAAATCAATGAAAAAATGCTGGTAATATAACAGTATGACAGTTTAGATTACAGTATACAGAAGTCTACTTGTGAATGTAAATATACATATGGAAAAACTCTCGTGTAATAACTGTATAACAGTCTTAGAGATTATGGCAAAGAGTGAACATTTTATTGCAAATAATTACAATTAAACTTTATTAGAAAACTGCAATAAAAATAGATATAATAAGTAATAAAAAGTGTAGCAGTTTTGTATAGCAAGATATCGAGATTATGTTGAGCTAGGTTATGCACTTTAAATAAAGTATAAAGTTAATATAAGTTGAATTTATTGCGTGGATCTGCCTCCACAGTATACACTAGCTATATCTGATCTTTCCAGCAGACTTGCTAGCTAAATCATAATTTCTTTCAGTGTACAACATATGCAGATATTATGCATGAAATGTTGTTGTTGCTGTGCAGCTCTGCCGCTGCATGAAGAGAAGCTGCAGCGCTGCGAAGGCGAACGCGTCAATTGAAGCTCGTCAAGTGGGTCAGCGTTGTTTACACGTCGCTGCGCCTGCGTCAACGTCGACTGCGATGCCGACGCGACGTCGCGACGTCAATGCTCAAGCGGAAGCCGATGCCGGCGATAAGTTTTGAGCATGAACGTAAACAAAATGATTTAAAAATTTCAGATTGAAATGGATGTAACTTTCTGAAGGCCGCGCTCTGATGAAACTCAAGCCAAACGCCCCCCGTTGTATTTTGTATCTTCAGCTACACCTGCCTCTGCCCCTACCTCTGTATCTGTATCTGTATCTGTGTCTGTAATTGTATCAGTGTCTGACTGTGTCGGGTGGGTAAGGTCAGGTTTTGATTGGAGTTGCACAAGGCGAGCGAATGTAGAACACGCGGATAGACAGGGTTCAATATTGTTTGAACTCACATAAATCGTTTGCTAGACTGTTATACGGTTCGCTTGGCATTTGCCATTTGCCACTTAACACTGTTATACACAGTGACCTTCGCCTGCAGTGTGTGTGTGTGTGTGTTTCTGCATATGCTCCCAAGTTGACAACTCAATAAAACATTGTGAATTAGCCCAAGTAGATGTTGCACAATTTCAACAAATTTACAAAACTCGAAAAAAAAGAGACCAGCAAGAGACCCCTCGGTGCATGCTTGGGTTAATGTTTACACACATCTTGTAACCGTACGAACTCAAAAAAATAAAAGAAAAACAAAACTGATGAAGAAAAGCGAGAAATTCCACAACGCACACACAAAGCGCATTTTTTCATTCCACTGCTGATTTTCAAAGACGACAAAAATGATTGAAATCAATGAAAACCAAAAAAATAAACAAAAACGAAAATGCAACATATAAAAAAACTCACTCGCTTTCACGTGAAACGCTAATCGATCGATTGAAAAAAACTTGAATGCAGAAAACCGTAACACACGCAGAACAATCAAACGAAAACGAAAACTGAAGACCCCGTTAAAGAAAATATTCCGAAATCGCGCCGAAATTGTTGCCAGACCCGCAGACGAATTCGAAAACAAATTTTTGGTTACTTGATTTTGGCGCACGCGAAAGAGAACTAAACGGCGAACCACGGCGAAACTGTTCGAGCTCATACAGAAAAAAACTGAACCAAAATCAAGCCGACAGCGCCAGCGTCCGAACTGGCTGAAACACAGTGGGACCATTCGCAACATATCGTGCACGAAATTACTGAAGATTGTCAGCGACTGCGACTCTGACGTGGATTTGTGACTGAAAATGAACAAGTAACACATTTTAAGATATGTTTAGCAGTTTTCAAAGTGAACTTTCAAGTAACTTAAGTTAAAGTAAAACCATACAAAATATATCAATAATAATGATATAAGTAAATTTTCTTATCATATTCATTAAAGAATTTATTAAATCAAATTAAAAGCAGTTACCTCAAAGGTTTAACAATATAGGGCTCCAAATTTGTTTGAACTTTAATAAACAATATGGAAAATATAAATATTAAATTGATTTTTAGTTGAAATATCAACAATTTCCGATTAAATCTCAAGATATTTCATATTTGCTGATTAAACATGTTAACGATTAGATTATATATATTGAGAATATATATTAACTCTAGCTTATATAAAATAAAACTATGTTTTATCAAAATATGTGCACGACAAACTGCAGGAAATACTAAAACAGATTTAAATCATGTATGTAATAACATATTGTGGAACAGAGAGACAAGTTAAAATTTCTCTTAAACAATTTTGCAAAGACTGTTTAAGGCTTGCGGGAATTGTCAATCAAATCACATGTTTTAGGGATAAATCAATCATAACTTGAGCATTCGCAGTCACTGTGCGGAGTCAGTTACGACGACGACGAAGCTATTCAAAGTGCAGCGCTGTGGCAGCAGCGACAGAGGCAGCGGCAGCAGTTTACCAAGCGGCGACCGACCGCAGCATCGACTGCGCAGCTGCAGCGCCACTCTTCGCTGCTCGCCGCTTGCTGCAGAGCAAAAGCTTTAACGGCACCAGCTGTAAATGCTGCGACTGCGCGACCAGAGCCAGCGTCAGAGGCAGAGCCAGAGCTGGTTTTATTTGTTGTTGCGGCTCTCGTTTTGTTTACTTTTTGGCGTTGCATAAGCGCAGTGCGGCGAGCAAACGGTAAGTGCGCAGCACATGAATGTACAATGTAATAATTGTATGTGCACGTACGGGCACACACATGTGCAATAGACACACACACACGCGCACACACACACAGGCGGGCATACTGAGCTCGCCTCTTGTGGGTTAATGTATGCTGAAGAGGCCTATAAAGTGCAAAATTCGCATCTCTATAATGAATTGGAGCTTAGCGCGAGCCTCCCTAAACGCAGGAAGAAGAGCGTGACGAAGAGCGCAGAGAGTCACTCCCACAAGCGATACATAGTGGGTACACGGTACAGGGCACGGAATTTAAAAAGAATACAATATCAAATTGATTATCAATTGGAATACCATGGATCGTTTAACTTCTAACTACTCTAAAGTATTTCTTGATTTGTTGATTATATGATTCATCTTTAGATCATTAAACTTTAAATTCGAATCTACATCATGTTTAAAAGGTCTGACTAACAAATTTAAAGTGTTATTGAGCATTGATTGAGTATATGGAGCAATTCTCGATTTAAATAAATAAATAAATACCTTCAGGTCTTCCTTTCCATTTAATTTGTATTTATTTTTAATATAATACATAGATCATCTTACTTAACAAAGAAAATGTGCCTATCGTTATAAATGGCACTTGGTGACTGTGCAATTCATTAAAGTTTTGCTAAGCAGCTTCAAGAGAAAGCTCCAAAATACGCGAAACATTTCAATTTTTAATTTGAGAAATATGTTTCTTTTATACGAAACACTTTAACGAGTTGAGCACAAACACTCTTTATACACTTTTCATGGCGTGTCTTCATAAAAACGAACATAATGCTTGGGCACATGTAATATGTTTGTGCAAAAACCCAAAAAGATTTGCGAGTTCATTCCTGATTTCTTGTGCCCATAACTTGCCTTGGCTCAGTCCGGGGTTTGGGAGGGTTCGATTTGCCTAGAAGAGATTGCTATGAATTGTTCGAGGTGCTATAAAACTTTCGAGAAATATGGAAAATTTAGAAAACCCTTTCCAATCGATTAGAACGCGGCGAGGGCAACGCACCATCGTCGTAGATGGGCCGGGAATGTTCGGTTATTTCGTAGAAATTCATTTTTAGTATTATTTTTACGAGGACGAACGAGAAAAAAACTTGCTAAGCGTGAAATTAAATTTGACTTTGGCCCGCACGTCGATATCATTTTCATAGTTTTTCCTCCCGCTTTTTCTGCGCTGTGGTTCTTCATAAAAAACACAGCTAGCCTCAGGAGAGACAGAGAGGGGGAATAGAGATGGCTATGTGGATTGGGGGATGTGGTGATGGGGATGTGGATGTGGATGAAGACAAGCCCCAGCTCTGGCAACTATTTATTATTATTATTATCATTATTATTTTCTCTTTTTTTTCGCCAATTCCTTTATGCTCCCTTTGGCTGCACGCAAAGCAAAGCAAAGCGAAGCGGAACAAAAGTGATGTCCACCCGCCATGGATTTTTACTAGGCACTAAAATTATATTTTCATTGTTATCTCTAAGCGCGTGTGTTCCGCTCTGTGTGTGTGTGTGTGTCAGGGAGTTTGCCATTGCGTGTGTGCTGCCTTGTCGCCATGTAAATTAAGCCGGCTCAAAGGGAAAATCCCAAGGAAAGGGAATAGTTGGCGCAGCTTTATCCGGGACTCGACTGACACACAACCAAACGTTGTGTCGCCAACGAGTCACCAGGACACACTGAATCAGAGTGCGGTCCAGTCGCACGCAACACGAGCAGCACGGCGTGGTGAACTTCGACTTGCTGTGTTGAGTTTCGGCCAACACGAGAGCAAGTCGAACGAGCGCGTGAGAGCGCACGTGGAGCACGTGGAAGGCGGCAAGCAACAGTTGGCTGTTCAAGCGGAAAGTGCGCTGGAAGTCGAAAGTTGCGTTGCTGCTTAAGCTGATTGCGGCTGTCGAAAGTGCGTGGAATAAATGTTTGATAATTGAGCTGCATTAACTAATCTCAATTGAAGTGTGATTGAGAGGGATCTGCAAGGAGACTGCTAAGGGGGGTAGGCAGGATAGATAAGTGGTATTACAATTGCATCATACACTCGTACACACAGTCATGAGAGTGTTCAAGTTAAGTGATTGTTAAATCTATTTTACCTATTTTCTCTTTAATGAGAATATTATTGAAAGACTTTACGAATATATGTATGCCTCTTTTTAAATATGTGAGTTCCTTTTAGTATTTCCTTTTAGTATTTGCACATCGAATAAGAATAGTATAAATATAGTTAATATATATGATAAAGGGATATATCCCCACATAGTACATACGAGTATGTTATGTTTAAATATGTGAATTCTTTGAAATTTCAACACTTTATCCACCACGTGTTGTGTTTACCTGCGGTATCTGCTAGTTCAGCAATGCTCAAGTTCTCATGAATAAATTAATTGTTATATTCAAATGGTAGTTTATTTAGTTTCGACATATAATGCAAATAGTATAGATAAAGTGGATATAGGGATATATCCCAAACACATCACTATTGTGTGTAGCTGTAAAAATGCAGAGTTATCCAAAGGGAAATCAAAAAATAATGCATTCATTTATAACAATTGTTGAAAACCCCAGCGCACCTTGAAATGAATTCACGTGTTTTTTGCAATATGCCAAAAGTATTGAAAAACACAAAGCCGACAAAATACCATCACAAATACCAAAAACCGACATATTACGCACATGCACTGCACATTATGTTATGCATACGTTATGCCCCGTTTATGCCCCGAAACAAACAGCCCCACTGCCCGCAGCCAGTGCCCTATGTGCCCCATGTACCCCATGTATCTCATGTGCCCAGTGTGTCCGGCATTGCCCGTGCACAGCGAATCGACAAAAGTTGATGGTGTCTGCAGCAAGTGCAAACTAATTTAATTTATGCACTGTTTATCTGTAGATAAGTTTGTAGATAACAAGGTAGATAATACTCGCCCGGGTCAGGCGCCATCGCACCATCAGTGATGCATTGCCTGGGGCGATACAAACAAGCCCTAATTCAATCGGGCGCCCAAAATAGTCCACACAATCTGTTGGTATTTCTGCATTTAATGCCTGAAAAGTGGATCGGGAAATGAACCCCTCCAGCCCCTCCCCAGGGTCGGACGACAGGTCGGCCCTGGCTTCCGACTGCCTTCTTTTTGCCAATTTAATTGAATAGAAATTTATTGTTTACAGAGTGAACTCGGTTAGTTAGGGGCACTTTGGACATAGCCAGCAGGCTATGAGAATATCAAAAAAGCAGAATAGAAATTGATTTATAAAAGTATAACATAGGGTAAGTCCTCTATACATGAGATATATGTAATATAAGATATGAGATATTTGCAATATATACATTAGATATGGAGTTGACATAAGTTCAACTCTTTTCTCATTTGTATTCACTGTGGGAACATCATAAGAATGACAGAATAATTTTTACACTTTAAGTTATGATAATGTTTATATTCTTTATGAGTTTAGATTAAAGACCGTGTACAGGAATGCACATACCAAATTTACTATTAATTTAGTATTAATTGTACAACCTAAAATAACAGGGATCAGTTGGCTTTTCCAGAAAAGTCTTCATCATTAGTGGTACTGGGGCATTATGTGTACAAATAATTTTCTATGGGCACAAAATGAACGGAGTTCTAACATATTTGCAAAATATCTAAAACTCAATATTGTATAAGCACAAAAATGTGCATAAATATCATAAATATTGCTGGCAAAGTAATCCGAATAAAGCAGAAAATTGCAGCAAACAACTGTTAACTTTGTAATTGTTGTTGTTGTAGTCTTTGGCTGGCATAAGTGACAGGCTTAACGTTGCAACACATTGGTCGATTCGCAGTCAACTTCGCTCCCTGAATACCCTCCACCTCCTTCACCCCTTCCACCTCGAACATAGGTTCCGCTCAATAGACTCAATTAGTGCGATTAGTTGAAAATAATTGCACTGAATATATTGCTGTCTCTTTTGTCTCTTTTGTCTGTTTTGTTGCCATGGTGTTGTGTTTCTCATTATTCGCTTTCAGGAATAATTCCCGGTTAAATGCACACATTTCGTTTATCCATTCAAATTTTAATAATTATAATCAAAAGTTAATATTTGAGTACCCTCTGCAAGGGTATAAAGAGCCTTAGTTTGCGCCGTAGTTCATACTTATAAGATACCCTAGTAAATCGATTCATTGAGAATAAAACGTGTCTTCAATTGGATTCCCACTTGTTTACTTCAGTAGACGCTCGTGTTACTTCCTTTACTATATAAAATTCTATTTAATTTGTGGTTACTTAATTCATTCACTTTGCAATTTAAATTATTATAAATTAAATTAAATTTATTTGAGTTAATTGGGTGACACACTAGAGTCTTAACCAATTTCAACATAAACTTGAACTCCATTCGGGTTGCTGTCTTAAACAAAGGAAAAAAGTAAAGTCAGCTAAGTGGAAAACTTACATAAGAAACTATCAAACCTTAAACCGACTCAGTTTCGGCATTCTTGGCATTCTCGATATTATAATATTTGCAGGGAAATGGAAATACTCTTTAGGAAGGTATATGACTTGGTGAAAGATGTTTACACAGTCAGATTCAAAGAATACTAGAAATACTCTTCAACTAATCAAAGTAGAAAAACAGCAGACTAGTTTGTGCTTTATAGTGTAGAGTATATATTATTATAAAGATATTTCTTGATATACGAGTAGTTATATTACATATTTCAGAAGTGTGTAGACACTTCGACTTGGGATTTCAGAACCAACGATCTCATTACAGTCGCTTGCTATTTGGGGCTGATGGGTTGGATGGGGGCACACTACATGGAGTATATTAGGCGTACACACACTCACACACACCACATACACGTATGTATATGCATCCCTCCTCACTCTCTCTCTCTTTCTCGCAGAGACAGGAACACGCCTGGCGGTCATAAACAATGAAATTTGTTGCTCACTTTTATGAGTTGCTTCGCTCAAGACTAACCAGGCGCAGCATCAACATGCGAGTGCTTCTGCCTGCTCCTGCCTTTTCCCCTCCTTCTCCCTTCCCTCTGCGAAGTCGACTCCTTTTGGCCAATTTTAGTGCCTTACAATTTTCCGCATTGTCTCCGCTTTGTGCTTACCCGTTGACGGCGTCCTCTGCTCCCTCGTCTCTCGTCCCTCGCCGTCCACTTTGCCGCCACTGTCATTGCTAAGCTTAAGTTGTAGCAGCATTTTGTTGTTCCCCATCTCCGTCGACAACTTCAGCACCGTCTCCGTCCCCATCTCCTCCTCAATCTCCATCAACGCCTCACCCCGTTGGCTGGTTAAAAGCGTCTTAGCGCCAGCAAAGAACATATCAACTGCCGACAGAGCTACACCACCACATAGAGACACACACACACACGCAGACACTAGTCCGCAGCGGACACACATGCCACACCCCGTGCCCATAGCCGGGTTGCAGCCGGGGATAGTCCTGGTCCTGGGCGCAGCTCGTCGTAATCTGCTGCGTTTAGTTTATTGCAGGCCATTTGTTAAAATAAAGGCGCTGCCCGAGCGAGCCTGAAGTGTTTATGATGCGCTTTGCTTAAAAGTTATTAACTAAATTGTCTGCGCTTGAAATTGAATGCTCCGCTAGACGCCGCTAGACTCTGCTCCAGCTGCAGTTCCAGGACCGGTTCCAACTCCTCTCTGGCTCTTTGTTTAGGCGGAAACTTAATCGCCGCGCGTGGCGCAGAGCGAGCGGCACAAAATGCACGGGATATACACGAGGGAGCAGCAGATAGTGAAAAAAGGGGAAGAGTGGAGGGTGGGGGAGGGGAGGCATGTGCATAAGTGCTGCCACAGGCAGGTGTCCGCGATGTCCAGCTATCCCACTGTCCCAGTGTCCAGGGGGCACGATAATAACGCAAAAGTTGCAACACAATATTTCAGTGTCATTAGAAACCTAGAGAGGGCACTGGGCCAACGGGGCAGGGGGGCAACGGGGCGTGGCAGCAGCTCCGAATGCACCTCATGCATATAAATTGTGTGTGCGGCGACACCTAGGGATGGGGGGTAGGGGAAGGACACCTCTGCGGCGAGCGATAAACGCAACACAAGACGGAACCGCAGAACGGCACCAAGTGGAATTAAAGGAAGTTCTATCGCACTGTCTATCTTTGCCTATCTATCTCTCTTTCTTTCTCGCTCTCTCTGTCTCTCTCCGTTTTTTGCCTCTCTTGTTTTCTCTCTTTTACTCTCTCCCTCACTGTCTCTCTAACTGTTTCTATCTGTTCCTTTCATTCTCTCTGGACATATAAGTTATACAGTGCAGAGATCTCCCTCTATCTGTCTGTCTGTACTTCTCTCTATTTATCTGCTTCTTCCTTTCTCTCTCTCTATTTTCTCTTTCTTTCTGTAGCAAAAATCTATATTTATAGTTTTAATAGTAAAATTAAAATTAATTTATTACTCAATCAAAATAACTTAGTATAATGAAATTAAATAGATGCAAACCTACATCATGGTATAGTTCTTTATGGTACCTATGCCATTTATAATATGATCTTGGGGATTACAAAGTTTACTATGAACTGACATTATATCATCTGGTATATTTCGGCACCTATGTTTATTATTATATGTATATTTATTTGAATACAAAAAGTACTAAGGCAATGCAAATCCCAAGAGTGTGAAGTTTAGTTTCATTTGAACATTACACAGAATGAAACAGGTAACACTCTATGAAGAGTATTATTATTATTTGGCTCTCTGAGTGACCCATTGCACTCTGATTGCGCCTTTGTCAGGCTCCTTGCGAAGTGGTCAGCAGGCCAGGAAGCCTTCGCAGTGGTCCATTAAACGATTGCGAGGCGGAAGAGTCATACCAGGCGAAAGTGCGTCATAATTTAAGGTCGCCACGAGGCGAGCATCGCATGAGGCAGCTCCCTTCTCCCCCTCCTCCACCTCCCTGCCTGCTCTGCTACTGCTACTTCTGCTGCTGCTGGGCTCTGACTTGCTGACTTGTCCAGTTGGCTGCTTGGCGGCTCTTAGTGAAAATTGCATTTAGAAAATGAGTGCAGCAGCGGGACTGAGAGTGGGAGTGAAAGGAGGGGCAGGATGAGGGTAGGAGGAGGAGGGACAGGACAGTGGTCGAGCAACGTTGTCAAGGGGGAACTGGGCAACGGCGACGCTCAATATTTCATCTTTCATGCTCATTTGCACTCTTGCACTCACACTCACAGCCACAGCTCGCACCTCGAGTGCTTCGACGTGATGGGGGCGCTGTGGGCGTGGCCAGTGTCGAGCGTGTGGGCAGCACAACAATGGCAAGTCCAACCGAGCGACCATGTAATCAAAAGAAAACGTTGCCTCTTCTGCGGCTCCTCCGTCTTTGCCTTTGCCTTGGCCAGGAAAAGTCTTCAGTGGCAGAGGCAGCGAGGCACCTGCTGCGAATTATTTACAGCCACTGGAGGGCTCCGCTTTTTTGCACACAAGCCACCAACCAGGTGGAGGAAGAGGGAGAGGAGGAGCAGCAGCAGAAGGAAGAGCAGTCGAGGCAGGACGCTCGTCCTTGTGCGGCCATTACACGGCGCCGGAAGCATTTGAATGTGTTTATGTGGAGGCTTCTATCGCCCAGGCACCTCGCATCGCAAGCAACAACTAAAATGTTTCCGTTATTAAGCTAAAGAAACACCTCACTTTGCCAGGATCACGCCAGCCAAGGGACGAGCCAGGCAAGGGGACAGGTGACTGCAGGGTACCTACCTGCCTGCCTACCTCCTGCCTGCCTGTGTGTGCTAGCAAGAGGGGGGAGGGGAAGAGCACTACTCGCAGCTGCTTAAAGCAAACGTTAATTTTCCGTAGATTTGATGGCGAAGATGGAAATTACAAGGGAGAAGTTGCGGTCGGAGTCGGAGCCGGAGTGAGCCAACTGTGAGCTGAGCTGCATTGTCAGGTTACCTCACGTACTCTGTGTAGCCTCACCTATCTTCTACCTTTCTCTCTCTCTCTCTCTTTCTTCATGTCTCTCCCTCCCTCTCTCTCTCTGTCTGACTCATTTTCGCATTAACGCTTGCTACTTGGCGCACAAAAACAAACCTTAGCATAAAAAATACGCAAGCTACGTAAAGTTGCAACCACTCCCCCCAACCCCCTGCCACTCCTACACCCAACGCCCCCTTAACGCACCTCTCATCCCTTTCGCTTCCAACTGTGTGGCTGTTGATACTGAACTTTGCGGTCTTTCCTTGCGGTTCTCACTTTAGCCATACACTCTCCGCCTCTTACTTCTTTCCTCTGTCTCTCTTTCTCTCTCTCTCTCTCTCTCTCTCTCTCTCTCTCTCTGTTCTCTCACTCTCTATCTGTGCCTTTCTCCCCTGCCTCTGCAACTTGTTGTTTATTTCAAATATCACTCAATAGTCAAGTCTAGGGCTAAGCAACGACAACAGAAGCGATCTTTGAGCAGGAAGAACAATAAAATCTAGCAGCACATTGATGATACAATTGCAGGATACAACCTGCACTAATAGACGCATCAAATATATTTTATATCCAACATGCAAGTGCATTATTATATATACTTATTCATACGGAGATACTATGGCATAGCTTAAAGAACTCCTTTGCTATATTTCCTTTCTTTTTGCCTTCGTAGTTCTTCCTCGACCTGATTGCGTTTCGAACTTTTCGCTTTACTCAGTTGACATTCACCACAAACTAAATTAGCTGATTGATCAAGATGCTATATTGCAATAGAAAAAATATATGTGAACAAATATGAAGGCCAAAGTTATTGGAATCGATATGCGAGCTCCAACTAGCTGCAGCTATTTTATTGTAAACGAGAAGACGAGACAAAAATAAAGCACGTAAGAAATGTGTTCGAGTCGCACATTGTGGACTGGCTGATACCCTGTGTTCAGCAGCAAAGGATTAATTTACTGGATATGATAAGATATATATACATATGTTTTCTGTTTGCCTGGAATGGAGTTTACGAGTCGCATAAATCAGTTGGCATAGCTTGATTATATAAATAAATTTGGAAACCCTGCAGACAGATTGCAGCCTTTTTCATTTAAGCTAACCTTTCTTTTGTCCCTTTACAGGGTATCTGCAATACACATATTGCTGTTCGGATTTTTATCGACTGGAAGCTGGCAAATATTTACATACCCTGCGGCGATTACGGCTATAAAAATAACATGTCAATATTATTTGGCATTGCATCTGGCTGTGTGTGACGCAATAAAGTATTCCGTATTTGGAGAAAAACTTCATCAAACGTGGCAAAAACTGTGTGCAAAAACACCAAAAATTTAGAATTGTTGCACTTTTATGTCCATATGTTGATATATGTCAGAGAATTACACTATCAGTTATATTTTTATTGTTAGCGAAAGAGATTGCCAGAGTGAGCGGGAAAGTACAAATAGCATTGCATACTTTTAGGATGTTTTGATATATTAAGAAGCCTTGAAGAAGTCGTTGCACAATATTGTTATAATTGACGACTCTGTTTGCTGTTTCTTTGCGCAGTGACTGGTTCAATTTAATAAAATATTTAATATATATATATATATATAATTCTATGTTTAATTATGTATTACATTAATATTTATAATATATATATAACAGTTTTCTGTTATTTCCTAATTTCCTCACTATCGAATGTGGAATGCAAAAGTAAGCCATAAAATTGCATAGATTTCTGTACTTTTCTATGAATGAATGCTATTTGTACATTCAACAGGGTATGCAGCTGTCAAGCAGACACAGCTGAGGCCTGCTTGGCATACTTATTTGCACGGGTAAATAACTCACTTAGCGACTTGGCTCCGCTTCAGCTCGGATTGAATTTTTCGTACGCTCGCAACTTGTAAATATTTCCGTTCAATTTGGCAGGCATCGAATTTTGTTGTGGCTACACGAAAACAACTACAAACCGTTGCCCAAATGAAAACTCCCCATGGCAAATACTCACACTCACACTCACTCACACACACACGCAGTGACTGCCAAAAAGTCGTTGACTTGCAACAAAGTTTGCCCCGTGCTGGCCCTATAAAAGCGTTGCTGTTGCTGTTGCTGTTGCCGTTGCTGTTGTTCCCGTTGTTCGGCACGTTGTTCTGCCCGTTGTTGTGCGCCATGGCGTATACGCAACGCGAAGGCGGCTGCAGTTTACAGTTAATCGTAAAACAAAATGAAAAGCGAAAACAATAAACTGAAATTCAATTTTCGCATTGTAAAACATAATTTTCTACAACTTGCCGTCAGCTTGGCCCTTTGCAATGGGTCGGGGCTGCCCCCTCCATTCTCCCCTACTGTCCCTTCTTCCCCCTCATACCCTATTCCCATCTGATGTCCTCGTCCCCGCCAAAAGGTAGTTAATATTTGCAGTCTACATGCGACTTGTTTTGCTTTCCTTTGCCCCTTCGCCTTGTCCTCGCTCCTCTCCTTAGCTTCTGCTGCTGCCTTCCCTTCTTTCTGTTGTTTTTGTTTTTGTTGTTGTTTCTGCGCTGTTACATTCCACTCGAGTTGCGAGTTGTTTTTTTGCCGGCTGCTTCCTGTTTTGAAATTTATGGCGCCGTCGTCGCCAGCGACGCCGCCGTCGACTTCATATGAGTTATGCGCGTTTCATTTCTACTCCGCGCCCTCCTCCTGGCTCCTTCTCCTGCTCATGCTCCTGCAAGAGCGCCGGGCCACGTAAAGTGTTAAATTGTTTTATGTACATGTGTAGCAGGCAGACACGCCCCTTTCACCACTTGACAGTGGCTGCCATTTAATTATGAACGCTGATTTCTGCAGTTGCAAATGCAGTTGGGGCTGGAGTTGGAGTGGGAGTCGAAGTCAGTTTTGGAGTTGGAGTTGGAAGCACAGTTGGTGCTGGAGTCGGTGCTGGTGTTGGTGCTGCGCTTGGCAGGTGCAGCTGCAGTTGGCGTCGCAGTCCACAAGCAATGTGCACATGTGTTTGCTCCACTGTTAACTTCATTCGACGTTGATCACTCAACATTAGGCACAATTATAGCAGCGCAAGGAATTGTTATGCCTTCATTTATTCCAGTTATGGCACAGTTTATAGCACGCTGGGGTATGAAAAAAAAGAACAGCAGCTAATCAAACCAAGTTTATCTTTCATCTGCCACTCGCAGCGACTGTGAGTGCGAGTAAGAGAGAGCAGAAGCGCAGAGAGTGAGCGAGAGTGAGAAAGAGTGACTGATCTGTTCGTGTGCATGCATCTCCATCTCTTTCTATCTCAGTTTCAACATCTTTTGCCTCTCACTCTTCTTACATACCCGAACAAACAGTTACCAAGTTAGATTGTAAACTCAACTATGAAAATATCTTTTGTTCTAATCAGAATCCTATATACGATGGTTATGGTAACATTGCTATTAACATTTCCATCTCTTAGGCCTCTTCAACTCAGTCTTTTGAATCTACAACATTTATATTAATATATATGTATATATTTTATCTGCAATAATAATATATGCAATAATGTATTATTATTTAGTATATAATATAGTCTTATTTTATATTTAAAACCCTTTGCTCTTTTCCCCTTTCACTGAACAATAAAAAACACTTTGCAGTTTAACTAACAAGTCATTATATTCGTGCGGGATTCCGATATTCCTGCAACACTAGGAACTAGTTGCACCTCCTGCTCCTCCTTCTCCTCCTTCTCCTTCTTCTCCTTCTTCTCCTGTTTCTCCTTCTTCTCCTTCTCCATTTTCTCCTTCTCCTTCTCATATGCATCCATCTCTCTCACTCCTCTGCTACTTAAGCTGACAGCGCCGACGTGCTCTGCCCCGCCAGCTGCGTATCCATAAACGACGCCGCACAAATTCCCCAGTGCCAACAGTGGCTGCCACAGTTGTTGTTGCCTCGGCGGCAGCTGCGCGCTCGGTCGATTGCTTGCCCCGCTCTCGCTCACTGCTCCAGCTTCTAAAGAGTATTGGAGCCGCTCTCGTGCTGGCTCTGAAGCGCCTTTGACCTCGTCGCTGACGCTGCACGTAGGGATGCGTTGAGCTGGTGTCGAAGTAGAAGGTGCCACGCGTGCGACGCTGCGAGTGGATGCCGAAGCGGGCACGCCGATTATTATCACAACGTCCGGCCGAGAAGTCACGATAACTATCGCACTCGGTGCCCACGAAGGGATACTGCGGGTCCATCGACTGCCGAAAGAATATAGCAGCTGCCGAGTGGCTGCAGGCAATGGGATCTGTAGGGAAGAGACAGAGAGAGAGAGAGAGAGAGAGATAGAGAGTGGTTAATCAAGTAACATGGAGGGACAGAGAGAAAGAGAGGGGGAACTGCTGCCTGGGACGACTCACTCGTGTTCTGCATGTCGCGCAGATTCATGAACATTAAACAGTTACGTTGCGGCGCCCGTCCGCCATTGGGATAGAAGTCGGCATGACCGCACTTCAGGCTGGTGCCCAAGGTACCGCCCGAGGTGTGCAACACCTGGACGAACCGTGCGTCCGTCTGGTCCAGTCGATATTTGGGCGACACAGCTGCGGGCAACGTGAACAACGGCCCCGCCGGATCCAGCCCGATTATCTGTTCCACCTGGCCGTCGAGCACGGCACCAGCATAGCCAGCGGCATGGGCGCCAAGGCTATAGCCCGCCAGCGTTACATTGCGGCGATTGAAGTGCTTCGGACGCATCTCCTCCAGGGCAATGATAATGCCGGCCACAGTCAGGCCCACGTCGAATATGGACATCGAGGCGCTCTTGTAGTCGTTCTGCGACAGGTTGCCCCAATCCACGACGCACACGTTGTAATCCTCGTCGAAGAGCGTCCAAGCTGGCGCAGTGAATGAGAGAGATAGCAGAGGTATAGTTAGTTTTATTTTTTGGCAACTTTCGGTACTCAAGATCTACTAATTGAAGATCTAAAGAGAGAGAGAGAATGAGAGAGAGAAAAGGCAATAGTTCTTGTAAGATTTGCCTACTTTGTTCTTAGAATTACAGACGGAAATATTTCACTTTACCAGACATTTAAACTCATATACAAAACGATAATTTCTCAGAATCTGAACACGCGTTTTCATAGTTTACAGTCTTATCTAGCTGACATATATTTAATCTCAATAAACATCAACTTTCAAGTCTAAAATCATAGAGAAAACCCGACTAGGGCCTGGTTAAAGTCCAACAACATGACGAGTTCAGGGAACAGTTCAAAGTTAAATTCGAAATAATCCAAACAAGTGAGAAAGAGATGCAAACAGCGTTTCGAAATTGAGAATTGCAAATCTATTTTACATGGCCATTAACATAATTCGATCTTCGCTGCCTTTGTTTATAAATTAACGTGATGTAAGTGGTTGATAATGAATACATTTAGAATGAGGAATCGAACATTGAAACGATAAGCAAGAGTTGAGACAAAAGACAGCGCCCTGCAAATATGCGATATGCCAAACCGAAGAAGACTAATTGATTCACGCTTAACTTTTAGGCTGATGTATTAGTCGATCTTCTTGGAATTCAAACTATTTTCGCCATATAAATCTCATTTGAATAGATGTGATAAACAGATCTAACATGTGACGGAAAGAAACTCTTGCCAAGACTAAGAGAGAAGACTCTACAAAGTAACAATATGAAACCGTTTTAGCACTGATCGGAAATACACTAGACTAGACTACTAGTTGATAGGAAATCAAGCAGTTTACTAGCTTGGGGAACTGTTAGTTCCCATAATAAGTTGATACTATCACCACTTCCTCTATAAGTGAACAAAACATCAGTCAATTGATGAATCAGTGAGCCAGACTGACTTTCTTCTTCGACCTTCTAGTCTTGCCTGCTTGGACATACTCAACAGCAGTTCCTGCACCCAGTCCTTGCTGCCCTGATCGTTCCAGCCATGCAGAAATAAAGCCAATTTCTTATTTGGATCCAAGCGACGGAAACCACTGAGATCACCCAGCTGCAGATGGAAGTGCACCTCGTCGCCCAGGTCCATGTCGGAACTATGTGAAAAGAATAAGAGCTAAACAAGTCTTGGCACTGTCTCAACTGGGATCAGATGCTACTCACATGGTGCGGCACTCAAAGACGATGCCATAGTTGAGATGTGCCCGTTCCAAGCTGTTCCGCAGCATCGTCTCCTGCATGAAGCGGAATCCCTTTTTGCAGCACGTTCCATTTGTGTGGATGCGCTACGGCGTCGCTGAAGCAGCCGAGCAGCAGAAGGCAGCCGAGTAGCCAAGGAAACAGGGATTCAGATGAGGACGAGGACGAGGACGAGGTCGGAGTGCCATGGCTGCATGTGTTGTCCCCTCTCGGCCGCACGATCACGTGTCCGGGCATGCGATGACTTGGCGAATTGCTGGAGCGATGATCCGATCGATGAGCCAAGAATCTGGTCAGTTAAGATGCGAAAGCGAGGCACTGATAAAAGCCAAACAAATCAAGTCGCGAAGAAAGACAGACTGAGTAAGATAGAGAGAGAGAACGAGAGAGAGGGAGAGAGAGAGAGAGCGCGCGCGTAAGACTGAGAGAGAGTATGAGCTCGTGACGGATTCGATTTGTGCTTAGACCGTTTGGTTTGCCCCCTGACATGCTACTGACGCCAGCACCCAGCGTCGTTGCCGTCCAAGCGTCGCTGCGTCGGCCTCCACGCTTCCAGCATGCGGCATGCGGCTCCACGGCAACTGGGCCCGACGATGACCCTCGCCGCTGCAGAGGCAGCCGCCAAATGAGCTTCAGCTCGGCTTCCCAGCCGAGTGTTCTTGGTCTGTTTGCACAAGTGAAAGTAAAGCCAAAGCCAAAGCCAAAGCCGGAGCCTGTAACGGGTCGAGCTCGCTCTTTGTCTCTGTCATTCAACATTTGCCGTCTCCGTCTGACCTGCTGTGGCTTGCGCCACTCGACTGATCTTGACATAGAAGTCGGGCTTGCTCTGGCGACAATCAGCTGGGCAAACATCACCACAGAAATCGATCGTAAACATCGAAAACCAAAGACAATCGGGCTGCATCTGATGCCACTAGCCCACATAGATCATGGCGAGGCATTTTAATGTTCGCGCCGGATTTACGAACTGGGAAACATACTTTCTCGTTACACTGCGAGAAATCAACTAGGGACTTGAGACTCTAACCAGAAAAGAGGAAAGTCTGTTACACTTTTATTAATCTAAATTCGTTTTATGATCAAGTTAAGTTTTCTGACTCAGTCAAAAGAGATTTCCCTTATATATATTCCCTATTTTTCCGAGTGTATATATATTTTCCCCAATTTTGCCAGTCTATACATATATTCCCTATTTTTCTGAGTGAATCTTGCTTACTCTATAGCCCATTCTCTTGTGAATATTCAATAAATTACATGCCATAAATGACAGATCATAAAACTTCTGGTTTTTTTGTGGTTTCTCTCAGTGTACTAATAACTTGTGCGCAGTACAATTATCAACTGAATTTCTGTTGGGTTTTACTGCGCATTGCTCAATTAACACAAATCTTGGAGTTGTCTCTTTAATGGGTCAGTCGTGAAAATCTTTTGCGCTGAAAGCACCCGAAAATTTCTTCAAAAAATTTCTCTGCCCCCCCACACGACCAGCTGCCATTACTCTCTACCTCTCTCTATCTCTCTCTTCTTTATGTATCTCCTTCTCCCTCGTTCTTTGTCTCTTTCTTGCTCTTCTGACTGTTTGCCAAATAGAAATGTTCAGAGCTGACCAACGAACGTGAAGACAAAGCACATCTCACGCTAATGATGACAGCTCTACGCGAAGAAGACTCAGAATTCCATAACAAAAACATCGCATACCCAAAGCGGGCATGCTCGACTAGCAGTTAAGCTGTAAGTAAAGAACTTAACAGTTTATCTAATAAATGAATAAAGTTCAATCTAATTTTATAATTTTAGACTACATTTTAAATACAAAAAGGATCCGTCAAATACCAAACAACACTCAAATTATATATAGATCAATAATGAGTATTTCAAAAAGAAAGGCAAACCACAAGAACCGCAAGCGTCTCTATCTCTCTCGCATTTTCTACACTTTCTTCAATATATTCGCGGTTGTCACATTAAAAATAACATCGTGAGGATTAAGAAATCACGACAATTACCCGAGAAATGAAAACCTTTCGAGCAACTTTCGGTTTCTTTAAGAAAAAGACACTGTCCAACATGGATGAATGGCCGAATTAAATTTCGCCTGTCTGAAACATATATAAAACTGGGTCGAATTTGAATATAAATGCTATGAATAAAGCAAGCAAGTAAAGCAAAAAAGAAAAATAAAGAATCCAAAAGAAATTGTCAACTTCGGCAAGGTTTTTTTCCCTTTCTGATTTTATTGCTGTGATCTGAGGGCGCGGCACCTGTCGCTCACAATATGTGCAGATCAGCATGATGATCCAGTTTGGCAAGGTAATAACCCTTCCCCCCTCCCCTATCCATTGTTTGCCCACGCACCCTACGCTCGGCAATTTGGAGCCGAAATTGTGGCAAAACGCAATTCCCACGCGAACGCGCCATTTTGTCTGCCTGTCTGCCTGTCTCTCTGTCTGTCCGTCTGTCTGTCTCTCTGTCTTATCATTAATGTAAAGTGCGGCTTAATTGTTGATGCACAATGGGCGCAGGCTGTGCGAGCTCCCTTTTAACCGGGTACCCTGCCTGCCTGCCTGCCTGCTCCCTCTCCCTGCGCCTGCCTATTAAGCAGCATCATAATAATATTGTGTAATGGCAACAACAACAACAACAACAGCTGCGCGCTATAACTTTACATATGTGTGTGTGTCTGTGGGGGAGGGGTTGCCACAAGTTGTGTATGCAACTTTCTGAGTGCCTCTGTGTGTGTGTGTGTGAGTGTGAGAGAGTGTGAGCGTGTGTTGGTGCGTTTGGGGACGCATTCAAGGCAATTTCCACAATTTTCGTATTGTTTACTTAATTAATTCTGCACAAAGATTTTCATTTACGAGTTGCTCTAAGTGTGTGTGTGTGTGTGTGAGTGTGTGTGAGGGTGTGTGTGGGTGAGTGCGCGCAATTGTATTGGCGTATTTGTTGGATTTGTTGCGGTACTCGCAGCTGTTTTGTGGTTATTACAACAAGCCACACACCTCACACCCTCTCGCACACCATCCCACACCCTACCACACACACACACACACACACACACGGCGCCCACTCCCTAGGCAGATAGATAGAATCGCGTAATGAGTTTATATCATTTAATGAATGCCGTCGCACAATGCGCCGTCTGTACAATGTAAGGCGCGTTTAAAGCACGCGCCTTAAAGTGTGCAACAAGTTTTAATCGCCCTGTTGCAGCAGCAGCTCGTGAAGAACGCTTCAGCAAAGAGTGAAGAATGGGCGCAGAGAGTGAAAGAGAGAGACAGTGGAGGAGATGGTGAGTGTGAATCGTAGTCGAAACCAGTTTGCGAACCGGTTTAAGCTTCGGTTTGACAATAGTGAAGGGCATAACAGGGCCCAGCAGGGCTCCTCTTGGTCTATGTATTTTATCAGCCTAGTTACCCGCATCTTCTTTTGGCTAGAAGAGTTTATTGCAGAACAAGAACAACACTTTAACGGTTAATTTTCTTAACAACGTCTAGCGACATTTTCAATACTCAAAATTACCTTTCTTTTCTCGTGCTGTGTCTGATTTGATTAGAAGCTGTCTGAAGTGCTGTCAATGCTGTCTTTCATTCAAATTGATTGCGGGCAACAGTGCTAGCAGCTGGCGCTGCCAGCGCTGTTAGTTTAAATTGATACCCTATATTCGGTGAGAGAGAAAGAGAAGCGTTTTATTACTTACATAACAACTCTTATGCTACACAACTAGGTGTGCTAGATTCGATAATCAGAGTAAAGAACTAGATAACTAGAAACTGGGCTAATGCCACGATCTAGCTGATAGTTTTATTACTATCATCCAAAATATTTTCATTGTTATTTTCATTAATGTTTCATTCAGCATTTTTTTTATTATCATTTTTAAAGTTATTTTATTTATATTTCTCTTCTTTTATAAATATGCTCTTCCTATAAAGAAAGTCAATATAATATGCCAATTGTTATTTTTATTTTAATTCATATTTTAATTATCACTTGCAATTTTTACTGTCATTACCAACACTTAACACTTAACTTATTTACACTTTTTATTAAATTACCTCGATTTTATTTGTTAATGCTCTTACAAATAAAAATTTGTCAAAATAGTTACCTTAATTCGTTTTATATTTCCATTGATATTTTCATAAACCTTTTTGTGGTTTTCTTTAAAACATTTTCCTATGGTTAAGATTAATTTTCCCATCTAAAGTTAATGAAAAAATTTTGCTTTGTAATTTTGTAACTATGCTGATTCTTTGCTTAATTACAGGATATTCCAGAGTCGTGCAGTGTGCCACGTATCCTGTCTACCTACACCTGCAGCTGCAGCAGCGTTTGATGGCCTCGCGCTCGAGTTGGCCGTGCGACAAAGTCGACTCCTGCTCGAACAGGCGTACCCAGGCAGTGCCCTGTAGTTTAGCTGACGCACCTTGACTTCAATTTGCAAGTTGGAGTCGTCGTCGGAGGGCGTTGCAAGCTGCCAAGTCGGATGTGGAGGCGGAAACGGAGGCTGTGCAAGTGGCGCTTTGCGCTATGCGTGCGTGCGTTGTGCGTTGTTATCATTGAAGGGAAACTATTTTACCGCTCAATTGATTTTGCAATTTATTTGCGCGCATTATGCGAACTTGCACAGAGGAAAAGAGAAAGGGAGAGAGAGCATGAGGGGGAGCTGGGGGCACACACGTGTTCTGAGCCGAAAACGAGTGTTTGCCACAGGCAGCTTCAAAAGAGAAAAGAGAGAGAGAGAGGGTGAAGGAGTGAAAGCGAGAGAGAGGGCGCAGGTAAGTTTGTTCGTGGGCGCATTTTCAATTCTATTTACTCCCAATAATCATCATCAATGTCAGTTTCGCTTGCACTAAAATAAAATAACAACAGCAGCACCAACAGCAACAGCAACAGCAACAACAGCAGCAGCAACAGCAGCAACAAGGGGCACAAAAGTAACAACGTCAACAGGATCATTGGCGGTATTGACAGCAACAACAATGACAACAACAGCAACAAAGGCAGCTGCGAGTTGTTTTGTTGTCACAGTTGCCCAGACACTCGAATTGAGTCGAAGAGGAAGAGGAAAAGGAAGAGAGAAGAAGAAGAGAGGAGGAGGAGGAGGAGGCGGGGCAACGCATTGAGAGTTGATGTTTATATCGATTGCTGGCAATTTCGAGAATTACAACGGGCGCACACATACGACCGAGACAGCGAGACAGGCGAGAGGCAGAGGGGTGGGAGAAAGAGGGGGAGGGGGCTAAAGGCAGACAGCATGAACAGAAACTTGCACAGACTGGGGGGAAGACACTTGAGACACGTCGTCAGCGACGTGTGCATGTTGTAGTCGGTCGACCTCGTGCTTTGCTGGTTCATCGTTCCCTCCTTTCACCTCGCACACCACCCACACTCCTTTCCAGAAGCAGGCAGCAGCGAGGTCGCCATCGCCATTTACTATTACTGCTGCAACAACAACAACAACGCAGCAGCAGCAGCAATAACGCAATCACAATGTGCCACACGAACAGGCGACCAATTTGTCGATCTCGTTTCGCATCATCCGATCAGAATTTAACGGAAACAAACTAGAACCCCCTCGCATAAGTTGCAATTCCCTCGAAGGTATAACTAATAATATCTGGTAAGTATAGTAGAGTACCATTGCTGCACTAAGCAGCTTTAACTTGACCTTTTCCCTCTGCAGTTTCACATTCAAGCTAAACTGCAAATAATGAAGCTACAAAGGAATGAATTTCATGTCCAACTGACTCACAGAAACTTGTTAAAATCGCCTTTAAGTGCAAACATAATTCAGTTAAAAGTTTTGTGCAACTTTAAGGAAATTTAAATTAATCAATCAAGTGCACCCTGTGCTATGATTCATCTTACTTAGTTTATTAATCGATATTTTACCATTCATAGGTATCGTATTTTGCAAAGCTAAAACTTAAAATCTTAATCAATTTAAGAAGAATTTAAATTTAAATTTATATATAAATCTATTGCAAATTGACAGCAACTTTCAACTTGAAAATGCCAGAATAAAAACTAGATATATCAGAAATCATCATATTATAATACTGTTCCTCGCTTGTTCTCATCAACTTTATAAGAAATTATACTCAATTTCAAGTGCTGATGAAATGAATATGATTTATTTTGTCGCCTCTGTCGCCAAGTTCGTATGCTGCTACCGCTGCTGCTGTGTTGCTCGTGCTTCTCGCGATTCACTACGCCTGATGCTGATGCTGATGCCTGACTTCGCGCTCCATGCGAACCCTCTTTTATCCCGTCACTCTCTACGCTGACATAAAAAACTAAAACAACAAATTACGCTAAATCAAATTTTTTGGTCTCTTTTCGTACACCCTGCACACGTGTCTTTCAAGTGGGTATATTTAGTCTGCTTTGGCATGTTTCAGAAAGAAAAGAAAGGGTTGCCTTGCTGTGCTCTTATATGCAGTTAATGCAGTCCCAATACAATCCCCCCTCTTCCTCACCAACCCTTTGCCCAGTAGAGGGCATCTTACAGTCGTGCACTCTCCCGTGATAATAGTGTTTTTACGTGTTTTAACATTTTGTTGTGTCTCGTTTTCTTTTGCGCTGACGTAAGAAAGTGTTGCATACTTTTTGGCTGTCATTTGTTTTTATGCGCACGTTCCCATTTGACCCCGCCCCAGCGCTGTTGCGGGATTGAAGTTGCCCCCTCTCATTCTCTCCCTGCTTGCGCTGCTTTAAAGAGAACATACGTGAACATATCGTATAGTACGCGTACGCATTCGTTTGTATATAAATTGGGGGAAAATTGGCAAAATTGTCATCGCTTACATCATAAAAAGCACTTGGGGCTAAATGCGCTTAGCGACAAATCCGCTTGTCATGGTCAAACACAGATAGAGATACAGATACAGATACAGCTATAACTGCACATACATGTACCAATATAAATACAAATACAAATACAGATGTAGAACGGGAATAAAAATTAACAACAGCAACGGCAGCAACGATGGCGATCAAAGCGTAAGCATCTCACGCGCTAAGCTAGCATAATTTGCACAAAATACCAAACACACAACAAACATACACACAAACAACATACAGGCACACACACATATATACGCACATACAACATACACTCACACATACGTGCGCGCACTTGCACACTCAGAAATATTCTTAAAAATAGATTACAATGGTTTAAAGTTAACAAAGCGCGCGACCTCAGCCTCGCCCACCTAAATACTAGCTTACACATGCACAGGGGGGAGCAGCAGCCACACATTCACAAAGGGGCACCCACGTAAGCTGCTAAATAAATTCACGGGTGTTCCAAGTCGCTAAAACGCAAACAAAAATTTGCAGCTTTCTATCGCATAAATAAAGTTTAAAATAAAGTGAGCAAGAAGTGAAGCAGCAGCAGTAGTAGCAGCAACAGCAACAGCAGAAGCAGAAGCAGTGGCAGCAATAGCAACAACAGCGACGAGGCATGCCACAAAGTTCACACGCAAAAGCGTTCGTGCCACGCCCCAAAAACAAACGTCATTTAAAAGTTATTTCAACGTTAGTTGGTGTTTATGTAAAAGTAGCTGCCGGGCACAAAAATTTCAACCGCCCCGCGGGGTGGCAACACCCCCTGCACCTCCACTTCCCCTCTCCACTCCCGCCTTTGCAACAGTCCGGTGGCTGGTGGCCTGCCCCACCCTCTTCCCGCTACGCCCGCTCAAGCTACTGTTTAAGCAAACTTCGCACTTGCACATACATGTGATAGAGTGTGCGCGAGAGTGTGTGTGTGAGTGACTGTGTGAGTGAGTGAGTGTGTGTGTGGCGCACATCTACACACGCCCGAGCACGCACACACAAATGAACTAAACGCTACGTGCTGATTACTGCAAACGCAAGGATTTTCCCACACAGGATTTTGTGGAAAAAGGCGACACCGGAATTTACTGCAGGATCTCATTTGTTAGTTTTGTTTTTGTTTGCCAAGCATTTCACGCGATCCAAACACAACACTCAAACATATGTACCACACACACACACAGATGGACACACACACATACATATATGTACATATGTATGCGAGTACGTGGACATTGCCCGCTTAACAAAATATTTAGCAAGTGTGTAAATTTTAATGCCCCGCCCAACAGACAACGACAGCGACAACACTGGGCGGGGCACACAGGGTGAGGCGGAACAGGGTGCACACTGCGAGGTGTCAAACAGTATGACAAGTTCCAAACTTGTCGGACTGCAAGCCACCCTGTACATAGCCACCCTGTGTATAGCCACCCTGTGCATAGCAACTCTTTGCATAGAAAGAAGACAAAAATATCTTTGCATTGTAGAGTCATAACCTTTAAGATACTCTTAGTAAATAAATAGCAAATAAATAATAATAATACAAAAATAAGAAAAAACGAGAGCAACAGTCGCGCAAAACGCGACCGTGGGATACCCTTCGACCTATGTTCCCGTGTAGTTTAATTTGTTAAATTCACACACATATTCATATGCACATGCTTTGAAAGTAATCCCGACAGATGGCGCTCGCGCTTTGCGCTCGCCCGCCTCCCTTGTTAGCTGACGCACTTGGTTTTATGCTCATACTTTCTTTAATTACTTCTGTGTTTATCGTCCGATCGGATTGTAATTTGGTGAATACGTAGATATTTTAATCAGCTTAGTTTATGCCAAATTATAAGGTTGTATCTTTCATATGCCGCTCACAAATTGAGTTCAAAAATTAAATTGTTGATTTACGGGGGCGGTGGGCGTGGCACCTAACATTTGAAATAAACTTGATCTGCTTGTAGTACACAGAAGTCTTCCTGCCAAATTTGGTAACTCTAGCTTTTATAATAGCTGAGATCTGTGCGTTCATACAGACAGACAGACAGACAGACAGACAGACAGACAGACAGACAGACAGACAGACAGACAGACAGACAGACATGGCTCAATCGACTCGGCTTGTGATCCTGAGCAAGAATATATATACTTTATGGGGTCTCCCACGCCTCCTTCTGCCTGTTACATACATTTGCACAAAGTTAGTATACCCTTTTTTGACCATTTTCAATGGTCGAAGGGTATAAAAAAATAAAAAAATTTAAAATGATTGCAGTTAAATTAGTAAATTGTCGCTTATTCCTATAGAACTCAAAGATGGTTTAGTTTTAGAAATAAAGCCTGTTAGAGTTCTCAGTATGCATAGTTTTGCAGGGCGAGGACTTAAATTACATTATAGTATGACCAGGTTACAGAATAGTGCATGAGTAAAGTTTACACTGCAGTAGCCGTGCAATCCAACTCTGCTCTAAAACTTACCTTCAAACCTTCAACAGGGTATCTTTGAGTGCGAAGATGTTGCACTCAAACGACAAGTGGAGCGAGCTTATGCACATAATTTGCGTTCATCTTAGACCTTAATACAAAATTTACAAGGTACATAGGTATAATATATACATAATACATATAATAAACATATGTATGTATGTGGCAAAAGAATGTACCTTGTAGACAGTCACGAAATTTTTGCATAGCATTTAACGCATTACACTTTACTTATTCAAAACAATGCAAAGAAAAAACTTAATTTTGCTTAAGCAATTTTTAATTATGAGTTGATTCAAAGTGGGCTGATTAGAACACTGATTGTGCAGCCCTCATTTGGTGACGGGGCACGTAGAGAGCAAAGGAACAATGCACAGGGCTGACATGTCTCATTGTTATTGTTGTTTTACTTGTCCATTGATGCTGCCCTGCCCTGCACTTTGCAACAGGGATGGGTTATCGTTGCCGTGTTGTTTGTGTAATTAGTGCAAAGTCAAAGCAACTCTGTGTTGTCTTTATTATTTTTGTTGTTGTGCCAAAGACAATGCAAGAATTCACATTGAATATGTTTATTAATAATTTCAATTAGCCTACTCAAGTGGATTAATGCTATGTACACACACATGTGTGTGTGTTTATGTGTGTGTTTGTGTTTGTATGTGTGTATGTGTGTGTCAAAGTCAAAGGAATAAGCATGGCTGTGCTTCATAGTATGTGGGGCATACAACTACATACTGCAATACTAATACCATTGCAAATGCATAAGTGTATCAAAAGCATTTGTAAATTTGTAACAGTTTTCGTGCAAGTAATTAAATTCCAGAAATTCATTCGCATCTCCGACAGACGACATTCAAATTAACAACGCTAATTGAGCAATACTCGCATGAGTAATGAATGGATGTGAATACACTCACAATCACTGCAGGCTCTCGGCAAATTGCCGGAATACCTCCTAAGGCCGGACATATGTATGAATCTGCCGGACATGGTGCGGAGACAAGAGCTTTATTGCTATAAACAACTGCGTTGAAACGTAAAACAAGCTAAACTAAACTAAGTACAAGCTGAACATACACACAGACGCACACACACACGCACACATACATATTTATTGAAACATATAGAAATTTGTTGCCTTATAGATGCTTCTGCCTCCGTCCACATTTTGAATACTCTAATTGGAAATGCGATACAATCGCGCTTCAAGCCGGAGGCTGTGTATGACCCTAAGGGGCCTGCAGAGAGGCCGAAATAAAGTATCCGATTATGCGTTATTAAGTACAGAGGTGTATCACGATGGACCCTTTAGCAAACAGAACTCCACTTCTATTGGAGATAGTTAGGCATGGTATGTTTGGTACATTGTGTGGCATATCTGTTACCATATAAAAGAGGCTAATCTGCATTTAAGGAGGCCTGGTCTACAATTAGCTGTCATTTAGCTTACATTTTCGGACAGGCGATACAATCAGCTGCCTTAGACAGTTGCAGCAACAGGAGGTGAGGGGGGAAGGAGAGAGCGGCGACATATGAACGACACACGCAACGCATCGGCATTATTGGGGACTTTTAACAGCAGCAGCCCAGACAGCAGTACATTCCCTGCTTCCCCTCCTTCTTCCCTCCCTCTCCTACAGTGAGTGCAATTCAAGTGGAGACAACTCGGACATTGGCACTTGTGATTGATTGATTGACTGCATGATTTATTGGCTATTTAGTTTGCCGGCAGCAAATTAACTGCACAAACCGAATCAAAATACTGTCTATGCCCCTCAACCAGCACGTGACTGTGTGTGTGTGTGTGTGTGTGTCTGAGAATGTGTGTGTCTTTAAGCACTTAACAACTTTCAGCGTAGGCACAAAGTTTTCGTAGTGCTGGGTTGGTCTGGTCTGGGCTGGGCTGGTCTGGGGGGAAAGGGTTGCCTGGAATAGCCGCAAATAAGCAATTGTAACTCATTAAGCCTTGACTGCGCTACGCTGCGCTGCTCTGCCGCTGCGGTCTATCGTCAAAGTTGGCGCCAGGTGGCGTCGCTGTGCAGCCAGACTGCGAGGGCGGTCACTGAATTAGCGCGAAACGAGAGTAATTGGCTGTGCCACAGCATACTCGCATGCAAATCGGAGGCCATTCATCAAATGGCGAAATACGTTTCGGAATAAGGCACTTGCCAGACAATTACAGTGCCTGCTCGATAGTGTAGACTAAGAAGAACTTGTCTAGAATTACGTTTCTCAAATAACTGCATACATTTCATAAATGAAGTATCTATAAAGCAGACACTCAATCAACATTTACATAACCTTCCTCCAGTTCATTTCTTGCAGCAGGCACTGTACTTCATTTACTTGCCTATTATTAACTGTGCGTGGCATACAATATGTTCATACAACGTATGTATAGTTTGAGTATAGTGTGAGACCTTGTCTAGACTGTGTTGAACTTTGAATTAAATGTAAATTGTTGACATTTTCTATCATCACCTGCAAGAATACAAAACCTTTGGTGTGTCGAAGGTAACCTTCCTTTCTTGTGTTCTCTGCAAGGGGAAAGGAAATCAACACGAGACATTTATTAAATACAATACTAATGTTTTACTTGCAGTGCTGTCACCTGATCAAAGAAGACTTATGCAGTGTTGGTCAACAAGTCAACTGATACATCAAGAACCCTTTCTCTTAAAGGATCTCAAACTGCGCCCAAGTTTGCTTTCAACCCTCTCTCCCGCTCTCACCCTCCTCTCTTTCACTCTTTCTCTATCTCCGTCTACCACTTAACAAACGATGGTTGCGAATCAACCAAAAAGTTGGTGCTGCATTTGCCGTTTCCGGGTTGCGTTGTTGTTGTCGGTTCTTCATCGGCAGACAGACGGAGATATGCGGACAGGCAGCTAGAAATAAGCTAACTTTTGCCCCGCCAACAACAACAACAAGCAACAGCAACAGTAGCAGCAACAACAACAACTGACCCCTCACAATGACTGGCTTTGTTTTGTAATTTGCACCTTCGTCGATGCTAAACTTTTTGCGCAATTTCCTCAGCTCGACGGCGAATCGAAAACAGAAATAGTGCTAAAAGTTTTTAATGAAAAAAAAAGGAAGAATAACAAAACAGAATAACAGCCCGGGGGGAGGAACGGGGCCACGAACGGGGGTGAGCTCCTGGCAGCTGATTGCAATGATACGGAGAGAATCTTTCAATAGACAGCACATTAAATTTCACTAATAAAGCAAACAATGCGTGGCATCCCGAGCCCGAGCCCGAGTCCGGGACAGCAACTGAATGTGGCAGGCACACAGAGTGGGGGCCGGCAATGGCGAGAGGGGTGCAGGGGCAGGGCGATGGGCGAAGAGCGTAGCGAGAGGGAGCCAAGCGTCAAGGTAAACAAGAAACACACACAGACAGATGAGAAATTGTGCAGAGCATTAAAAAGAGACAGTGGCGGGGGGAGGCAAAGTAGGAGAGAAGAAGAGACCAAGGAGAGGGGAGTAGGGGGGAAGCAGAACTGCTTGCTGCTTGCCGTCAGTGGCAAACGCTGTGACGAACGAACAAACGGCGGACGACGGACGGACGGACGGACGGACGGACGGACAGAAGCGAGGCAGGCGAAACGTGCAACACTCATACGTCATGTTGTACGGGGCCTCAGTCGGCAACACGCACAATGTAATGGCATTTTTATGTTGCATCACGTAGCGGTCATAAGTCATGTTTAGAGCACTGACTGCTGCTGCCGCCGCTTTCGTTGCTGCTGCTGGTATTGCTCTTGCCCTCTCTGTCTCACTTTCTTTGTCTCCCTCTCGTCCTCTCGTCCATGGCTCGCCTCGCCCGGCATCCCCACATTGCCCTAAGCGCTTCGAACTCAAATGAACTGTAGCTAAATTGGCTGCCTCAGCGCGGTGACCACCCCCCGTTCTGTCCATCAGTTACACACAGCCAACCTTCCACTACCTCCCCCAACATGTTTCCCCTCCCCCTCTTGGTGTCCAGTTGTCAGTCAGCGCGCATAGCTTAAGCGGATATTACAAGGTGTTGTCCAAACATTGACCGAACATGAGCTTAAAGCAAAATGAAGTAACCAACTGATAGGCAGCGTGTGAAGTGTAGTGTGTCCTCCTGGAGAGGTAGTGAGGAGGGAGGGGAGGCAGTCGAGACTGGCGCGTGGCCTGCTACCTGCCTGCCCTGGCAGCCAAAACTCAATTGAATGTTACAATTAGTGAAAGGAATTTCATTAAAACAATCACTCGAATATGCAAGGCAAATATGTTGAATAAAATATCTATAAACTATTTTTGCTACTCATTTGAAAAGATTTACAAAATTATTTCTAAATACTGTACAGACAGAGGAGAAGGGAGGAACAATGAAATTTTCATAGAGACTAAAGTTCTGCATGAATGAATTCGCTTTAGGGCAATAATAGGATAGAGTATTGTACTGTACTCATTTTTTACATAAGGTATTCTTTACTCACTGTACAGAAATTCATATAATTCAAACGAACGTTTCCAATCCATTCATGCAGGAGAGCGATTAGAAATCTTTGTAAAAACATAATATTCTACAAGAAATTCAATACAACACAAAAAGAAATTAGCTGGCAATCCTGTTAGAATAAGAATAAGCATTACAATGTGGCAGCACTGAAATGTTATCGATATCAAAATATAAATTAATAGAAACATTCGGTGGAAATTAGTGAAAGAGCATATTAAATAATCAATTGCTTTACATGTTAAGTATCGTATTATCTATGGAAAACAGCGGAAATTGTATGTTTTTAAATTGTTTCATATAATACATTATACGAGATAATAGTGTTATCGAATTGCAGACGTTAATAGTTTATAAAAAGTAATAATTAAAAATACAATTGTTTTAGTATACATCAACATATGTGCAAAGTAGTTTGATTCGAGGTATTATAAATGAATGCATATGAATAAGAAACTCGCAGGAATTTCTTGGAATATATAAATCTGAATAAAGTTAACAAGGTTATGTTGGGACCTTTAATAATAGAAGTTTTCTACTTTTATTTTCACTTCTTATGAAAGCTTAACAGAACTTATTCTTAAGGTACTTTTTCGTTATTTTATGGTCTACACTCGTAGGATCTTTTCTTTCCCTGTGCCAAACACCAATTCTAGTTTTATGTTAGTGCAAGTAACTTAGGTTCTTTGTGGTAATTCCTATGACCCCTATGGGTGGCTCTATATCTTCGTTGCCTCCCTCCCTCGCTCCCTCGCCTACCCCTTTGCTGTTGCTGCTTTCCTTTGGAGCATTAGAGACAGGCAGCATCCAGGCAAAACTCGAGTAGCAGTTACGGCCGCGGCACGCCCCTTTCTACTATTTGCACGCCCTCTTCCCCACTGGCACTCCCCCCAGTCGCTGTGGCGCCTGCCGAGTTTTGATTTATTTGGCCGGCATGCAGACAAAAGCCGCGACCGTGAGAGTCCGCCGCATTTCTGATGAGTTGGGTGGGGCAACTTCAGTTCTCGTCTCGTTGCGCTGACCCTCGACCCCTCGACCTCTCGAGCGGCCTGCCAAAGCGAACCAGCAGGTCATAAGCGCCTTTTCACTGCAGACATGTAGGCGTGTGGGCGTGGCCCCAGTTGGCCAGGGCATAAACTACACGAGCAGACAATTGCTTCGCAGCGAGAACGATAAATAATTTACCCCTTGTTGCTGTTGTTGTTGCTGTTGTTGTTGTTGCTGATGTCCTGCCTTCATAATTCTAAATATATGCTATATAGTCGCTCGCTGGCTTGCTTTGATCAAACGTCAGCCTATGCCCATGCGCTGTCGACCCCCCCCTCCTCTGGCCCGCCCCCTTCAACTCGGACTTTCGTTTTCGTTAGCTGCTTTTTATGATTTACGCAGACAATTTGGACGCGCCTCCCAACTCTTTGGTCGATTCACCCCCCAACTCCCGCCTGGCGATTCCATTCCGAGAGTTACCCTCCCATTGTTATTGCCCTTGTAGGTGTGTTCCTCGCCGCCTTTGTTCCTTCTTCTTCCTTGTACCGGAACTACATTGAGTCCTGCGTTCTCTGATTAATGAATTGATAAAGTCCAAGTCCACAGACAGAGACAGAGAGATTCAGAGAGAAGGGGAGACAGAGGGAGAGAGAGAGAGAGTGAGAGATGTTCGGACTCACATGCTAAAGACCACGTCGCATTTGTTAATTAACATGCGCCCGTGCCAGGTTTTTGACATTTTCATTATGAGCCTCATGATTTGTGCTCCGCGATAAGCGAACTATCTACCCCACCCTGCCACCTGCCTCCGACTTAGCTGTGCCTTGAATATTGGTTCAAGATTAAGATGCTTTTTAATTAATTAGTGCCACGGCAGTGGCAGGCATGGGGCATTGAGCCGACTCTCAAAGTTGCATGCTCGACAAACTCGACTGTGGCCATTACAATAACACTTAACGGACATTGGCTAACGGTAAAAACACTCATAGACACACACGAGGCGCTCGTTCGAAACGTTCGTCCAACTCCCAGGCAACTTCTTCTGATCAAGTGGCCCCCGAGGTGTCGTAAACATAGCCGATGGCCAGCGAGGTAACGGACTCCAGATGCACGTAGTTGTTAGCCACACACACACACACACACACACAGAGACACATACACTATGCCAACTACTGACATACACTCACACACATTGCAACGTGCAGTGTCGCCCATTTTTGAGTCGACCTAACTTTGCTATAGCATAATTTTCAACTCCCCTTCCGGCTGTGTGAGTGTGAGTGTGTGTATGTGTTTGTGTGTGTGCGTCAGTCTGTGTGAAAGCCAACACCTATGCACACCAGAAAAAGGTGACGGGGTAGCTGACCGATGCATTATACAGACTACTGAATGCCCTAGCTGAGACAAGGATCAAATCAATCCCCTTCAAGTGTCTTTTGCATTCTAAACTGTTATCTGCTGTGCTTAAAGTGATGGAATATTATAAAATAGTTTTAAGAACTATGATTACCATATATCTTCAACAAGCTAAAAGAAAAAGGAGAGAGTTTAAGCTAGAAGAACCAAAAAGGTTTTACTTTAGAAGTACCATATGGCTACCATATGAATACATATGACTACTACATATGACTTTGTCCCCCATCAAGTTGAAATTCACCCACAGGTCTTTTAGAATGCAACTGACCTATCCGTGCACATATGTCGTAGCACCCTAAGCTAGGGTAACTAAAGTGTAGCCACCCCCTGAAGCCCCAAGAGGTCGCTAACTTTTTTGCCCGTTCTCAGTTCTCATGCTGATAAAAAGCCAGCAAATAGTTTTTTGTGTGGCTTGCGTTAAATTTGCCACAATGTTCCGCTGAATGAATTATGAAGCAACATATTTACGGCAACTAAGTGAGCACCTAACTGCCCTCTGCCAGGCTTGACCTTTTGCAGTTGGCTTTTCTACAGAACATATGGCGATTTGACGCCCTTCGGCAGAATGTCTTACACACTTCTTTTTTATCGCAACAGTTCCCACATTGGGTTAGGCATTATTTGAGTTGAAGAAAAGTGTAAAGAAAGCACAAAAACTATGCACTTGCAGAATAAATAGAGAATCGATTTATGTTTCTTATATAAATACAAATAAAAGGCATTAACCCTTGAAGAACAGAGTTCACCAGATCGTTTGTCTCGGAGGAGGAGGAGGTTTGTGGAGGGTTAACACTTCTTTGTCTCGCTTCGTCTTCTCGAGAGGGTTAACACTTCTTCGTCTCTGCTCTAGTTCAATTGCAATGGTTATAGAGTTTGAGTTGGTTCTCGTTCAACGTATTTGCATATGGTGCCCATTGATGATGGCACAGTACCCGTGAGTACATGCACAGTTCCACCTATTGACCACTCGGCATCGATGTCGAGGCATTTTGGTCTGTATATTCGCAGGGACCGACACGAGCTGAGCCCAAATTGCTTGGGTCTTGCGCACGTGTCCGAGTCATAAAACTGCTCAGGGGGGACACTTTTCTGCCTATTTTCGAGCTGTTTCTCTTTCTCTCTCTCTGTCTCTCTCTTTCTTGCTGTTGTTTTTTGGCTGTCTCAGGTGCTGACGCAGCAGCGCAGCGAGTCATTTGCAGCCCCTGCAGGGCCATTGCGAGGGGGCGAGGGGCGACTGTCTCGTTGCGTATTAGTCAAAGTATCGATACTTGCTGCGTGTTGTAGGCCCAATCGGGTGCGATGAATGTAATTGTTATGAACTCGATTGCGATGCGGAACAATCGATATGAAGCGAGGCTGCGTGCCTCGACTGTCAAAATGGCGACGGGACTGGCGAGATGGCAGAGGGCATTCGAGATGGGCAAATGGGCAATCGGAGATGGGATATGGCAGATGGGAGTGTGGGGAATGGGGAGTGGGGGGAATTGTGATGAGATGAAAATTCGACGGCAATTGCAATGCGATAATTGTTGTCGCCTGCAGTCGCTTTAACTTAAAGCCGTTAACAGTGTTCCTCGGCGCCACATTGCTGCAACAGCAACAGCAGCAGCTCAATTAACAAGTTGGCAACGCAACACAACGCTACGTTGTGGGCGTGGCATTTTGCACGGCAACTTGTTATTTTGCGGCTGACTAATTGCGTGTGTGCAAAACGAGCAACAGCAATTGCAATGGCAACCGCAGCGGCAGCAACAGCAACAGCAACAACGACGGCGACGGCAGCAACATCGCCTGCCAGCGTCAGTTCGGTCAACATGCAGAGGCAACATGAGCAGCAACAGGAGCAGCAGCAGCAGCAGCAAGAGAAGGAGGGGGATGGAGAGGAGGAGGAGGATACACAGCAGTCGTAGGAGGCGAAATCTCTTGCTCAACGTAGACATAAGATTTATGCTGTTGTTGTTGCTGCTGCTGTTGCTGCTGCTGCTGCTGTTACTGTTGCCGTTGTTGCTGTTGCTGATGATGATGTTGCCTGTGATAGTCCCAGCAGGGGCTGCTGCCCAGGATTGCCCAAATGCAAAACGCTTCTCGAACCGAGAACTAAATCAACGGCGCCCAGTCATGCCGGGGTCTAGTTCATATTCGGGACGGACGGCATTTCCGGGCAACAGTGCGTATGCGTGATGGTGCCACCCTCCAGACTCCCAAATATACTTTGTATGCGTCCGTGTCAGTGTCCCTGCCCCCGTGCCAGTGTCTCAACCCCCCCCGCTCCCCGCTCCCCACCTGTCCGTGTGTCTGTGTTATGGTTTTGTGGTTGCATTTTGCAATTTTGCAAATGATTAAGTGATCCACAGCAGGCTGCGTGGCTCCGTGGGCGGGGCGTGTCAGGGAGGGCCAGGGCAGGGGCAGGGGCAACGCGTGGGTGTCAGCAACGTTGGCGTTGCAACGGTTCAAGTGGTCAAACCGTGACCGCCGCACAAAAGATGAATGAGACATGGGTTGATGCTGCTGCTGTTGGGTGGCACTTCCGCTGCAGCAGCAGCAGCAACAGCACTAGGCAGGGGCAAAGGGGTAAGGGACAGGGCAGGGCAGGAGAGTCGGGCAAACAGTTGCAGGAGCCCAAACACCGCACATAAAACAATCAACGGCAACCACAGGCTGACACAAACGCCGGAAGAAATGCAGAAATGAAGTCACTGCCAGGCCAATGGAACAGGTTACGAGTGCCACATTCATGAATGAATGCATTCGTTTTGCCAGTGAACTGCGACTCGTTGGCCCCTGCATTGCCATAACTTTGCACTTATTATAATGCGATTCACACACACAGACACACACACACATGCACACACTGAATGGGTTGGGGGTATTCATGCGGGTTGGCGCTGAGTGTCATCTGATTAAGTCTGATACGTAGCATGTTGACTAGTTGAAACTCAGTTGAACTGTGAATATACTCATTTAGCAGTCAGTCATAGTTTCCACAGTTGCTCGCACTTTTTAGATAATTGATATCAAAGTATTGGGCCTGAAACCGTGAAGATGTTGATGATACTCGAGCATCTTAGATGTGTTCTGCATCATCTTGAATGCAAATAGTCCTAAAAAAAAAAATAAATATTAAAATAACTTAAAGATACTTTAAAGATTCTTGCACAAATAGTCACAAGAGAATGGTATCCCTTGGTTACTGTTCCCAGTTGCAAACTCTTCCTTAAAGTCACTGCCGTACTTATCCTTCATGAGCACGGACTAAACCCATTGTTCAATCTCTAAAGTCTCACAATTTCACCAGAATCAATTCCGACTGATCGAGTATTCCTAGTACAGCATTCCCAGTTGCTCTCTTTCTTCTTAGGTAAGGTCATCATTGTAAGTATTTATTCCCTTGAACAAAGACTGAACCCTACATCCTTACACAACTTTCCGACTGATCGACACCCCAAAAAACCTGAGCACATCCCATTAATTGTTCACCAGAATCAATTCTAATCGATTCCCTAGTACAGCATTACCAGTTGCTCTCCCTTCTTAGATATGTTATCATTGTAAGTATTTATTCCCTTGAACAAAGACTGAACCCTTGCACAATTTTCCGACTGATCGACACCCCAAAGAACCTCAGCACATCCAAGAGTAAGCAATTCCATTGTTCGAACCTTGTGTAAATACATAAAAGTTGAGTTTATTCGGGATTACCCTTGCTGAAAGCATGTGTTATACTCGTATACTAGTACGCCTACAACTTGTACTTGATGGCGCGCAGAATGGGATATTTCTCGTTGCCAGTGCAGCCGCCGCGGAAGTCGTCGAAGCTCAGGTCGACCAGGGCAACGCCGCCGAGTCCCTTGCTCTTCACGTAGGCAGCCTTGATGGCAGCGGTATCGGGATCCTCGTAGCCCACCCAGACACCGTTCTCGCCCTTGTCATCAGCCGAGCGGTAGGCATAGCTGCCGAAACGCTTGGTGGGATCACCCACCTTACGCAGCGGTCCGTCGGCACCCTTGAGATGCTGGTTAACAGGGTTGGACAGCTTAGCGCACACCTCGGGCCAGCTGTAGAAGCCAGCGGTCTGGGTCTGCACTCCGGCGGGGCCAACGTTGTCAGTCTCCACAACTGGCGGCAGACCGGTCAGGCCGGAGTCCTTGGTGAGCTTCCAGACGCGGCCGTAGGTGGAGATGGCCACGTTGATCTTGGAGGCGGGGGCATGGTTGTTCAGCCAGTATTGCACCTGGAAGTTGATGTTCGACTCGGGGTTGCGCTCGTTCAGCTCGTAGATGGGCGCGGGGAAGTCAGCCACCTCGGGGTTACGCACTGGAGTCTGGAAGTCGTAGGCATGCAGGTTGACGTAGTCCAGGTTGTTGATCAGGGCGGGCACATCGTAGAACACTGCGAAGACAAGAGAGAGAGAGAGAGAGAGAGAGAGAGATGTAAGTGCTAACCTCATCGACATAATTAGGGCAACCTACGGGATGAGTTGACATTGGGCAGCACGCTCAGACCGAGCAGGTAACCATCGGGACGGAAGGCGTTCTTCAGCTCACGCACCAGAGCGGTAAACTCCTCCTTGTGCTCCTCAGACTTCTCGTCGACCACAAAATCGCCGGTGAAGATCTTCTTGAATCCCTTCCAGAAGGAACCGATGCCGCTGTGCACCTTCTTGGGCTTGTTCTTGGGGAATTGCCAGGCCAGGTCGAGGCCATCGAAGCCGTAGGTCTTGACCAGTGAGTGGGCGCTGTTTATGAAGGGAATGCGTGCGTTGCTGCTCTCCAGCAGGGTCAGATACTTGGAGTTCTCCTCCTCGGTCACATCCTTGTCGCCGCCAACACTGAGCAGCACCTTCAGGTTGGGGTAACGCTTCTTCAGGCCTGTCACCTGGCGGAACAGACTGCTACCCAGATCCAGATCAAGTTTCTCGTTGGTGCTAACCAATTTGTTGCTGCTGGGATTGATGCCAGCATAACCGTAGATCAGATGGGTGCAGAACTGTAGAGCGGGCTCCAGATCATTCAACGTCAGCTTAGCCAGGCCTGAAACAGCACACGGAAACATGAGCGGAATATAGATATAAATTAGCCAGACGCGTCTGCCCCACCCAAACCAAACCTGAACCCGTACCCAAACACCAACCCGTCGATTTTTCACCTTGCGTAACAGGCAATTAACAAAACAATTCACTTAAAGTGTGTGCGAATATATCGTATGACTCATCGGCCGTCATCCTCGTGTCATATGATTCAGATTTCAATTAACAAATGCGAATGATATCGCCGACTGGTGTGGGCTATCAGTTCACTCCCCCTTCCCACCTTCCCACCACCCGTTCCACTTATACGGCATCTTACATATTCATATATCGTATATGTCGTTTACTTGTTGCATCTCCCACCGATGACACCCTGCGAACTGGCTTTAATCAATTAGCGAACAATTATGAAAAGTAAAAATCATCTAATGGCATCTGGAGCACACAATCACAGAGATATATATACATATGGTATATACACTATATACCCAGCACATATACACTGTGCCTACTTCAGCTTTAATTGGACTCGCGCTTAGGTTCGCTTTCGAGTGCACGTCGAGAGCCGCAAATTGTTGATAACCTTTTCAACCTGCGACTAAAAAATATCGCTATTCTGCGACTCGTGACGGTAATTAAAAGTCCCTTCACTTCACTTCACTACACTTCAATCCACTCTGCTCTTCCGTTATAATGTCATTAATAAAGTGTTACCCCAAATGTTTGTTTACTATCCGTAAGAGTGCTAGAGAAAACACACATCCCTAGGGCGACTTGAGCCAGCTGCTGTTGTCTCTGAGTTGCGGTTACCTAGTTACGATGTAGTTCGAGAATGTATTCTAACTAAGTTATATACTTACCCCATAATATATTGAATATTCGATATTATAATAGATGAAAATCCAAATACTAGTTGTATTTTTGATTCGCTTCAGCAGATAAATATGTAAGAGTTAAGAGTTTTAAGATTTGACCTTCTCTTTGAGAGCTTCGAGTTTTGTTTACAGTTTGTCGACCAAATAAGTAAACAATTCAGTTTAAATATATAGATAAACATACAACGTTATATACTTTGCACTGTAGGTAATTTTAATTAGCAAGTCCAGCGAGTCTTCAGCCATAATTTTTACTTTTTCAACACACAACCTTCACTTAGTACATCTCCTTACAGGTTCCCCATAACTAAGGTTAATTGAACTAGTCTATACCCTTTCCCACACATCCTGTCCCTCTGCACTTACCTTCACGGATGAAGCTGGAGCCGTCGTAGTAACACAGCAGGTGGCTGGTGCCTGCGGCGGCATCGCTGTGGCGCAGACCCGCAATGCACAGGAGCAGGGGGAACAGGGCAAAGAGCTTCATGTTGCGCTGTAAGCAGATGAGGAGGCAAGGATCAGCGCGTGTGCTAACTGGACTTACAGTGGGTGCTAAAAGATGGTCTACTGCTCGATGATATAGTGTTATTTACGATCGATCGATCTTTAGCATGAATATCTCCGGCATTCGCGCTAATTATCGATTGCGTAAAGGTCGTAAATATTTAACGATCGGTGTTTCAGCGAAACAAAACTGATATAATCACAACTTTAAAATGCAATAATAAAATATCGAAAATTATTGCGAAACAAGCGCACAAATTTACAAAAAAAATAATAAAAAAATAAATTGTATATTTTTATACGATCTGATATTTATTATGTGTGTGTATGTGTGTGTCTGAGTATGTGAGTGTGTTTGATATTCAAATTGGAATCGTTTCACTAACTCGTTGTGCTCGCATTAGGTGTAAAATTGAAACTGTGCTCAGCTCGCGCCGGGGCAAACTTTAAGTGAACTCGCTGAGAATACGAAAACGAAGAAAAGGAAGAAGAAGAAGAGGCAAACGAACAGCGAGAAAGACCGAAGACGGAGCTTGAAACCGAATCCGAAACAGAAATGAAACAGAAACAGAAAACTAAACTAAGGTAAAAGCAAAACGAGCGACGACGACGACGGCAGCGATAAGCGAGACTCGGAAAAACAACAACAACAATAATAACAGAAGCAACAACAACGCACGGCGAACGCAATGAGAATGAAACGCAGCTTGAAAATGAAATCGGAAAGTGGGCGATGAGAACAATAACAAAAACAACAACAATAACAAAGCAGTTAGTCGAAACATCAAGCGAGGTTCGATCGAAGCAAAGCAAAGCGAACAGAATACAAATCTGGTGGGCATACATATATAAATATAAATCTGTATATATACATTATTATATATGTATGGTATATCATTGTCTGATTGACAATGAAAAAGCAGCAAAAGAATTATTTGAATATCATTCAAGAATGTAAAACAAGTTCAAATAATATCATACTCTAATCACAAAGAGATCGAAAAATGATATACTTGACAATTGTAAGAGATATTAAATTTAATGATTGCTCGATGATGATGCTGGTGATCCCACAAGCAAATATGCCAAGGATTATCTAATCACTTGAGCACATATGAGATTGTTTACTGATGCCGACTTTACTTTCGAGAATGAATCAGTGCATCTTTGTGTTTTGGATACCCTAGTATGGGGCATTATAGCGATCTTATCATGTATTCTGTTAACCACTAGAGGAAATCCTTCAATATAGAAGCCCGTTAACAGATCTTAATGGCGCTTTGTCAAATATATACGAGTATATTAATTTTTATATAAACGTTACGCTTTTAAAACAACTTTCAACGTTAGACAATTTAATAATATTATATATATAAATATTAAATATTTCTATAATTAGTTAACATTAACTGCTCGCTACTTTCGTAGTACCCTCTACTTTCATTTCTCTATCTCTTCTTAAGCCTCGATCCAACCTCGTTTAGTTTGTTTGAACTACTTTTTAATACGCGTATATAGTAAATAATTTGTTTACCTTTTTTTCTTTATTCGTATTTGCGCTTTAAGTGTGATTTAATATTTGTCATTGTTGTAATTCGTTTTCCCCTGAATTATTAAAGTGTCTACAAGTTTGTTTTTCATAAACATATTTCTTTCTGTGATGTCATCGGCTCAGGGTTATATAGCCCGAAAGTAACGAATCTGTTGAATTAATACTCTTTCAGGAGGCTACATAACTTTGTTGTTTAAGTAGGGAAAGATTTATTTGATATTTTCTTGTTTTGTAGGCCTTAAAGATGCAAATAAAGGCAGAAGATAAAATTTAATATTGTAGCTTAACCGATTCCTCATTTCACTTTTGTTGAGCAAACTTCTGTTTGCTGTTTAGATACCTTTATGTGTTACAAATCTGATTTGCATATGGAGCAGTTAATTATTTTCCCAGTAAAAGTCATGAAGCAACACTTTGCCAATCAAGAGATTCACTTGTGACAGGAAACAGCGGTGACTAACCCAACTGAAATCAACTTTGTTTGGTCATTTACTCTAAGTTATAATTTCAGTAAACAGCTACCCGAGTTATCAGATTTGCATACTTACCTTATATATTGTACATTTATAGCAGAGATGTATGTATTTTCATAGACAAATATACTCGTAAGAACCTTTAATAGATTAAAAAAATTCACAAAAAAAAATGATGTGATAAGCAGAATAACAGTCTCCACAAAGAGTCGAAAATAATATACTCTCTAATCCTATTGCCCATTAGTCCTAATCCGTAGAAGGAATATAATTGTATACAATTGTTTATTTGATAAGAAATTACTCCTATCCAATTAATGTAAATGCTAATAAAGTATTAAAATAACAAATAATAGTCATAATAAAGTAGTGGCAATAAAATTAGTAGTAACACCATAAAAAAGGTTTGAAAATACGCAATCTATATTAATTTCCCTTTCTCTCAAACCGGGGAAAGCCCCGTGTGAAATCCCCATCGGAAAATATGAGTTTCAGTTTCCAGTTTCCATTTCAACATTTAAATATTCTCATTTACTTTCAAGATGGGAACTGCCCTACGAATATCAATCAATTGATAACTGGAATCAACGATTGTAACTGCTATTGATTGTTCTTAGGACAAGAGAGTATCAAGTGATAATCGAATATAAATGGAAAAACTATCGAGCACGCATTTCCCAGTTCATGACACGATTAAAGTACTCTTTTGAAAGGGTATCAACGCGTAAACAACGCCGTTTTGTCATTTGTGCACAACAAGCTTCGCATGTGCGTGTACGTGTGTACGTATCTGTGTGCTCAAACACAAGTGTCTATGCGTGTGTGTGTATATGTAAGTCACGTCGCGGCACACTTAAGTCAACTTCGATGTTGACGGTGATTTTTGTGTGATTTTTTTCCACGAATTCGCAGAAGAGCACAAATCGGACTTGACAGCCGGTTTTCTCTGCTAAAATAGTGCAAAATAGATTTAAGTAAATATAAAGACTCCCGTCTGATCAATACTTCTTTACTTTTCATCAGACCCCTCTTCCCCTTTCCCTGTGCCAGCGGAAAGCGACAGCGGGACAACGACGGAGCCAGCACTTGATGAAATCGTAGAGCGACCTTATCAATTTATGTCAGCCAAAGGTCATCGGGTGCCTTTGTTCCACAGTTTGCGTACACACACACACACACACAGACGCACATCTGTACATATTTAGTTTTAATTTTGTGTCTGCCTTCTCGTTGACAACGTGACTTATCTACGGGGATTGGGCCCGTCTGTGCTGCTGCGACCAGCACTGAAACTGGAAGTGGAACTGGGTACAGTCCAGCCGGGGAGTGGCCCCACACAGTGAATACTGTGTACAGCCAGACAGTCAAACTGTCCGACCGACAGACAGTTGGCCACTTAATGGCATTTTTAATGCTTTTTTATTTTCATGTTTTGTTATGGTCAAAATTTCAATTTAAGCTTGAATTTCATGGGCTTCTGTTATGATGCATGATAAACCATTGCCTGACACTTTTATGCGATTATAGAGGTTGTTTTGTATATGTACCTTAATATAGATACATGTGCATTTTATAAAGCTGACTACGCATATTTAAAATATATTTCAACAGAAGTTTTTGATTTCAAAACATTTAAATAAATTCACTTAAGACAAGATTTTTAATTTTTTTAAACACAGAAATACTCTTAATGCACAGCTTTCTCTGGATTGAGGACTCGAAGGTGCAAGTTGTTTGTAAAAAATATTGTAGTATCAGCTACTATACCCAATACACATCTATCTGTCTAAAAACTGAAGTACAGTATCATAGACTTAATATCCAAAAATTCAAATATTTTCAAAAAAACTAACTGAAACATGCAGTCAAATTCACTTATCTCACACCCATATATAGTGAGAACTGTTTGCGGTTCTCTGAAGAGTTTTAGAAATATATCCAGAATGCATATCAAAATCAAAGTTAGTAAACCCTTTTTTGACCATTTTTAATGGACGAAAGGTGTACAAATTTCTAAGCTGCTCTAAAAATCCGATCAGAATGGAAGAGTGCTGGAGTATCCCATTATAAATCCTCTCTTTGTCTCTCTGCTACTCACTCTCTCTCCCCACTCTCTTTCTCTATCGCACACATGCAAAGAGAGGGGCTTAATGAACTCAACAGTTATTTAGCAAACTTTTTTTCCGTGGGACGATGAATCGATGGTCTGACTGGCGGGTGCAACGCGCATCGCGGTGTCGGAACTATTCCGGCACTCACTGTAATTAAAATATTAAATTTCAACTGCAGCCGCGAGTTTGCTTTTTTGTTGCGACTGTATTTTTTGTTGCCTTTGTTGCATTGCCCCACCTTTCCCCTTCGGTGGAGAGCTGTCAAAAATTCGAATTGAACAATTTGAATGTGCAAACAGAAATGTTTAAAATTGTAATTAATGCCGCGTTAATCAAGTGGTCGCAGTGGGCATTCGACTGCGTGGGCGGGTCTGACCGGTCTGTGCGAGTGGCATAGGTGCATTGGGGCGTGTGGGTGGGCGGGTCAACACACACATGATAATAATTAAGTAACAAAATCCCGCAATGAAAAATTTTTTAAGCGAGAGTAAAATGCCATAAAATACAATAAAATCGATTGGGCTGCGGCATGCTCGCCATGGATTATATTTATTTTTGTTATTAAACGTGTAATCAGTGAAAATAAATAACTAAAAACGAGAGCACGAAAGCTGCAGGTGTGAGGTGCCACAACTCGACGATACCCCGTGATGATATTGATATGTGGTAAGCATTTGTGAGAAATGCTGACTCGAGTTTGAACAACTATTACAGTAATTATAGTAATTCTATATTTTAATCATTGCTGTATGGACTATTGGAGTTTTTGCTCTAAGGGCGATTTACAGATAAGATAAAAAATAAAAATTAAAGTTGTACATAACTGTATATAGTATGTTATAATATCTGCATCGGTAAATAGTTTAACACATGTTCTTAATATATTATATTATATATATACACGCTATGGATATTGAACAAAATGCACAAACATTATATGCGTACCTACATATTTATATATTCATTACTAGGCATCACATTTGTTGAATGTTTGCTGTTTTTTCTCTAACAAATTTTGTCAACACTTAGTTAATTTAATTATGTGTTGATCCTAAAAGTATGCAACCATTTCTTGGACAGGACTGGCAAGTAGCAATGGTTACATCTGATATTTGCAAGCCCGGCGCACACAAAGCAATTAAATTCATTCCATTTAAACATAAATATGATCTGGAAAGTCCGTTACATGATTGACCCCTCAGAGAATAAATTACATAATGGGTATGGTCAGCACGTGCCTGTACTATAATTTAAACTAATTAAACAAGTATTTATCACAGCAACAATGGGATCAAATAATATAAACACAAGAGAAACACGATTGTAATGACGAGTCAACACATGAATACTCTTCTTCTCTTTATAATTGTATAGCTATTAAACGTAAGATATTTAAAAAAAAAGTGATTAACATTTAGCGATTAAATTTACTTGATGGTTTCTTTCAGAGAACCAAAAATAAGTATTAATATAAATGTTAAATTAAATTTAAGTTAAGGTGCGCAGATTAATAATACTTATCAAGAAAATATATGTATATTATATACATATCAAGTATGCATACTTTAGCATAATGTGCACCCTCTGTGGCCTGACAATATTTGAATACCCAACACGACAAATGAAGATGCTTCTCCTCTTCCTTCTCTCTTCACCTTTCACTCTACAACACTTTGCCTCTTGCAATCTATGCATACCCCATGAAAAGCAACATCGCTAGAAGATGACACGATTATTTACGGCTTCTGTGATGTTTTTTTTTGTATCATAAATAAATTAATTAATGCATCGCTGTCTCTAATTAAATGCGAAGCATATTTGAAAAGTCCGCCATGAAAATTAATCGTCAATTGCTTTTTTTGCAAAGAGCGAGAGGGGGGTGAAAGCAGGGGAGAGTGGTGGCAAAAATGTATTTGGACTCGATGCTCTGTTATTTTTATACAAATACACCCAAACGAATATGCAATGTGAATGGATATGTGAGTGCGAAGGCGGATGCGAATAGTTGCGCTTTAAGCCGCGTGCCTGAAAGGATGCAACAAAAGTTGCACAAAATATCGACTCGAAATGGTCGGTCGTGTTGCTGTTGCTGCTGTTGTTGTTGCTGTTGCTGTTGTGTGTTGTTACTGTTGCAGTTGTTCATTCTGCTGCACCCGCGCTGCAAGTCATAAATCCAAACGAAAATAAAATTGTAAAGAGAAGCGACGAAAAAAAGTGGATGAAGAAGCAGCAAAAATGTAAAAATAAAACAAGCAACTGCCGGCTGAGAAGAATGATCGACGCAGAGATACGCTGTAGTTGCTTTAAGGTCGATAATCCTGTAAAAGAGAAGAATAAAATTAAAATGTATTGGGAAATACAATTGAACTTGCTTACCTTTTATTTGAATCTTCTTCCATACTGAAGAATTTCTCTTGCCGTCTCTCTTTGTCGCTATTCTCCCTGTTCACGTGACAAGGAACAAAGACAGAGGCTAGTCTCGGCTACCACAATGATGCACATTGATAGTTACAGGATATAATTGCGATTACGTGAAACAAACTCAGACGACGATGGCAAAAGCGACACTGGCGACAGCAGCAAAAATATTTGTTGTGCCCCAAAGGCGCAGGCGAGTGAACGATTTAGGGCTGAGCAAATGGTGATGAGGACGTGGGGGGGGGGGTGACTGACAGACATGTTGCCTAACTTCTATTTATTTGTTTCTTTGCATAACGGTCTGGGATCATTGCATGGCATTCGCACTGGACGAGCGACACGCGCAACTCACGCGACAGAAGCGACAGTGAACGGACAAAGGACAGGAGACAACAGAAAGTCAACGATGCACGAAACGGCGACAACAACAACAACAACAACAACAAGGAGTGCAGAACGGCAATCAGCCAGAAGGTGTGCGGGCGAGTGGGAGTGCCTGGCTGCTATTAACCGTGCCAAGCGAATCCATGGAGCAGGAGCCACCAACTGGTGTAATCCCCGTTCACATCCCTCCTTCCCCTACCCCGCGCCGTTGTGCGGCACGTGCATATTGCGTACTGTGTGTGCCCCATTGCGTTGCACGCTGCACGGCGAAAGCTGGAAAAATGTTGCGTACTAGTTGTGCATGAGAAATATTATTAATATTCGCTGCGAATTGCTGCGCGGAGGTAAAACAATTTCGAAACAAGGCGAAAGAATGCAAAAAAGATTGGGACAATTGATGCAGTTATTGAAGCCAAAAATAGCTATGATTTATCGGGTATACGGAGGAATATGACGGTGTGATATAAACATATTAACATACGAGTGCATACATACTTGTGTTTATTGCATCGTACTTTATTTTGTATTATTTGTTTATTTATTGATATAAATTCTTTACCCTACAAGCGTTTCTATTACCCTATTCCTCTATTTGCTATTACCTATATATCTCATACAATGCTTATAAAGAGTATCAACTATTTGTATACCCTTGCATAGGGCATATTTAAGCCAGGAGTTTGCAACGCAACTTAGAAGATATCTGAGATGCTATAAGGTATATATATTTTGAATCAGCATCTAGCAAGGAGTCGAACTAAGCATGCTTTGTCTTGTCTTGCTGCTTAATCTTCATCGAGATTGAAGGTCCCCATTTAAATCAACATTTTAATTGTTTTAATATTAATGGGAAGTTAGTTTGAATGACGAATAGCTGCAATGACAAAGTGAGGTTCTGATGTAGCAATTAATGTCCTGATGCACACAACATTGTGAGTTCCTGTTAAACAAATAAGACGGTACTTTTGTTGATATGTTTTAGTGTATTGAAATAAGAGTCTTAAAGGTTGTATTATTATATTATATATGATACCTTGCCCTCTAACGTTAAGTGGCTTCATATAGTAAATGTGTAGAAAAGAGCATATGTTTATTTATATTTCATTGTCGCCTTCATGCTCGCATGTGTCAACATTGCTCTTGAGCACATTCTCTCTCTCTCTTTTCTCTCGGACTCTTTCTCTTTTACTCCCCATGGCAATTTTGATCGATGACTTCAGAGCGATAATATAAATCTGTTGGCAAACTGTATTTGACTTTGGCCCGACGCAACTCGACTCGACTCGACTCGGCGCAGCGCACGCATCGTTCGATGCGCTGATTGACCAGCTGAACAGAATGACAGACAGGCGGGTGGGTGGTTTGGAAAGGGGGACGAAGAGGTCGAAGCGGGCAAGCGGACAGTGCGGGTCGGGCTGGGTGGCGTACAGTGGGACGACGGCTGAGTAATATAAATGATGTTGTTGGCGCAAAACAAAAGCGCTCCGAAGTTGGCCATGAATTATGGCAACTGAAATGAGAAACAAGAAACGAGAAACAAGAAACGGGAAACGAGAAAAAGTTTCTGCTTAGATTGCTTAGAAGTTGGGACGATAATGCTACGCATAGATAAGCACCGATGTCGAAAGTTTTGATTGAAATTAATAATTTCCAATTGCTGTTGCAAGCGGCGCTCTGACTCTGGCTCCGTCTCCGTCTCCGACTGTCTCGTTGTCCGTCTGTCTACCTTCATCTCTCCTCCTTCTCTCTCTCCCTCTCTCTCTGTGTTTGTCTCCTGCCCCAGCAAAGTTGTCCATTTGTGCAAGCTGCTCTGACAGCGACAGCAGCACGCCTGCTGCCCCCAAACTGACCCCAGATCAAGTTATTCAACTGTCCCCAACCACCCCCACCCACGCCCCTCCCCCCCTGCTTCCCCCACGACTGAAGTCTCACACTATCGAACTAAAGCCTAAATATTCCGGCAAGCCTGAATGGCTGTCGGTTTGTTGCTGTTGTTGTTGTTGTTGTTGTTGTTGCTGTTGTCGGCACAACATTTTTGCCAGCCAGTCTCATCAACACGAGCCTGGAGCTGGAGCCTGCAGCCCGGCAGGCAGCCGACCCCGATCCGGATATCGAGTCAGCAGTTTGCAAAGCGAGGGCGCCTGCTCCTGTCTCCGCTGCCGCTGCTGCTGCTGCTGCTGCTGCTCTTGCGACTCCTCCTTGTCCGCTTTTGACCTCGTGCTGAAACTGAAGCTGTAGCTGAAACAGTCGCTGTTGTTATTGTTATTTCTTTCACTGTTGTTGTTGTTGTTATTGTTGTTGTTGCTGTTGTTGTTTATCGTGACATATTTGCGGATCCCAACAGCACAGAGCAAATGCGGAAGTATGCTCTTCTTTGGCTTGTTTCCTGTTGTCGAGTCGATTCGAGTCGAGTCGAGTTGCGGGCGAGCAACGACTGCATCCTCCTCTTTGCCGCTGCCGCCCGCCCGCCCGCCTGTCCACTGTCTCTTGTGCAACTCCAAGCTCCAAATCCGTCGTCTATATCTCCATGACCATTTCCATTTCTATTTTCATTCTGGCTGCCAACGCTGCCGCCCACCGTCGCTGCTGCTTAGAGCAGAGCGTACGAAAATTTCCAATCAAAATCAGGCAGCGTGAAACCAGAAATTCGCAACAACTCTTTGCTGCAGTCGTCATAGCCGCATGCCGCATGCCCCACTGACTCCTCCATCGTCCTTTTTGGCCTGCTATCCTGGCGCCCTTCGACCAATTCTGCATAACTCCAACGAATCCACTACTCCGCTTTCCTTGCGCCCGCGCCCCTTATCGATGCAACTTGAAAAGTTTTAAGTGCAGTCGAACAACTGCAGCAACAGCAACAACAACAACAACAACATGAACAACAAACAACTGCAACGAGCGCGCCTTAGCACTCGAAATGCTACTGCACTGCAGCCAGAGAGAAGGGCCTGGGCAGGGAGGAGGCGAGGGGGAGAGAAAGGGAGTGCGATCACTGCCGCCTGGCCATCTTGCAGGTGGCCAATTGCATTGCCTACTTTCGAGGGCCCAAAAACCAATTATAAAGTGATAAACATATCCCGCATGCATTGCTAACCAAATGCGCTTTCTCTCTCTCTCTCTCCCAAACAATGTGCCACGTGCAACATGCAGCGTGCAACGTGCTACTTGGGTAATGTCGTTACGTCATCACTCGATTTGAAACAGCAGCTGACGAGTGATTTTGATACCCTACAGCAGGGCATGAAGGCAGCAGAACGAACTGAGGTGTGCAGAGAACATTCATGGAACTTTATGCAGTTGTTGACAGTCGGCATTTTGGAATGAAAGAGTAAAGTTTGCAGTTGTATTTATGCCCACGAATGCTTATAGCTATGCAGAGGGAAACTAAGCTGATATTTTCATTTAACTTTGCGAATCTGTTAAGTTTCTAAAAAGAGAATCCTGATTTAAACTTAAAATGATCATTCTGGGATTAACAGAATAGAATTAGGCAAGGGAGTTGATTGTCTAGTGCAGACATGGCTTACAGGGTATCTTGCTAATCAAGCATGTTGCCATTTGTACTTGCTACTGTTGTTGTTGTTGCTGCGTTTGTGCAATTGTTTTGTTTAGTTTTGTGCGTTGTATATCGACATTCAAAGTCCAATTTCCCCCCTCCTTTTGTGGGTGTGTGCGTGTGTGTGTTAGTGTGGTTGCTTGTAAAATTTGCAGCTGCCTTCAACACACACCAAACACACCACAGCGACACACACATACACACACACAGTGCACAGAGGGAGTTGCCGCTGCCGTTGCGGTTACACGCAAATTTGCTGCTAGTTACCAACAAACCGACTCTGGCCAAATGGCCCAGCTGAACAGCAGGACTGCAGGACAACTGGCCAATTGGCCAACTGGCGGCCACTTTCATTTCTATTGCCATAACAATTGCAGCAGCATTCTTGTTGCTCCGTTTGTTGCTCAATACTCAAGCTGGCAGCCATCGGTTCCAGCGATTCTACTCTGCCCTTTGTGCCTTCACCCGGCGAGGCAAACGTAACCTCATGAATGCAAAACAATGACTTTTAATGCATCCTGCAAGGCGATAAATTTAAGATACCTACGTTTATGAGGTGTAGAGCCGAGTTTGTGCATCGGTAAACATATTTCGCATACATATCGATGTATGTATGTGCACTGCATGTTTCTATCTAATTCCCCATGTAAAGTGCTCGCCACAGGTTTGGGCATCCTACTGAGGCAGATTTCCAATGCGTCGGATTCCATTTAGATATCCAATCGGATCGTTTTGGGATTGCTTACAACACATGAACTTCAGCATGAATTACCGTGAACATTACAACGAATATTACATGCCCTTGCCAGCGCTGTTGAATAGAATAATTAGACCTTGCAATGAAATTAAAATAAACTTTTAATATTTGATTTTAATCGAGCAATTGCACGAGATTCCCTGTAAAACACCAACTGCCTTCCTATATTAAAGCGCAGACTTATGCCTCGGCATTCTCGTATTATCTGCCTTATTATTTGTATATGTCTTTAAATTATTAGGTAACTTTAACTCTTTGTAAGTACTATTAACATCGCCACATCGTGTATGCATTCAATGAATGAATGAATGAATTTGAACTACTTTTTAACATAAGAAAATTTAATTTTAATTTAAATAAAATAAAATATTAATAATATTTGAATTCATTTACATTTCATTACATTCATTCATTTGAAAATTATTATTATTGCAACAATTTTAATTCTTAATTTTTATTGTAAACTCTTTTCCCAGTCGACTGCCATTAGTCGACATTATATAAAATAAATAGATAAAAAAATACTTTATAAAGGTTTATTTAATATTTTACGTAATTAAGCATATGCATGCTGTATTCATATTTATTTACCATATATGCATGCTGTGATTTAGACCTAGTTTATTATATATATATGTTGTCATAAATGTGACGTGTGTATGCCTGTTATAGATAGTACATATGTATGTCATAATGTATCATATGCTTCACGCTTATGCTCTCATTTATCCAACAAGTTAAAAAACTTAAGCAATGACCATTCATTTCGCCATTGTCGCACCAGGCACATTGGCCGCACTGGTCACACTGGGCAGAGTGCCTGAATCCAAGCAGATGCAGCAGTAGGAGCAGCATCGCATCGCATCGCATCCTCTTGCATTTTTTTTGCGCTTCTGGCAAATGCGCCATTACTTTTGGTTTAACTTGCACTTAGCCGCTGACAATGCAGAACTCCATGCGGGACGGGGCGGGGAGGCGAGGCGACTCGATGACAGGCTATGGCAGAGTCGCTGCCAGAGAGGCATCATTACTCTTGGCAGGCAGTCGAGCGCATGAGTTGACAACTCTGTGTATTGGCTGCCATTTTGAAGAAAGACAAATATTGCACATGTCATTGGCTGCGGTGAGGGGAGGCAGAGACAGAGGCAGAGGCAGAGATCGAGAGAGAGGGAGATCGAGACTGACTCACTGACTTGCTTGAGCTGCTGCCAGTTGGCAGTGTTGCCCCAACCCACTCTCTCTCTCCCAGCCCCGACTGCCAGCTATGACTTATTCATGTCAGCCGCTGACAAACGGCTTGACTTGGATGAGCTGGCGTAGTCTGTAGCTGAAGCCAGCTACGAGTCCGTAGCCATAGCCGTAGCCGTAACCGAAGCAGTATCCGAATCTGAATTGTTAAAAATCTCAATCAGAGAAGTGAACTAAGAATCACTTTGCCAATGCCATTTGCCATTTGCCATTCACCATTCACCATTCGCCATTTGGCGCCGGAATACTAATGAACTGTCACACACACGCACCGAGAGAGAGAGAGAGGGAAGCAGGAAGCAATGGAGCAAGAGAAGGACTAAGTCACCTGAGTTTCGTCAGGCTGAAGAGCTCATATATCTTTTTCAGTAGTGCGCTTAAATTACACTAAATCACGGACAAACAAATTGAATTTTAAGTTCGGTGCCCACAGACGAAGCCGCAATGCAGCCGCATGGCTGAAAATCACTTGAAGGAGACACCGTCGTCCCTCAGTCAACTACCACTCGAACTACATCCCCCCTTCTCCCCTCTCCCACTGTTCTGCCTTGCTCCCCCACTGAGGCAAGCGGAACGTTGCCAAAATGACGAGGCAGCATTCGGTGCAGGATGCTGCAGAGACACATCAACTCGACCCAAACAGGAGCTCCCCCCTAAACTCTTCCCCACCCCCGCACAGGTGTCTTTCATCTTCATCTTATTGTACTCCTGTTTTTCAGGCCGGTGCGGCACCCGCACAGACATTAGGCTGACAAACAATGCAGCCACAGCGCCCAAGTCGAGTGCCTACCTCCTCCCTCAGCTCCTCAGCCTGCTCCCCAGTGTCTTTATCGTCTCTCTCTCTCTCCTTCTCTCCCTGCCTCTTTCTCTCTGTGTGTGCCTGGCCAGATTGATGTCAGGCAGCCAACACTTGAAATTGCACTTAGGGGGCACTGCAGCCATGGAAAAGATGCTGCGCGCGGAACAGACGGTCAGCAACTGCCCCGAGAGAGTACAAAATGTTAGCTTGAGTTGGTTTCGAGTGGATTCGTTATCTCCACTTGCGATATAGATCCCAAAGAGGCATCATAATACATGCATGAAATGTGCTCGAACAACCTTTGCAAATAGAGACAAGATATACAAAATCGAATTGGAATTAAATAAGTTGAAAATAAATTTTTAGTTTAATTTAAAAAAAAAAAACAGAACTTTAAATAATACAAATAATAATAACAAAACAATTATATATATCTTGTTCTATCTAACAAATTAAATAAGTCGTAAAATAACTGTAATTTCTGTATGTGAAAATAAAACCCAAAAATCAAGATTTTTAAACAGTCAGAATATCTATGCAGCCCACAGCCTCACACACACACACCAAACACACACAGTGAGAAAAGAGACACACTTCGAGAGCATCTCATTCCCTGCCCTGGGGCAGCTCCTGCCCCTCCGTCCGACAACAGTTTCCCGGGCGTTGACTAACGAACACTATCTGTAAAATCTTGAAATTTTACTTGGCTGCATGCCACCACCTTCCTCCCCCTCCCTACCTCCCCCTCCTCCTCCTCCTCCTCACCGCTGGCCACAGCAAGCGGAAGAGGGGGGTTGACATGCAAACATGCAGCCCCGGGCCAAGCAGGCCGGCCAGGACACCGTTTAGCCACCTGTCTCCGTGTCTCTCCGGCCGGCAATCCACAGATCTGGCGAGGATTCTGCTGCCATACCAAATTGCTTTGCATTACACGCCGAGTCGAGTGCTCCGAGGCGACGTCAGCGGCGCCTTCGGTTTGCTGCCAATGCCTTTGTCCTTTGTCCTCAGTCCTCAGTCCTGTGTCCTCTGCATCTTCGTCTTCGTCTCCGCCTTGGACTGCAAATGCGACGGCGGCTGCTGCTGCTGCTGCGTTTTCTTCAACTTTTTGCACAATTTTCATTTCATTTTGGTTCGTTTTTTAACTGCTCGCCGCAGATGCTATCAATATTTATCTTCTTCCTCTGCCGCCCTGCCTCCCCTTGCCACAGGCTTCGGCTTCGGCTTCTCTTGCTTTTGTCCTTTCGCCACCGAGGCGGCAAAATGTTTTTGCAATAATATTTTCCCTGAGATTTCATATCATTTATCAGGCTTGACGACAAATTTGTCATTCTGAATCTGTCAATTTCTGCTTTATTAATATTATACGACACGCCAGCCCACACCAGTCCCTACCCCCCCCCTCTTCCTAGAGCCCCTTTCATGGGCAGAGATTTTCACTTACACAGATTTGATGAACCCACCGCGTGACAGGCTAACCACAAAACGCCTTCCAGCCAGCCCAGTGCCACAACAGCCCACTTGGGGTCGTGCAGTGGCAGTGGCAGTGGCAGGGGCAGGGGGGCGTGGCTGTCAGCCATTTGACTTTCCGTTGACAGTTGTGTGAGCGAGCGAGCAAGCGACTGTCTGTGTGTGTGTGTGTGTGTGTGTTTTTGTCACCTGTGAGTGCGCTAGCCGAAGAGGCCAAGTAAATTTATTGCCTACTTTCCTAAGCGAATGGCAGATTCCATTCGCGTGGGGGGCGGGGGGAGTGAGTGCTGCATCTCGAATTTAAATGCGATTTATAGCTTCAAATTAACCCGAAAAATCGAATATGTATTTTGCTCTCTCTCTCTCTGTCTCTCCTTTCTCGGAGACAAACTGAGTACTCAACCGGATAAATCGCTTAAAGTCAACAGTAATTTTAGTTTAGTGCTGTTTAAGCTATTCTTAAAAGATTGCTGACTTGGGTTTTATAATTATTATTATTACATATATTAGTATTATTATTATTACATATACATAGTTTTAACAAAAAATTAAATTAATCATTCAACTAAATATACGAAATAAACTAAACAGAAAAATACAGAAATTCGGCCAACTTCAATCTGGAATAGTTGGCAACGCCGTTGATTTAACAATCATGTTATCGATATTACAAACTTTCGATATACTTGTATGCAGCAAGTTAGTATTTAATGGCAACATTTAAATACCAACATCGATGACTGAAGTGAAGAGAGAACTAATTAATCGAAATTTCAAAAACAACTCTCTTAATATTGCTGCCCATAATGGTAATTCATGTAAAAGCCAAACCTTTTCTAATTCAATCAAGTGATGCCTACTGAAAAATGTGTCACCATAAACAGGCCCTTTGGCATGACATTATTTAAGCGGGGGAATGTTTCGAAAAGCGCGTTTGGCCCCACCTGAATGTATTTTGTGCTGTGACATAAGCAATGAAAACGGTGGGATAATAACAGCGTACTCGACTGGGAGATACCTTAGGTTCAGGTTAAACACATTACAAGCATAAATATAACAACAATTAACCATGGAAAATATATACATACGCTATGTATATACGATATACAAGGTATAATTATGATTTAAGATTTCTGATTGGAGTATGTTGTTTAGTCAAGTTTAACGTTGTTTTAATTAGCCGAATATGCCGCATTTAACCCATTCTTCTTGCATGGTATAGCCAGGGCAAAATATTTAAACGTTAACGCCTGAGAGTTTTTATTGACGGCATAAATAAAAAAGGACACGCCACTCGGCACACGGAACTTTGGCGGACCCCTCGCTGACCTGCCGCCAAACGGGGTCTGAGGAGGCAAATTGTTAATAGTCAGAGTATGTTTGTGTGTGTGTGTGTGTGTGTGTGTGTTGACGTGCCTCTTGTCCTGCGCCCGGGTTGACACTCGCAATCATTTTATGGTCCTTGGCTGGCGGCCCATTTCTTATTATTGTCAGCTGTTGTTGTGGCGAACAGCAGTGAAAAGGAACGGAGATGATGATGATGATGATGGGGGGATAGGTAATGGGGGGAGGGAGAGAAGGTACGGGACAGAGGATTGCTTAATCTGGACGCATTTGGCCTGCGTTCTGCGCATATCAATGCCGACCGCAAAAGTTGTTAAAAAGAACATTTCGCCGGGGCTAATAATAAATGTAATACACACGGAAAAACACGAAGCGACGACGCACTTCGCAGATGTCGCTGCCGATGGCCGATGGAGATGACACTAGAGATAGCGACAAAGACGCAGTCACTCACACACACACACACACACACACACGCATACACACTTATAGCTTCCCCCCTTCCACTGCATAAAGAACGCGCTCCATAAACCAATCAAAATATAATTCAATGAATTTTTATTGGCGAATTATGTTAAAGTGATTTGAATGCGCAAAACGAAAACGAAAGCGATCCAAAAAAAGAGAGGAGGGAAAGCATCCCCCATGGTCGTTACGGCGATAATGACAATGGAATGAGGCTTGCAACTCTCTAATGGAGCCCCCTCTCCCTCTATATAAAGATAGAAGAAAGAAAACTTAAGGCACTAAAAGTTGCTTTTAATCACATACAGATTACGCAGTTTTTGGCTACTTTTGCAGCAGATGCACGGAAAAGGTCATTAGCATTGAAGGAATAGGATGCTGTGAGAATAAAGATATAACATATGTAGATCTCTCTTTCAATATTCCTTTCAATTATTCAACGAGCTGAGCTAAAACTGAAAGACTTAAAATGGGGACTTCATCTTTTACCTATAAATTAAAGTTCTTTAGACTTTGCAGCAGATGCATAACATAGAGAAGATCATTGGTATTCAGGAATTAAGAAATAGATAATATAATTTAGAACTCTCTTTTCATCTACGACATTAAATGCTCGTCCCCTTTTGCCATATCAATGAGGCTCCTTTAGAGTCTTTCAATACTTTATTTGCCGCCAACTTTTGCCCGTCCCCATTATCCTTATCCGATCTGAACCTTGCGTGTTGTCAATTAAATGTGTAAGCTCGTTGATTGACAGGTCTATAACATGCAGGGCAGGCAGACACCACGTCATTTGCAAGATATCATTTATAAGTACAACAACAACAACAACAAGTTAAAGAAGAAGTGCAATGAAACTAAAACACTTTGATGCGATATTTATAAACAATATTCTGGCAGAAAAGTTTCCTCTTTCTTCAACTGGCAACTTTGTTGATAGTTGGCGGCGTTTCGGTTGACTTTAGTGTACCAGGAATGCTTCCTCTGCTCCCCCCCCGTTCCCTTGCTCCTCCACATGCTGCTCCAACTTAACCGACTGCTCCTGCTCCCACTCGCTTAGATCCTTATCTCCCCTCTCTTCTCCTCCGCTCTCTACTGCTCTGTCAGTGTTTGTCGTTTACATATTTTGTCGTCAAGTTTTTCCAACTAGCTAGAGCTTCTGCTGAGAAGAGGGAGAGGAGGGGGTGGCGGGGCAGAAAGAACAACAGCAAAAGCGCAGTGCAAATTAATTTAGGCGCCACATGCAAAGCTCGCACGCCAAGAATGCCACCTTCGCGCGCTCCTTGGAATTGCCAAACGCTGCCCTTGCTCCACAACACTCCACACAACCCAACACCCTACCACCCCCTCTCCCCTCCCGTTACTCCCTCAAGCCCTGCTCCTGCACCTGCAAGCGAGGCGACTATCCCACGTTACGTATACGCGACGTTGTCTCGTCATGAATCTCAAATGCAAACTGCAGCCAACTTGTCGCGTGTTGCGGGCATCCCACATCCCCCGTTTCCCCTCGCATTCTATCCCCCTGCCCCCGCCCCGACAGCACTCATCTCGCCACTTGACATCCGTCGTTGAAAAGCGAACGCTATCGGAGCGCAAAGTTTGCCAGATATTTGTTTAGAGCGCCGCCTGAAATAAATCATATGCAGCGCACATATACTACAATCTTTTGCTTAGTTGCTGTTGTTGTTGTTGTTGCTGTTGTTGTTGTTTCCCGTTGCGCACTAAATGGGAAAAGTTCGACTTAATTAGCGCCTAGAAATATTCGCGCGCAAATCTGCGCAAATCGAGGAGCACAATTGAAATGTCAATGATCAGACAGCAGGCAGAGGGAAGGGAAGACGAAAGAGGGACTACTGCAGCATGCAGGCAAAGTTCAAGTGTAAATAACGGTTAAGTTATAAATGCACATGTGTGTGTTAGTGTGTGTGTGTGTGTGTGTGCACGCTGAAATGGCGCAAAAGAAGTGCAAAACGAAATGCGAAAAGCCAAACGAAAGCGACGGACAGCTGCAAAGATTCTCTTCACATAGGGGCACTTGGCCTTATCTACCAGCGAAACCACATCAGCAGCAACAACAACAACACATGTGTGTGTGTGTGTGTGTGTGTATGCGGCACTTACGCAGGACAATCGCATTTGGAAACGGAAGCGAAAATTGCTTCAAATGGCTGCAGATCGGATGTAGCCAAAAGGCAAAACCGTTGTCATGTCCATGTGTGCCTGTCTCTCCGTTTATGTGTGTGTATGTGTGTGTGTGTGTCCGCCTCTCTTTTTGTCTCTCTCTTTCATTCACTTTCTCTCTCTCTATCTCTCTGTGTGGATGTGCGGCACGCCGCGGCTTATGGCCCATCTGAAGGACTCCAGCGGCGCCAACAGTGCTGCCCCTCTATGCTAGCCATAAACTAGCCATTTAGTTTAGCTTTTTTTCATCAGTAGGCATGACGAATAATTACTAGTGAGTGTTGTCTATCGATAGGGGTTTCCATTTATTTGTACGATACTTTTGCAGGTTTCTATTGATTCTATCGATAGATCCATTTAATATTATCATTGCCTTGTAAAATATATTATTTTTTTCCGTTGTTCTGAAGTTAATTTTCTCTCACGGAATCCGCTTTTGAACAATATGAAATTGATGAGTTTTTTCTATTTAACAATTTTTCTCTTATGTGGTTTTCTTATGTCAATATTATGGCTCGTTATCTTCAGCATGCGATACTTCTTTTCCTGGCCTATGAATAAATGTGTATCGATTAACACTTGATAGATGCGATAAAGTTGTATATCGCACAAATAGATGTGCTAACAAAAAGCTACAATGAGTCAAATCTAGCTGAAAAAAAGCCAAAAAAAAACCCGCACAAGCAATGCGATAGCAGCAACGGGACTCTTGGTGTGCACTTGGGCTAATGTACTGGGACTGGCTCAGCTCTCATTGCAGTTTCTTGTTTTTGTTGTTGCAAGGCGTGGCTGGAGGCAGTGGGCGTGTGTTATTCAGGCCTTCGCTGGCACAAGACACAAAACACACAAAATGTTATGCCAGGCAAAAAGTAGAAGAAGCACAAGCCGAAGGAGAAGAAGATGAAGCAGCAGCAAAGAAAAGAAATCAAATAAATAAACATTCGTGTAGAAGAATGTTGCATGCAACCAGGCAACAGCTCAGGCAGCAGGCAGCCAGCACAAGGAAGCAGCTACAATAGCGCCACCTACAGCCAGAGACACACACAGACACCCACACCGAGACACACCACACACACACACACACACACACAGGACATTCCCATTGTCCTGGGAAAGTTTTGCCGCAGGGCTGCTTCAAATGTTTTATAGGTGATAGAAAAATATTTTTGCAAACGTGATGAGAATTTATCGTTGCTATCGAAGCAGCATCAAATAGACTAAAAAATCAACAGGACAACAACAGCAACAAGGAGGTCCTGCCTGATGTATACGTATACATACATATATATATATATAGTATAGCCTTGGCAATAAGGACGCTTAAATAAACTCACTGTAAATGATATGGTTGCCGCCTGGCTGCTCCCCGAGCACCGAAGCCAGCGGCTCCGACGATGAAGTTGTTGATACGAAACGGCATTTACTCAAGGTGACGAGCGATTCTACCCTCCCACGCCCCATACGCCCCATTCCCCTTAAGGTCCTCTACCTGCAGTATTCAACTCTTCAGACTGACTTCGAACTTGTTCGTTATGTTCCTCGTGCCGACAAACTGCAATTTAAATAATTTCAATTGAATTCCTTCTCGCCCGGACTGACCACGCCAGTGCATTCTTCGCGAATTCGCTCTCGCCTTACGGACATATATATCTGTATAATATGCCAGGTATGTATGTATGTAAGTCTAATTGTATTGTTTCGGCAGACATCTTCACTACCTTGTTGCATTTGAGATAATACCGAGGCACCTTTCATCCTTTTGCTGGAAATATGCGCGTATATTCAGTTTATTCGAGTGCGTACATATGACATACATAAGTCTTAATTATATTTTAGAATTCTACCATAGTAGAGCTGTAATAAAGTTTGTGCTTTCTTTAGGTTTACTTTATCCACATCAAAGTTCGCCAAGTTTCATTGGTTCGTTCCAGTCCGATTAATGTTGCTTTTGTTCATTTTAATCCTTTTGTGCGCTTTCAATGTTGGCCTTAAAGTTCCACACAATTTCAAATTTAATTCCATTGTTGTACAATTGATAAATTAATGTGGTAATCATAAACAATAATTAACTCACTGGATTTAATGAAAATGAAACTAACAAAAACATATCGAATAAACATTGCAGCGAACTGCTTGAGCATCACTAAATGATGTTATCGATGATCGCAATCAAAGCATGATTGAAAAAGAACAGTGTAATATCATCTGATCATTGATCTTGAAGATTGTAAGAGATGGGGGAGTGACGGACCTCATCAGTTATTCTAGGTCAGCAACAATAGCAGAGTCGATACGCACTTACCTAAGTCGGGCTCTTGGTTGCTCTGTTTGTCTGTATGAACACCTCAAAATCTGTCATTATTAAACCTACAATCATCAAATTTGATAGAAAGGTTACTGAATAACATAAGCATATAAAGTTAATATCAAATGTTAGGTACCCCGGCTGCTGACTTACAAATTATTTTTATCAGAATGCTAAGTAAGCAAAGTTATACAAAAATGCTAAAACTTGAGAACGAAGCAAAACTATAGACTGTATCTACTGCATTTGAATCAGTTATACAACTTGTACGCATGAAAATGCTAAACAAATAATGTTTATTTGATTTTCTTACCTCAAAATAAAAAATTGGTTGTGCGAAAATTAAGTTCAAACCAACTTATCATTTTGCAGCATTTACTTGTGTCGCAATGAGATAACAAAGTTGACTCTCTTTAAATTTGCTCGAGGCAATAAATTCTTATTTGGTTTCTCGATTGAATCAAATTAATATTAATTTAAGGTCGCAATTGGAATCAGCTTGGAAGCAGTTGAACATTTCGCTGCACTGGAATGTCGCACTTGCAATCGGCAACTGGCAACGGGCAACGGGCAACGGGCAACTTGGTGGCATATTCACAGTTGGATGCTGAAGTTGAAGAAGGAACTGGTGACTTCAGGAACTCCGCCATTGCCGGCTACTGCTGACACATTGAAGAACTTAACAAACCGTAAGAAATGAACATTAAACAGGATGTGGACTGTCTTCCTCTCTCGCACTCCAACTTCCACTCTCTCTCTCTCTCTTTCTCGCTCTCTTTTTCGCACTGGTTTCCTCTTGCTGTCTCTTTCTAGCTGTGTGACTGGCAGCATCTTTGATTGTATTGCTGCTTGAGTGGAGTGCGGGTCCTGCGATTCTGCAAGCGAAGGTCGCTGGCAGGTCAACGGGTGTGGCACACACACAGACATACACACACACACACACAGACACACCCATATTGGCCAGACAATTCATATAGAGGCGAAGAAGGCGAACAAGTTCTGCCGGCAATGAACCTTTACAAATTGAATAGCTGATCCTTTTGGGGTGTTTGAAATCAAAGACATCGGGACAGTTTTGACACTTGTGGACACACGCACACACGCACTGGCACACACACACGCACACTTATGACTTTGAGTGGATGTTGACTTTTTGTTATTTGCTCGCTTGTTAAGTTTAAACGCTGCAAATGGCTCAGAAAACTGCCGAGCAACCAATCGTTCCCAGCAGCAACAAATAAATTGGACACAAATAAAAATGCTATTGACACAGTTTGTCAAAGCGGCTACGGCTACAGCACCAGCACCAGCACCAGCTCCAGCCCTGACTACACGGGTCCGTGGACTGGGTTCGGGTGTGACTCGCCTTCCCATCCCAGCACACCGAGTGTGAGTGTGTGTTTGTTGTTTGCCCATCGAAATAAGCTTGATAGAGTTGTTATAGCTGCTGCCATTTGTGCTCATCGCTGTTGATTTGTTTTCCCTCTCTCTCTTTCTCGCTCTCCTGCTCTTTCCTTCTGTCCTCCACATGTTTGTTATTGTTGCTGCTGGCCGAGATGTTGTTATGCTCATTGCCAGAGGGTCAGTTGGCCAGGACCCTTGGGGGCGACCCCAAAGGGAGTGGGGGGGCGACGCACAAGAAAAGAGCAGCCAAACAGGACGTCACAGGATAGGACAGGACAGGACACAGGACACAGCAGACTGAATGGAACGGAACTGAACGTAACAGAACCAAACCAAGACCAAACCAAACCAAACCAAACCAGACTAAGGCAGACCGAACAGAACCGAACCGAACTGAGCACAGGCCAGTCGAGTGTATTAAATGTTGGCCAAAACTTCAGCCCACACACATTTCACATGAATCCGTATGCCAAGTTAGCTCCCCCGTCCCCCGACCCCCACAATAACAACAACGATAACCCCCGTGGGGGCCCATTCTGTGTGTGTGCTGACAATGACGAAGTGTTGACAAATGTGTTAAGGGATTTGCGGTTGGTTGACTTTCATTTTCGTCAATGATTTTTTAGTGTATTGCTTTTGATTTACTCCACAGTCGTTTCGCCTCCCTCTCTCCCCCCATTTGCCCCAGTTGAGCTTTGATAATGCCTCGTCGTTCTCATCGTCAGCATTCCGAAATGGACAGAGAAGTTTTGTGCAAGACAAATGTTTTGCTAATAGGGAAAAGGCTTAGCTTCTCGCTCTGCCTGCACTTCTAAAATATATTTCTATCTCTCTTTACACACACACACACACACACATACACACAATGTATGTATGTATCCTAGGTAGTGCATTGGCATGGTCTCTTGTACAGTTTTGGCATTGGATAAACCGCTTAGCTAGACAATTTCTGTCAATTTTAAATACGAATGCTGCACTTTTTGTACGCAAACAATGCGAAAAATGTGCAAGATTTAAATTGCTCTGGAAACATTTTCATTTTTATTGGCTCAACAGACTTGAGTTTTCCTAAAAATATCTGGACTTAATACCGTATACAATGTACATTTCTGGTATATATGGAGGTGGAATTTTAACTTCATGTTTTTCTTTTTATTCTTTTTTCACATAATTTTTGTTCCATTTTTTCAACATTTAAAAAATATGTTTTATTTGTTTGTGAAATAGAAATAAAAGTTCTTGCCATCGAAGAAATTACATCACTAGTAACGTTCGATAACTATCGATTATTAGTAGTATTAAATAAATTTAGCAAAATATAGATTAAGCTCAAATGGTTAAGAAACTAAAACAAACAAATCTGACTTTAAACAAGAAGACTATTCGGAAATGTTTATACATAATATGTACATATGTAACTGTAGATTCTGATGTTGGTTGGGAAACATTCTTCCTGCACGGTCCGAACCACAGGCGCGCAGCAGCAGCAGCAGCGCATTAGGAGGAGCCGTGCTGGCCGCACTGCATCCCGAAAAAGTGTATGAATGTTAAACAAAGAGCGCATTAACTACAGAAGAAGGTAAAACCCGCAGTGGTAATAGTGATGCTGATGGAGACGAAGGCGACTCAACGGCAACCTGGGGGCAGGAGGGGCCACTGAGTTGCCAGCATTGAATTGCATTTAATGCATGGCCCAACATAATTTTAATGAGTTTTTGCTCTTAATCCGTTTGCAAGATGTTGTCAATGAGCTCGCGGTGGTCTCTTTTCTGCTCAGTTCTCAGTTCTCTGTGTGTCCTGCATAACTCGCAGCTGTATTTGTAGATGTCAGGGTATTATAGGTCTGTGTAAATGACGAATGATAAGTAACATAACTTAAGTCGCACATACCTAATGGCAATACAGATGGGTAGTATCAATTGTATTAAGTGAGTCCCGAGAAGAAACTTTGAACAAATAACATCTGTATCGATATCAACATTAATTATCGATATTGTTACATGATCAGGTTATATTTTGTTGTAAGTGTGCACACGTTGTTGTTCAGGGTATCTCTCCGTCGCGTACAGGATTCCTCTGCTGTTTTTTTTTGTTCCTATCGTGTTGTTGTCGCCTCGCGGCAGCGCTGGTGGTTTCTGTGAATTCTTTCATAATGCGACGCTGTAGGCCGTCGTCGCTGCTGCTGCTACTGGTGCCGCTGCAACATGTCGCCAGTCTGTCATCGTTTTACGCTTCACATTTCCCCAGTGTGTGTGTGTGTGTGTGTGTCCCTGCCTCTCAGTATATGCTTCTGTGTGTGTGTGTGTGTGTGCATGTTTTCTTTCTATCTGTGCTACAATTTCCTTATGCCTTTAGCATTTTGTGTGCTGCCAGTTTATTTTTGCCAGTTGCTGTTTGTTATAATTTTCCGCTCTTTTGCAGCATTTTAATTTGATTCCACAAAGTTCTTTTATTTGTATTCCAAGCTTTCATTCTCGCATTCTTATACTCTCTCTTCATCGTGGCAGTATAATGAATTTGTCATGCAACATCTGTAAGCCATAAGCGTCAAACGGGCCTATTCCGGCTTTGACTTGAGGAACATATGTATATATATATGTACATACATATATATATATGAATATATGGATGTATGTGTGTATATTTATTGATGTAGATTACAAATGGTTTTTTGTCTGCTTTAATCAACATTCATTAAAGCTAATAAAGTTGTTAGGCTTAGTTGAAAGCAACTTAAATGTCGCAGTAGTTGCTAATTTAATAAATAATAAAGAAAGTATATAAATATTTACATATATTATATATATTATTTATATATGTATGTATGCACTTCAGTAAAAAACCAGTATTTTATTAAGTGGAATTCCATTTGAAAGTATCGATGTGTCGATCACTAATTTCAAAAATGAAAAAGTGAAAAGAATTTTATTTCTTTTAGCTAGAGAATTGTAAAGAAGAGTATAAACACCCCGAATTGGATCAGCATCGGCCTTTCTGTTATTCTTATTTAAGTTTTGCATTTTCTAGGGGAGGGAAAATCGGTTGTACGTGCCTCGGAGCAGTATCAACATTGTTGCGTTGCCTTGTGGGAATCTCGTATGCAGCATGCATTGAAGCTGAGGCCACACCGAGTGCCTTGGCCTGGGCCGAAGAAGAAGAACAAGACCTCGAGCCCGAGCCCAGCGAAGCGCAACTTAAATGAAATGCCTAAAATGCCAATTAACCAATAAATTTGGGCCTGACCAAATATACGTTGAGATACGATGATGCCCCAGAGTGGTTTGAGGCAGCAGCGGCGGCGGTTACAGGCCCGTTGACCTGAAAATGCATTGCCTGGCCGGAATTCGAGGCCGGACTGGGCCGGGCTGGGCTCCCTCTTGGCTGTTGCTTCGGCTACTCTGCCAAGATTCGCAGCTCGCAGGCGGCACAGAGCGGAGCGCAATGTCAAGAATTTTTGCAGGATGGTTTCGCTTGCGGTTGGGCAAATCAACATTTTGGGAAACTGAATCGAAATCAAAGCGCGTTAAACAACAAACGAATATTATGCGGAATCGCAATTGGATAATAAGACGAAAAAGAACGGAACGGAACGGCGGCGGAGCGGAACGGAAGGGAAAGATGGATCGGCACATACTTTGGCAGGCAGTGGACGCTGAAAATGTAAAATATTTTCAATTAATTTGACGCCAAGGAGCTTCATTTCAATTTCTTGAATTAGAATATTTGACAGGCGGCTGTCGGCGGCATGGCACAGGGGGAGGAGGAGTAGGAGAAGGGGTGGTGCGGGCCAGGCAGCTCACTTTCATGTTGATTGCCCGGCCAAAGTCCCCAACATCTTCCACTCGAACGGACCTCCACGCGACCCACCCAGCCCTTTTTCTGCTTTCATTTAATTTGGCTGCGTTGTTTGTGCAACACTTCAGCGCGACGGAACTGGAGCCGTAGCCAGAGCAAGAGCAGAGCAGAGCAGGAACAGGAGCCTCTGCCGTAGCCGAGTAGGAAACTAATAACATTTTCCTTGCTTTCTGGTTTTTGTTTATTCATGAGTTTGATTTTTTACCTGCGACGCGTGGGCGGAGGCAGCGGCAGCGCGGCAATGGAAGCGACGAAGACTTTGTAACTTTTTGAGCCGCTTTGAGGTGCGCGATTGCCGGATCGGACGGCACGGACAGACACGGAGGTCGGCGAGCTTATTTGTTTGACTTGGCGCCGTGTGCCGTGATTGTCTTTGCAATACTTTTTTGAGGTTTTCTCCTCTTGTTTTTGTTGTATTTTGCCCGCGAAACGCATAATTATTTTATTTGTTTGTGGCCGCTTACGTTCAGTTTTAAATATTTATTCATTAGCATTGTGACAGCGCGGCGACAGCTGGCACACAGGATTGTTTCAGATATAAATAAGCTATAAACAAATTTGCATAACGCACACACAGACACACACACGCACAGGCCGAGCCAAACACTCTCACGCTCACACGCATACATGGGCAAATACATAGCTAATACAAAGCTCGCATTTCACAAAGGCCCGCCAGATAATGCAGCTTATCAGAGCAGCGGATAACGCCAGCATGCACGCCCAAAGGCGCGACGGGGGCGCGATGGGGGGCGCGGTGTGTGGCGCCTAGATAGATGGGCGCGTTCAATTACCCAGCAGGACTCGCAGCGATGTGTAGATGAAAATGTTGATGACTGCGAATGTGTGAGTATGCATATCATTGTGAATAGGAACAGTCACATGAATGTGAGTGTGAATACACAGTTGTAAATATTGAAATGGATATAGAATTAAATCTGAATACTGCGGCCTGCATGTGTATGTCCATTTCGTAGGTGCTGCTGGGTTGCCCATTTGGCCGCAGTGCAAACAGTGCCAAGCGTAGACAACAGACACAACACACCACACACACACACCACACGCACACTCATAGAGACCCGCAACCACACACATGTCCATACACCTATGTACACATGCCTGCACGCATACGTATATATGTAGTCACGTGTGCTTGTACATATGTCAAAATGGTATAATGGGCGGCATAAATTCGGGCCATTGCCAAAGGGGAGGAGGAGGCTGTGGGGCAGAGGGAGAGGAAGACGGGGGGTAACCGGTGACAAGGACTCTGATATCATTGACATTCATTGGATTTGGCGACCATTTGCACCTGATGCCCAAACAGAGTACGCCCAAAGTGTTTTAAGGTTATATTCAAATGCAGCAAGCCTGGCGGACGCATAACCAAGGAGAGAAAAATGACAGTTATTAAGGTGTTTTTCGGGTTTTTGGGCTTGCCAGCACCCTGAATCGGGCATAATTTATTATCGTCTGTCGCATTGCTGAAAACCCAAATTGTGTTGAAGTTCTTCGACCTCCCGAAGCTCATAAAATTGGACAGACACATAACGGTGTGTGAAATATATCTGGTAATTAAATTAAATATAATTAGTTATGAATAGCTAGAAATATTATAGAAAACAGCTGCATAAGCATTAGTGTATATCTATACAATATTTATGCATATATATATATATATTTATGCAGGGCTGCAAATACCATATTAATGTTTTTCATCTATTAAACGCACAATTGAACTTATGTTTGATTGTGAACTTATTCGACAATAAGTCATGTTTGGCTTTGTATTATTTCCTAGCCAAATAGTTGTTATACCCACTAGTCATAGGGTAGAATGGTATTATAACTTTGTGCCAAGCACAATTATATGCATCAAACAGAAGAAGAACCCAACAAATTATACATATATTCTTTATTTTTTTTTTTTTTTTTTTTTTTTAAAATTTAATTTTTAATTTAATTTAAATTTAAATATTCTTGTTCAGGATCAACACTGGACATAACCTCGCCTCTCAGGGTTTCCTTATGACGACTAATAATTTTAATGACAATGTTTCTTCTTTTACAAGCAGTTGAAGCTGATTTTAGAATTCGACCTCGTAAATCGATAAAAATTGAATTGCAATCATAATTTGAATGGTTGAACGTATATAACAGTCGAGTACACTCGACTGTAGCTATCTAACTTGTTTTTAATCTAGAGATAACCTCAATACGGATTAGCCTGCGGGCGACATTTGTGCAGATGTCGCAACCGAGTCGAGTCCGGCACGGGGGGAACTGTTTATTTTGGGCAACCCCAACTGGGTTAGGATGGACTGTGTCTCTGCCCTGATGCCTGTCCGGGCCAATATTTGACTGCAATATATGTTTGCATGTGTGTACAACATGCTTAACTATGTGTCCAATAAAAAATGCAACGCTTCGAGCTGCCAGACGAGGCGAGGCGAGTCGACCAGTTGACCAGTTGGTCAGCACTTGGTCAGATGGTTGCCATTTCCGTGCCCGACCCCGTGCGGGAAACGTTGACGGTAACGACCCGATGGCGAGTCCAACAGTTAGTTGTGCGAGTTGTGCCGCCACTCCCGTCGGGCAGGCAGAACGTATAGTGACAGCTTTTCCAGCTGTCCCGTGTCCCCGTGTCCGATGTCCCGTTGTCCAAGTCAAATGTGCCATGTGTGCGATGTGCGATGTGCGATGTCCAATGCCATCGTGGCATGTGCATCGGTCAAGGCAGCTCCCACAGCGTGCAGCAGCATTCGTTCTTACTAGCAGCTTGTGGCAACAACATTGTCCTGACATGTTGCACTTTCGACCATATTTTATTTCAGCTTGGAGAATTTTTTTAAATAAATACGTGTGCATACGACTACGAATAGTCCACATAACATATCGAATGGACCCTTGTACACACACGGTTTATTAATGATTCCTCATTGCGGATATATGCTCTGCTCTGCTCTGCTCTGCTCTTCGCATAGTTGAGCAGATAATCCGGCTGTCAGTTGCTTAAGGACACGCTCCGGTTGCCGCATTTCGCACGTGATTTACGCATTCCTCTCGTTATGCCCCGTAGTTATTACATTGATTGAGTAACCTCTCCGCAGCTATTCAAAACTTCTTCAAAGTCAACTGGACTTCTGATTTCAGTTATTTTTCATACCATGGATCCGAGTCTTCAAACTATACGAAGTTTAATCTTAGTAAAGAACAGCAGATCTGACAGGCTTCAGTTCTTCTTCTGTTAAAAGGCTATGAAAGCTCACATTATCAGTCAAAGTTATTCTTTATACACTGTACAAACATTCTTCTTAAATCTACAAAAAGTAAGTAACACTTAAAGTCTTTACTTAATAGCTTAAATTAAATCGTTAAATCTGATCTTAGCAAAGAAGACCATCAGATGTTGTTCAGAGCTCACAATAATACTTAAAGTTGTACATACATTCTTTTTAAATATACTGAAATCTAAGTTTAATAGCTTAATTTAGTTTAATTAATCCAAATTCGTTAAATTCAGAAATTATGCAGCTAATGGGCTTGATTCAATAACGCACTTCCACGCCTGGTGAGGCGCCTAATGTGCGCCCTACAGGCCTGTGGAGCACTATTATTGGAACACCCCCGAACATCAACAACAACAATCTCGGCAATAACAACTAAATCTGGCTCAACTTAGCAGGTTCATCTCCGACCGTGTGCCTGGCTGTCTCTTTTGTCCGCGCATTTGTCTGTGTGTGTGTGTGTGCGTGTGTTTGTTGTCGGACATATGTGTGAATATGTGGGATACTTTATACCCAATTGTCACTGGGGTCGAGACTGGCCTTTGTCTTGGGCATGCTGCCCATGAGAGCCAGGTGTTACGGCCGGGCCTTAATGACGCAGCAATCTGTCGCTGGTAGCTCATGAAATTAGGCTCAAATGTCCGGTTTGGGGCCGGACGACACGCCCCCCAATGCCATTGCTATCGACCTGCCCCTTACACACACACACACACACACACACACACACACACATTGCCCGCAAGGCAATGGACCATGGGGCCACAGGTAGGCGCATAATGCCAGGTGATTTGTTATGTTTTTTTCTCTTTGTCCCTGGGGCTTCTTTTAGCGGGGTGCTACTAAAGCATTCACCTGCAAATTTCACAATGCCAAGAACACGACCCACGGCCAACCGGATGTCTGTCCATACGCCCCCCCCCGTCCGTCCGTTCGTCCCTCTATCTGCTCGTCTGACTGGCTGGCTGCGTGCCTGAGAAATTTGCATGCCATTTGTGGTGAATTTCATTTAAGATTTATTTAAATTTCAGTGTCCTTGTCCTTGTCCCGGTTGGTGTCTTGGTGCGTGCGAACTTTTGGCCAAATCATTTTCACGTCCTTTTAGTTTGTGTTTTACGGCGTTGATATGATAATTTGCTTGCTTGTTAGCTGCCGTTTCTCCTGTATGGCTTGAATGGTGGCACAGTGGTTCGATGTGCAAGCCAATCGAATTGCAGCAATCAAACAGTCATGTTGAAAAGTCTTGGCATCAGCATTGTATTTTTATCTGACACTATCTTGACAACTTAAAGAACTAAAATACATAGCTAAACATACACATTTGTAGGTGATTGTGCTTTACTGTGTTCTCAATTCATTAATTTAATGTCTAAAGATTAATATTTTAATAATCAAATATTTTATTCGGCATTAACATTCAAACATATTTATAATGTTCGCATTACCATAATATCGTATCAACTGCTTAAAAAATTGAAACTATTATAGACCATTTATCAAAAACGTTAAATCGACGTATTTGTGGTTAATTAAAAATCAATTTTTGATTACAGTCCTCTGAAATCGTATAGGAACTTGTGTACAAACATGTGTAACCTAAGCGTTTAAATAGGCGCAGAAATGCTTATTCCAACGCCAAATGTTTAACTTTCACCTATTAACAGGCCTAATTATAACAATATATTATTTTTTCTTTCTTCATTTGTCGTCAATTTAAAATTGTTTGGTCTTTTATAACTTCATTTGATTTTCACACATTTTTAATTACGCTAAAATTAATTATTAAGTTCAATGATGTGATGCGATTTTTACATAATAAAGAAACCGATAGTTTTTTCCATTTTTATGCACATTTTTGTTAATTAACTTGATATTGATTTATTTATTAAGTCGAACATAAAGTTAGCATGTTGGTAAAAAGCCGATTAGATTGCTACGCTTCGCATTGTACTACATATATACCCTACTCTGGCTCTACCCTGGATAAATCGAAATAAATTTAATGCTAATGCCGGGCAAAGCTCGCACATCTCCGAGGACCTTGCGCAGAGCTGCAGCTACAGCTTATTTAGCATTTGAGTAATGTGCGATAAATTGTTTCGAGTGTAGGCCACACATACTCACCATTCTCCTCCGTCCCACCCTCCCTGCTACGAGTGTGTAATTAATGTGGTTGTTGTTGCGCACGGCTTACCCAGCCCTGGCTGCTGTCGCTCTATCTGTCTGGGCCCGTTGCTGCTTTCGGTTACACTCTAGTTCGAATTATTTGCACATTTTCTGCCTTGGCGCGCTCCCTCGATAGGCAACAGCAGCAACAGCAACAACAACGATGAGGGTAAGGAGGACGGAACAACGACGAACAACGAAACAAAACACCAACATTATTTTCACATCATTTAATTTAATGCGTAGCAAGAGGAGGCGCTTATAAAAAATAAGGCCAGCTTGTTGTTTGCTTTGTTTTACATTTTATTTCACTTGTTGTTGCCCGCAGCAGCAGCAACAACAACAACACAGTACTAAACAGCAGCTTCTTCCCACTCCCCCCATCCCCCCTTTCCACTACCACTCTACTCCTGCCACGCCCCAAGCTGTGGCAGTAGCTAATAAATGCCAAAGCGATGTGACGACCGCACTAAAAATTTGTATACAACAAAAAAGAAGGACGTCGCGCGGCGGGCACGGCCGGCCCTGTTTGAAAACTGTAATTATTTTAAGGGATTCTTTATGCTAAATAGCAATGCCTGACACATAAACACACACACACACACACACACATGGACACACACACGCGCGCGCTTTTACTGCTGCAGCAGAAGCCGAAATTAAAGCGACGCGACGGCGGCACATTGAGGTGAATTCAGCCGCAAGAGGATTGCGGGGGAGAAGGCGGCTTGAGGTGGGCACAGCAGGATGCGGCTTGCTGTGTGTGTGTGTGTGTGTGTGTTGTGTCAGGAGTGTGGGTAGCTGAGCCCGCCTGTCAGGTGTAAAGTGGCAACGGCCTAGCATTGAATAATTACATTTTAATAGAGTGTCCGCCGAAGTGTTTTAAAAACATTTTTCAACAGAGTCACACACACACACACTCTAGACATGGCAAACAGCAAAAGAGAGAGAGAGAGTAAGAGTGGGAGAATTGGTGGAGGGGAGAACGGAAAGAAAACTTTATGACCACGACAGAGGGTATTAAAGCAACTTCAGACCATACTGTATGTATTTTTGATCAAATTGGATTTTTATATATTCTGTGCGCATAAAATGTGTAAACAATCAATGAAAAGTTAAGAAGCTCTGGAGGAGTATTTAATGAACAGGGAGGAGCAGAACATGCAAAGAGGAACGCTTTATATTTAAGTTTATCTCTTGTTAAAAACAAAGAACTGAAGAGGGCACAATAATGTAACACTTACCTTCATCTTTGAAAGGGACACAATACAGAAGCATCGATATGCTGGAAGATATCGATAACCATCGAAGCCTTAAGATGCCGATACACAAATATATTTGTTATAGAAGGGTATATTAGTGTATGATTCGTAAAAAGTAAGAATGATACTCACCCAATATTCTCCCAGTGCGTGTACAATCATTTGAAGTTCTAACAGTATTTGTGTATACATATATTACGGAAACTATTTCGGCATTTAATCCTTCTCAAAGTCTTTTCAGCTTCATATGAGTCTAATTGGTTGTTTTTATTGACCATAAAGCAGAAGCTGGCCGAAAAGAGTTGCTGTAACAGCCGCAAGTTGGACATAAACTTTCACTGCCGACCGACGGTTCGTGCGTCCGTGTGCCGGAGACTTTTGGTAAAGCCGCGCGCAGGATACACCGTATATACCGTATACGGCGTATACGATGCGATACGAGTACAATAATAAATTTCATCAAGTCACCAAGTTTCGCAATATGCCACACGTACGTCATTAATCTTCAGTTTTGAGCTAAATTTGATGAATTAGTGGCCAATGCATTGGCCAAGCCGGGCGTACAATAACAAGCGGCAAAACAAACAGACGAACGGATGGACGGGTGGACGGATAGACGGATGGACGGAGCGGAAGAGGAGGCCGAGAGGGGCGGACAAACATCTAGTCGGACAGCCGCCGGAGGCATTAAGTTTGCTGGAGACGGCTCTGGCAGTAGCTGACAAACTTGGCAGCTGCCGACAGCGACGCTCTGGCAGGATATCAATAAAGCCAACGCAGACAGGCTGAAAGCCACACAGCCACCCACACCAGCCACACACACACACACACACATACACATATACCTAGTTACTTATATACAGGAAGACTGGCCGTACATGTCGTGCGTTTGATTTGGGTTGAGCTGGGGTTGGGTCGGGGCGCCACTAAAGGAAGTTTAACTAAAATAATAAAAGTCAAACAGTGTACAAACAGCTTTGGCCTTAACGACATGCGCCCATATGTGTGCATGCCAGTGGTGTGTGTGGCCGTGTAAGCTGGCAAAGTTTCATCTGGCAACTTGACCAAATCTTGGCCAGCTCAACGCAACGAGTTTAATTGATATGGTAATAAGTAAACCAATTTCGTAATTTTACTTTCACCTCAATTTCGGATACTTTTTGTGGCCATTTGCCATTTGCCCGGCGATGGAAGTAAGATTCTGATTACCATTTTATGTGTACTTGGTGAACTCCTCTTGCTTCCCCCTTCTGATGTTTAAATCGGTTGAATTTTGACAAAGATCTTAGCACCTTCTCGACTTAACCTGATGATCTAAAATTAATATAAATAGGGTTATTCATGTACTTATTAATAGCTGCCTGAACATTTTTAATCTATAATAATCTTTATTATTATATGGTAGTTTTACTCGTATAAAAGGTCTTCAATTGGAGTGAAAATTATTATATTGATTTCATAAAATTTTGTTAGTTATAATTCTCTGACTAAGTTTGCAAAACTTTACTCTTAAAATATATATATATATATATATATATATATATATATATATATATATATCTTTAAGTCGTATATGTATCTCTTAAGTTTAAAGCTCAACAATTCCATTTTATATGACCGATTTCGAACAGTTTGCAAAAGATCTTCCATTGGAGCAGAAATGCCAATAAATTTATTTATTTAGTAGAATTTGTAGTACAGATGATGATGTTTTTAAAACCCTACTCTTAAGTTTCTTTTGAAAGAATAATGATATATACATATGTATGTACAATATGTAGTTTGTTTGTGCGTGCTTATTTTGTATTATTCCTGGCCCAGCAATTTTACCAGCAACATTCCTTTCAGTGGCTTTGCTCTGCCACCAGCTTCCCCCATTTGCGAATGCCATATTTTTTATGCGTTTGTTTCTCTCTATTCGCCTTTTTATTTTAATCTCTTGTCGCCTATTTTTTAATTAATTTCCATGCAAGTAATTAAAAATGCCAGCGGCTCGCATTGTCGTGGCCAGTTTTTGTTTTAGTTCCTTGTATTATGCACACTGCAAAACTATGCGGCGAAAATTAATTACGCGCCCCCGTCGCACATTGTAAAATGCTTTTAGCGATTAATACCCTGTGATTTGTAAACACTTTTTGATTGTATACGACTATTTCGAAAGGAAGAGCAAGCATTAATAGTCTCAGTGTGGAATTTCCCTTAGCTATAGTAATCGGTTGTAGCGTATTATACCTCATGTCTGCCTGTGTGTTTTGAGCAGGGTATGCAAATATGCATTTTTCTGTGTGTGGCTTCGCATGGTATAGCAAGTGCACTTGGAACCGGCTCATTAGGAGAACTTGCACCGGGCTTATAAAGAAATTACCTGTCAAAGAACAAAATTACCGCCATTTTGTCACAATGAACTGCTATGTGTTCTTTATACATATGTTTTTATTCTTTTAATACTATTGAAGTTTATAACAATTTACAGTTGTAAAGTCCACTACGAATGGTTCTGCTAAGCAGCTTCTAAACGTTCCTTGGAAAGTGTTCACTTTCATTTAAACTATTGTTTAAGTCATCTGTTCAGTTCTTCTCAACTGTGGCTAAGTTTATGGGTGGCGTTCTACAGCTGCTCAGATATCGAGTTAGGCACTTGAGTTGTGTGAAAAGAGTCGGAAAAAGCAGCTGCCTCTAATCTAATAATATGCAGTATATATATATGTATGTATGACAACATAAATAAATTTATGTCCTCACACAAATATGTATGTATGTTATGTACATATACACTGTGGGAATAATCTGCACAATCTTGGTTCGAAGACAGAAACCCACATGAAATCAACAACAAACACAGAGACCACATGTGGACAATAAGTGTCTGTGTGGGTGTCTGTGTGTATGTGTGTGTGTGGGAAAGACAATATGTACGATATGTAATTAAATTTATCAAATAACAATTTAAACACCAGGCGATTACGTGTATCATAATTTCATATCAGCCGGGAACAGACAATGCCACAAGCAGATGGATTCAGAGCCGGAGGAGCCAAAGGGAAGCCAGATCGGGAATTGGGGGAAACTCGCAAGTAATTTGGCACTAGCAAAATAATTAGTGCACAAAACATCAATGTATCAACTATAATAGCAGACTCGCACACAAACACACACACACACACACACAGTGACATGGATACGTGTAGCTTTAGGCCAACATTACCGTCCACGGGCCGCCGCCTGCTGCTGCTGTTGCTGCTGGCCAACAAAAAGGCAATTAACAGAGGCTTTTATAGGCAACAGCTATAAGAAGATTGTTTAACTTGTGGAGTCAGCGGAGGGGGGGATGGGGAGGGGGGCGCATGTGTGGGCTCGTCTGCTTGTAAATGAACAATCTGCCTATTGCCAGCAGGGAATAGCAATAACAACAAACAATGCTCCATCGATATGCTTAAGTTGACAGCGATTGCTGCTCGACAATGGAGAACACTTTGTGCTGCGCACTCTGAGTTCGGATAAAGCACTTACCATTTAACTGTAACTGATCGGATAACCTGCAGGCGTGTCACATAGTCTTCAATTCAATGTGCATTCGTGTGTTTGTTTTATAATCACTCTAATTTAGTTACATAAGTTAACAGTGCGTATTCTGTAAGAAAGAACATCGACAATGTATTGATACATTAATGTTTTCCTATTTTTTGGAAACAACAAAGTTTTTCTACAGAATTTGTATGGAGAATCGGGCCTTATCGTAAGCTATATCATCTAAACTAAGCCGAAAACGAAAAATTGTTATTTAGTATTTGCAACTTATCTCATCTAGATCTATAAGTATCAATCGTGACACCTTGGCGCTTCAATTTCCCCTTTTGATTTATTAATTTTATATATTAAAAACTTGTGCTCTGAAACACATAGAAACATCGATGTTTTTTCTGTAAAACATCGATGTCTTCCCAGCTCTACTGTAAGAGAAAGTCGAACTACCGCAGTACCTGCGCATATCTCATAGGAACTACTTCGGGTTTATATCAGCAACTATCGACAACACATCGGCAACTTATCGATAGTATTAACGATGAACAGAAATTCAAATAAGCTGAAATATTTAACAGAAATATGTAGTATGCTAAGTCGCAACAGGACCCTACATATAACACAACTCACTTAAGAACATTCGCCTGTCAAGAGTCCTCGAGCTGCCTGTCTGTTATTAGGCGTTATAGCACAAGTGGCCCTACTCGACCCGCTGTGTTTGCACAGCAGGAAGGCGCCGGCCCCAGTACAACATAATATTCAAGTGGAACGCTTCTGAAAAAATAGATCACGAAAAAACAGAAAAAAATGGCCGCCATTAGCGTTGGCCGTTAACATTTCATTTTGTTGGCAAATGTTTCTCTGGGCGTCAGTGTAAGCATTTTAATTATGAACGCCCCCGCACTTGTGGTTATTGTGAAGCGAAACAAATGAAGAAAGTCGCGTGTGTGTGTGAGTGTGTGTGAGATCGAGATGAATACGAGTACCAGGCTGAAGACGTACAGCGATCGCCAGCGGCAAATGAAAAACAAATGAACATGTGGCCGCGGATTCTGCGGTTGCCCAGTGGCGGCTGACGAGGTCTAAGCCAAGGAGGCAGCGACGGCGGCAGTAGGAGCTCCAGAGGGCATTGTTTGCAGCCCAAATGCCAACAAACACCCTCGTGTGTGTGTGTGTGTGTGTGTATGACATGTTAACGACGGCGCTCAAATGACTTTTTGTGCGGTTTAAAACCAAACGGAACCTCACAGCATAGCCAGAGTTGCCATGGTTCTACGTGCACGTATGCACACATACATGGACATACTAGTCTTTGTGTGTGTGTGTGTGTGTGCTAGGTTGTGCTCCTCGTTGGCTGCAGCGTTTTTCAATTCTATGGTTTACAGATGAAGTGCGTTCGACCGTAAGTAAATGCCACGCCAACGCCCAACCCCAGCCCCACCTCAACATTGACTCCGACTCTGCTCCAGCTTCGTGGCAACCGCGTCAGCTGCAGCTGTCATTGTTTAGCTTTTTTGCACTAGCCCAAACAACAACAGTGAAACAAAAAACCGCTACTTCAATGCGGATTGATCAATTAGGAGATACCCTGTGCTGCTCGAGCACTGTGCAAATTGGCCATCCCTTTCCTCTAATTATCACTCGCTAAACTGTCAACTCTGTTTGCCAAACTATCGATAACCAAAGCAATGTTATCGTTGGTGCTTAACGCTTTTTGCACATTTGTGAACTTATCGATATATATTTATATATTTACTGACAACTCTGTTAGCCTAAATATCGATATGACAATATTAACGATGGGATTTTAAACTTCAAAACAAATTGATATACTTTAAATAACTGAACAACCGAAACGTTTTAGTCAATATATACAATTATTTTATTTGTTTATTTCAAGTGCAATGCATATTCCTGAAGCACTTCTATTAAACCTGTTGTAACTCTTCTGACCACTTCCATCGCGTATAGGGTATCATAAAGAGTCATCTGCGCCCTCGTTCATTCGTTGCTCTGTTTTTTATATATGCCGCACGCATAAAGTTACATTTTTTCTTGGCCGTTTGCTCTGTGGCTTTTGTGGCATCGCTTTTGCGAGCCGATCTGAACGAGTCCGACTCTCGACTGCTTAGCCATTGATTATTGTGTTGCCTGACCGTTATGAGTTATATTCCACACAATTCACGTCCTGCTTCCATGCACATGCACCTGCAGACAAAAACATAGCTGCAGAAGTTAACAAAATTGGCAAACTGCGCCGAACATTTCATTTTAATTAAGACCATTGCGGGTGGGCGTTACTCTATTTGTGTGTCGGTGTGTGTGTGTGTGCCGCGGTCAGAAACTTCATTTGTTATATCCGCCCCCAGCCGGAGATCATTGTTGTCTACGAGGTTCGCAGACAGAGGTTTATTTTTGTCGGAGATGCAGTCAACTGCCTTTTTGCAACATAGTCTGTTTGTATTTTATAGGGTATGTTTTTGTTGCAGCTCTAAATAACTTTCCGCTGAACTGGTTGGTATACAAAGAGGAAAGGAATTTCGAGATTCACTTGCCTACACACAGACACAAAGTAAGTTAAATAAATACTGACTAAACATATTCTGATTATTAATACATTTTCGGTCTCTAATAAGGGTATTCGTTATATAAGTATCGATTCCGATACTTACTATCGATATACTGTGCTTTATTCAACATACCCTTTTGTTTATCCCATGTTTTTCCGTTACTTTTCTTCTTTGGTTTTGTAATTTTATTGCTGGTCGTTCGACTTTTACATCTAACCAGGCCCGCCCCATTACTGCCCACATTTGTGGTCCAATATTATGCAAGTTTAATGCATTTGCCATCCGCTAAAAGCCAATACACTATCCACATAAAATTTTATAGTTATTATTATTAAATGTTTCAATTATTCAAGCCGTGGCGACACACAGGAAATGCGAAAGAGAGAGAAGGACACAAAGAGAGAGAGAGAGAGAGCGAGAGAGAGATAGAGCGAGCGAAAGAGAGAAGGGAGGGAATCCGTTCTAACCAATTTGTAGTTGGGAAAATGTCACAAGTGAAATGCATTAAATAAATACCATACTTTATGCGCTCCGCCCGGACAATGCCACAATGGGAACACATAATTCTTGATGTAAATAAATCAGAAAAGTATTTCATAAAAACTTGTCCCGAGGCTCAAGTCAGCTCGTCTCACTCGCCTCGTCGCCTTGCAATAAATGCCAAGTTTTGTCACTCAGCAGCAGCAACAGCAAATTGTGTCAACGTCATCTGTTGCTATTGTTGTTGCAGAGTGGCAACAACAAGGGACGAAACATACACACACACACACACATACATATATACATATATATATGTATATAGAGTCAATGACCAAAATGGGAAAAAGCAAATTTGCGCTTAAAATAACAACGAACGGAGCCCTGGCCAGGACGACTTCTGTCCAGGGGGCGATGCCGGGAACTCAAAGGGCACCTGCGGGAAGCGCCTGACGCCGCTGCCTGCTGCCACACGTTGACATTTCACGGCTGCTCAGTCAGCGTCTGCGTCGGCATCGCAATCGTTTGGCTGTCAGCTTGCCTCCTGTTATTTGTTGCAATTTAAGTGACTTGGAATTGCAATTTATTGTTGCTTGTTGGAAGCCTGAACCAGACCAAGCTGTCCCCCTTTCCCTTGTCGCCTCATCCCTTCAACCACTTACATTTACACCGAAAAATAACAACAACTGCGACGCCCTCCGCACGCGCCCACAAGATATGAGAATTTAGTATAATGTAGTTTTTATTGCATTTTCATGAGCGGAATGCGTAGCGTGGCATTAAATCTACATACTCCTCTGCTTCCTCTACTCCTGCCACGCATAAAGCGTGTATTGTACTCAAGGGCTTTACAAAAAATAAACATTCCCCAGGCGACAATATTTCTGCAGCAGGTGTACAAGAAAAATTTGAATGTAACGTGAGGCCATTATCAAATTCCAATTTGCAAATTAAGTTTATCGAGCAGGAGACAACTCCTAACGATATTCAACTATCGATAACTACGAGTATCAAATTCAATTAAAGTTTTTCGTGTCTCTTGTCTGTGACGATGTGCAACTATCGATAACCACACCGCCCTAGATTGGCTGAGCAGTTCAGTGTGTACACACCTAACTGCAGACTTACAATTTGACTTACGTGAGGCACCCTGTAAGTACCTCAAATTATTTGTTATGTTTTGTATTCTGTTATTTAATTGTATTCACATAACAATTCTCTCGAAAAATTATGACATTTGACATTGAGCTTATGGAATGAATACCCATCTTACATACTTAAACTTACTTATTGCGAGTTTGATTGTTTCGATTCCGGCGTTGTCATCCTCCCCCTCCTACCTGGTAGGCTGCCTGCCTGCTGCGACCCATTTTCGATGGGATGTTGTAAATTTCTTTATATTTGTCAAGCCAATTGAAAAGTTGGCCAAACTTTCTGTTGATTTAACACTCGCGTGCCGAAGAACCCATGGCCGGTGAGAGGGGCGGAAGGAGGAGGGAGAGGACAAAGCAAAGCCGTGGGACTATCGTTGAGCCTCCGGTCTGTTTGGCCGATTCAGTTTGGTCTCCCCGGAGACGCTGCTGGGCACAAAAAACTTTTTGCCGCACACAAAGAAGCTCGGAGGCGCCTAGCGCTTGATGCCTGCTTCCCTGCTTGCCCTGGTCTGCCCTGCCCTGTCCTGCCCTACCCTGGCCCCAGTACACATAAATAAAGAATTGTATGGTAAATGGCCACTAACAACGAACCGAAAAACAGAAAAAGTTGAAAAATTATTTGAAAAGAAGAAGTGAAACAATAAACAGCATTGGCAGCAGCCCGTGGGCGAGTGGCGCGGGGGAAATGGCAGCGGGTGTGCAGGACAAGGCCAGAGTCAAGCCGGAACCCAATCCAATGGAGAGCAGCAAGTGACCACACAGTGATTTACGCTCATGAAATTGAGTTGTGGTGCAAATTATTTATGAACAAAGCGCACACACAGGAATAACAAACGTCGAGGACGGACGGAACAGGATAGGACAGGACAGAACAGGACGGAACGGGACAGGACAGGGCAGAAGGACGACAAAGAGGCGCAAACGAGCGTTGTAATAGTCCTGCAGTTATTGTACTACAACTCAGAGCTCGGCATTTGGAACTGGGGCCAATCTGCAGTCGTCGCACAGTAGTAGTGGGATCCATGTTTTAGTCGCTGCGGACTCGAAATGATAGTGGGAGTCGCAGTCGGTAGAGAGTCGGAATCGGAATAGGAGTTGGAATCGGGACCATTCTGTGGACAGCTTAGTGGCCGCCGCATCGCATCGCAGTGTCGCCTTCGGCACAAAGTTTGTGCAAAATAATTTATTAGCGGCAAACGAGCAAAAGTTTTATGAAAATTCAAAAAGAAGCGGACCGACTAACTCGTAGGTCACACCACGCCAAATGGAGACAACAAGAGCAGCCCCAAGACCTTCACAATTCATTGTCTTGTTCTCTCTCTCTCTTTCTCTTGCTCCCTCTAGCTCTTCTGCGTGCTCTGTTTAATATGTTCTGACTCTGTCAAGAAGTTGAACCAACAAAATGCGACTGCCACAAATTTATTTACTATCAACTATTGTGGCAAGAGTCTTATAATTTCGCAAGGCAACACCTCCTCGCCCCACTCGATATGAAATATGTATGTGCGTTACAAATGCGACTTTCATTTATGACACCTAATATACTTGTGGCAATTCGTTTGTCTCGCCCCCACCTAGCCTGTGTATCATGTGTGTATTTTCGTGTGTCGGCCCAAGTTCAAATTGAAATATTTTTACTGCTCGCATTTCGATGAGAAACCGAAGTTGACTGCATAAATACTTTGCCTGCAAATGTATGTGACTTTGCAAGGTTGCAACTTAAATTCCAAACCATGGCAATAACAATGGAACAGTTCATGCTGACATCGATACATCAGGCTGCAAGGAATGTTGGTTTCTTGACTACTTGAATGTGACCACGTCCGAGTTGAGGTACGAGTGAATCATTTAAAAATGACACAGATACCAAATGTGCTGTAATTGAATCTTATGTTTGATATTAACTATACACGACAAGTATTGAAATTGGCGAAGATACTTTTTTAATTTATTTCCAATAGGAATACAATTTATCGATATTTATTATTATCAGCTCAATCAATATATCCATCATATCAATATATCAATATTATAAAACATGATTTCAGTGATCTTCCACACAGCTTTAAGCAACTATTTAGTTCATACGTATAAGCAGCTTATACAGTTAGTAATAAAATGTTATCTAGGGAAAACACATGTTAGTACTTCGACTTAAACCTGTTTTGGACTAGTTTTCCGTTTTCATTCAAGCAGAACGTTAAAATGCAACACGATAGTTCACACCAAGACAGTCAAGTGACATAAATTAAAGAAAAACGTTTAGATTATTTCACATCAATAGACATTTCAGTAAGTACACAATGCTATCGTAGCGAGAATAGATCTACAACATTTACATAAATTGCATAATAAAATTCAAAAGCATTACCTTATCATAACTAATGAAAAGTTTAACTTGAAGTTCAGAACAAAATTAAACCTAACCTATCAGAACCAGAATTACCCTTATTTATACGAGTAAGTCATGCGTTTAACTTGAATCGCACAATGAAAATAGAAAACAAAACACTTTGGAATATCGAGGGGGTTTTTTTAAATTAACATAATATTTATGATATACTTAGTTGGAATTCCAATCAACTCATCACAATGGGAACCTGTTTGCACGATCTTCTTTATTTTCGATGAATCGCTTTTTACTTAGGACTATAACAATATGCATAAGTTAAAATCAAAAACTAAGATGGTGGGGTTTAGTTCTAAGTATTAATCTATGTACATCAGTATTTAGGAGTCTTGTACGCTTAACTATCGGGAACGATTCTTGACTACGTTTTCTTGTGGGGCCTGATCATCATGCGAACATATCGTAGAGAGCCTGTCGGACCGGGCACAAAAGGTGTCCACAGAATACCCTTGTAGTAGCCAATTACTTGGCCATGTTTGTGTTGAAAGGTACCAAATAGATTGCTGCGAAAAATATAAATATATATAATAGATTAATAATTAATATATAAAAGAAAATAGGAAACTGTTTTGTTCACCTCTGGAGACATTCCCGTCCATACCACCAGGCGCCAGCGTGTGTGCGGGCACAATTCTGTCCATTATCATCGTTGTCTTGGTCGTATGTGGTGAACTTCTTGCCGGAGTGATAGCGCAGCGAATCGCCTGCATCACCCGAGTAGGCTCCCAGCAAATAAAGACGATATTTCGCATTCTCGCCGTCGATTACGAACTCATCGTAGACCGCAAAGCGCTTCTCTCCTGACTGGCTGCGCATGTTGATCAACAGTTCAAAGTTATCGTAGGTGGTCAGAAGATGCAACTTATCCAGCCCGATGAAGAATTCTGAGTTCTGCGACCCAAAGCCGGTCTTATAATCATTCCAATCTCTGTTGAAGTCTTCGCTGCCATCAAAGCGATGGGCAATCACTAGCCAGCCCCCACCACGCTCCTCTTGCTCGCATTGCACAAAGAAGGGTTCTACATCAGGCGCTATACGAATGCGTACGTTTCCTTGTTTCTGATCTATGCAATTTCGAGGCGTATCATCGACTGGAGCTGCTGGCTTGGATACCACAGTCTGAGTGTCGTAGCTGAATGGAAGACATTGTTAGAATCTAATCGAACACATATGTACGTAGCGGATTAAAGCTTATTGAATTAATTAGTTGCTCTCTGGATTTAATTTCCAGGGTGAGCTTGCTTACATGAGCGGAACAGCTTCTACGGCTGGCGCCTGCCTATTATACTCGTCGATGAGCTGCTGCAGCTCATTGAGATCCCCTCTGAGTGCCTTTAGCTGGCTCGTCATGTGCTGGATGCTAAGTGGATTAAACTGCGGCATGAGCATAGCTTAAGGCTGCATTGTCCTCCACTTTGAATGTCACTTACCGCGCCTCGAGACCCTGTAGAAGTGTTACTGGACAGTTGCCCGTACCCTGTAAGGAGGAGGAGTAGTACAAGGTATGAGTTGTGCAAATCTCTCCCTCTCTCTCTCTCTTCTCTAGTGTTCTACTTACATTGTCCACACGAAATGGCTCCAGTGAGTTCACTGTGATTAGGGACACGGGCTTCTCGGGCATTGTTGTTGTTGTTGTGCTTAGGCAGGCCAATGCAGTGACGAAAGCTTCCAACGCCATGAGCAACCAACTCAGATTCCAGTTGCAAGCTAAAATGAAATCCACTTGTGCACGCTCTCAGCTCAGATTAGCGACTGCGACGCCATTGTCCGACTGCCAGGTAAGTGAGCTAGCTACGCACACCATTGCGACGACTACTAATGATAGTATTAATACTAGTAATGCTACTAATACTACTAACTGCAGCTGCATCGACTGCTTAGCATACCCGTTTGCAATGCGTCGAGTGCAACTGAATGCGAATGCGAAGCTGGCAGCTAATCGCTGACCTTTTCCGCAGTTGCCTCAGCTGCCGTCGTATCGAACACTCAACGTGAGCTCAGTTTAGTTGCGAATCTGAACAGGAGCGTAATGTCGCAAATGATGCAGCTCGACGCTCTGGTCACCATGTTGGCCTGTCTCACTACCACGCACACCGATTTGGGCAGCCACATGCTGCCCATGGACAACATGGTGAGTTAATCTAGGAGGAGACAATTCCAAAATACCTTTCCTGGCACCTCTACACACATATAACACACGTAACACATGTTTATAGTCTAGTCTACCCACAATGCGCCTTGCAATATCGATTGTTCTTTGCTTCGTGCCTCATTTCTTGTTATATCGATATCAGTTCAACGGCCGATAGTTCAAACAGTTCTGTCATTTGTTTTACATGTCGATTCCTGCACCCATCGACTCCTTGCAAAAGGAAATGTTATCGATACATGCAGTGGCAATATTAATCGTGCACCATTCATCACGATAGTTTATGACCCTGAAAATGTTTTCTTTTTCGCAATAGGAAATAAATTGGTTTTGTGGAAAACGCGTTAGGTAGGCGGCTGTATAATAACAACTACATATGATATGCATAAATAATATTAGCTTAATTGCTTATGTATTTCACACAGACAGCGGCCAGTTGCCCCCTCACGGCGTTGAGCAGCCTCACAACACGTATTCAGAAGCTGTCCACGGATATTGTCAGCACCAAGGAGCAAATTGGACTGATGCAGGAACAACTGGCAGAGCTTCGTCGTTTTGGTGCGCCCCGAATGGCGGGAACTCCATCAGTGCCTACAAGGATTGGTACTCGCAGGTGGGTTACCCACGCGACTGTAGATCGATACACTTATTTATCTCAGTCCACATTCTTTCGAATGCCAGCGCTGGCTTTGAACCACAGCTGTTGGATGCTGCTCTAGCATCGAGTGCCGAGAGCATGGGAAGCCTCTCGGCCGCAAAGGAATCGATCACGCCACGCAACTGCCTAAAGCAACAACACGGTTCGGTGCGTATCCGACTGGACTCGGACATTGAACCGTTTTTCGTTTTCTGTGATCAAAAGACACGCGGTGGTGGTTGGACTGTGGTCGCCAATCGTTACGATGGTAGCGAACTTTTCAACCGAACATGGTCGGACTACAAGATTGGTTTCGGCCCTTTGACAGGGGAGTTCTTCATGGGACTGGAGAAGCTCTACCAGATCAGCACCAACTATGATAACGAGTTGCTTGTAGAGATGAAGAATGCCAAGCACGACTCGCGCTCTGCGGTCTACGATCACTTCGGCATTGGCAGCGAAGTGGAACAGTATCGCCTCAAGGTACTGGGCAAATACCAGGGAGATGCGGGCGATGCACTGCGTCAACATATAGACAAAAAGTTCAGCACATACGACAAGAAAAGTGACGGGAGTGAAATCAATTGCGCCGTTGAACAGTCCGGGGCCTTCTGGTATGGCAAGTCGTGCAACTTAAGGTGGGTTCACTGCATTCGATTCCACTCAAATCGCCTTTAATCGCATTCTGTTCAACTCATTGGCACAGCAATCCCTTCGGTCTTTACCCGCAAGGCGCTCTCCCGCGCGATTTCGATGGCTATATGGGCATCTTGTGGCACGGCTTCCTCAATGGTCCCAAGGGCTCGCTGAAGGCGATGCGTATGCTGGTGCGACCACGTGCCAAGGACACCTAATGTCGTTCGCCCCAATGCAGATATCGATAAGTTGGATGGATCATAAATATGTACCTATATATTTGTCGGATATACACCACACACTAACAGTAAAATAATAACATAAAACATTTCGATAAATGCTTCACCCTGTACCCAGACCTTGGTTCCATTTCCAGTTGCGAAAGGTCTTCGAGTTTGACGAACTTAAGTGCTAATAAACCTATTCCAACAATTCGTGTGACTTTTATAGAAAAAAAAACGTATTTTTATATATGAATTAATATCCAAACAATCAGCCGGATCTTTCTAGACCTCGTTGAGTTTGTCGCTATCCTCGGTGGTTGTTGTTGTGGTGCGCATGGTCGTTGTAGTTGTGGGATCCTCTGACCCCTTGACCACCAAGGCATCGCCAAAGATGGGCTTGAAGAACAGCACAAAACGGGAATAACGACGTGCAGAGTTCTAGAAAGAGTGAAGATATAAACATTTTAAATTTGTGAAATGGATTTACTTTTAATATTAATTATTATATATATTAATTAATCTATTAATTAATCTCAACTAAACAGTTATCTGTATTTCTACAGAATCCTTAATCTGATCCTCATTGAGTATGAATAATCGATTATTGGCAAGTATCGGTAATTATTTCAAAGTTATCGGTTTTTTTGCCGTTAGGTCTAGAGTACGAAGTGTTTTGCAATTGAAGTCTGCACTTATGGTAGCATAAAGCACGCCGCGAATACAGTTAGGCTAAAGCTTTAAAGCTCCGTCTCAGCTTTTTGGCAATCGTAATCGTGTTCGCTATTTTGAATTTCAATATTCCCCCCACTAATGGAAATGCAACTTACCATAATGAGGCGGGAAAATGCCTGGGAAACTTGGGTGACTGTGCGGAAGGTTTTGTTGAAGAGCTCATCGGGCAGCTCGAACGAGACGTTGTTGCGATCCAGTTCGGGTGCGTCACTCAGATCTTTGCCGCCGGCGCGTGCTCGCCGTTTGCTCTGCACGAGCGAGACAGATGCAAATAGAGAAAGAGAGAGAGAGAGAGAGAGATGATTGTGAGTAGGCCAACGTATCGAAGCACAACAGAGAAACGTATCGAACTTGAGGTGCGATACACACACGCACACACACACACACACATGGAGGCACACTTAACTAGAAGGCCAAGGCCAGATTGAAGACACATTAAAAATTCGGGGTTTTTGTTCGGTTTCGGTTTGATTTTTTTTATTTATAATTTTGTTATATTTTTTTCATGATTTATTGATATGTATTTTCGAGAAAAAAAACCATTGGTATTTTATAATCGTTTTAGTTTTGTTTTTTTTTTGTTTAAGTTTTTTGTATCTTTTAGTCGTAAGTTTTATACATATATGCGCCAATATTTACAAACATGAATACAATGCGTAAGATTAAGACCTTAACTATTGCCCTGACGACAAACACAAACTGGAAGCGTTCAACGGAATTTCAACTTAACTCTAGACTACAACAACAACAAAAAAAAAAGAATCATACACAGTTGGAATATGTCAATGAATCGTGCGAGTATCGGAGCGGATCAGGTCCGCTCCTCAAGTGAGAGATAGACAGAAATAGTGTGCGTGTATGTGTGTGTGTGTGTGTGAAATGTGTGCATGTATGGTGTGTGCGTGTGTGTGTGAGTGTGAAGCTCATAAATTATGGAACGAAATTACAGAACGCATGTACGATCCAGAGTCATTTATGTGTGATGTGTGATCAGTTTTTAATAGCCCGCCTCATCGGAATCCGCTGCAGGCGTCGTAGCGCCAGCGATGCCATTGGCACCGCCCGACGAGCCCTGAAGGATGGGTCCCGAGAAGCTCAAGAACTTTGAGACAACATTGCCCAGGCCGGCATTGGCATTGCCATTGCCCGACGAGGAGCCGCTGAAGGCGGTAATTGTGGTCAGGACACCTGTGGTCAGATCGTTGGCAATGTTACCGATCGAGCGTATCTTTGGCGAGACGACGGCCGTGATAAGGGTCTGGAAATCCTTGATGGGCACCGGGTTCTTGATGTCCCACTGCTTGTTCTTCTCAATGTTCGATCGATCCAGCTGCTCGATCACGCGCGTCTTCGTGTCCAGAAAGTTATCGATCTTCTGCAAATTGCACGCAATCGCAGACAGGAGAGAGAGAGAGGTACAGAGAGATTAGAGAGGGAGACATTTGACGATTGGCTGCCATTCACTACTTACTCCAAAGACGAATCCCAGTACGGCGTTTTTCGCCTCGAAGGTCGCATCGGGAAGTTTTCTTTTGTTGCGCTCTAGATCGGCGCCTACCACCTCCTGCAATGGAATGGCGAGAAGAGAACACAAGAGACAATTGGCAACATGCAGAGAATTTCGATTTCGATTTTCGTTGTCGAACTCGACTTTGATTTCGATTTCGATTTCGACTTCGAATTTGAACCGAACACACGTGCAATTGCGCCGGATTCTTAATTGCGACCGTAAATCAGACGCCGCGTTTGATTGCGCGACGGCGGCAAACAGTCACACAGTGAGTGAGAAAGAGAGAGACAGAGAGAGAGAGAGAGAGGGAGAGAGGAGGGAGAGAGGGAGGGGGAGGGAGGTAGGTACGACGTGGACTTTGGCTCGAACGACGCCGAGGCTGGTTAGACTTGACCCAATTACAAGTTCATTGGTGCAAGAAGCTGATCGAGAAAAAACACATGAGCAATTACAGTGGCCAATCACACACACACACAGACACACACACTCTAACACACATTCTGCCACACACACACAATAACACACAGCTCCCCCCAATCGAATTCAGTAGTTCATGTTCCTTCTAAGGCTTCCAAGTAATTGTATTTCTATCTTGATCTGCAACTTCGTATTTTTATCTTCTTTACCTCTATCTTTATTTCTACTATTCAATCTGCAGCTCTGTATCTGTATCTATGCATCTCCATAACTGTGTCTCTCTATATCTGTATCTGTATCTGCATCTCTTGAATATATAATATATGTATCTGTTTCACTCTACACCACAGGCTCAAAAGTATCTCTATCTGTAGTATATGTATCTGTTTCTCTGTCTGTCTATGTTTACACAGAACAACTCTGCATATTACATAAATGGCCAAGTTCCCGCCCCTTTCAAGGCGATCGAGCCACTCTCGATTCATTCTATGGCTTTAAAGTATCCGTATCTGTAAATATAGTATTGTATTTGTATCTGTAGCTCTATCTGTAGCTGTATCTGTTTCTGCATGTGCCACTGGACTGTCTTGGATCATTGTTTAAAATTCACCACGTCATTGGCAGCAAATACAACGAGTACAGCGAATACAACGAATACACTCGAAAACACTCGATATGTATGCACTTCTCGACACCGCAATTCAAATTTGATTTACTCATTTCTAAACAGATCGCGGCTCCGTCTATGTTTTGTTTTGTTTCGTTATTTTCGGTGCATTCGAATGTGACTGCGACGAAATCACAATGATATGAGAGACCTCTTAACGTCTTAACGACGCCCCACCGATTTTATGAGTTTTAACGAGCAACGGAGCCAGCTCCAAATGTAATGGCCCCAGAGGTTAAGCAATATGCCAGCAATTGTAAGCGACAAGAATCATCTAGACATCGGACAAAGCAGCGGCAAGGCGCGACTGCGCATGATTAACATGCGATCGGAGTAGCCCCCCATGTGTATCCCATATGTACCATATGTATGGACACTATCACACTATCGCACCCCGCATTCTGCCCGCACCCAATTGAGGCATGGCAACTGTTTGGTATTCACCTCTCGCGCGCCTCTGGAGCCTTGTTTAACTTCTGGCCGATAATTAGAGACAATTAAATAAGGCAATATTTGAATCGACGGACGGATGTGGCTGATAAGGTCGAGCTTAGTGTGGGCAGTACTTAATGCTGTCTTTATAGCACGATAATATCGTAAATAGATAATGTGGATCTTAGCGACTATATTCTAAAGAGTTGTCATCTTGGTTATACTATAATATATTCAAATATAATATATATGAATACTATAAATACCCTATTATAGTATTCATATATATATAATTGAATATATTATATGCTACAAAAGTGTATACTATAATATGCCAGTATACTATATAGTACTATGCTTTTCTGTGTATAGGTTAATGGACTTGATAGATATAGTTTGTGTATTTTAAGATCTTTGCTAGTTCAAATCAAACAGTTTGACTTTAAAGGCTTCTCTTTAGCTTACAAGCAGACGAATGATCTTTATCAAAGACAGATACATGCATATATAATATGTACATAAAGATATACTATATACGAGTATTTACAGATCTTTTCTGTTGAACTCTATAGAAATCCTGCACCTTTAACCAGTCTTTCTCTATTTTTCCTTTCATTTCTTTTCTTTTCTTGAGTCTAACTCGTGTAGAGTACGCGGATATACATTTGATTTGTGTCTGTAAATAGTTATACACATTGTATATAGGTCTTTGGAACTGGAAGAGCAAAGGAAAGAGGGAAGAGAAAAGCTGCCAAACGTGTTCGGGTTTTGCCGATCATTGACAGTTGGGATTCTTTCGGCGTGGACAATTTTCCATGCGGCGCTGAAAACCGTTTGCCAATTCGCCGCTGACTGTTTGCGTCGTTGCCGTTGCGCCGTTTGCCGTTCGCGCGGCCACTAAACAATAATTTGCACAACGCTGTAAATTAATTACAAACGTAATGTGTAAAACAATAAACGAAAAAAACAAAATATAAAACAAAAAGCACGCGCTAATCTGCAAAGGAAAATAAAATACAAAAAAAAAAGAAGGAAAATTTCACAACAAAACACGACGAAGCGACGGCGACGGCGCTGGTGATGGCAAGCGAGCTTCCTTGTTAGCGTGGTCAGTGCGTCACTCCCCTCCCCCTCTTCCTCTTCTTCTCTTTGTCTGACCTGCGCCTGGCTGCCTGTCACGCCAGCAGCGCCTGCCTGCTGCACGCCCCCGTTAGCTGCCAAGGCGTTGGCTGCGCAGTCGCTGTCTCCCTCTTACTCTTACTCTTACTCTTTCTCTTCTCGTCTTCTACTCCCTCTTCGTCAATGTTTGGTCGTGTGTGTGTTTGTCTTGCCGCTGCTTGTGGATTTTGAAATGTTACCGTAGGTCGTTAACAAGTTTTTGTCGTCAGCTCTTGCTGCGTTTGCCTAAGCGTTCGCTTTACGCGCGCGCGTCAAGGTCGCCGTCGCCGTCGCCGTCGCCATTGCTGTTGCTGCGACGCTGGTAATTGGATTATGCATTTCTTTAATGCAGCCCACTGTGCACATCCACATTCCCATCCCACTGTCTCTTTGTCTGTGTCTACAGGCGATTCCTGCACAACACTCGATCCGATCTCGAGGCGGAAAAGCAGCCCCAGCTGCGACTGCACTCGACCACAAAATTAGTCATTATGCATTACACAACAACAACAACAACAGCAGCAACAACAACAACAACAGCAGCAGCAACAGCAATGGCAAAAAAAGGGAAGGAAAGGCGCAAACAAAGGCTGCGCGCCAAACAGACTCGTGATACAGAGACAAAGAGAGGGAGAGCAGAGTGAGGGGGCACAGGAGTTGCTTGCAACAAGTTTGCACTGATCTGCCCCCTCCCCCTCTTGACACAGTTGCGCCCAGCTTGCTTCCTGGTTGCTTTCGTTGCTGTTGCTGTTGTTGTTGTTGTGGTTTTACATTCAATTTACCTCTGCATTGATGGGATTCAGATCTGCGGGCTCGCTGCTGTCCTGCGAGAGTGAGAGCGCTGACTCCGACGCTGGCGCCGACAGCGTTGAGTGTGTTGCAGCCAGCAGCAGCAGGGCCATGGCGCTTGTTGTGGTAAGCAGCTTCATATCGATGTTCTACTTGTGGTCTCCAAACTGGTGTAAACTATATACGAGAGAGAGAAGAAGGAGAATGTTAATGAAATGAGGATCAACTTGGGGCGACCTTGTGTGGCAGGCATACGCTACAGCTACACTCTCTATTTGAATACCCTACACTGGGGCCACACGCACCAACTGAAGCAATTTGTAACACAGGCAGCAGGCAGCAGCAGCAGATCAGCTCGAAGTTAAGCAAAGTAGAGCAGAGCAGAGCAGAGCAAAGCACACAGAGAGCACTAACAAAACGCACAACGAACGAAGCGAATTAGTTTTTGAACAGCCGCCGCAGATATGCGATGCGATGCGATACTAGCACGTTCACTAACTTTAAGCAAATGACTGCAGACGAAAGTTACTTCAATGATTTAGCAGTGGCCAAAAATCGGTTACACACAGCCCAAGCCAAAGCGCAGGCGCAGCGGCAGCGGCAGAGACAGCGACGGCGACGTCACGCTAAGCTTTTGCAGTCGACGTCGACGGCGTTTGTTTGGCCAACAGCAGCCGAAAAATATATGACGCACACACATAAACACACACACAGGTGAGTCGTACACACACACACATGCAGGGCGCACATAACCGAATTGAATTTTATTACGCGCGCGCGCGCGCTCAGCAGCAAACAGCAACAACAACAGCGTCGATATCAATATGCAAGGCGGCGCCAGCATCGACGTCAGCGACAGTGTTAACGCCGATGTCGACGTCGACTTCTGCTGCCGCCGCTGCTGCTGCTGCTGCTTGGCAGCGCGTTCAGACTTGAGAGCGAACACGTTTTGAGCGCAAAACTGAACGAAAGCGCTCAATAAAGTGCAAAACTTTTGACGGCGCCAGTTAACAGCAGCAGCAGCAACAACAACAACAGGCTGGGCAGGCTCAACATGTTGTTGTTGTTGTGTTGCTGTTGTTGCTGCTGTAATCGTAATTATTTTGCGTTGCTGCTGTTTCTGCAATTCTCGTTTAATTTGTACTTTTGGTTTTCAATTAAAGCACAACTTGGTCATAGATTGCGTATGCATATGTAGGTAGGTGTGTGTGTGAGTGTGTGAAAGTGTGTGTGAGCACAAGTGTATTTTTAATGCCATTCTGCTCATATAAGATGCACATACCAATACTGCAATTCATAGTACATAAATGTTAAGTATATCATTATCATATGTACTCAAGAATATATATGTATGTATATAATATATAACATATATGTATATCATAGTATCTGATCGGACATGCTTACATCTTTATATTCATACATTTGTACATCATATATGATTATTATATTCAAGAATATGGTATATATAGAGCATGGTATCTGATCTGTTTACATCTTTATGTTCATCCATGTAGCATATGTATGTATATCATTATCATATTACTCAAGAATATATATAGTTAAGTACGCATAGCTATCGTACATATTAATCTTTTACATATTTATGCTTGTAGATAAGTGCATGCATATATATAATAAATTATCATTAATATTATTCAAGAACATATACCTATATAGTGTAGTATGTAACATATACATAACAATTATAGATCTTACATTTTACCCTAACAATTTGTTTTGTAGATTCTAGATTTTCTAGATTCCAGTTTCTTTTTCTTTCTCCTTTTGAATTGCCCCTTGCCATATTAAAGAAGAAATATCTTAAGTATTCCAGATTATTTTATTACATTTCAAACAGTTTTAAAAGTTCTTTAAAGATTATTTGCTAACATAAGTTAGACAATATAGCAAATAAATAATAAACGTAATTTCAAATTCTAATAAATATAGACAATAATATTTGCTACAAATATAAAACACTCTGTAAATAGTATTTGATCATTAAATCTTTCTAACTTTCGCACGAATTATTGTGCTTTAAGCAGACGATCATTTCCTAAAAATATTTAAATTTAATTTTTTTAAGTTTTAGTTGAATCTCAGTAAGATCAACATTAGCAAGAATCTCTGTACTTGCAGGTACTACAATAATTTAACTATACGACCGCCCTTGCAATGGGTACAATGACAATGAAATATGGTCACTCTCCCCTCGGTGAGCACTAGTGCGGTAAAGCCAAACTTGTTTAATAAAAACTACTTGAATGGTTTAGTTTATTAAATTTCATTTAATTTTGTATTGCTCAATCTTAATTTCCTCCCTTACAACACCTTACCATATATTATGTGTTACATATAGATATAAAAAATCATATTACATCCAAGGCAAGGGAGAAGAAAAATGTACTCGACTCGTAAATGCGCCAAACTCATGAACAGGTTGCTTGATTGCCTTCAGCACCTGGTGAGCCGACCTTAACTGAACCGAACAGAGCCGAGCAAAGACGAAGTGAGGCAAGAGGCAAGAAGAAGGCAAGTTTTTTAGAAATATTATTAAAATTAGACGCCGTTTAATATCCAAAGTGCATGCAACGCTTGCCAAGCACGAAACGACACCGTATCGAATCGAATGAAATTCGGATCGAATCAAATCGGATCGGGTCACCTCGGATCGGATCGGTTCTGTGATCTCTGGCCCGGGCCGACTAGCCTGCATAAATAGTACATGATATGCAATTGACCATAATTGGTTAATTAACTTGCCGGTTGGCGCTCTGCGCTGACACGCAAATTGCAAGATAATTATCGGCCAAATCGAAGCCATTTCTAATGAAATAATTTATCGATATGTAATTCAGACTCCATCGACTGCAGACTCCAGTCTGCAAATTGAAATCTCGAAGTCGCTGCGATGAGAGCTTTACACAATTTGTAGAAAAAGTCTTTGCACTTGTCCTGAAAGCTTACGAGCTTACAAAATATTAAACATCCTTAAGAACGTTGTGCTTTGCTTATTAAATAATGTTTATGATATTTATGAACTGTAAACTGTCAAGCTTTCATTGTATGTTTTATAAATTTCAGATAGATAAGGTAAATAAGAAGCTTAATATAAAGTTTAGTCTCCCCACGTTGTACAGCAAAGGAAGCAAGCTAAAACTGATTCTTGAATACAAGTATATTTAATATATATTCTATATATGTTTCTCTCTGGATCATAGTATTCATTGATCTGCTCGACTGACTATCCAAATATTCCATCCTCAGCGGGTATATCAGAGTCGGCCCGATGACCTTTTCGCAAATCGAAGATAATTAATTTATGCGCACATCCAAGTGGAATGACAAAGCGAGAGACGGCAAAAAAAACGACAGGCAAGACCGCAAAGCGGAGATGAAGATGCACAAAGACGCAGACAGACACAGCCAGGCAGAGACGGTTGGGCGGACAGAGGAAAGAGAGCTAAGCAGAAAGGCAAAGAGCAACAGCAAAAAGCACGCACAACTGTCATCTGTTTGTAGGTCACAAGGTCGCATCTGCTTCTGCGTCAGCGTCTGCAACCGGAGAGGCGGAGGTCTCTGCGCAGATTCACGGCCCGCTGTTGCTGCACTGGCTGCTGTGTGTCCTATGAGATCTGCGGTCTGCGATCGGGCTTGCCTCGTCTCGCAACGCCCCGCCCGCCTCGCCTGGCCCTGCCTCGCCTCGCCTCGTGTTGACGCGGACGCCTTTTACTTTTGGCCCGCTTTGCCGGTTGGCTTAATTAACTCTGTTTTTGCCGCCTCTTTGACAGTTTTAAGGCCAACCAATAGCACGTTGGCTGGCAAGCTGCTGGGCACGAAAGGGTCGCGTGGAGGGGGTTACGTGCATGGCACCTTACAAGGGAAAGGGTATTCGAAGCATCTCGATTGTAAGCTGTGCTGAAACAGAATGTCACTTCACCAATCTCTTGCGACCAATTCCTGTAGCTGATTCAGTTGTCAGCGGCTGATACCCTGTAAAAGTTTACTGTGCTGGAGGTATACCTTGAAAACTTCCTTAACCTATCCGTTAGCGAACGTACACTCTTTTGAAGGGAACAGATTTTCTACAAAGATTCTGTTTTCTTTTAATTGAGCACTTCTCTTAGGCGGACATGCCCCTTGGGTGGTCACTCCTCTTGGATGGGCACTCTTCTTGGAAGGGCACTGTCCTTTGATGGATGTTATCCCTGGGCGGACACTCTTCTTGGACGGGCACTCTCCTTTGATGGACGTTATCCTTGGGCGGACCCTCTTCTTGGGCGGACATTCCCTTTGGATGCAAAACTCCTCTTGGGCGGGCACTCTTCTTGAGCAAACACTTTCATTGGATGGACACTCTTCTTGGACGGGCACTCTTCTTGGACGGGCACGCTTTTTTGGGCTGAGACTCCTTTTACCCGGACAAAAGGTTGCCGAAGCATTGTGTCCGAATGTCCGGCCAAGAGAGTTTTGTGCATATTCAATATATGAAAGTCTGTATAGGACTTATAGCGAAAGTATAGTGATAAATATTCAGGGTATTATGGACCTAGATACCTAGAAAACTGATCAAAGCACTTAATGCTTAAATATCTTAAGTTTGTCAGCTAATCTGACTACAGGATATCTTATAGTCGGTGCTTAGAATACATAGTAGGTGCGCAGAGATTCGACATTTATACTCCGTGTCTCTACCCTTCGCTTTACTCTTCACTGGGAAAGGGCTCAGCCTGCGGTTGCCTTGATCAATGTCTTGCACGGCACTCTCAAGGTGTGTATGTGCGCCAATTGCCCAAGAATGTGCTTGCCGCACACACACACGCACACTCACACACACCTAGTTGTGTGTGTATGAGTATTTGCGAGTTTACGAACGCGTTGCCAAAAGGCTGTTAATGCGTCTTGCTTGCCTCTTGCTTCTTGCGGCCACCGCACTGCAAATTGGCTATGAAAATTCAATTGCTGTCACTCAGGTGCCTCAATTATGTGTGGAGCCCATAACAACTTGCAACGCCAGTTAAGAGCTTGGCGCATTGGCCAATCTACCGTGTGTCTCTGGTTGCTTCTACTCCTCTCCTTACCCCACCTTTCGTCTGCTGCTCCGGGTCTGACCACCCCGAGTGGCTCGTAAACTTGACGAGTGACGACTGCGATTGAGGCTGACATGCAAATGGGCCCTGCCATGGGACGAGGCGAGACAAGGCGAGTCGAGACGAGACGAGACGAAGCACCTCCACGCACCGCATACCCCGAGACACTTGCAATGTACTCGAATTGTGTTTTTTTATGTTGCCATTTCGACTAATCCGCCGCCATAGCCGGCTCCAGTCGCGTTTTGACATGGCCAAGACCCCGACGCCGTTCAACAATTTAACATAACGTTTAAACTGCTCCAACGGCGCGTCGTCGTTTTCACGCTTCCCTTCACGCTGCCCCATCCCCCACCTTCCCCTGCCCGCCCCACTCGGCACCACGCCTCACCAACTTCCTGGGTGACCTTGGCATTTGGCTAAGCTCATAAAGCATGATTGCAATACAACTGACAATTGATAAGCCGACAGCGACGCGAGTCGGGACTGTGCAGCGCGTCCTTGCGGCCAAAGGTAAGCAGCTGCTGAGCAGCTGTGTGTGTCTGTGTGTAGTGTGTGAGTGTGCCACAGCAGATCGTTATGCGTGCGGCAAAAGTTCATTGCGCAAATGTCAATTAACTGCTAAGTCACTTGCATCGCACGCAAGTTTGTCTTGCTGAGATGGTATTGGACGGCATGTCACATATGTACATAGGCAAAGGGAGACCGATGGACTGACAAAGACTTATGTCACATACAGCAAAGCAAAGTCACAACATAAGGATAAACGGCCACAACCCGCCAAGTTGGCCCAAGAAAAAGGACAGCGAGAAAGTGAAAGAAAAGAAGTAAACTTAAAGGTTAAGAACAACTTAAGAAAGAAAGACAGAATGAGCAGCCATTTAAGAGTTAGAAACAGTGAGAGACGAGAGAGAGCGAAAGAGAAAGGTAAGGAGAGGAGATAAGGGAGAGAAATTTAAAGATAAGAAGGAGGAAAGTATACAAAGGGATGTTAAAATAATGAATACTTTAATAATAAAAGGAGAGTTATAAAAAGAGAGAGAGGAATCAAAAAACGGCAAACGAAAGGTAGAAAACCTGAGAATGAAAAGAAGGAATAAAGCTGATAAGGACCTAGGAGACATGGAGCTGATCTAAGAGTGAGATCAAGATAAAGAACGATTCACAAAAGTCTTTTCTTTGCAATATAAAATATACTACAATACATAAAATAAATGTAATTTAGGTGCCCTTCTATTGCAACTTACAATGCTCATCTCAGTATTTACTCGTATGCAAAACTTATATTTGGCATATTCGTTAATGCGATGCAACAACAACAACATCTGCGCCAGTTGCCAGTCTAGCAGACTATTTGTTGTACGGATTTTGAGAGGCTCACTAATAGCGCACATTAAATGTGAACTAGCTGCAACTTGTTCTGCCATCCGTACGACCGGGCCTGACTGTCTGCCTGTCTGTCCGTCTGCCTGTCTGCCTGTCTGTCCTGTCTGTCTGTCTGTTACAACTTAGTGTAATTTAGCATTGCTTAATCTCCACTTGTTGCTACTGTTGTTGCTGCTGGTTGCTGTCTGCAAAATGATTGTCATTATGCACATTCGGCGGCAGTTCTGCGTATTTTTTTCTACAAGGCGGCATTAATGTCATATGCTCTCAAGTTCTTTAATGCATTGCAGCACCCGTGTACACATGCATAAGCATGTATGTATTTGGTTCGACTAGGGCGCCCTGTGCACACAGTGTGCACACACTGCGAGTGATGACTGTCGAAAAACAGGTTCATTAACTAACGAACTAGCGAACCAACGAGCACAGCCCATGGCAACCGCTAGATACATTTATCAGCATGACCGACCAAGACCTGCACCACGCACAATGCCGACATTTGCAAAGACTGCGGCAACTGCGGCAACTGGCGACGCGTCGAGAAGCTCAGCCCCAATCTTGTATGCCGACAAGGCTGGCGAACTGGAATAGGCACTTGCAAATGCCGTGAGGAAGGGAAAGGCAAGCATCGAGCACAGATCGACACAGAACACACTTGGGTTCTCGATGGGTTTGGTTGCCTGCAGCTGAAGCACTTTAAGAGCCCGCTAAACTTGTATTCTTACAAGAACATTAGTTTAATACAAGTGCAAATTATGATATATATAAACAAAATACAGAATTTGGCATATACCGAATGCTAACTGTAGACATAGCATACCCAATATGTATACCCTGTTGTGTGTCATTAAACACTCCCTAAGCCAATGCAGTTTAGGATAGATTTATTAGATGGGGCGACTTGTCAAATATTAACTAAAATGGAAAGCCATTAAAAACTAGTTATTTTATATAATATTAAATAAATAAGTTGTCCTTCAATTTTCAGCTTAATATTGTTTTTCTTTTTTTTTTTTCGGTCTTGCTTAGAAGTAATTTCAGTTTGTTCTTAGACCTCGACTAAGTATTTGCTATATTCGCATGTGTTTTATTAGTGTGCATATGATTGCTCCCAATCGCCAAGTCGAATTAAATTAAAATAGGCGTTGCCAGTTGATGGACATTACATTGGATATAGCATTGCATTGTAATACTCTGTATGGACGTAGAAACACCCAAATTGATAGTCAACTTATATTAAATATAAACTTTTAGGTATCAACGTTTGATGAACTCAAATTGAATCGTTAAAGTCTTAACTCAAATTAAATCAATCAGAAAAAAGCTAATACATTATCTCGTTGCTAACTCTATTCTTTGAAGAGTATTTACTAGTCGAAAATTCGATCGTCTCATGTTCAATGCAAAGGTTAATAATACTAGCTCGTTTGGTGTGGTTAGTGCAGAATTCGCGATGCCGATTAGCCCCGGCCTGGTCTGATCTGGTCTTGCCTGGCCTGGCCTGACGCCAGTCTTGAGGCTTAACTATCCGATAGTTAATATTGTTTAGATTTACATTTGTATGTATGCACATAATATAATCACTGCGGGGCATAAGTCGCCGCATAGCGACGTCAACGGCGACGGGGCGTTCTGGCCATGTTCGGATAGTTTAGTATAAAGCGATAACTGCTTGAAGGTTGACCAGAGAGACAGCATACTTAGTTAAATGTTACAAGAAGTCTTAATAGTTTTCATACTTCGAAATAGGCATTTATATTCATGAACATAAATTTAACGAAAAGATCACGCACAAATGCGGCCTAATCGACTAGCCAGATACCCTATGATAATGCCTACAATATAAGAAAAGTCATTATCAATCATAACCAATTATAAGTCAAGCGACTCGTCATGCTACTATTTATATTTTATATGTCAATATTATCCACTGCTAAAAGACTTTAAGTCTGTCGATAGTCCTTCAATATTATCACGATATTGCAATAATAATCGTAACTGTCTATACAAGGTAAACAAATTTAAAAATTAAGTTATAGTTGATTAAGTCAGTTTCAGTCCATAAACTCAGTTTAACAATGACTATGGAGTGAGCACATTCTCATACAATGTACAATCCCATATTGATATGTTGCACTATCGTTTGTGGACCTTTTGGCTAAGCTGATGGGCATCTGCAGGTCGTGCACTGCCGACTAAAGCACGCTAAGCACAGAAACTTGTTATAGGCAACAACTTGTTGATTGTCGAGGACAGAATTAAATACAGCAGCATTTCGATTGCAGTGTAAACTGACTCCGATTAACTTTTTCGTAGATCCAAGTTCGATTCGATGATATAAATTGTCTTTTCTATAAAACATCGTTTATAGTTGAAAATGCTTTATTGATTCTGCAAGTATCAGGCTGTAATATAGTTCGTTATAGTCAAAACTAATTGCAGAATTCGCAATGCAGTATCGACTTTAGTGGAAGAGTCAAAGCTTCATAGGATCCTTAACATCTACATTACTTTTGTATCTGTCTATTCACATATTTGGATTGAAGTTAAGATCCCTTCATTCCGCATCAGAAAACGGACTCTTTAAGCCGTTTAATTTCACGAAACTATAAAAAACGTTGTAATACCAAAAACATAACGCAAAGTATTAAAATAATAATAAAAGTCCACCTTAATTTTTGAATTTACATAATGCGAATGCGAATGCAGAAGCAATGGCAAAGGAAACGAATACGAATGCGAATACGAATGCGAATGGAATGCGTATGGGCAACAACAAAAGCGAAAACGAAGGGAGGCGGGCGGCGGGGGGGCCCCCCGCGGCGGCGGGCCGCCCCGCCCCCCCCCGTGCCCCTTCTTTTCCTTCCTTCTTCCCCCCCTGCGCTGGCCCGTCCCCTGGGGGTCGCGCCGGCCGGGGGGGCCGCCCCGCCCCCCCGGCCCCCCCCCCCCCCGCCCCCCTGGCCCCCCCCTTCTTCTCCTTCCTTTCCTTCCTTTTTGTGCCTTTGGCCTGGGCTGCCCGCGGGGGCGGCCTTCCGGGGCTCGGTGGGTTTTTTTTTTGTTTTGTTTTTCTTCTGTTTGTACCGCCTCCCCCTTCCCCCCGGCATTCAAATTTTTCATTTTTTGTTTTTGGGGGGGGGGGGGGGGGGGGGCGCCGGTTGGAGATCCGCCTGCCCCCCGGGGCCCCCCCGGGGCCCCCCCCGCCCCCTTGGGTCCCCCCCCCCTTTTTGGTGGCTGGGGCCTGTGGGCTCCGCGGGGGGGGCGGGGGGGGGGGGGGGGGGGGGGGGGGGGGGGGGGGGGGGGGGGCCGGGCCGCCCCGGCCCCCCGGGGGGGGCCGGGGGGGGGTATATATACTTTTTGGGGTGGGCGGGGCCCCCCCCCCCCCCCCCCCCCCCCCCTTTCCCTTTGCCCCGGGTGGGTGTCCCCCCTTTGGCCCTTTCCCAGGGGCGGGGGGGTTAAAAACAGAAAAGGCATTGTTTTATTGCCAATTTGATAAGTTTGCAGTTACCCAAACTTCGATTTGCATAATCAATTTTTGGGGCAGCGCTGTGAGTTGTGAGAGAGACGCGAAAGCGGGCTGAGAGTGTTCATTACGAAAATGAAGGCATCAAATGTGTTAAAAACGGTCAATAAACTTATTGACCGACTTATGCAGATGCACACACACACACACTCACACTCATACATACACATGTATATGGACGTAAAGTCGATATACCAGTATAGAAACGCCCCCTCGCTGGTTCGCCTTCAACGCGGGCAGCTTGTGCTCCACTTTCTGGTGGCATTTACTTTCGCTTTTTATACGCCTGTCCGTCTCAGTGTGTACGGCTGTGTGTGTGTGTGTGTGTGCACTCATCGCCATCAACATGAGGCTTTGTTATTGTTCAAATTGTGTCGACGGCTTCTGCTGCCGCCGCGGCTTATCTTGATTAAAGCCATCGCAATCGAGTCAAGTCGCGAGTCGCATCGACTCGACAAGCGAGCCAAACATACAGACACACACGCACACATACCCACAGTTTCTCAATGACCTTGAGACCGTTACTGGTTTCTTTAGGCCAACCTCAACCTATGTAAGTCTGTGTGTGTGTGTGTGTGTGCATACGCACAGACTGTGACTATCTTAGGCCACTTTGACTTTCGTTCGTGTTCATCTTCATCTTCGTTTCGAAGAGAGCTCTCGCATGGCTTAATTACAGTTTGATCACGACATACGTGAACGTATGTATATGTATGTGATCGAGAGATCACCGAACTACTTGCATAGCTATTTGATTCAATTTCAGTGTCTCGGCAAAATTTTCGAAACTCAATCGATATTGGCCAATCGCTGCTGGCCAAATAGAAACCTCTTTTTAAGTTTATCTGGTTCGACTGTTTTACCGTTCGGCAAAGGGCGTACCTAAGTTTTAGGCAACAAACTGATAAATGTTATTAATTAAGTTCATCGAGGAAAAAGAAAATGTGTTAATTTCGCTTTGGGACGCATTACCCGGAACCAGCTTAAAGTGTATCGTTTTCTATCGCCTGAAAACTTATCGAATTTAAAACAAATATTTATAATTGTTGGTTGAACGTTTAAGAACTTCTCCTTATAAGATTTACATATAGATATTGCAACCAAAATTACTACATTGGACATTTTCTATAACATATATGCAATATGCACTATAACATATATGTAGCTGCCATAGAAACAATCGGCCGAAATGGAGGTTTTTCAATGTAGACCAGTTTTGATTTAAACTAAAGATAACTCAACTTCTCAGTGCCAATCAAAGTTAGACATAATATTCTGCACCATTATATATATCTAGTATATGAACGATCGGAGTGTATAAGAACCTGCAAGGGTAAAGAACATTCGGTATGCCGAAGGTAAACCTTCTTTCGCGGTTTTATCGGCTCACAAAATGAATTCAAAACTATTGCAAACTGTATTCAAGAATTTTAAGCTAATTTTTTTAAAAATGTAAGATGATTTTCTTTTTAAAATCTTATTATTTTATTTATTCATTTCTATATAGAATATTTAATACCATTATGCATTTGCCTTAATGTTCTCAAAAACTTAAAAGTTGTTATATTTTGATATTATTTAAATGTATATCAACTTGTTTTCATTGCAAGCACTAAACTGATTCAGTTGAAAACTATCGAATGTTCCAGAAGCAAATGGCTACCGCACTGCAGCGTTGTCAATATATATCGATAGGCGGATCTTTGGGGAATCAAACATGAGTTTACTCCAAATCTGTCGATCAATCAAAAATTGTTGTTACGCCAAGGAAAGTCTTGGCTTCCGTTTGTTTGCTTACGCTGTTTACCATACAACCCACTACCCCTTACCACCCCCCCCTCGTTGCCCGGCTTCGAATTCGGTTTCGATTTCGGCCTTTGGACGTATCGCTGTTTCAACAGTTATTAATAAAAGTATGATAATCAAAGCCATCAGCCACAAGCAGCGCGCACACAATGCCGGCGTCTATTACAATTTGTTTAATTAAACTCACAAACACATACATGTGTGTGTGTGTGTGTGTGCTGAGTGATGCAATGCAATGAAAGCGCCATTTGTTGTCTTAGGGGTGTTTGGGGTGTTGCTGCTGCTGCTTGCTGCGATTTGAGTTGCCTGCCTGCAAACAAGTTCGTTGTCTAAGTCTTTTGTTTCTGGCTTAGCTTTATTGGGGGATTTTACGCTCTGCAGCTTAACTTTTGTCAATTAATTAGGTTAATATGCTCGAGTTTGTATACCCGGTGTGCTGGGGTTGCTTCGGGGTGCTTTTGCTGCGGCCTAAGCTGCACCTGCCAGCAAGTTCGTTGCCTAAGTCTTTCGTTTCTTTTACTCATTAATTTAGTTTGTATGCAGGTGGATGACTCACCGTAGTTATATGTGAACCGTTTGCACTATTAAATTCCACTGCTATACGACCGTTTTACCGTTAACGCACCCACAATAAAAAAACACAACAAAACATAAAAAAACACCTCAAAAAAATGTTGAAAACCAAATCAAACCGAAAGAGCGCTTATGATTTTGCACTTATACATTGCTTTTACACGCGTATTAACAATTTTGGAGAAAAAACTAAAGCAGAAGAGGAAGACAGCACACTCGAAAATGCAAATAGACAACCCGCTGTGGTGCCACGCTGTACCGGAATGTCACTTGGGCTTGTGAAAGACTCACGCATTACTGAAACTGCTGCGGACGCAACTCACTGAACGCCCAAAGAGAAACATGTGTGTGCATGGCAAAAGCACAAGCTCAAAAGTAAGAAGTAAAAAGTGGCATGGAAAAAGTAAAAAGTAAAAAGCATTTCTTTTCAATTTCACCCCCCTCTCACCTCGCCACACTCCGCACTGCTCTCTATGTAACTTGCAATGAGTAGAAAGTGACAAAGTATGCGCTTCGCTGGCCAACATAAGTTGGAAGTGACAACCAGTGGGGTGGGAGGTGGGTGTGTAAAGAGGAGACGAAACCGATGGGTAAAGCAACTGCGAATGCGAATGCCAATGGGAAACGAATGAGGCGAAACAGAGACACAACAAAACGTCATTGTCGTTGTCGTTGGTATCGTCAGGCATCGCCAGGTATCGGACAATCTCAGGGACTGGGCTAGGCTTGGTCTGAGTTATGACTTAACTGATGGATAATATGATGGTTCCATAAATCGCAGCCACGCCTGCACTGTCTGCAGTTCCTGAACCAGCCTGAACTTGCGAAGGTCTTCTCCACATTTATTGCTCAAGCTGTGATTGTGTAATCTCTCTAATTATTATGATATTTGCATGTATTTATAGATGTTATTGGATAGTTTAAGCTTAAGTTCTTTGCAAGTGAACTTCTGTATGAAACGATATCTTCCAAGTGAACTTTTGACTTTACTTTCTTTTTTGATGTAATTGTTTCGAGCTATACATATATCAATCTATCTTTGCAAAAGTCCACTACAAGTAAGCTGAGATCCCCATGACTTCTCACTGACCTGTCTTAACTGGCTGTGAACCCAATTAAACCTCCGTCAATGTCTCCTGAACTCTGGTATTTGCTTCCGTCTTTGTCTAGCTGAAGAAACATAACATACGCCAGTTTCAATCGGACTGTTTTTGTTTAGTTGGGCGTAACACAGTCTTTGCCAAACTTTGGACAGAATTAAGTCCTCGCAGTGCTTGCATCATGGACGAACCACTCGACTGTCCAGCAGACCAAGTTGGGCTTTTCACGGTTTACGCACAGGGCAGGCCAGTCAGTACATTACGCCATATGTTTTAGTCCGAGTTTTACGCTTTCTTAAGCGCCCAACTGAGCTCAACGGAGAGCTAGATGCATGTACTACTGGAGCTTGTGCCTCGCCCCCGCTGAAGAGATTACAATGGGCCATGTAAGTCCTACAACATTTTATTACTCTTACAAATAATTGCGAAAAAAAACAAAAAAAAAGAAGAGTGATTCATTAAGATATTCCAGGCTACAGCTGCTCCCAAGATCTAGCCGCCGCCGGCTTTACGTGGTGGCTGCTGCTGGCAAAGAGCCCAGTCGAGGCATGAGAGGCGCCATTTGCAGCGCCCAACGATGCATTCAGCAGCAGCCCCAGCGCACTGCTGACCAGATGCGATGCGATCTGCTTGACAAATCCACCCGAATCGAAACCACCGCCGCCGTGCCAGCCGCTGGCCTCCTTCTTCTTTGGCAAGTCAGCGCTGCCGTGTCGCTCCTCAGATGCTTCGGGCATACGAAATTTGGACTCGATGAAGCTGCTCAGAAAGCTCTTGGTGAAGGTCAATGGCTGCGGCGGACCCTCATCCTCGGGATCCTGCAAAGAGCGAACAGTTTGTGCGATTAGCGTGTAATGTTTGAGATAGTCCGCAACTTGAGTTAGTAGCACAGTCAGTAAAAGTAAAATGGGACAAAAGCAGAAATATCAATAGGGATAAATGGAATAAATACTGCGCTAAGTGCGGCAAAAACGGTGCCCAGAAAGTTGCCCAGAAACTGTCCGTTGTTCACCTGGAAGAAGAGAGAGAGAGAGAGAGAAGGACGACCAATGAAAGATGAATTGAAGGTAAAGGGCACCTTAGACCTACTGCTCCGCCGCCACCAGAGAGTCCATCCAAGGCGGTGCCCACGTATTGGCCCAGCACGGTTCCAAAGTTCTGATTGCCCGCCAGCAGACCAGCCAGCAGCGAGGTGGCCGTGCTGATTAGCGAATCAATGTCCAGGCCGCCGGGCTAGAAGAGCAATAGGAATTAGTACTAAACGATACGAGCAACGCGCACTGCAGAGCTTACACCAAACAGCGTCGATATGACGCCCGTCAGAGCGCCAATCAGTGCGCCCACATCGGATCCGCCTTCGCCCTGTGAACGTGGAATTGTGAATGCAATTTAAACCTGCATATTATTCAGAGTCCACTCACCCCACTCAAACTGCCGATGATGCCAACAAGACCTCCGCCACCGCCGCCAGCACCGTCGCCGGCACCGCTATCCATATCATCTCCCTCGTCCAGCTCCGAGAAGCCATCGCCATCCTCCTGCTTTGCGTGCATTTTTGTTTTCGTGCCGGGCTTAGCTGTAACATTCTGCGACTTCAAAGGCACATTAATTGAGGGAGAAATGTACACTGAATACCCGAACTTTTGAATTAACCCAGCGAGGGAACCAGCGAAGTATTTAAACAGGGAGGTCTTAGTTTCTACGCACGTGAAATGTATTCACACTTTATTCATTTATAATGAACACTGAATATGCTCAAAGTATGAGTATTTTCTTTAAACTATGGATTGGGTTTGCTGTAGGATTATGGCTTCAAGAGCCTTAAGCCAATGGACCTTCCAATTTAAATACATAGATGATTGCTAAATGTGAGTATGGGTCAGAAGTAGGAGTGGTAGTTTATTTGAATACTATGTACTCTTTAGCTTTATGAAGGTAGTAGAAAGTTGAAGTAGGACCCTGTCGATAGCATTGTGCCCCAAAGCAAGAGGACAATGCGATTACTAATGAGGTACTTTCCTATTCTGACATATTCCTTAATATATATGTTTCATTTACAATCTACAAATGGAATTGCAACTTGGCCCTTAACTCATCTTCCGGTCTTAAAAGTTAAACCAATCTCGAAAGTTTAAATTGAGTAATTTTCTGCCCTAAAGTGGGAGAGGAAGAGAGAGAGAGAGAGTAACTTCCGGTACAAGTTTTCGTACTTTCCCAAATTTGCAAAACAATTGCAAAAAACAAACTCACAGTAAATCAGGTTAGTCACAGCAACGAAACGAAAGATGTTTAGAGTCCGGAAAGGATACTCACATTGATGACATCGTCCCCTCCAAGCTCATCGATCTCGTCCTTGGGTAGCGGTTGCTTGGTGGGATTTTTGTCGCTGCGTTCGTACTGCTGCTCCAAGAGATTCTCACGGAAATCGTCCTGCACATGCAAATGTTGAAACTGAGGTCAGACAGATTGCACGATGCGTACTCACCTCGGTCAAAATGGATTTGATAACACGCATTTCAGTGGGTTCCCTAGCCCGTTCCTGCTCTTGCTCCTGCTGCTCTCGCCTCTCTGCCGTCTGCTTCTCCGCCTGCTGCTGGCCGCCGGTCTCACGCTTCTGCAACACTTTGAGACTTGCCTTGGCCAGGGGTCCATCCGCCGGCGCCTGCTTCACAATGTGCTCCAGTGCCTGATCGATTTTCGTCTCCAGGTTCTGCTTCATCTGCGGCACCTGCTGCAGAATCTGCAGACTCAACTGCCCGAGGCGCTCACCCAGCGGCATCGCCTGCTCCGTCGGTGGCGAGTGCAACTGCAGCTGCAACTCGTAGCGCTGCTGCTGCTGATGATGCAAGAGTTCCCGCAGCTCGTGCCGGAACTGCTTCTCGTTCTTGGCACTGCTAAGCACATCCATCGCGCTGCTAAGTATGTTGAGAGCGCGTTTATCGCGCGCCAATTGCTGCTCAATCTGGTCGATCTTGGGCAGCACCTTAGCTGCCTGCTGCAGATCGGTCTGCAGTAGTAGCTCCTTAATCGATTGCACCAGTTGCTGCTCCATCTGCTGTTCTGCCTGCCGAGCACCATTCAGCAGTCCCAGGCCCGTCAGAGCGCGCAGCTCCTGCGGCGGCAGACTGCGCTCCAGACGGCGATAGGCGCCCATCGCCCTCAGGTACTGACTCTGCAGGTTGATGCCCGTCGTGCGTGCGCTAACACGGAAGACCACAAGTTGCAGCAGCAGCAGCAGCAGGAGCAACTGCAGCAGCGACAGCGCGAGAGGCCCCTTTGAATGCTTCATGTCTCGATTGACGCACTGAAACTGCGCCCAGGAACACAGCGTACTTTATATACCGATCGATCGAACTATCGATCCAGCAAAGCAATTATATTTCTGTGCTGCGATTGTTTTCCGCTTAGTCGCGTGTGGGCGTCACATAGACCGCCCTCCTACCCCGCCCCCCGTTCGCTTCAGTGCACCCTGCGATTCACATTGGGCAACCGATCGCAACTGACAGGTGGACATTATGGCCGTACGACATTATAGACAACGTTATATCAACTGCAGACCAGCAGTCCATGTCTCTGTCTGTCCCACCATATGCTAATTTCCTCGATCACATAACCCTAAGCAGATCCAGCCGAACCCAACGATTTGTGCCATGTGGCAACGCCAAACGGTAACAATGTCATTAGGCTGATGAATTGGCAAATCGGTTACTAAACACTTAGTTTAGTTCTCATTCAATGAAGATGAATTACTTATAACTAAATTACAGTTAAAAGACTTTATCTTTGAGATCTGGGGTTTATCATAAAGTAGGCCAAAGATTGTCCATAAAGTCGAAGTATACCTGCCTCGGTATTTTTTTTTTTTTTTTTTTTATTTATTTAATGTCGACTAAAAGTTACAATAAAAATTAAGAATAAAAATTGATTACATTAATAATAATTTTTTTAAAACGATAAATGTAAATGAATTAAAAAATTATTATATTTTTTATTTATTATTCCGCTTTTAAAAAGTCTCTCTCATTATTTCAGGCATTTTACTATTCTAAATAAACTTAAATGTTAGGTTAGAAATTTGCTAAAATTCTACATACTATGAAGAGCATCTTTGCCACCTTGAAAGGGGTTCCCCATCACATTATTTCCACTCCATTTGCACCAGACAATCCCAATAGAACCCGCTCCATTTAATCGCACACAAATTGTACATTAGCCTAACGCAACCCGAGTATGATCAAAGTGCGTTCAAGAGGCACAAGGGACGTTCGTTGTACCGACATTATAATTAAATGGCCTCTCATTAAGCCAATGTGGTACACGACATTAGGCTTTTTAACGAAATAAGCCGAAGCCACAAGATATAGTATGTAATCGCCCTCAGACAAAAAGCCACAGTGAGTATTATTGTGGTTTCGGCCAAGGTCAATTCCCGAGATAAGAGAACTTGGCAAAGTTCACAGATAAACTTGGGAAAGAACTCTAAATGGAAAGAATAACAAATATAGTTCCTGTTTAAGTCGTAAATTACCCAATAAAATTAGGCTAATCGGCAGACATTATAAGGATCGCATTCAAAGTCAAGGTTAACCATAATGCTGGGCCATAATAACCATTGGTTGTTCTTACAGCTATTTTCTGCTAAGTATTTTTGCCAAATTTGGCTTTATTTCAACCTGTAAGTAGACATTACACCGGCGGCTTACATAAAAGCCAAGTAAAACTGAAGGAGAGGGGTCTCAAGTGCGCTGTCTACCTAATTACCATTGTCCATTAGATGAGGTTATCGGAGCTCATTATGATCAGGCCGGGCAATTACATGCTGCCCATCGACGATGGGGGGCGAGCGATGCTATAGGGCAAGGGGGCAAGAAGGAAAGCCGATAGGAAAGAGGGGGGCATTTGTTACGCTCGTTTAAGCTCTCAAGTGCGAAGCGATCGCAAGAGCAGGCAAAGATCTCGGCCCAGCCAAGCCAACGGTCTTGGCGGGGCATGACATGAAAGCCGACGCATTGTTTGTTTACACATGCAACGAATGAGGACACCCAACTGCAGAATACCCTATCTGAAATACGGCAAGAGATTGCTGATTGAACTTCCACTAACATTCTATGGAGACTTTTAGACTTAACAAATATTGAAAGTGTAGCTTAGAGCACTAAAGTAAAATCAGTTATACTATCGACGTCACCTTACCCAGTAACATTTATCGATAGTTGTTATGTTATCTGATGATAATATAGAAGACACAAGCTACAAATGAGCAACTCCCATCAATAGTTATACCATGTTTAAACTTAAGACTGTGGCGTATCAAGTGAGCAAGTCAAATACAGACATGGGTCTAATTTAGGAAGGGTATTCAATTCACAGACTTATGTGTCACTCGGGGTTAAGCCCAGCTAAGCCCGTGTTTAGCTTAGTTAGCAACTTAAGCGATCTGTGTGGACGGCGACGGCAAGATGAACAATTAAGAGCTTGTCATCTGAACTTCCCTAAATGCCTCGGGCAGTGCGCACAATTATTATGGTTATTATTATTAAATTATATAAGTATTATACTTAGTATACGCCGCACTCATCATTTACAGATATGATAGTAATGTAACAATTATATAATTAGTAAACAAAGGCATCAGCAACAAAAGCAACCAAATCTGTTACTGGATTAAACCACAACAATCGGGTACCACAAAAATTAACAAATAAAAGGGGGTGCAGGGTCATTGTATTGTATTGTTGTATATTGTATATAAGGCTGATCTACGTGATTAACTAAAACGGTTCAGCTAAATCTGCCTGTCATTACAGAAAGGAATCTTCTATGAAAGTTTCTCTTCTCCTATTGAAAGGTTGGCAAGTAATCACAGCTTTAAGTTCTTTCTATTCTTAACTTATCTTATTTATTTCTCCCCTTCCTTTTCGCTCTTTCTCCCCTTCTTCCCATTCTCGTAACTTCAATAGCGACCTTTCATGCATGGCATTTACTTAGCCAGTCAGCGCAAAGGCGAAAGCGGAAATCGCTTCCACTTCTTCCAGCTGTCATTGCCGAGATGAACAGACTGGCGGGCAGAGCAGGTAAGTACAGGTAATTCGGTTAACAATCGGTGCCGGCAATTAGGGTCTGTTTACGAGCAAACAAGCGACAATCGAATATCGAAACTCGAAACTCCAATTCGTAAATCAAAAATAAAATCGAGAGTTGTCGAACGGGGAGGGAAAAATCAGTTCATCAAAATCAATTTACGAGCAGGCAAAAGCCACATCAAAGGCCACTTCTGGCTTGAGTTGTCTTCGAATATATACAGACATATGTATATGTATCATAGATACGCACACATATACGCACACTCACATAGGTATTTGTTATTAACACATATCTTTGTGCAAGAAATAATAACCTTGCCAAATCGTTTGACTTCGTTTTTCGTTGTTCGCATCGCAACGCTGCACTTTGCTTGAAATACAAACAACAACAACAACAACAAAGAGGAGGAAGCAACAACAAAGACTCAGTCAATATGCAGAGAAATAAAAAAAATTCGCTTGATTTGATTGGTAAAATAGTTATAAACTTTGCACTCCCATTAGCAATTTATGATTGCATTTAAAGTCGGATTGATAACCGCAATTTGCATTGTGGCCGGAATTGGAGCATGGCTACTCACACATACACACACATACACACACACATATGGCTAATGCCATCGATTGTGGCACAACTATAAAAATCTGCGGATCGTTTTTACATATTGCAGATCGCGCATGAGAAATCGCATGTGCCGCAAAATTAACATAATAAATAGCCCCATAAATAACAAAGCCAAACTAGTTGTTGCAATTTTTTTGCTGTATCTTTTTTTTTTTTTTTCTTTTTTGGGAGTTTGCAGCCGCCTTTTGTCGTCGCTTTTTCTATTTTTTCTGGACTTTTTTTTTGGGGCTTTTTAGCGCATGTTATACAATTACTTTGGCCCCCGATAGCTGGCCGAGATTTTTGGCCCTCATGCATTCATCCTTCGCTTGGAGATTGCTCGCCGTGGCTGCTGCTGTACGTGCAGGTGTGAGCAGAGGTACTGATCGGCTGGCTGATACCCTGTACTTTGCATTTTCTTTAAAAATGTAGGAGCACTACACGACGAATACTGCTGGGTATCAATGTTAAATCAACTGATTGGGCTTGCAAATGTCCTGCTATGGATATGCTTATGCCACTATAAGTGGTTAGTAGGGCAGAAAATGTATATGGTATATTATACCCTATACAACATATTTCAGAACAATTCATTAAGTCTAATATCCACAGACAGGTACAAATAGTTACAAACTGGAGACAAATTATGTGAAGTAACAGCGTACATCAATATTGAATACACTGCTTGACTAACAGATACCCTGTTTATGAGCATAACGTGCTAGGATGTATACATAACTATACGAAAGGAATACTGAAGCTGAGAAGTAAAACTGATCGACAAACAGATTCGTTGTATCATCACAAGTTTCATATTCTATGTGCTTTGGTTAATTCGAATTGACCCTTTCATTCGTTCTACCCATTTGACATGGATACAGGATAGAAGGCGTTAAACCATTTAGCTAAACCATTTGAGTGATCACTCATCTTTTGTCTCTCTCTCTCTCTCTCTCTCTGTGCCATAGAGACACTGAGAACAAAAGACAGCTGCATGATTTACGACTTGTGCAAACTTGATCTGAGACTTTGTGTTTAACCAGCATTTGACAGTTTTGATTGTTTATTCCGCACCATCGATAATATCGCAAGTTGCCATTGTGACTAAACTGCGCGAAACTTGGCTCGACTGGCCTCGACTTAAGTAGTTGCAATCTGTTTAAATCCTGCCTCAAATAATAGCTATAAACTCTAAAAAGTTTGTATTTGAGAAGAATGGTTTTTTCTATTTATTCAAACGACTTTGAAATCATTAACAAAATAGGATTATTTGACACTCCAAAATGGGAGCAACATTGAGACAGAGAGGACGCTCTAGATCAGCTCTATTAAATATATATAGTGTAGCCTATATATTTGAATATGCCTTCAATCTATGCCAATCTATCACCATCGAGTTCCCTTTCAATCGACCCACATCTTTGCATGCCTCTGTGTTGTAACGAGACACACCGAAGTCCACTTAGAATCGCCGCTCATCGACAATCATTGACTGCCTTTATGCAACATACATGAACACAGCCAGACCCACCCGCTCAACCCCACTGCACCCCACCTCGATCCCCTTGTTAGCTGGCGCCCTTGTTTCTCACTTAGCCCAAATATTCGACAACAATTTGCGCCGACTCATTTGAGTATTCATTTGCAGCTTTTGAATTTGGTTTCTTTCGTGGCAAATTATTTCAAATCAATGTTGGGCAGTCGAAAACCAGTCAATTTGTGCAAGTCATTCGGCTATTCTGGGGCTGTCCAATTAGTGGCAACCCAACCCCAAACCCGAATCCACAAACCGAAGCTGATCCCAAACAACGCATTGAAGAAACCCCGAACATGTTAACGAAGCGCAGACACAAAAATAATTTGCATGTCTTTTGGGGTCGTGATATCAAAGCGCTAATAAAGTTATTCAAATAAATATTTTGCACTTGCTGACATGGGTGGGAACTGAGCTCAAGAGGGCTTTGATAATACACTGTAATCATAAATCATATCTATATATATCATAATCATTTGTAATAATATTGGGATAACTTTTAAAAAGAGTTCAAGATTCTTAGTAAAACGATATGTTGTTAAAGAAGTAGGCATAGCTGGAAACTAAACTGTTCCGATCTGTAAAGTACCTTGTAATTGACATTATTTGGGTTTATTTAAGGAATAACCTTACAAGTGCAGACTAAGTCTATCATTTGCATAAGCTAGAGCTTCATACACTATACTATTAGTAGTTGTAATAGTTGAAGAGATTGAAGCCTGGCTACAAGGAATACTTAAAATATTTACAGCCTTAACATTCTACCCGTTACCAAATCCTAAAGAGATACAGGGTATATAAAGCAGCAGACATAAAGTGCCAAGCTGATCGATATCACGTAATGCACAGCGCAGACATGCTCAATCGAGCACCGAGTTGAGTTAAGACGGAGACGGAGAGGGAAAAAGACTCACACTGAGGCTGGGTCTGGGTCTTTGACTGAAACTTAAATCTAAAACACAAACTGATAAATCATCGTTTTGGCCTTTCCTTTGCAACTTTTTCACGCCGTCAGTCGACCGCGAGCTGATTTTTGAGTTGCTCACACTTTTGTTTGGACTCTTGGCCCCCGTCTGGGTCTGGCTGCTTGCTTGGTTGGCTATGAAACTGGTACGTGGTGTGTGCCAATCGGTCGAATGACAGCTCTCAGCGCCGGCCAAAGGCCAATCGCAGAGTTGCTAACATGCTGCCTTAGGCTCTTAATCCATTGTAATTTACCGATACCTCAAAACATTGTACGACATGATATTTAAAGGATTCCGTGAATAGTTTTTGAAAACAATCATACTTAAATTGTATAAAGATTCAGTTACGATTCTGATAACGCCTACAAAGACTATTTCAAGTATTTGTTCAATGAATAAAGGGTAGTACTTTATTGTTTACGTTTATTCAATGTATCGCTGTAAACAACTTTACAATGCTAAGTATCAAATACGTTACTGTAAGCCTAAGGGAATAACTATATAGTATTTGCTGATTCAGATAAGTCAATAATAACTCAATCTTTCGAATTGAATGGTTGACTAACTCATTATTGTATTAGCTGTTAAAGTGTATTATATTACATTAAATTAATTCGCGAGGAGAATATCCAAGAACTTCCAAGATATCTTTACACCTCGAGCTAAATGATTTGCATCAATCTATCTATTGATGCGATCTATAACCAATATACCTGATCTCTTCGCACTTGTCACCCGATTACGTTAATCGAGAATTTGTTTGCAATTAGTCATCAGCCTGAAAACTGACACGACATACGTTGTTTGCACACACCAAGTGGACACACGCAGATACTACAGTCGTGCAGGGCACACGGCTAAATGCAAATCAATGAACGTGTGCGGCTGTTGCAAAATACTACAATTAAAATAAAACTGTTGACCAAAGTTGTTAATGAATAAGTCCAAGTGGAAGGTCTAACTTAGCGGCCAGTTTATCTCTTCTTAATACTTAATACCATAAGCAGGCAGATGCAGCATCCAAAACTGTCACAACAGCACCATTAAAGCATAAGTAATAAAAACTCTTAATACTAGTTCCACAAAACAATAAACCCAAATGCAGTTAGCAATAATAAGTTATGAGCAGAGATCAGCAATCAACCTATACCTAAAATTAAGACTACAAATTTTTACTTAGATAGAAAATAATAATAATGAATATATGTATATAAATTCTAAATATTTTGTGTATATATATTATTAATGCCAAAGGTTGCACGCAAATTTCCTACAGAGCGCACAAAGAGTAATGTCGGCACATTCAGGATATAGAAAATTAGTGAAAATTATAAAATTATAATCACATAACAATCAAATAAAAAAACAAGTTGCATTCCATTGTGTGAAACAGAGAGAAGAAGTCACTTCAGAATGTTTTATTGCAGTATAAATAACTATGTTAGGGTATCTTTAATATGAGTATATTGTGTTGCGAGTCGAATGTGCTTATAAATAAGGGGCTAACTAGACATAAATAGTATACCACATTTATCAGTTATCTATCTACATTTTCTTATATCGGAAAACATCCTAAAACCGTAATTGGAAAACATTGGAAACTAATATATATTTAATGTATTGGTATATAGTATAATAAATTACATATATAGGAATATGTATCCGATCTGCCAGGGCATCCAAGCGTTGAGTTTCAGTTACGAAATTGTACAGCGATTAGGTTAAACAAAACGAAGTTAACTAATGTAATTGTTAAAGCGAAGGCAATTTAAGAATTAAATAATTTCAAAGATAATACTCGTCGTAAGAACGCGAACAGAGACAAAGTCGAGCAGGCAGCTATACCAGAACAGAGACGAGTTAGCTGAAGATGCTGCAATGCGACAACTGCTAGTCGAGTTCGGCCTTGTTTGCGTGCATGTTCCGCCATTAAGCTCGAACAACGAACAAAGGCAACGACAGAAGACATCATCATCATCATCATCATCATCATCATCGTGAACATTGACAAAGTCGGCATCGTCTGCACATTTAATTGCAGCATCGAACTCGACAACTGAACTATCGGGCAATTTGAAGCGTTGTAAACTTGAGAGATACGATCTCGGCATTAGCCGATGTTTTGTCGCATTGCCAGACTATGCAGCTGTGATACAATGCACACGAGCGTGCATGCATACATATGTATGTATGTAAGTTATGTGGGTCTATATAGTGACTAGTATGGTACATGTCAAGTCGGAGGACACATGATAAGCATCGGACATGACATTGAGCATGGCAAATCGTTTATGTAGACGCCATCAAACGCGTTCAAAAATTAGTCTCGAGCCTTGTCGAACAGTCGGGGAGACACTTGGAACAACGCGAGTATTGCCAACACATGGGATAAGCTTGTGCAATAGATATGCATTAGGAAACATCGAGAGTTCTAGAGAAATATCTATGAGATGGCGGATTACTGGGCGTTAATTGAATTTCCTGAAGTCAAGAGGTTTAGGAGTACTATACCATAATACAATATATGTATATTATGTATGTCAGAATTACTTTCTAAATGATGAAAGATAGAGAAACTATTTCAAACTCAACTCAAACTCAAGCGGAATCGATTTTCAAAGCTTATTTCAAAATGTACTTAAGGTTATGTGGCAGTTTTAGCGTAGTCGATGTTCTTAGGCTAATTGCATGACATAAGTCTAGACATGATGTTAAGGCTGGTTTCGAAAATAGTACCCAGCTAGTCCGGAAATTGAAACCTAAGCTAATTGAACTTGACAATTGGGTTTGAATTAGAGACACTTTGAATTCAAATTTCCGCAATACGTGTACGTCCCGAGACCTTGTAAGGTCGCTTTAGTTAGTATCGCTAAATAGATCATAAGTAGAATAAAGTTTGTAGATCTTTTTGCAAAGCTAGCATACAAATTCTTTATCTGATAAATTAATTTATAAGACTTTTGATCCTTTTTGTCAATTCTAGACTCTCTTCTCATTCTTTAACTTAGTCTAGAGTCTACAAAACAAAGAAGAGATCAACAAACTGTTTAATTAAGATTTAGACTAGACTTTCAACGAGCTGTTTGACTCGTCATGTTCCTCATCCCTACCCCGTCCCTCTCTCCACCCGACTTTAACTTGTAAAGATGCTCTCAAGAATTTAATAACCTTGAGAGTTGAGATCACACGTTGAGTGTCAGAGATCACACGTTGAACAGATGACAACTGATGAGCCGTAGATGATAACAACCCAAGTCGAGCTGTAGTCGAACAAAGTCCGAGTTGGCTACAACTGCAATGGATCGCTCGATCGATAATGCTCTCGTCTAGCCTCAAGTTTGACCTTGTTTTGTTGAATGACATTTTTAAATGTTTGTGTGTGTTTTTATTTCGATGGGTTTGTTAAGGTCTTCAAAGGTCTGTTTCCTTCCGCAGTCAACAATCGAAGTCTTTCTTGACCAATCGACTGGCTGAGTGACAAATGCAGAGCAGCAAAGCCACAAGATAGACATACATACAAGTTCGAAAGGCTGCGACAGTGCGGAAGTTGCCGAAATGTCGAATAAATTAAGCCGAAATTCAACGAGATCGATTATTGGTTGAGTTTGTTCAGCGACTCTATTTGATTGGCCGCAGAGATCGCAATGCGAGAGCTCTTTACCTTCGGCAACTGGTTGCCTGTGTGTGTATCTCTCTGTGTCTGTGTGTGTGTGTTTGTGTGTGTGAGTACCAGCTGAAGGATAACCAGTTGGAGAGCGAGTGGCGTGGCTGCAGTCGATGAATTCGCTCAAGTCGCTGACTTGGGTTAACGACACAGAACAGCGGCAGCAACTTTTTTTTTTGCTCTCGCCAAGACATGCATGGAAAACTACAAATTACGCATACGCAGCGTGGTGCGGCAACAGCAACACAACAAGAGCTCAGAGATAAAGTATCTGACGGCTCGCGATTACAAAACAAGCGCAGGCGAGCAAGACAAGTCAAGCCGACTCGAAGTCGATTCACAAATGTTGCATGCGTTCGAAATCAGTTTAAGGTGAATTAGATTTTTATACACTCGCACACACACACACACCATGCTTTGCATATACGCAAAATTATGAAATTAGTTTCAGTTTCTCGTTCGTTTTATAAACCTGCCAAATTGAAAATGACATCGAAATTGGCTTTAATGGCGGCATGTTTTCTTCTTCTTCTACTCCGTTTGGCCAACACATTAATAGTCTTGCTGTCCGTCCGTCTATCTATGCCACGCCCCTGCCCACAAAACGGTACAGCCTTCAACCCCTTTCAGTTTGTGTTGTATTCTCCCCGTCGCCTCTTCGAAGGGTAATCGCTTTGACCTGAATCGACTGCAAGAGCTACCAGTGCTGTCAGGGGAAGTCTCCCCCTTCCTTTGTTGCCAATCCAATTTGTTGTCCAAATCAGGCTTCGTTAGATGCCTGTCAAACATTCGAGTGTTGCGCACACCACGAGTTCAGAAATCCACATGACCTATGCGCCTTTTATGGCTTGCATCCCCGTAGAGACAGTTGCAGTGAAGCACAAATACTTATAATGATGTCCCTTTCTAGCTATCCAAACTTCAAAGTGCATTTGAATGACAGCAATGAAGATACCCTTTAGTATTTCCTTGTATCTTTAACTATAGCTATTATGAAATTAAGAAAATGTTAAAAATATTATTGACATTTAACATTAATGAAACGAAAATCAGTAAAAATAAAGGTCGATTCTTGAAATAATTTATAAAATTTTAATCAAATTTGTATATACAATATAAGGACCCTATATAAACCACTTGGCTCTTTATGTTTAACTTATTGAAAACTAAACGAGAGCAACAGTCGCGCAAAACGCGACAGTGGGATACCCTTCGACCTATGTTCCCGTGCAGTTTAATTTGTTAAATTCATACACATACATATGCATATGCACATGCATTGAAATTAATCCCGACAGATGGCAGAAGAATCCGTAATAAGTCTAAACACATCAGCTGCGCTAAATATTGAGCAAGCAATTGTTGATGAAAATGCTATTCTTTCTGAAACCCTAACAACATCTGGATCTGAAGAAACATCCAATGCTCTCGATTTTGAAACAAGCACATCAACACGCCTCCTTCTGTCTGTTACATACATTTGCGAATAAATTTCTGGCGAATAAATTTAATTTCGACAACAAAAGGAAGGACATCATTTATAAAGAGTGTGCTTTATAATTTATCATTTCAAAACAACAAAAAAAAAAATTTGTATTACAAATGCAGCTGAAGAATGTATTTAAATATCATTAACAAATAAACTTATGAGATAAGTTCTTTAAAAAAAAAAAAAATAAATAGAATAACTTCTATATTACCTACTCTATAGCAAACCAAATTTTCAGAAATATCCTGCATACTGCCATCGAAGCAGGGCGAGCCGATTCGAGCCCGTTGATGATGATGATGACGATTAAAATAAAAAAAAAAAACAATTTGCAACCCCAAAAAAAAGAAGTCATGTCACAGCAAAACCAAAAAAGAAGTCTTGTCGGAGCAAGACAAAAAAACACGTAATGTTTTAAAAAAATAGGAAAGAAAAACATAAAATGAGTTGTTGTCGGAGCAAACGATCACAAGCAACTAAATGTTAAACATGTAGAATTTTTATAAAGACACTTGGAATAGTGCTGTATAATGTTGGCCTGAAATAAAAGTATTGGTAATTTCGATAATTTTACTTAGACAATTATCGATTCAAGTTTATCGCAATTCAAAATACTTTTTTACTATCAAATTTGAAATACAGTAGGAGAAATATACCCAAGTTTACAGCTTGTACATTGGGTAGAGAAGGGAACAGAAGAGGGAGAGGGGTTAAGGGTGTAAAGAAGGCAAACTGGTAAATTGTGGAAAACCCAAGGAAGACAAATCCGACGTCGGTCGTAGCCTTTTTCACATAATTATTAACAGAAATGAAATGTCAAGCCTCGCCTCTGTACATATATAGTATATATAGTATGGTATATGTAGTATAATATATTTGGAATATTTATGAATATTATATAGTGTATCAAAATTTGAATGCACTTTATCATAACTAGAGGCAGCGCATTAATTCCTCTCCTTTTTCATTACTGTGCTGTCAAATCAAATGAAATTTACCAAACTCTACACAGATATATAAGGCTACATTCTCACCAAATTTCAGCTGAAAACCAGTAAGAAAGCAACAGTCGCGCAGCACGCGACAGTGGGATACCCTTCGACCTATGTATGTATGTGCCTATGTATGTACACATATATGTACATGGCACATGCTTTGAAATTAATCCCGACAGATGGCACTCGCGCTTTTTATACCCTTCGACCATTGAAAATGGTCAAAAGGGTATACTAACTTTGTGCAAAATGAAAATGTATGTAACAGGCAGAAGGAGGCGTCGGAGACCCCATAAAGTATATATATCTTGCTCAGGATCACAAGCCGAGTCGATTGAGCCATGTCTGTCTGTCTGTCCGTCTGTCCGTCTCGTCCGTCTGTATGAACGCACTTGGTTTTATGCTCATACTTTCTTAAATAACTTTTGTGTTTATTGTCCGATCGGATTGAAATTTGGAGACTACGTAGATATTTCATTAAGCTTAGTATATTTTAAGTCAGAAAGTTCTATCTTTTTAAACAGCGCTTAAAAATTGAGTTCAAAAATTAAATTATTGATTTGTGGGGGCGGTGGGCGTGGCACCTAACATTTGAAATAAACTTGATCTGCTTGATCCACACAGGAGTCTTCCTGCCAAATTTGGTAACTCTAGCTTTTATAAAAGCTGAGATCTGTGCGTTCATACAGACGGACAGACGGACAGACAGACAGACATGGCTCAATCGACTCGGCTTGTGATCCTGAGCAAGAATATATATACTTTATGGGGTCTGCCACGCCTCCTTCTGCCTGTTACATACATTTGCATTTTGCACAAAGTTAGTATACCCTTTTTTGACCATTTTCAATGGTCGAAGGGTATAAAAACAACCTCATATACCTTAGATATAATATACATAAATTGTAGGCTTACAATAATATTCATTGCTTCTTCTTACATTTTAGCTTTGCCGTCTTGGCATTTCAAATGGATTCTAACCTCAATTCTGTTGGTCACAATGATATAGCGAAAAAATGTTTTTTATAGGTCAATTCAGTTGCTCACCTCTCTTACCTCTTCAAATTGATTCAATTACACAGCTTAAACCGGATTAATTGCATAGATATTCATATGAAACCGAGAAGACGACATTATGGTCGTAAGTATGTTGGAGTCTATAATATACCCAAAAACCAGCTTGAGATGATCAGCCACCAAAATAAAACAATTTGTTTAAAGAATAAATGATTTGACGTTAGATAAATCAATTTGTTGCTGTTTCTACTTTAATGATAACTTCAAAGTTCACTGATGATTTATTTCATTTATATTTCTTTTAATTTTTTAGACGTAAAAAGTGATAAATAAATATTGCACATGAAAATACAAATTTTAGATGTGTATTACTCTCATAAAACAAATCACATGCTAAAATTATATTTGAAAAGCATAAAAACCATGAAATATATGCTAACATTAGCTGCTGCTCTTCGCCAAAATTATCGTGACATATTGGCGAATGTTAATTATCTGACATAGTCCAGCAGAGTGTTTAAGTCATTGATAATGTTTAAGTTGACTTAAGTGAACAAAAAGCCATGATTTATTGGCCAAGCTTCAAGTCAAAAAAGCAGTCACAATCCAAAGAGAAGTAGAGCATCGAAATTTACGATGATGACAACAAGTCGTCATCGATTTTCCGCCTACGTATCAATTAACCGCGATCTTTATGGGAGACTTTGAAATGGTTGATAGGTCAATGGTTTAATATGAATTTGTTGATTTTCGTGGGCTTTATTATTCAGAAAGCAAGCTTCAATCCATTACAAAAAGTTGATAGTTTTGTAATGAAGGCAAGCTTAAAATGTAGGGTCAGTCTTTGTACACTATTCAGGAATTTCAGAGAATGAGATGTCAGATGCCTTATGAACTATTGTATAAAATTGATCCATTATATTATAAAGTATTCTAAAAACACAATATAGAGTATCCCAATAGTCAATATATGCCTGTAATCTTGTCTGTATTTTCTGCTGTTTCCACTAAACAACGATACAATGTCACAAATACGAATGGTCGATAAATTTTGATAGTTTCATAAAAATAATCGCAACATTATCGACTGCTCACAAACATCCTCTGAGCCGGAGCTTTGGGTGCACTTCTGGTAATCGTCCAAGCGTGCCTCGTTCCACCACATCTAGACGATTGTTTCGCTGAATAATTATCATGGCTTTTAATTGTTTGGCTTTTAGATGCTATTATAATAGTTTTTAGATGCTTGTAAAACTGTTACACAAACCGCAATTATAATTTTTTTGTTTTTCTTTTTTTTATTTTTGTTTTTGTGTTTTTTTTATTTTCTTGTTTCTTTTACGCTGTTGTTGCTGCCAAGATTTTTATGACACCCGGAATGCGGAATACGTCTATTCAAATGTTTCCACTGCAAGAGGATTAAGCAACGAACAAGCCGCGCTGCTTGTTGGGAGAGGATACTGGCGCAGCTGTAATCGATAAAAATAACAACATTAACAAAAACCACAACAACAACAGCAACAAGAGGCACTCAAAACTAACTGTTAATATGCATCTTGAGGCAAGAGCGCTGCTCGCGCGGTAATTAAACGGAGCAGCGCATGCAAAAGTTGCCATCAACTGGAAGATGGGCACAGCTGCATGGATTGTGTAAGTCCTAATCCTGCCTGCGGCCCACGAGTGGGGCAGACAGAGGGACAGACAGAGGGACAGATGGAGAGATAGAGAGGCAGACAGAGGAAGAGATGGAGAGTTAAAGAGGCAGACAGAGGAAGAGATAGAGAGGCAGATAGCGGAGAGACAGAGGGAGAGACAGAGGGAAAGACAGAGGAAGAGACAGAGGGGGAGACAGAGAGGGAGACAGACAGGGAGACAGACAGGGAGACAGACAGGGAGACAGACAGAGAGACAGACAGAGGGATAGACACAAGGACAGACAGAGCGACAGACAGAGTGACAGACATAGGGAGCGACATAGTGACAAACATAGGGAGAGACAGAGAGAGACAGAGAGACAGACAGAAAGACAGACAGAGAGACAGACAGAGGGACATACAGAGCGACTGACGGACAGACAGACAAAGAGACGAATAGCTAGACAAAGTGAGCAACAGTTGCAGCCACGAAGTGGAAATTTTTGGCCAACAACAACTAAGCGTAAGTGAGAGGGAGAGTGTTGAAAGAGCGTCCAGCTAGACATGACGAGAGCAAGAGAGTGAGCGCTGTGCGCAGCAGGCAGCATGCAGCAGGCAGCGTGCAGCAGGAGCTGCAGCGCCAAGCCTTTGTCTCGTTTGTTTTTGGCGCTCAACTCAACAGGCGAACGAGGCGCGAAGTTTCACTCAAAGCTCGACGCGCACGCTTTAACTCACTTTCGTTTTCAATTTTTCGTTGTTGAGCCACCAAGCAGCAGCAGCGCAGCAGCAGCAACGCCGACAGAGACAGCGACGGCGCAGCGTCGTCAACAGCTGCTTGGCTCAAGCGAGAGGCGTCTGCTGAGCAGCCGCTGCTGCTGCTGTTGCTGCTGCTGCTGCTGCTGCTGCTGTTGCTGTTGTTGCTGCTCACTGATCGCTGTTACCGTCACCGTCGCCGGCGTCGGCGTTGGCGTCGCAGCCACTTGTATGCTTCGCCGCTTTGTTCGAGCTTTAGTCGCTTGTGTATGATAAAATCACGTTAGTAATCAATTGCAAGCCCACCAGCCAAGACCGCATAGCCAGCGCCAGTCGCAGCGAGATCCACAAAACTGACCAAAAAATAAAAAAGAAAAATACCAAAATACTAAAAACTACAAAAATATATAAATACAAAAGCCAAAGCGAAACACAAAGCACAAAAGAAAAAGAAAATAAAGCGTGTACGTTATTCGTCGTCGCAGCCAATCGTCGTCGTTGCCGCAGCAAACGTGAGGATATATACCTACTATATGCACACACACACCAACACACACACACCAACACACACACCAACACACTCACACACACACACACGCAAGTAGACTGAAGTCAACTAAAGCTAATGCAAATGCAACAACAACAACAACAATAACAACAACTACACAAACAACAGCCGCAGCCGCCGAGCCGAAAAATAGTTGCAATAAGCACAAATTCCGCAAGTTGCGCATTGCACAAAACCGAAAACAACAACAACAACAATTACAACAATAACTTAACTAAAACCATAACTACAGCAACGGCAACAACAACAACAACAACTGCAACAACAACAACAGCAACAACTGCAGCAGCAGTAGCAACTTGAAAACATAAGAGAGAATACTCCCCATAAACACCCAACGAAACGTTTTAAGTTTTTATTCCGAATTTTTTTTTTTTCTCTCAAAATGTTTTAACATATTCGTTTTTTTTTTTCTACTTCAACAATTTTGTTTTGTTTTTTTTTTTTAAATTTTTTTTTTGTGTGATGTGAATAATTTTTGCTGTAATCGAAATCAAGCAAAACAATCCAAAAACAACAAATAACTTAAAGAAACGAGCGCGTGTGTTCAACTGTTTTTGTTTGGTGCGAAGAAGAAGAAGAAGAGGAGGAGAGGAGGAGGAGAAGTTATAACCCCTGCGGAAATTGTCTATTGATAAGTATAAGGAAGGCTGCAGTGCGACGCCTTAGAGAGCAATTCTTGACCCTTTATTAGCAACTTCTGGCTAAAAGAAATACTGTATCTTTTGTATTATATCATATGATATACCAGATACAACTTGAACTTAATATCTTTACCTATTTCGATGCTTGGTACAGAGTATCTGTTAGTCACTCAGTTTGCTTGAAGCATATATGATCACACTATAGCCGGTTTTTTGATTCCCAAGAGCTCTAAAGATCTGATCTGATTTATACCTCAATATACACTGCAGTACCGGTTTGTAGTTTTCCACGACATCTGAAGTTATCGAAGAGATCTACAAATATGATCGGGAGATAAACTCTAAATACATATAGTATATCTAGATCGACGAAGAGAAATTAACTCTAAATACATAAAGTATAAACAGATCTGTAAAGAGATATAAACTCTAAATACATAGAGTATATCCAGATCGACGAAGAGAAATGATCTCTAAATACATATAGTATATCTAGATCGATGAACAGAGATAAACTCTAAATACATATTGCATATCTAGATCGCTGCAGTATTTCGCACATGCATTCCTCGGAACGCAACTCAATTGGTTCCAAACTGTAGCCTCGGGTTAAAGTTTCGCAGTCCGAAAATGATCGGTTCTCTGTTTAAACTGGTTTCTGTAATTTGCCGTATAATCTGCAACTTTTATTTTCGCTGACTCTACGATTGCATTGCAAGCATACGTGTATATACTATATATGGCATAGCTTGCACATATATATCTTACAAACACTGTTGCTGCTTACATGACGCGGTTCTCGTGCCACCGATCGTGGCACTTCCGCAGCGGGGCGCATTCGACTTGAATTGAGTTGTGGCACGATCGCATAATTACGCTAATTGTGTGGATGCTGCCGACAAGGAGTCGAATCGCATCGAATCGAATCGAATCGAACTGAACATATACATATTTATATGTGTGCATGCATGCAGCGTGCTGAAGGTGTCTCGGCGATCTTCGGAGTCTCCGTTGGGCCGTGACAGGAAGCGGAGGTATTGAACCTTGACTGCTTCATGCGGCGTCAGCGTGCCACGCCCCGTTTGATGATGGGCGGCCGCTTGCAAAATGTCCAACTCACTTGGCACTTAAGCGTTGATTGTTTTATGTTTTTAGTGTTATTATTATTGTTGTTGTTATGCTTATTTTTTATTGTTGCTGTTATTGTTGTTGTTGCCGTCGCTGTCGCTGTTGTTGTTGTTGTTGTTGCTGTTGTTGTTGTTGTTGTAGTCTTTATACCCTTGGTTTGTTTTGTTGTCTGGTTGTTCGGGTGCCTCATTTAAATTGCGACATTTCGCGCGCGCAATGTCGCGTCACAGTGAAGCCAGCCTAAGGGCGACCATTCGCATTGTCAAATTGTTGTTAATCAGGCGCAAAAGTAAAAGCAGCACAGCACACACACACACAGCGACAATCAGCTGCGATGCCAAAGCCAAAGCACCACTTGCCAAAGATGACATAACAAGACGTCAAGACCCGACGCTGTCTCCCGCTCTCACTCTCACTATCACTCTCCAACTCTTACTCACTCTCTCTCTCTCTCTCACTCATTCACTCTCACTCTCACTCTCCTGCTGCCTGTCTGTTCGTCTGTCTGTCTATTGCCGGTTTCGTGGCTGCACTCTTCACTCTCTCTTCTCTACCCAGTTTCGCCCAGTTTACGTTTCTCGCCTTAAGCCTCGCACCACGCTCTAACTGGTATCTCTATCTCTCTCTCTCTGACTCTAACTCTGCACTCTTCGCAGTCTTTGCGCTGCCGTCTTCTTCAGCTTGTATTTTGGCGCTACGCCCTACTTAATAGCCGCCTGACCGTCATTGCATGTTGCCACGCACAGCTATTAATTAACTAACAAAAGTGTTTCTCTCCTTCTTTTTTACCCCTCTTGCCAAATTGCCAAACATCTCTTATACATACTACAACTATATATATACTATATATATTGTACATACATATCTGTGTCTTCATTTAGCATATGCATGCATATTCAGTCCCCCTTCGATTGATCGTTTGCTGTGCAGCCTTCAAGTCCATTTCCCAATCGCAATCATTGTTGCAGTTGAAGCACATTGAATAGTCTCGATTTCCCTAGAGTTTGAACTCAATGTTAGATCAACTGTGCTCAGTTTCTAGAGTTACCTATTAACCCTACATTTCTATATATGTAAATAACTTTATAAATTCAATTTGATCTATTTATTCTGCATTTTTTAAGTAATTCCATTATTTTCATCTACTAATTCTTCTCTAAATTTTTGCACTACTTTCGAACATACCTTATAGATATGATTGTATCTTTCTGGTTGTGATCTATTCGTTATGTATATTTTCATATCTTTCTATCGCATATTTAAGAAAGAGTCTTCAAATTGTTGCAATACTTCTGTTCGCTGACTATCAATATATTTTCTATATAGAAATTAAAGTAGTTCATTTTCTATATAATGACGTTTTCTTCACAAAATCTTAACTGACCTTTTGTCTACAGGCCTTTGAGAGCCTGTAGTATAATATCATTTAAATGCCAAATCTTTCATTGGATATTTTTTGCAACTTGTTCAAATTATGCTCTAAACTTGTTTGCAACTTTCGACTGACGCAAAAAATAAAAACCCAAAAATCTGTTCAAGGAATTTCCATTTGGATAATGACGAAATCTGCGAATTTCTAACGAAACTTTATCGATAATACTATCGATAGTTGCACTGCCCGTAGATGGGGTATTCCAATATTTGTCAGGTGTAATTTACTCATTTACATTAACGATCTGGGGAGGTGATAAGTGAGCAGCATGTCGAATTTTGAATGCCATTGCTGAGCATTGTTTGCCTTTGTTTCACGCGCACTCGTTGCCCTTTTTCTCACACATCTTCTCTTTTCTCCCCTCTCTCTTCCACTGGAACACCCTCCCTGTCCCTCTCTCTCTCACTCTCTCCCACTCTGTTGCTGTGACTGTTTACATTTTCAGCTTTTGCATTTTGTTTGATTCCAGTGAATTTCCTAAAAAGCAGCTAAAAACCTGACACACACAGCCCCCCACACACACACACACACACACATGCACGTGCAGTCGACGTTGCTACTGCTGCTGCTGCTGTTGGCGCTGCTGACGTCGGTGCTGTCCAAATAAAATTACATAATTCTTATTGCGGCTTGTTGTGCTCAGTTGTTGTTGCTTTTGCTGTTTTGTTGTGATTTATAAATTGCTTTTACCGTTGTTGTTTTGCTGTTGCTGCTGCCGCTGCTGCTGCAGTTGTTGCTCACTTTCCACGCATACAATGCGTATTACTCATCCGCCGCGTTGCCCAAGAAATGTTCAATATTTAACCTTGACTCGCACGACCGCGCTCTTTTCACACTCATGTGCAATTCCTATTAAATAAACACACCAAAAATACTAGAATTCAAACAGAAATACCAAACATACCGCAATAATTGAAAATCAAGATTCAGTGCCAAATAAGCGCGCTGCTGCCCGTTGACCTTGCCTAGAGACCCTAGAACTACCAACAACAACAACAACAAAATACAAACAAAAAATATATATTAAATAAAAAAAAATGGAGACGCTCGCAAGTTACAAAAACAAATAAAAACCGCATAACTGAATAAGCAAACGAAGAAAAAAATCACAGTTCGAATCGACTTTGTGATGTTCATTGACGAATTTGACTACTAAATATATAAAAACCAAAGAGAAGATGATAGAGAGAGAGAGAGAGAGAGTCAAAGCAAGAGACAGAAAACAAGTTGATAAAACCACCGTATAATCTTAAGGCGACAAGGTCACGTGACGACCTTTTACCGATTATTTAATGTTCGATAATTAATAAGCAGCTCCGTGGCTTGCTCTCTCACACTCTCACACATACACACACTTACACACTCGCATACACTGTCTGCATAGCTGTATATACTCATATATATTCATGTCTCTATCTGTCGCTCGTTGCAGTTGTCCCCACACCCCACAGACGCAACAACAATCACAAAATGAGGCAGCCGAGCACACAGCATCTCGTGGCGCTGATCCTCTGCAGCGTCGTCTGCTTGGTTAGTGCTTCTCCCCTACCACAGCCGGCTGGCAATCAGGAACTGGATGTGCTCCAAATATCCCTGGCCAACGGAAAGGTGAGTCCAATTAAACTAGCCTCGGCTGCAGTGAATGCATTTATTAACTCACACAACTCATTCCATGCAAATGACAAGGACTTCCATCTGTCTGCAATAGTTCTTTATATCTTTACAACATATCCTTATATACATATGTACATTATTCTATTATCTTCATATATTCTTTTTATCTTATATACACAACACTCATAGATATTCTGTATATACAACGCTGTCTTGAATCCATTTAAATGATCAATCAAGTTCAAAGTACTTGCAATGATTCGTTTGCACTTTCAAGTGCATTTGCAACGGTCTCTATCGTTGCTATTTAACTTAAAGACTATTCTCATATATTTAAATTTGGATTATCTTTAATAGTTAGATAGATTAATGGAAAAGTACCAAAGGTAACTCCCTGCATTGAATCGATGTCCATCATTTTAAAATTGTACTCTCTCTCTCTCTCTGAGTTTCTATTGTTGTACTACAATTTACTTCTTCTACTAGTGTTAGTTAAACTCTTTAATCTCCCTTTAAAATTGTGTGAGGATCCTTCTAAAAATAAATCTTAAAATGTTTCGCCATTTTCACAAAACGAACGAAGATAATTTTCAAAAACCGCTTGTGGGCTTGTAATAAACCTAAATCAAGTTGTCAGTTGAAATGACAAAGAGTAAAACGAACACGCTCCATATTGAAACGAACGTCATATTAACCAAAGCGATGTTGTCATCTCTGAGCTGCCGAGGCGCCGAACGTGCCACCTGCTGGCGCCGCAGACTGCGCAGAAAAACTGACATAATGTGTGTGTTGCCTGTGTTGCCCCGCAAAGGTTGTCAGCTGAGTGTGTGTGGAGAGGAAATTGAAAGGCAACAGCACAACAGAGAGAGAGACGATGTCGTTTCCACTTGCCATAAGTGGAATTATGGCGATTTCCCATTCAAATTTTGTAGTTACAACACGAAAACGAATTTGGAATCTTGAAAATAAGACGAGGAGGGTGCAAAAACCAAATCACGATCAATGGTTGACGCCCTCGCAACAGCCTCGCATACATCATGTGCTCGATTCCGGCGTAGTTCGGCACCAGGTGACAGATTGGCAGTCGGATGTGTGAACGAATGAGTCTGTCTGTCTCTTGTCTGTCTGGCACCTCTGGCAGTTGGTCAGGCTGGCGGTGGCATGCAACAAGTTTGGCAGCAAAAACTTCCTTTTACTTTTGCCACTGCAACGCTCAACTAGTGCTGTTGCTGTTGCAGCTGGGGCGCCTGGGCGAATGCAGGTCTCGGGGTCTGTGTGCCGTGCCAGACGAGACACGACTGTGGAGAGTGGACAGTGGAGAGTGGCAGGCGACGAGTGCAAACCTGCGTGACCGGGTGCGGACCAGGCAGCCAGTTGCCAGTTGCCAGTTGGCAGTTGCAAGGAAGTTGGCACAGTTGCTACAAGTTTCCTTGGCCTGCACACACTCTCTCGGCGCTACCTTGGGTGTTGGCTTGCTGCACAGTCCACTCACACATCCACAAACCAATCCCCCACAATCCCCACTCGAGACCAATTGAATCTAAACCGGCTGCCCGCTTGTCTCTCTGTCTGTCTGTCTGTCTCTGTCTGTCTGTCTGTCTGTCTCTCTGTCTGTCTCTCTGTCTGTCTGTCTGTTTGTCCACTTGTCCATGAGTTAAGCAAGCTGTTTATTATTTAATAGTCGCGGCCAAACAATTTCAGTCTCCGACTCTATTTCAGATTAATTTTTGCGATCATATTGGACAATTTAATTGCACTGCGAAGGCACTTTCAAAATCTGACGCTGACTTCAAGACTTACAAATACAACCAGCTAAATCCGGCTTAATCAACTACTGTCAGTCGATTACATGTCTAGACCCGCACCCGACACAAGGCTATAAAAATATATATATATATGAAAAAAATAAACCCCCAGAGTAGTATATATTGTACTATGTTCCAATCAGCAGAATTTGCAAAAATAAGCTCGACTATGAGCCGAATATATATCACCTTACTCAATTGCTATACAAACTATATGCTTGATTATATCAATATATAGAGACACATATACAAAGAGATCGATGCGTAAATACCCGAGTTACAGCTAGACTGCTACGGGGTATTTCACTGCTTCGCCCTCTAGCGGCGAGCTAAGGCAGCACATTGCAATTTGCGACATTGTGCACAGCAATTAACACCTAGGTCAGCCTTTAAATGTTTGCCATGTGCTAATTTGTTGCCCAAAAAACTGCGATGGGGCAGCAAACAAATCGGCAAAAGCTATACCATATAACGCCTGCCCTGCCTCGGCCCCCCTCCCTCTCCCCCCAATGCAAGCCAATAATCCGTCATTATGCAGCTGCCTGGCAACTAAGTTTTATTGCCTTTCCTCCATTGCTTTCACTTTGACGAACAAATTCACATAAGCAACTTAAGCAGCTGGCAGGCTAAAAACAAAAAGTTCCTTGAAGAGTTAATTGCAATTTAAGGGTTGCATAATTATCGAATACCATATATATCGTAGTTGTGACTGTGAATATATTATAACAGTTTATTGTTTTTCAACATGGTTTAAGTACCCACTCATGCAAATCAATTGGTATTCATATATGCCCAGACATAACCAAGAATAACAATAGCCTATGCAATATAGTATATATATTAAATTTGAACTGATAATAATTTTTGATACTTTGCAACTTGAATACTTCTCGTAAAAGTACCAATCGGTTTGGAAGACCTTCAGTTAGGCACTTCATACTAACAAAGTGGAACAACTTAGAGTACCACACAAAGAATGTGTGGCTGCAGCACGCGAAGGCTTTTGCCCCAGTCTCTTGTTTTTGTTGTGTTTCAATAGTTGTTTACAAACCACAGCTTAAATTTTATAACTAACACTTGACTACACTACGGCAAGAAAACGAACTAAAGATGCGGATGCCGAATGACAGAGATATAGTAAGAGATAAGTTATTGAAATGAAACCCTGGCCTGATCATGGCCATGACTTTTATTACTACTACTCAGGGGTATTTGAGAATTATCAAGGGTATGCGAGTCTGGTGCTAATTGAAAACGTAAGTAGAAGCGTATTGCACCCTACAAAGGTCAAGATGGGTTTTATAGATTATAATCGTAAAGTGTAAAACACTTATCATAATAATTTGCTTACAATTTGTGAGTTTTGCTGTAAATTATGCAGAAAGGGATTGCAGAAATCGTTGCAAGGGTTAGTTCAAGGAGCTTATATGATATGATATGATATAAATAAGTGTTCAGTTGTAGAAGAGGTCGCGGGTAGTGTCACCTGCTCATTGCACCCGTGCTTGACCCAAGATTGTTGTGCTTTCTTTTCATTTCTCTCGCAATTAGATGATATAACAACAAAGACAACTTCGAAGGCAATTGAAGCGCAGCTACGACTTTCAAATGCCAACAGCAGAACTAGCAGCAGCAGCAAATACAACAATTTCCTCTGTGAGGCTGCCCCCGAGTGACCCCAAAGCGACGACGCTGGCTGCCTCACGCTACCGCCCCACTGCCTGCCCGCAACTCTGCCTCCGCCCCCCCTTAACCTTACCTGTCGCTGTTACCTTCTCAGCTGCTGGCAGTTGCCACAGCTGGCTTATGTAAGCGCTACGCTTCGCTCTCTGCTCTGCTCGCGCACAAACATAGCACATCACGCATACGACGTGTTGTACAGCGTCAATTGCAATTTGCTGTAGTTGGTGTTGTTGCTGTTGTAACATGTCAGTAGCACGCAGTGCGCCAGTTGTTGTTGCTGCTGGTGTTGCTGCTGTAGTAGATGCTGCTGTTGCTGCTAGTGCTGCCAATTTGTTCGTTGTTGCATTTTTAAGTGGCAAACGAGACGCGCTCGACAAGCAGTCATTAAGTCAAAACTACTCGCAATTGCTGCCGTTGTTACTTTTGTCGTTGTTGTTGTTGCTGCTGCTGCTGTTGTTGTCAAATAGAAAATTAAAGAATATCAAAACGATTTTACGCTTCATTTTATTTACTGGCCACATAAAAACGTTGCCAACTGTTTTGCGAACAGCGTTCGCTGAGGACCCACAGCTTGTGCTCCCCCACTCCCCACATCTCCCTCTTCATGCCTTCTCCACTCGGCACATAATGACCTAAACAATTAACGGTACTTGAGTACAGTTTGTAGCCAACACTAAAAGCCCGTTCACAATAAACAAAACATTGAAAACTTTTCGCAATCTTTGCAATTTAAGTTAAGTTAAGGAAAAGTTGAAAGAGTCATGTTTTGTGTGGATATATTATAAACATATATATATATACTATATATTGTGTAAATAATATAAAATATGTAAACTATATATTGTTTAAATAATATGCAAAGTCTAGTCTAATACCTAAGCTCATCAAATTTGGCATAAACACAACTGAAGTTTATTATTAATTTGAAATATTTTTCAATAATAAATTATAACACAGTCAATCAATAACTTCAATATAGTTTTGTTTTCTTTCTGCAAGTAAACAAGAGCTTTCTTATGCACTCGATTTGATTATGTACACATGAAACTGTGCCACCACTTTCAATTACCCTCAGCACAAGGCTGATACGACTCTTGACGCTGCGAAGATCAGCAGCTAATCGAGTCGAATCGATTAGAGCATGGGTAATTATGAATCTGTGCGAGCTTCGAGACTATGTTTAATTCATATATCGATACCTGTTTCTTTGTGTATTCAATTTGAGGCAAGTATGTCGCGTCCACAGCATAATGTCATAGTTGTTATTGTTGCTGTTGTGTGCTGTTGTTAAACAAGGTCTATAATAGCCGATCGACGGACTCGGTCGCAGACTGAAAACAAATGGATTAGCGATGGCTGCGTGATACGCATAAATTATGAAAAACCGCAGTCTCTCGACTTGTTATAATATAGCTTGTGATCATTTATGTATTTTATTGGCTCCACTCGATAATTAATCGATCGATAATTGGTCTGAAAAGTGATGGTGTCACATTGATCTCATTTCATCGAATTTCAATTGGGTTCTTTGCTGTCATATTCTTCTAGTTTGAGGTCGCTTTCAAAAACCTTTAAGAACCAGTTGAGTTTTTAAAGTATTTCTTATACACCATAGAGCTAGAAACTTCCCATGTAAATACATATAATAAGACTCATCTCTTAAACTAAAAGTTTCCATAGATTAAACATAAACACAAATATAGAAACAAACCGTCAAGTTATCGACGGTTAGAAGTCTCTTTAATATATACAGCTTACTTCCCAGGTAGTTACTGTTAAATACTTTTGTTCACAAGCTCCATCGCTTATCTTAAGTGCTTCCATATAAATATATCAAATATAATCAGAACTTCATATGCATGGCAAATCTGATCAGCTTATCCATGAAACATACATTTAATTGAGATGACAATGTCAAGAAAGCGCGTGTCACGCACTGCAGCACGACACTTTCGACCGTCCCCAGGCCGGGGGGACTACACAGGGACACGTGAAATTCCCAACGACTTTTCGAAGCAACTGCTATTTAAAATGCACAACGTAAACTTGACGTTGTTATTTCTGAGTGAGTTGAACCCATTCGAAATTCATTAAAAGTGGCCATAAAAACGGCAACTTTGGCCCCCGACGTTGTTTCTTGTCTCGTTAAAACTGAACAATTATTGCACTTAACTAACTAACTCAGCTTAGCTCCTCTCAGATGATGTACCTGAAGAGCGAAAGAGAGCCAAGAAGGGTGGGGTGAGAGAGACAGAGCGAGAGAGTATTGAAGATGACAATGACAAAAGAGTTTGCCGGGCAAGCTAAGAAAACTTTTGCTGTTGTTTCTCGTCGCCGTCGTCGTTCCTATTGTCGTTGGTATTAACTTCCGGCCGCGTGTAGAGCCAACTTCCGCGACACAATTAAACACACAACAATCACAACGGTGTGGCAACTCTTAATGATTGTCTGGCCAGGTGGGTGGGTCGGCTCCAGGAGTACCTGACAATCCCGCAGTGTCTTGGGTGTCTCTCTGATTCGATGCAGCGTAATCTTTGGGCCAAGTCCAAAAGTTGAACGAAATTTAAATTGAAAATGCGCCGTGTTGCAAATTATTGCATTGTTGTTGTAGTCCAAGTTATAACAACAAGCAAATTCAGTTGCTATTTTTGTTACCCTGTCTAGAGAGAAAGTCTTAGTGAAGGGTATGCTCGAATAGTAGTTAACCCAACAAAATATTGGGAATACTTCTTGTACTCATAAAGATCAGATCTGTATTTATCTTTCTTTAGTAGAAATTAGAAAACTTACCAGGGTTAAGCAAACTCTCTTCGTTTAATATGGCAGGGTGTCTATAAGTCGATTACTCAACACTTAAACATCTTGTTGTTGTTGCTGTTATCGTTTCTGGCATTGCATGCCCAGTGACTCGTGCTGTTGATTATCCAAGTTGCCCCATTCCCTTCTCCCTCACTCCCTTTGCCCCACTTTGACCCACTCTATCTCCCTCTCTTGCTCTCTCTCCCACGCCACGCCATGCAATTTTCATGCAATTTTTACCATTTTTTTTAGTGCAATATTTTCTTAGACTTGCCATTAAGGTTAACAACTTTTGAATTGCCATTTGCCCAGTGCCTCCCTCCGTATCCCTCTCTCTCCTCAAGTGGAAGCTGCACAAAGTATGAGTAACACCTTCCCTCCCTCGCCACACTAAGTGCAGAGCGGGCTTGCCACACCCCCCTGCAGCCCTGAAAAGGTGTTGAGTGAGTGGTAAATTGTAGTCTAAGACAAGATTCATCAGGCAAGCATAATGGACTGTTGTAAGACACTCTTGAACTCTATAGTTAGGTGAGGGCGCGTGCCTTGTTCGACTATTACACTGTACAACATGGCATAGCAGGTTTGGGAATTCATTTGACAAATTGATTCAAAAGTAAGTCCGATCTCATCTGTCAGATATTCCCTGAGAAGATAGCATACTAGTCCCATAAATATAAAGGTTAATAAATTAAATATTCCCTCAAAAAGCAATCGGAAACAAGCAATAACCGATAAATATCGAAACTCAGCACTGAACACGAACCAACATGACTTTGCACTATTGTAAAAGTAATAATAATAACAACATATAAATATACTTATCAAGTTTTAAGTGCGCAAACTTGATTGCAAGGGACAGATGCAGGCAGAAAGGCAGGGAGAAGGAAGACGAAGGGTGGTGTGAGGGGGGAGGCGCATTCGAGTGCCGCAACTCATTGAGCTCATTGGGCAAAGTGAAAGTTCGTCAATTGCGTTTTGCCACCTCATTTCGGTCATCTGGCGATTGGTTTTGTCTCACAATTTCATTGTCAATCAGATTATGCAACCCGATATTGATAATATACTGTATGATATTTAACCATATTTTGTATATATATATCTCATTGCAGGAAATCGATGTCTTGACACTTGGCGCCAAAGATCAAGAACAATTGATAGCCGATCGCAACAAAAGGACAATCGGACTGCTGCGCGAACTTTTCCCGGACATAACCAAGGTTCGTATTACCCATCAAAATGTTCCCTTACAACTTTTCATCCACTATCTGCAAGAGCTTAGGTTAGGTTAGGTCTTTTTTGCCGTTAGCCACCCCCGTCCCCCCGTATTTATTTTTCTTTATTTTAAACAAGACCTTCACCACCTTCACCCACCCCTGGGAACGTGCCCTGTGGAACGTTCTGTGGATTGTTAATTGTTGCTCTGCCTGAACATTTCGTAGGAAATCGATATGCAAATCAATCGTCTAGTCAATAATATATTGCAACGCGTGGGCCCAGTCGTCTTGGGCACGGTTCTTAATCCGGAACTCGAGCGCAGCGCGTCCCGCCCGAGACCTAAGCCGAAAGATGACGATGCAGACAGCAATGAGGCAACACGCCCGGCCGATCAGGACTATGAGAGTCTGCCCGAAGAGTTGACCAATTTTGAGCCCGATAAGGAATTTGACAAGGACAATTGAGGCGCGTCGATCGATAATCGATAGTCCGTAACACCTGCGTCGATTATTTGTAGCTTTAGTTGGATCGTGTTATTGGCAACCGATTTTGATAGTTTTAGTTGATTATATATATATATATATTTCACGGCACCCGCAAACCCCCTCTCCACCCCTGGGCACCCTGTCACCCTGCCTCTTCACCTCCTGGTGCAGCATGTGTCGCCACATACCCTGTAGTTTATTGTAGCTCTTTGTTGCACGCTCCACTTGAACAAGCTGCCCCTTCCCCTGCGCCACTTGCATGCCACCAACACCACCACCAACAACAACAACAACAACAACAACAACAAACAACAAACAACATTAGCATAAAACTACTACAACTGTAGCTTGACCCAAACGCCAAAAGAAATGAACTAACCACATCGTATTGATTCGAACAACGAACCAAGAATATCAACAACAACAACAACAACAACAACAAACAACAACAAACAACAACAAACCAAACGCACATCAAACAATTGGCCAATTCACCAAGTCGTCGAGCACGAACTCAGCCGCAAGAAACGGCAACCGCAAATACCAAAAAAAGAAAAAAAAAAAACAAATCATCAAACCAAAAAGTATCATCTCAGCCAAGAACAACAACGACGTCATCACACCACCAACATCTACAAGAACAACAACAGCAACAACAGCAACGGCAAGAACTACAACAACTACAAGCGCAAGCAACATCAAAGTCATTCAACGATTTCATGGAGTCCGCGTTAACAGTTATTCTGCCACTGTATCTGTCTGTCTCCTCTTCTCCTTCTCACCCCCCCCACCTGCAGGAAATCGACTCGATTGTTAATCGCATTATAGCACAAGTAATACGAGTCGCGGGTCCGGGCCTGCTCAATAGCGTGCTCGCTGGTAATCGGCCGGCAGGTGGCGCTGCCGGTGGTAGCACAACCCCGTCGAGTGATTTTGATGCCGATTTCGATGACGATAGTTTCGGCGATAGCGATAGCGATGGCGCCCCATCATCAACAAGCAGCAGCAGCAGCAACAGCAGCAACGGATTGCCGACAACACCCTCGACTGCCCAACAGGTTAAGATCGATCTACCCACATTTGCTCCAGATACGACGGCAGCGAACAAAGTGAGTGCGCGTAATGTAACAACTACAGCATCAGCACCACTACCACCTCCTCCAACAACAACAACAACAACAACAACTAGCACCTCCACTACCATCATCAGTCCCCGTCCTAGTCCCACCAGCCCAACAACCACAACAACAACAACGGAGCTGCCTGCTGTGTTGTTGCCACGCTTACTGGGCAATGAGCCAACAACGACAACAACAACAACAACAATGGCAACAACAACAGCAGCAGCAGCAACAACCGAAGAAGCAACAACAACTGCAACAGCAGCAACAACAACTGCAGCAACAACGGGCACAGATAACTCCCAATTAGCACCTACCAACACCTCAACCATCATTATTACCACCTCCACCCCACCGTTTCCCAACAACCAAGATAACGCTACCAACAACAACAACAACAACAACAATAGCAATAGCAATAGCAACAAGAGCATTCCCGATGAACCACAATTGCTAACAATTATCGCCGATATAAATCGTTTACTAAACTCTACCAATTATTTCATTACAACCAGAGATAATTTAACAACAACTCTTGCAACACCAACAACAACAGTGGCGACTACAATCGATACCAACATCATCAACAAGAACAACAACAACAACAACAACATCACGAAATTATTGCCCGTCTATGATTAGGCGTAAATTGAGAGCCCCCAACAACAAAAAAACAACAACAACAACAGAACCCACACGATGAATTTGGCACAACAACAGCAACAACAAGAAAAGCCTCTACAACAACAACCCAACAACAATTACAGCAATCACAAGAAAAAGGGCGTCAACCTCATTCAGTTATCACATCTTGCGTTACTCATATTAGACTCGTTTTCATTAATGGTACCTAAAAAAAGTGTTTAACGGTTTTAGGGAAAACTCTCCAAAGTCCTTCGAGAGCACCCGAGAGAGTTCAGTTTTCAGCTCAACTAATCACACAACATTTCTGAGTTATTCAATAATCAATCAAACTAATTTTAAGCCATGCACGCACACATCGTGAAGATGCGCAGTTCGGACAGTGTTCAATTTTTTTTTAACCCAACTTAAGTCGATGTTTCATGAAGTCCTGTACGAATACATTTGCAAGCGAGCAAGTACATTTGGTACTTGAATACATTTGCTAGGCACTTATAAATGATTCGATTAACAGACTCGGTCTGTTTGTCGACTATTTACACTTGCAAGTGATTCGAGGTGCTCAGGTCAATCGAATCCCTTACAAGTGATTTGTTTTAGTTTGTCTGAGTCTTCACATCGTTTAATCGTTCATTTGAAGAAAACTCAGCTAGCTCGAACAAATGACTTGCTTGCCCTTCGGGTGCATTCATGCAGGAACCTCGAATCAATCACATGCATTGTTCTCCATCCCAGTCCCTGCCCCTTCCCTGCCCCGGCCACGTTTTTATCTGAAATACACATCTCACAGAGCGCAAACAACTAAACTAACCCTTCTCTACACTGTACCCAATGCACCTGCACCAACACCAACACCACCACCACCACTATCTACCAATATCCGCCACGACCACAACAATCGATCAAACCACACCCGAATTCGGCCCTAAATTCTCAACTGGTTGTTGTAGCAAATCGATGAGCAAGCGAACCGCATCATCTCCAAACTGTTGCGCACTTTGGGCCCCACCGTGCTGCGCACCGCCATTCAGGGTAATACCGCCAATGCCGCTCGCGACAGCTTCGATGCGGACTTCGATGACGATGACGATAACAGCTCCACCAAGAGCGACAGCAGCACCGCACGCAGCTCGAGCAGCGACAGTGGCACTCGTGTGAGCATAGAACTGCCCACCTTTGAGCCCGATGATGACAACGAGATCGAGAATGACGCCAGCAGCAGCAGCAGCAGCAGCTCTACCACCACCTCGACCGAGGCCGCTCGTCGCAAGTAAAATGTGGAGAAAATGTAGAAAAGTGCGTGTAAATTTGCTACAACAACTGAGTGTGCGCGGCACTCTATCGCAAGATTGGCAAACACTTTTTTTTAATGTTTATCTAAATATCTGTTCCGTTCCGTTCCAAAACAGCAGGGATAATTGGCAGTAATTCACCTTCCTTCCTCCCCAAGAACAAGAAAACGAACAACAAACATCAATCGACAACACTTTCGTCCCAGCACAATGCAAAATAAACGTTGTACAACACTGGTTTTTCGTTACACTCTAATACCCGTAATTGCACAATATACAACACTGTCTCTAAAGCATTTCGCTCTCCTCTACTCTCTGCTTACTCTTCATTTTCCCATCTCTATCTGTAACTCTTCCTTCACTCCATCTCTCTCTCACTCCCTTCACTCTTTATGTCTCCCTCTCTCTCTCTCTCTCTGTCTCTTTGTCTCATTCTCTCTCCCTCTCTGAACTCCATTTCAATTGAATTTCCCTTTCCACCTATCCGTACGCATCTTCTGTAGCACTTAATGAATAATAGGTGTTTTTTTTTGTAACATTACATAAATTTGTATTAGTTGTTTAAGTTGTTTGTACCCTATTTTAAATATATACCAAAATAATTTTACACACACATACTATTTATGTACTGTACGTATTATGATTTTTGCTAAGCTCAACAATCCCAGCGCGTAGACTCTCCAGGCTCTATTGCGCCCACATTTCAAACAAGCCTGACGAGTACACCCACAACATCCATAAGTGCACTCGCAACTCGCTATTCATAACGTACGCGCAAATGCATTCACTACACTGTGCGATCAGTGTGCGCTACAGGGTATATATAGGCACATACATATGTACATCGGATTTCATGCGTTTCATTACAATTCACATACTCTCGATTCGATTAAGCTACAGATATTCTTCGATATAGCAATAGTAGCACTTCCAACAACATTTTTGACTTCATCCATCACTAAAATAATATCGATAAATTTTATAATTTTCTCAATTCAAGTCCCATAAGTCAGAATTTTGCACAAATGCGTTCGTTTTAATTTACTCCCAACAGGGATACGTGTTAATCGTGTGTAAATCTAGAGGTTCACTTCTGAACTAGTTCTTCAAACCAACGAAATTCGATATCAATTTGCGCAGCGCTAACTTTAACTATTTTAATTTCAATGTAAATAAATATATTACCTGCGATAATCAAATTTATTAAATTGTACACGAAATTATCAAACATAATCTGACCAGCATGTCTCTTCAGTCTAATATGTAAATAACATATATATATCAAATGATTATAATGATGTATAGGATAAAACTAATTAAACAAAGTTTGTCTTGTCTATAAAAAGTGAATCGAAATTAACAAAATTAAATTAACAAAACTTGTTTTGTGTGTCGATCGACCAGTCCCTATTGTACAGCTTAGATGAGGGATACCATATTTAAGCTTTCGTCAGATAGTTACTTTGCTCTGACGCTCGCTCCTTCTTACTATTTCATACTATCGCTCTTTCGATGATACAAGTATACAGAAAATTTTGGTTCTATATTCGTTTCTCTATCTTTGCTGCAACACTTGCTCTCTCTTGCTTGTGCTCTCTGTGGCATTAATTTGGCTTTATTGATCTCTCATTTGCCTATCTGCTTTTGTTTTCTCTTTTGTTTATTTTGAAACTTTTTCTCTTTATTTTCATGTTCCATTAAACCGATTCGATTTGTGCAAATAACCATAAATAATATGACAAAAAATCTGTAATTCAAAAAACAAAAAAAAAAACCCAAATATTATAAATATGTGTGCATTTCGAAACGAAATACATCTTTCGCTATGAAATCACCACGACCACGATTAAAACTAATAATAATCGAAATAATAATGTAATAAATCGAAAATCTCGCAAAATGTATACATAAATACACCGATTGCATTTGTGCACGTGCATTACTTCATCACCAATTAATCAATCGAATTCGAAACGTACAAACGAATGGCGAAACCCGTAACCCACAATGCCAACATACACATATGTGCCACGATCCATACGTAACACTCGACTCCTGACGAATCTCACCTACATAACTGGAAAAATAAAAACCTGATGAAAACCCCAACTAATTCACACGTTGAACGTTGCGCCCCTCCAATTGTCCACACGACACCATACTCTCAATTTCCTCAAATACAAATGCAAACAATACACGCATACATTCACGCGACACACACACACACACATACTCTGAACTCAACACAATGCGCTCTTTCCGATATGCTATGTAAATGAAAACAAATCAACTTCAAACCCACCACCCACGATCCACAAACCAATCGAACGCCTACCACACATACACGTAATGCACATAATCAACTTCAAAATTCGAAATTCCTACAATGCAAAAACAAATGCCTTTGTACAATATAAAAAAACAACCATCACAACAAACTCACCACTCTGCGCGGATAATCCCGTTCTGATGACAGAACGGTGCCACCGATACTAAAATCGATTTATCGGCCATTAACAAGCAACTCGAGGAGACCATCCGAGTGGCGCGTCAGGTAAAGGAAGCCGAAGCCGCTGCCGCAGCTGTTGCACAGGCTGCCAGCTCGCCAGTTGCCCAGGCCCCAATTCCCCTCAAGTCCAACGAACCCATCCAGCTGAGCTTCAACAACGAACTGCCATCAGTGAACACCGCCAGCAGCGGAGCAACCGATGTGAAAACACTCAACACCAACGATTTGCAGTTATCGGAGTCAAAGTCACCGGCCATCGATGAGCTGACACTCGATTCCGCCGAGGATACTGCCGATCTGGATGATCGCAACAAAAGGTAAGCGATAAGCCCTGTGACACAACAGTTCACAAGACACGCGCCACCCAATTGGCTATATTTACTATATACTCTATTGTCGATTAATTCATGCAAATCATCTGAACTTGGCGTTGATTTAAAACTTTCCTTATTTTGCCTAAAGTAAATAAGTAGATTATCGATTTCAGGTTAAATTCCATTTCAAATTCATAGGTATATTGAGCATAATAAGCAACTCAACTTAACGATTCGTTCATTTGAGCTGATTTGAATGAACTAAATATCGTTGACAATCACTTGTCATTTCATTGCATGATAATCCAAAACATTAACAAACAATTATCGCAAAATTTACCCCACAACACTGAACTAATCGCACACTTTGATCCACATTTCCTCCCACCACTCCGATATGCAACCGAACACACAAAAGTAATCTATTCAAAAGGTTCCTGAGCTTCGGCGGAGCTGGCCTGGCTGGCGGTTCAAGCGGCGGTGCTGGCGGTGCCTCGCCCAGCGGCAACAGCTTGGGCGGCGGCGGCGGCGGATCTGGTAACTTCTTGCTGGATGTGGTGCGCGTGAGTATCAACTGACCAACCCCAAAATAAACCTCCCTCCCCAAGAAGGTTTAATGAGCTCTCTTCTATTATTCTATCGGCAGCTATTCTCAGGCAGCGTGCAGACCCAGCAGGGCGATGAGGCCGCCAACAGTGTAGGCGGTGGTGCCAGCAGCAGCACAGACGAAACGGACGGCAGCAGCGACAGCACGCGCACCGCCGACGGCTACACCGAGGGTATTCCCGGACCTGTGACACGTCTCGTCGTGCTTGCCAACCGTGGACTGGCCAACCTGGTGCAAGACTTGATTTTGGTAAGAGATCTGTCTCATTTCTTAAATAGTTCCACGGCTGACATATACTCTCTCCTTTTTTTTGTCAACAGCGTGTGGCAGCCACCAGCGAGAAGTTCGTGAACTTCAAGGCCAAATTGATTACAGCACTTATCTAAGTGTCCTGGCCACGCCCTCGCCGCCCTGTTTTAGTCAAGTCAACCCAACTGTACAGAGTCAACGCAGCAACTAAACACACACCCACACCCATACACACTCACAACTACACATGCACAACTACGCGATATGATATTCTCTCCCATATACAAAACAAAAGAATACAAAAAAATAAGAAAAGAAATGCATTGTTTATTTTTTGTTGTGCATCCCTTTTTGGCAATGAACAAATTGTACATTTTTAGCAAATTTATGTTTTTTATAAATAACTCCAAATTCAAACTAGTAAGAATAGTTTAAAACACAAAAGAAAACATTGTAATCAAAATTTACAATACAAAAAAAAAAGAAATTTATTTATTTTTTTTTTTTGATACGAATAAAAATCGAAGGAAAAACATTAATACATACGATAAAAACGAAACGCCCGTTGCAACACTATCTTGCTCTATTATATCCCCATTCATCTTTCTATCTCTCTCTGTCTCGTACTATTTCACTCTATCTCCACATTCTCTTTTCTTTCACTTTTGTAAATATTTTGCTACTTCTTCAGTATGGATAATCTCGATTATACGTTTGCGATATTCCTAATTGTTTATTATGAATTTCCTACATATTTTTGTTTACTTAAAAAATCATGACTGTGGTGTTTTATTTACTATTATTTTTAAAAATTTAATATTATATAGTCGACATAAACAAAAGCACAAATTTCGGTTAAACATATTTTTGCCTTTTTTTTTAACCAGTGACAAAACGAACAAAATACCTTAAATATTTCATATACAAATATATATGTACATATGTATACAATCTAAAGTCGATGTTCATTTTTTTTATATTTTATGTTGAGTCAAGCTAACTTCTGCCGAACAGTTCACATTTTTTACAACAAATCTCAATATACCCGTTGAGCATTTGTATACAACATATTATTTTTTTATCAAACTGTTTTAACTGCAACTCTTTTATTGTACGAGTAAGCGAAATGTGTTTTAATGATTTATATCAGCTTAAGTAAATTTTTACAAGTGTATGAAATAAATAAATTTTGTTGAATAACGGTTTATACTCCATTCCAATTGAATTTCAAATAACTTTGCGGTTTTGCCTACCAGTATGCTGTTGCCATGGTGAATTGAATCGTGAGATTTTTGTAACGCCTTCATTACGGGTTAATTTATCGATTGCATATCAATCGCTTAAGTGTTGTCAAATTAGTTTTGTATATCCTTCGACTGGAGGTAGATATAAATCGAAGCTCAGCTAATGAAATAATCTATTTAAATCAAAAATTTCAAATATTGGTTGAAATTATAGAACAACAAAATAAACAACATATCGAAGAAAAGTACTTTATATAGTTAGTGGAATTCCCTAGACAGTTCTCGGGTAACCCGAGATCCCAAGGCAACCAAAGCAAACAGCGCAAGTAGATTGCGTTGCACACGTGGCAATTAACGCATGTGCAGACCGCACTATGCATGTGGTCCCGGGTGTGGGGAAGCAGTAAGACGGACTACTTGAGTGCTACTTCCGTTTTCTGCCAGAGGTCAGAGGCTATAACTGTAAAAGCAAACACACACACACACAAAGTGTGTAGGAAATTTGATGTCTCAGTTAGGCATAACATGATCAGCACGGCATGTTGCATGTATCATTCTGCACTCACTGATGGAATAATAACGATGAAATGAAAACAAATGATGATGATGAAAACAAAAATTAAAGAGCTGCAAATATGCGGCTGCTTATCCTGCGACGCGCCATTGAAAACGGCGTACGAGCAATTAAAATTGCACAATTAAAATGCCTGTGTGCTTCGGCTTCAACGGCGGCTGTGGCACGCGTCATGCGTCTTGTGTGGTTGCGTGAAAGAGAGGAAGAGAGAGAGAGTGCGCGGGCAACGTTGCCGTTTTGTTTTGACAAGTGCGCTGGGATTTGTAGTTTTCTCCCGCTGTTGTTTTTGTTGTTGTCGCTCCCGTTATTGCTGCTTGTGCCACTGCTCATGCACAATTTGTCGTTACTAGCGATGACGATGACTTAATTCTTTTAGCAGCCGCAGAACACAAACAATTATGCCAGTTGAGCTACAAAACAGAGCACGTCAAGCTGACCAGCGAGGCTGCCCGCCCCGACATCGGCTCATTCGTTGTCCGCCAGGCGCATCGTGCACATTCCCACACCATATACAAGAATTTGAATATGGACATCCACATTGAGGCAAACTGTGCGCCGCTCGAGGTCTCCTATCTGCTGTCCACGTTGCCCAACAACATCAGCTCCAACGCCGACAGCAATGGTAGCCACGGCGCCGAATCAGATGACTCTCTTATTGGCAACTCTCGGCGCCCGATTGTGCCCAGGCAGAAGATTAATGCACGGGAGCGATATCGCACCTTCAAGTAAGTAGAGTGCATGTTAGAGAAGCTACAAATCACTGGATAAATTGTTGTGAAATGATTTTGGATATACTCGTTAAGTTTAACGTTATACTTAACTTTTAAATTCGAAACTGCATTTTGAATTAAAATTATCAGAACATATTCAAAAATGATACTGATTTTTTTTTATGATATTATGTACATATATATTTTTACAAACCTGCTGTCTTGTTGCAGCGTGAACGCCGCTTATGAAGCACTACGTGGTTTGATTCCTACGGAACCTGTTAACCGCAAATTGTCCAAAATCGAAATTATCCGCCTGGCCAGCAGCTACATTAACCACTTGCGCAGCACACTGCATACAGGTAAGTGAAACTGTTCATCCGAAAGTGAATCAATTTCTGTACTAAATATTCCTTGTCACAGGAACAGATCGACAACCCTGCCTGTTGCACAAGTGGGAGAACACCCAGCAGGCGGAAGCTAGTGGTGTAACGGAACGTGTTAATATTTGCACATTTTGCTTAAAGCCAAAACTTACTTAATAGCTGTATGTTAATTTAAAGATAATATAGTAAATAAACGAATTTTAAAAATCAAATCAAATCTACTAGCGATTTTTTTCAAGCGCCATCTGTTGTTCATCGCATAGGTATAGAAAGCGCATAACAGCTGTTGTGTAACCATAAGCTCGAACTATAGAGTATCAAACAGTTCAGAACTACGGACACATTGCCCAGCCTTTATTTTAATTATTTAAAAAAAAAAAAATTTTTTAAAATAAAAATTCAATTTTAAAAAATTTGGAGTACACCGTAAATAATACCACGTGTGAAATTAAAAAACAAATAAAAAAATAACTGTGGCTCCACTGTTTACGATAGTTAGTGTACACACTTAAGTAACTATTACATGATACTGCTCGGAATCCATAATTTTTAAATTAAAATGTTTCAATAAAATAAATTAAAAATATTACAAGGCTTTTCTTATTACTAGATTTTTATAAAATGCAACCGGAGCTTATATTTCCAAACAGTGTGTGCACACGCAATTCATCCAGCAATTTTTTTCTTAAATCTGGTCATACTTCAGCATTGCCTTGTGAATAGTCCCGCGTATTATTTCATTTTTTTGATAATTTTTTGTTCTTTTCTTGGTTCATTGCACAACAATGGGTGATTTGCTGAAAGTATGTAATTGCATTAATAAGCTCTCTTTTATAATTACTCACATATTTATTTTAAAGAACTCGAAGTTTCTCAAGAAGTTAGGCGTCGACAGTTCCGATCAGTGGATAATCTATAACGAAAACTTTGAAAAATTCTTCAACTTCTTGTCAGAGAACATTACCGATGCGAACATACTGACAGAACGAGAAGTTTTGGAGAGTGCTGCACTAAAGCAGCGCGACAAGTGGCTGCAGGAGGATGGTCGGAAACTAAAGCTTCAACAGATTGAAGTGGATAATCCTGGCCTGCTGAAGTACACCGATGAAGATGTGGACATTCTCACAACAGAGATAGCTACGATCAGGGAGGCAACAGAAGAGTACTCTGGACTGATCGAATGCATGCAGTAAGTTACGATAAACCAACAAAATGATGAACAAAAATATTAATCTCAAAACTTATTGAAGGACCACAAAACACAGTCTAAACACAGATCTAAACGAACTGGAGGCAGCAGCTGGGCCCCTTCACAATGCCGTGAGAGACTCACTTTCGGAGTGCCAGGGCAAAAGCCAAGCAATTGGAGGAAGTGGAGCGTGAAAACTGCCAACTGAGTGAACAGGCCGGCAAACGCTTCACCAGCCAGCACCAGCCTCCGTTGTTCATGCACCAACAACCACTGGATCAGTACTTTCTCAAATGCGACACATTCATGCAGTTCTTCACCCTCTACTTGAGGGACAACTTTAAGATACAGGAATACGCAGATTTCGAATTCAACAAAATGGATATCCAGCAATTGAACGCCAAGCTGGAATATTGGCAAAACGCGTAGGTTCACCTGCAACTCCAACATCTATAATATGTTTATATTATATCTTATGTCCCCTCGCACAGCATGCAGCACTACACACTGGCCTACATCAAGGAGAAGGCCAAGGCAAAAGCCACTCAGACGTTAATTGATCAAACCGATTTCAATCAAACACACTCTTTAAGTTTGTCCGACTTGATACGGGAAACACAGGATTTAAAACTATTCAACGAGAACCATCTGAAGAATGCCAGCGATGCACTGCTGAACGGACTGACCCTGCACGTGCATGGGCATGTGCAGCAACGCATTGAGCTGGTGCTGAACGAGAACACAAAGCAGAAGCTTGAGCGGGCTCTGCAGCGTCGTGAAAATGACAAACAGCTAAAAAAGATCATCTCAGATGCTGTAACGAATGCTGAGCTTATCTGGATTGCCATACAGCTGGACCTGGAGAAGCAGAGAAATTATGCGGACAGTTCGCTGCGCCTCGTCGGTCCGTCCCAGGCGAGTCGGTTGCGCGTGCAAACGATGCGCTCACTGAACGCCAATTACAAAGGCATCTGTGCACAGTTTGTGCAGGAGATATCCACAGGGCTGTTGCCGCATCTGGGCCGGAATATTCGTGCTGGCGAGGCAAAGAGTTGTCTCTATGAGTACGAGAAGTTTGGACGCCTGCTAGCATACACGCTGCAGAGCATGTTCAATAAGAAGTCGCAGGTTCATGTCCACGAACAGTTGTCGGAGCTGTAAGTTATGTCTTTTGCCTTTTTACGATCTTGTGTCTGAACGATTTGATGATTATTGTTTACAGACAGCTTGTGTCGCAGACACTGCGTCCGTTTGTCTACGACTCCCCACTGGAGCGGCCCATGTTCAAGAATATTCGATATTTGATTCCCATTTTCAATGCTGTGCAAGAACATTTGCGTTTGGAGCAGGCGCTCCGGGAATTGCGCACTCAATTTCAGGAAGCAATCAAGCAGCCTATCGTAAGTAAACTCATTCGATTTGGCTGTTGTTGTTAATTTATTAAGTGTTTTCACTCTAAAGGAGGAGGATACCCTTTGGCGCTATAACAAACTTCTGTGGATTTGGTTCTTAACTGAACCGCAGCGAATGATTCTGGCCATCGACGAGGTAAAAAAAGATTTCAGCCAAAATTCCCGCACTAACAGCTTCAAATTTTCGTCCAAACGGTGGTCTGCAGCGTAAATGAATCAAATATACATAAAATCTCAATCCTAATTTATTAAGAATATTAATTTTTTTGTATCACCATTGCACCGATTTGTTTAAGCATTTTAAGGCAATGGAATGTTATTGAAATTATATGTGACACAGTCATGTTATCATCTTGCTTAGGAATTATAATCCCTTCACAAGGTGATCAATAGAATAAATAATTTAATTTCAAAGTAACTTAACGGCCGTTGTAAAATTCAAAATGAGCTTTATCTACACCTCATGGTGCCTTACTCATGCTGCAATCGGAAAAGCTATCGATAGTTGATGCTTCGATGAAAAGTTTAAATATGCGATGCTTGCTTTCGCGTGTACCATCGATGCATCGATATTAATTCAACAACCACTAACGACACAACTCTATTCCAAAAGTCGCGCACGTCCAGAAACTGGTCGGGTAAATATTAAACAATATCTGAATTATTTTTGTGTGTAGGCGCCGCGAATGGCATAGAAAATTTTCTAATTGGGTCAGACGCTAGGCAAGCGGCGCCGACACTTTAGTGAATGTGTGTGACATGCATATTTTAGTGTGTGTAGTTTGCCTCTACAAACATATATACCAACACAATAAATATATATATGTATATATATTGTGTGTGTGTGTGTGTGTGCTGAAATCTAGGTGTTGTGTGTGTGCGTGTTGTGATATGTATACATATGTGTATGCCTTTATGTGCGTATGTGTGTGTGACCTTCGTGCAGTAATATAGCTTGGCCGACTTATTGCCAATTATAAAAATAAGGACAGCATCCTGTGCAACATAACACACACACACATACACAGTTAACATCAAGTTCGACATCTCGTCCAGGTTGTGTCCAACATTGCCGGCTGTGGCAAAGTGCAGAGCACTTGCGTTTCATTATGTTGTGGCTAATTAGATTCCGCCAGCCACCTGAGTGAGCTTTTAAGAATGCAGCTGCAACAGCGTCGGCAGAAGGAGCAGCGTTGACAGGCAGCAAGTGGACCACTTATTAATTGTCATTTATGCTTTGCACTCTTGCAGGTTGACAGGCACAACAACAGCAACAACAACAACAGCAACAACAATAACATCAATAACAGCCGCCTCTGTGTTAATAGAAGATACACTACATTCTTTATGTAGTAAACAAGTCTAGTCAACAAACAGACCAAATGAGCGCACACTCGAGCTAAACGCGCAGCACAAACCAAAAAAACCAAATAACACTAACACTCACAAACACCCACACACACCTTGACACCCACCCACATACACACACATACACAGAAATCAGTCAAAATGCGAGTGGTGGCAATGGTAAGTGGCGGCAAGGATAGCTGCTACAACATGATGCAGTGCGTTGCCGAAGGTCACGAAATAGTCGCGCTGGCCAATTTGCATCCAAAGGATAGAGGTAAATTCAATTGTCACAATTAATCTATATATAAATCAGCATATTCATATATGTACATATGTCTGTATGTATGTATGTGTGTGTATAGATAATATGCATTAACTCGACCAATTGTTTGGTCAATCATTTGACGGTCACAATTTCAGATGAGCTGGACAGCTTTATGTACCAGACAGTCGGCCACATGGGCATCGAGATACTCGCCAGCGCGATGGGGCTGCCGCTCTACAGGCGCGAGACAAAGGGGAAGAGCACACAGACCGGCAAACAGTATGTGCCCACCGATGATGACGAAGTCGAGGATCTCTATAGTTTGCTGGAAACGTGCAAGGTGAGATAAGCAGTGGGTGAGGGTGAATGTGAAGGTGAAGGTGAAGGTGAACAGAAGAGGAGGGGGGAGTAGAAGTAGTCGAGCAACAACTAATTATATATGCAAAACAAAGGGTTGATTAAATGCAACGATTGGCCATGAATATCGATGCAAGTTGCTGACGCCTTTTCCTCTATACCCTGTTAACAGTTACGAACGGGTATAGATGATATACATGTTGTTGATGGCATGTTATACATGTATGTACATACATATGTACATCGGGGTCTCTAGTGTCCGTTATCTCGTCTAGCGCAATCAGAACGTGTTGTATAAACAATTTGTATATTTGAAATTCAAGTTACAATTTGTATATTCTTTATTTATCGTCTCTGCAAGCCGAGGCCCAACTTGTCCAGCCACCATCCTTTTTATTGCGCTGATATCTCACATATACATATATATGTATATATATATAGCCGTATATATGCCTATAGCATAATACTAAACTAGTTCCTACAGGATATCTAGAAGTTATCACATTGCAATTATTCTTGTCAATTGTCTGTCAAATGTCTATGAACGGGTTCCGACCCACAAACAAAACAAAAACAAGAAAAAATAAATAATTGCGGAAATTAGTTTCGCTCCAAAGGGAAAATTCGTAATCTTGTCATGGAACGTCACCGCGGGCGGCACGTGAACTATGGCAAATATTCAATGCACCTGCTGCCGACGTTGACGATGACAAGGAGCAATTATTGTTGTGCTTCAATCGGCAAAAGATAGGCAAAGTTGTGTTATGGGTTACAAAACACACGATTTCGAAATGTAAACCGCATCGTAATAAAAACCTAATTAGATTTATTATGTAGTACCCGAGAGTACTTGAGCTATAAATACTTTGCTATCGACGGGCCCAGGTATTCATGACAGATACCAAGAACTGATTAATGAAATCAATTTTGATAGATATAAACATGTATGTATGTATATAGAATTCTTTGTATTCTAAATAATAAGAATGAAATAGAGCTCTACTACAGTGTTTATAAGAAGATCAGTCGAGGCTTCTTCTGTTTCCAGTACATAGAAAAAGAATATTTATTAATACTTTTGTTTTGTTTATTTTCCTTTATATTACTCAGAAGTTCAGCTTTCTCTATAACCTAATGAGTATTTCAAGCCTTCCGAGTATGTTAATTATGTTTTATCACTATATATTTTGTTTATAATAAGGTCTATAGTTATAGGAATAGAAAGTTTCTAGGCACAAGACCTGGGAGACTGCCTTCTTAATGATACTTATAATAATAATGAGACATAATGATAATGATAATATATATTGTACATAATAATAATCTCTCTGTCACTTGCAGCATGAACTAAAAGTGGAGGCGGTTGCTGTGGGTGCCATATTGTCAGATTATCAGCGCGTGCGCGTCGAAAACGTGTGCAGTCGCCTCAACCTGATATCCTTGGCGTATTTGTGGAGGAGAGATCAGACTGAACTGTTGCAGGAGATGATCGACTGTCAGGTGCATGCCATAATTATCAAGGTACGTACGTTCCACAAATTGAGAGGCAAAGAATCATCATAATCATCATTAATCTAATCTGTTTCTCAATTGATCTCAGGTTGCTGCCTTGGGCCTGGTACCGGATCGTCATTTGGGCAAGTCGCTGCGCGAGATGCAATCGCATCTGCTGAAGATGCGTGACAAGTACGGGCTGAATGTGTGCGGCGAGGGTGGTGAATACGAGACATTCACACTGGATTGTCCGCTGTTCAAGCAGCGCATTGTGGTCGAAGATATACAGACGATCAGCAGTAGTGCCGATCCGATTTGCCCCGTTGGCTATATTAATTTCACGAAGCTAACGTTGCAGCCAAAGGAGCCGCACGCTGGCGGCGATGTGGTGTTTGTTAAGAAGTCATTGGATTATATAAGCGATCTCAACGAGTCGACATACAGTGATTTGAGTGATCCGGATTTTAGTGAAACCGAACTGGAGCTAATTGAGAAGGAGACGCGTCTGCGCGAATCGCTTAGCCAGAACGAGTTAATCTCGCGCAGCAATTCGTTTGGACGACATCTGGCCACATCATCGTCCTCGCCCATACCCATTGTAACGAAGAGCGCCAGCGTCGACGAGCCCATACCGGCGGCCAGCTCCATAACGGGCAGCGCATCGCTGCTGCTGCTTGCCAATGCGAATCAATCGACATCGACATCGGCTTTGGGTATCGCTGGTATCGGTGGTATCGGTGGATCGTGGCTTGGGCGGCGGAGGCAGCGGCAGCAGTTGTGGCTTTGGCAGCTCGCATCCGTTGGGCAGCAGCACGGCCGCCGTATGCGGCTCGCTGTCGCTGGCCATCTCCTCGCTTGGGCTGAGCACAACGCAGTGCAACAACAATGCGGCGATGGCGACGATGCCGGCAGGCATGACACAGCCCCCCAGTCCGATGAAATATGAGCGAGAATTTCGTCCACTTGCTAATCAGGCCAAAGCGGCCATAAATGCCAAAGGCTGGATGTGGTTGGCGGGCATACAGGGTAAACCCTCCTCTCTCTCTCTCTCTCTCTCTCCTCCTAATCCTACACAACCTCTCTCCCTTCGTAGCCCAGTGCGCCCCACTTGAGCAAACTTTACTCATATTTCTTCATCTTTCTCTCTGTCTCTCTCTCTCTCTATGGTACTTTAGGTTACGCCTCGAGCATGGAGCAGGGCATGCAGCAGGCATTGAATACACTGCGAGAGCTCTGCACCAGCAACGGGTATGAGCTGCAGGATTTATGCTTCACCACACTCTATGTGCGCTCCATTGCCGAGTATCCCGTGTTGAATAGCATCTACTTACAATCATTTGGCTTTCACAATCCACCGACGCGCGTCTGTGTCGAGTGCCCGCTTCCAGATGATTGTCATGTGGTTATGGAGGCCATTGCGTATCGTGCACCAGCCACGCACAGCGGCGATGATAGCGAGGAGACGCAGACGCTGCTCAATGGCCGCCGCAATACGATGCATGTCCAGGGCATTTCACATTGGGCGCCAGCCAATATTGGTCCCTACAGTCAATCGACGCGGGTGAGACAGCGATAGCGAGAGAGAGAGAGAGTTGGCGAGCGGGAGCAGGGGACACACACTGCACAGCACAGCACAGCCTGGCCCCCGCTCCCTACTCAGTTGCACAGTTGGCTCTAACCCTCCTACAACGATGCTATACCGTTGCAGATTGGCGACATCACATACATCTCGGGCCAAATTGCGCTGGTGCCGGGCAGCATGACAATCATTGAGGGAGGCATACGGCCGCAATGCAAACTCACGTTGCGTCACATCAGTCGCATTGCCAAGGCAATGAATGCCCAGGGCCAGTTGCGGGATGTTGTCCATGGCATATGCTTTGTCACCCATCCGGCGTTCATTGGCGAGGCGCGACGCCAGTGGGAGAGGCGGACAACGAATGCCATTATGGATTACATTGTGCTGCCGGCGTTGCCGCGGGATGCGCTCGTCGAGTGGCAGGTGTGGGCACACACACACAACGATCGTTTCGACTGTAAGCCTCGTCAAATACATTTATATACATGTCATGACTTTTAACGATCCTGAATGATCTCGTATCCCATTCCCCCATAATCAGAGTCTGACCGATTAGTTATATGCATATGCTATATATACGATTCAAACTGCTCTCATGATGTCATTTTTGCAGATGAGGAAACAGGCTGCTCGGTCAGCGATTACACCATCTCGATACGTCGTCGGTGGAACTATGAGAACAATTGTGCGGCTATTGTTTGCTATGTGGCCACCGGACTGGCCTCATCCACCACACAGTTGACACAGCTAAGCGAGGATGTGCTGAGCAATCATTGCCGTTTGGCACAGTGTCTGAGCGCCGAGAATCTTGATGAGATTCTTACCTATATTGTCAATCGTTTGCTCAAGGATTACCCGATTGCCAAGCGGCAGCAACAGCAGCTGCAGTTGCCGCGTGATGGCGATGCCGAGCAGACAACACACAGCACTGCCACTATCACAGATACAATCTCATTGCCAGGAGGCGGCGGTGATCAACAGCCAGCGGCAGCATCAGCAACAGCAGCAGCAGCAGTAGCAGCAGCAACATCTACTGGCAACCATACATTACCTGCGATAAACCTGAAGTTGTTCTATCAGGTTAATGCGGCACCGACAACGGATCTGCTGCTACAGGCATTGAACGATTTCCGGATCAAGTGCCAGGAGATGGCGTCCATAGTGTACACGGTGCTGCCGGCGTGCAGTCTGCACAACTTTAGTACGTTCCTGTCCATTTGCGGTGTCCGACACGAGTAGAGGGAGACGCGGCGAGGCGAGGCGAGGTGTGGCGAGGCGAGACGAATCCAATTAAGTCCACGACTCAATGTCCAAATTAAACTAAGAGCGCAGGCGCGTCTCGGGCCTACATTTGTTGATATTGTTAACTAGCCTGTGTATCTAATAACTATATAGACATACGTATACATATTTACTACAACTATTTACAACAACAGCCGCACTCAAGTCGTGTAGTTACCATAAAATTCTTTCGGACCAACAGCAACAACAACAACAACAACAACTGCAACTGCAATTACAAACAATAGGAAAAGCAACAAAAAGAAGAAGAAGTTTACGCATGGCAGCTACACTCGAAAGAAAAGATGAATATATATAGGACAAAAGAATATAAAACACTATAGATGTATATGAACAAGAAGCCGATTTCAATTGAACAAAAAAAGTATCTGGAAAAACGATTTATAAGAACCTTTTCTCTGTGCGCACAACACACACTCTACTCTATATCGCTGTATTGTTATCGTACCTATTCTCGAATAACTTGTAAACAAATTTTCGATGTGCTTTTCATTGTGTTTTTGCGCTCAGGTTTCGCCATTTTTCGATACTCGATTTATTTATTCAAGTTTTTTGTACCTCGCTTTTTCTTTTCTATGAGATTAGCTCAACTTTTTGACCAAATACAAGCGAATCGCTTTTAAAGTCGTTTAGCTTTTAAACAAAACAACAGAATATGAACTTTAAATATGTATTTATACCGTATATACCATATATATATATATATATATGTATGTATATACGAAATGACTTTCGAAGTTTACCTTAAGGGAAAGAAATGAAAAACAAACAAAGAAACAGAAACAGAACTAAGACGCCCTCTCAAAGTCAAAGTGTAAAAGAAAATATCGCCATAAACGCAAGATTTTTTTTGTGAAATATTAAATTTTTTTTTAGGTTAAACAAACAATTTGTCGCAGGAAAACAAACATTTGCGCAAACCATTTGGCCATTTCAGTCCCTAAGAATAATGATTATATATTTATGCATACGATATAAGCACAAGCTCAACAGGTCCCTGATCTGGTCTTGTCTGGGAAGCTGTTTAATTTGATAAATCCTATAAAAATAAAAGCTTAGCGAATTTTCCCATATATGTATGTATGTAAAAAAGAAAACAAAAACAAACAAAACACAAGACATACTGAAAAACAATTGTTAATTCATAACTGCAATGTCGCACAAATGTTGAGTAAAACTTTGGAGGGAATTTAATTGAACGTACGTATGTTGAGATCACTGATAATGATTATTAAATGCTATTATTGTTATGAAAATGAAAATATATTGATATCGATTGTGTGTCATTAAAACAAAAACAAAATACAAAAAAACAAAACCAAACGGAAATGGGCGTTTTTACTTATTTAAATTTCATCAAACTCCTCAAACTTAAGCAACGGTATAAGAAACTATCTTTGCTATTGGGAAATTTCTGGAAATCAATTTTTAGACAACTCTTCCAATATCACTAGGTACACGTCAGTAAATGTCGGAATTAAGATTTGTGGTAAATCTTAGGATGTTTTCATCATGCAAACATACTCGTATATTTCCGAGCCTGCAATCAAACAAATCGTAAACAATAACAAAACAGAAAGTCGGTGAGAGAAAGAGAGTTCGAGAGAGAGCGAGAGAAAGAAAGAGGGCGTCCAGTCATCGGCCTTGATTTTGATATGAACTAGCCCCTCTCAATGTTTGAAGCCAAAACACAACAATGCTCTTTTGAACCGAATGTGGGGACTGCGCTCTCTTTCCACAAACTTGGCGAAATTTCCAGTGTGGACCAATCAAAAAAGAGTGTGAGCAGTACGCAACACCAATCAGAATTGCAGCAGACACTGACGTGGTCTACACGTCAGTGCGTAGGAAACGCCGTTGAATAAATAGCCTGGCATCGCAAAGAGCATCAAACAGTTCAAACACAGACAGCAAAGAAGTAACACATCGGCACATTGAAAAACGTACAAATTCTATTGGAATACACAAAAATATATATCGTGCGATCAAGAATAAGAGAATTATATACAAATATTTTTTCTTTTTTTGTAAGCAAACTGTGACTGTGAAATCATATACAAAACTGTTAATTTATAATCCAAAGCCAAACAAATACAACAAAGACTTACAACTCTAATACTACGGATCAAAGTTACAAACTATATATATAATTTTTTTTTTCAACATAGTGCTCAATATAGTTTTAGTTAGCCAAGTAAGTATTTGAAAATTTGTTTTTAAAATGACAACAATCGATTAATTCGTTACATTTAGTGTTTTGCAACACTGTCGAAAAGTTAAGACTGACGTGTACTCTGGCAGTATTGTATGTGTGAGTTCGTGTATGTGTGTAGAAAGCGCCGGCACAAAGCAGAAGTAAACGGCATTATTCTTTCAGTTCTGTTTCAAACGTCAAGAGAGAAAATTTGAAAAAATAAGCTTAAGAAAGCGAGTTTCAAGTGTAAGTTAAATTTACATTTTTTGTCTGTTCAACGCAATGGCATAATACAATTAACTAATCGCAACAAGTACAAAAAATGCAAAAATAAATTATGCATTTATAATAAAACCTTGGCGATAATCTCGGTGCACATGGCATTCTGTTTCGCCATGTTGGCAGAGTGGAGATTAATGCATGATAAACTCTCAATCTCAATGAGTGAAAACTTCTAGACAATAAAGCACATGTTATCCGATACTTGGTAAAGTGTCTGCAGTGCATGGAGGCATTTATTATATTCTAGCAATGTGCAGGCGGAATATCTACGTCACAACCAGTGTGACCCCAAAGTGCATGACGTGTATCATGAGCAGCCATTCCCCCGGTGTGCATAATTAACATACACAAAAGTTTATGTATATTTGTATGTTATAAGCGATAGCAACAAATTAGCATAACATAATTCATTCCGAGTCCGTAACAAAGTTCATTCACATCCAACCGGCGCGACATTTGCATATTAAAGCACCTTGTTCTCTGTTATGCACACACTGGCTACACACGCCTCTCAGCTGGTCATTTCGTCAAATACTCAAATAGTGTCTGCCAATGACTTGGCAACACTATTTTATTTACACACTTCGATTAGAATAGTTGCGAAAGTACGTAAATTAAATTTTGATCTATAGGCCGCACGCACACAACCAAACACATACGACGTACACACAGACAGGCATGCGCCTGCGCCGACTTATCGTCTACCGCCAGAGTTGTATTGTATTTTCGCACATGTATCTGTGTGTGTGTATGTGCCCGACTCTCAGTCACTCAATCAGCTTTGTACACGTCACTAAAACCAAATCCCACTAAGCTTCTGAAATATGTTATAGCCCTGTCTGTATCAGACAAAAGTACACGTCAGTTCAGCCTAGAGACAATACCAACTTATTCGGCATTGTTTAGTTAACCAACACGCAGCTGTGTAAACCAACTGCGTTTAGTGCCGGCAAGAGCAACAGAGCTGCCACCCCCGCTCAATTCAAACTTTCACCGGACGGGGCGGGGCATAGCCTCCCAGTTGTTAGTGTCGTCAAGCCCTGTTGTTGTTGTTATTTTTACAACGAACACGCACATATTCTGTATGCAAAATGCGGCAAGATGTTAAAAAAAGAAAAAATTTCTACAGTAAAAAAAGAATGAAGCAATTGCAAAACCAGTTTGCTTGCACGCGTAAAGACAGAAGGAGAGAGAGTGGCCGGCAACTGATGTGCGAGCGATAGAGGAAGAGCGGGAGAGAGAGAAATTACAGAAAGAACCAGAAAAATGTTACCACGTATACAAAATAATCTGTAGCGCAACGTCGTCGTCGGCGTCGGTCAATGTCAGTCGAGCTAAGCAGAGCAACTTTAACAGTTGTTCAACGGTTCGCTACAGAGCTAGACGTGTGTGCGTTTGTGTGAGTGCTTGCATGCTTCTCATTAGTGCTGCCAATCTAGCTATTTAGCCGTCAAGTCTGGCTTTTTTCAATGAAAACATTGTAAATATCGCTTTATCTAGCTTGTTTTTAATACCGTCTCCACGCAGTCAGCTTTTTTTACTATTTTTGGCAGAACTGCTCATTCTGTTTCCTCTCAAGGTTCTTTTTGCTCTGCTTGTGTTACCTTCGTTTAAAGCTCACTTGGCACATTTATTGGGTCAAAAACGAACGTGTGCCATAAATTATTGAGGGCCAACGCTTCAACAATTTTCCAGAAGTAGCACACAGTAACTAACGGTACATACCTGTTGACAACAGCAGCAGCGCAACGTCAGCGCTTTTTCTTGCCTCTGCTTCGGCTTTGAGTTCTCGCGCTCACTCTCTCGCCATCTCTCCGCGTGTGTTGACGTGTACAACAAAAAGCTAAGCTAAGCTAAGCTTTTCTCTTCAGCTTACTAATCGTCGGTCTATTCCTTTCTGTTCCTCTTGCAGTTTATTTTTTGTTTGGTGATAAAAGACTAAGCATTAAAACTAGTAATTAACAAAAGGAGCTCTAACATGAAGTTGTGCATATTACTGGCTGTTGTGACCTTTGTTGGCCTCTCACTCGGTGACGAGAAGAAGGATAAGGATAAGGAGCTGGGCACCGTTATTGGTATCGATTTGGGCACCACATACTCATGGTAAGTAGCGCATGATTGCCATGGAACTCCCACTTCCACTTGCCACTTCTGTGTCCAACTGTGAACTACAATTTCTGTTATCGTCTTGCTTACAGCGTTGGCGTTTACAAGAATGGACGTGTTGAGATCATTGCCAACGATCAGGGCAACCGTATTACGCCCTCATACGTGGCCTTCACTGCCGACGGGGGAGCGTCTGATTGGTGACGCTGCCAAGAATCAGTTGACCACAAATCCAGAGAACACCGTCTTCGATGCGAAGCGTTTGATCGGACGTGAATGGTCCGACACAAATGTGCAGCATGATATCAAGTTCTTCCCCTTCAAGGTGGTTGAGAAGAACTCGAAGCCACACATTAGCGTTGATACCTCGCAGGGAGCCAAGGTCTTTGCGCCCGAGGAGATCTCAGCTATGGTCTTGGGCAAGATGAAGGAAACCGCCGAAGCTTATCTGGGCAAGAAGGTCACCCACGCCGTTGTCACAGTGCCCGCCTACTTCAACGATGCTCAGCGTCAGGCTACCAAGGATGCTGGTGTCATTGCTGGTCTCCAGGTGATGCGTATAATCAACGAACCCACAGCTGCTGCCATTGCTTACGGTCTGGACAAGAAGGAGGGCGAGAAGAACGTGCTGGTCTTCGATTTGGGTGGCGGTACCTTCGATGTTTCCCTGCTGACCATTGATAACGGTGTCTTCGAGGTGGTGGCCACCAACGGTGACACTCACTTGGGTGGTGAAGATTTCGATCAGCGTGTCATGGATCACTTCATCAAGCTGTACAAGAAGAAGAAGGGCAAGGACATCCGCAAGGACAACCGTGCTGTGCAGAAGCTGCGTCGTGAGGTTGAGAAGGCAAAGCGTGCTCTGTCTGGTTCCCACCAGGTGCGCATCGAAATCGAATCGTTCTTCGAGGGTGATGACTTCTCCGAGACTCTGACCCGTGCCAAATTCGAGGAGCTGAACTTGGATCTGTTCCGTTCGACCCTGAAGCCAGTGCAGAAGGTGCTCGAGGATGCTGACATGAACAAGAAGGATGTGCATGAGATCGTGCTTGTCGGTGGCTCTACTCGTATCCCCAAGGTGCAACAGCTGGTCAAGGACTTCTTCGGTGGCAAGGAACCATCTCGCGGTATTAACCCTGATGAGGCTGTCGCTTACGGTGCTGCCGTCCAGGCTGGCGTTCTCTCTGGTGAACAGGATACCGATGCCATCGTTCTGCTCGATGTGAACCCACTGACTATGGGTATTGAGACTGTTGGCGGTGTCATGACCAAGCTGATTCCCCGCAACACTGTCATTCCCACCAAGAAGTCGCAAGTCTTCTCCACGGCCTCTGACAACCAGCACACGGTGACCATTCAGGTGTACGAAGGCGAGCGTCCCATGACCAAGGATAACCATCTGTTGGGCAAATTTGATCTGACCGGCATTCCACCAGCACCACGTGGCATTCCACAAATCGAGGTCTCCTTCGAAATTGACGCCAACGGCATTCTGCAGGTCAGCGCCGAGGATAAGGGTACCGGCAACAAGGAAAAGATTGTGATCACCAACGATCAGAACCGCCTGACGCCCGAGGATATCGATCGCATGATCCACGATGCCGAGAAGTTCGCCGATGAGGACAAGAAACTGAAGGAGCGTGTCGAGTCGCGCAACGAGCTGGAATCGTACGCGTACAGTCTGAAGAACCAGATCGGTGACAAGGACAAGTTGGGCGCCAAGCTGAGCGATGACGAGAAGACCAAATTGGAGTCGGCCATTGATGAGTCGATCAAATGGCTCGACCAGAACACCGATGCCGATCCCGAGGAGTACAAGAAGCAGAAGAAGGATCTGGAGGCCATTGTTCAGCCAGTGATCGCCAAGCTGTACCAAGGCGCTGGCGGTGCACCACCACCAGAGGGCGGCGATGCCAGTGACGATCTCAAGGATGAGCTGTAAGCCATCCCGGCCCATGTGATCGGAACAAACGATTGATTATATAAATAGTTTTGGCAGTAGAAGTAAATCAGACTGATTAAACAATTATAAACTTAATTGCAAAAACAAAACAACCATAAGCAGCAAATCACACTCAACAAAACGGCAACAGTAACAGTAACTGAAATATTGAAACACAGCTCCCCCTTACCTACCAACCACCCTATTCGCAAATAGAACTCCAAAGCAACACACACAGTTTATCCATCCACAACTGAAAAAAAAAAACAATTCTTAACCAATCTCCGCACGCTTAATTCCTTGTTAGAAGTTCTTTTTACATTTTTTTTTATTTAACAAATTTTTTTTTTTACTTTTCGTAATGTTAATTTTCAAAAACAAAAAGAAAGAAAAAATTTATGGTAAATCCTATCAAAAGATATTCCTTTCGGGCCCTAGCAGTGTTGAGAGGTGTCGACGTTGACGACGACGACGATTATATAATGTGAAGAAGAATAGAAGAATCACGTGTGTTCCTCGCATTCCTTTTCCAATGGCCAACCAACACCCGATAACTGTATATTTTTTGATAACGCTAATGAGGAATCACAAATCAATAGGTTAGCCTACAAGTTACAAACAATCTTATTAAGGGCAAAACAAAAATGTTATATGTATAAGATAGACAGAGAAAGAGCGTAAAGGAATAGATAGGAGAGCTGCGGGGCAATAGGAGAAGATGATAAAAGAGAAATACGTGTAGCAAAACAAACATAATTAAAACAATTCAATGATTATGAAAGTAAATACAAGAACACAATACACACAGACAAACATAATAATAATAATAATAAGGGCTTCTTCGATTTTACGAAGAACCTAATAATTTATTTAAAAACAAAATAAAGAAAATAATAAATCGAAAAAAAAAACCAAATTTACTTGTTTTCAATCATTATTGAGGGAGTGTGCAATGGGGAAAAAAGAACCAACAGATCATCAAATGCAAATTGTGTTGTATAATATATATATATGTATATGTATATTTAAATAGTTTTCTTCCTTTATTGTTTTTCTTTTGTTCTGCGAATTCATTCATTTCCTTACGCATTCGAATTTCGGGGGACTCTTTCAATGCACGAGTTGCTCCTCTCTCTCTCTTCTACATGGATCGCCTTCTCTCTTTGCTCTTTCGCCGATTTGATATTCTACTACGGTTCAGTTTTTCAGTTACTGCATTACGAGTAATCTTACTTATCTTAAATACATTAAAAAAATACATAAAATATTTGTTGTGTTTGTTTGTTTTTGTTTCTTCCATTTTCTTTAAATATCGTATATAAATAAGCTAACGGTATATTTATATTGTTTATTGTGTACACATGTGTATTTCTCTATATACTTATATACGTATGCACTTTCTCCGAAAAACGAGACCACTTCGATACGGTATCGGCTCACGTAGTTGTTGTTGTTGTTGTTGTTGGGTTTAACAGCACACGCGCCCTCTTTTTTTTTAGATAATATAGCTCGTTTCTTCAGCGAATCTTCCTCTCTGGCACGAGGATTGGGAAGTTGGGGTAAGGATCTGGGCATGGGCAAGGCCTTTTGATAGGTCAGGCGGGCAGGGGTAGTGACGAGGGCAGGGGGAGGATCACTTGACTAAATATTTAAAACTATGCTAAACTTTTAGCCGCTCACTTAGTAAATAAAATGCAAAGAATAAAATTGAATCGAATGCACCTGCCGCACGGACCAGGGCTGACAAAGCTGAGTTTTCCATGTAATCGTGTGTGTGTGTGTGTTTGTCTCTGCGAGTGATTTCTGATTGTCCGTCTGTCTGTCGCTTGTGTACGAGAGTGTATCGATATCGATAACGACTATCGATAATAATTGCGAAAGCCTCGTGATGCCAGCGGATTGCGTAGTTTGGTCCTTGTGTGGGGGGCGGGGAGCTCATTCCTCAAACGGCGTTCTCTGTAGCTTCTGCTGTGTGAGTATGTGTGTGTGTGTGTGAGAGTAGCTGTCAGTGTTGCGCGCGTTGTTGTTGTTGATTTGTGTGTATGTGTATTGGTGTGAATTTTCTTGTTTTTACGGCTGCTGCAGGTGTGTGCACTTTTAGATGCGCTTTGGAATCGTATCGATGGCATTGTTCTCAGGCTCTTCGTCCTTTGGTGGCTGGCCGCGCTGCTGCTGGAGCCCCAAGAGAGGAGGGACAAGTAGTTCAAGTTGACGAGCAAGATCAAGATCGTATCATATATCGTATTTGAAAATTGCCGGATTTTGTCACCAATATGCGCGCGCAACAAGAACAAAGAAACAATGAAAGGAAGACACAATAAAAGAGAGAGAAAAACGTAAAAAGAAACAATCAAGAAAGCAGAAGAATATTATGAACACACATACATATACTTATACAGATGTATTTATGTACGAATGATGTACTATGTACGTACATATTACATCAAAAATATCAATTAAATCATCATCACAGCTTCGCATTATATATGTACATATGTATGTATATACGTGAATAATCGAGCTATGTATGTACACACACACACGCTCTCATACATATGTACATAGATAACTTTCGTAATATCATGTCAAATCGATAGAGGAGAGTTGGAAGGCCCAACGTGAAAATACTCTACGGTGTTTTTGGGAAGGATAAACAAAGAATGTGCATGAAGAGTTGAGTTGTTTGTTGTCTTTGTCTTGCGATTTGAATGCGCTTTCTGCCAATTGGGAACTATTCACGGGGATTGGTTTTTTTGTTTTGTTTTATTTTCATCAATAAATTTGCAAAAATGGTCGTCGACCTGTCGACCCCAATCCCAACTATCCGTTATATTAATATTTCTGTTCTGCTTTTGCGTTTTCTTAAGTTTTGTCTTGAGAAAGTTGCCGTTGTGTCAATATTTTGAGGTTATGTGCCAATGCAATGCAGTTTGGATTGCATTATGATAGCGGGATGCGTGAACGTAAGCGAGATAGTGATGGTAGTGTCTTGGTATGCGTGTCTAGTGTTAGTGTTAAAAGTTATTTAGTGTTAGCAGGTGTTGTTGTGAGTAGTATCCAACCGATAAACATCGAATAAGTTACAAAACTAAATTAAATCATATTTTTGTACTTAATTTATTATTATTGTTATTAATAATATTTTTGTTAAGCTCTTAGCAATGCGACCAATTATATAAAATTGAAAAGAAGAGGAAAGAGCCAGCGGCGGGGAGAAAAAAATATATAACGCATTCAAATGTGAAAAAGTAGATAAGCAAATCAGATTAAAATAAACTTTTTTTTTATCAGTAAGCTTTGCCAACTTTGCGTGTTTGTTAGAGTGAAATGGCATTAGTTGTTGCAGCTCTGCGTGCGCTATCGCCATCTCGTGCTATCGCACGACATCCCATCGACAGACAATCATTCTATTCAGCCTCAGCCTCAGGATCGGGACGGCTTAGGATCTCCTGGCAGAGCGCAATGTAGTCCTAGATTAAATCGATGCATATGGAAATGAAATGTACAGCAAAGCGTGAAGGATGAATAGAGAGAGAGAGAGAGATAGAGAAGTGAAATTAAAATAAAAAGCAACTTGGCACAAGACATTGAACACTGAATTACTTAGATATTCATCACAGCGCACAAAGCCCCACATGGAATACACAAACGTAATGGAAATTAATATACTATACGATACGATACGATGTACGATATAAATGTGGCATTCGGGGAGAAAAGCGCTTTAGCATATCAAGTGTGTAATATGTTCATTTTCGTTGTTTATGCGTGCGTGATGAGAAAGTGTGTGTGTGTGAACGAAGTTACCAAAAATGATAGACTGCAATTTGTATTAAATATCAGTTTTGTTTTTATTTTAGTTATTGTTATCATTACTTTCGATCTTCGTTTTGGTTTTTATATTATTATTTTTTTCTTTTCTTTTCCTTTTGCTTTTTGTTTCAATAATCGGTATCAGTTTTATATCAATTGTAAACAGTTTTCGGTATGCCCTCGTCAAACTAATCAACGTTTCTTGTGCACTTGGCCTTTGTGTCGATTTCTATATACTAGTTTAATATTTTTATATATACTTTAATTGCTAATTTTCATTATAAAATGTTCACTTTTATTGTTGATTTTGTTTAATGTTCATTTCTTTTGATTCGGTATGCAAATCGAGTACAAATTCATCGTCTCTTCTCCTTGTTATCCTTAGAAAATTAATGTAAACAAAAAGTATCGATATATTTTATCAAAAAAAGAAATTATATGTTTATTTGTATTGCAAAATAATAAAAATTAAAAAAAATACACACTTTTTGTTTGCGTAATTGTGACCTACAATATTAATAACAATTGAAATCATATAGTTTATGCTTAAAAAAGAAATACGCTATCTTCAATTTGGACCCTTAAAAACTAAACATGTGACGCTGCATAGCTTGGAAATCAATGGAAACACACACAATATTCTCTCACTTTTTCGTTTACCCCTGCATTGCATTATGCTCTATATATGTATATATAGAGCAACATATCGGAACACATTTGTGTTAACTTTAAATGCATATTTTAGAATCTGAATTATTTGTTTTAAGTTATCTACAATCAACTAGTTTGACTTGCGATGCCGCCTACTAATATCGGATGGGACAACTACTTCTACCATTTATCGTTAAATACTTGTGTAGGCGCTCTCTCTGTATGTGTGTGTTGATGTCTTCCTTGCAAGGGTACTCCAATTTTGGCAGGCCAAAATTTAAGTATATTTTCTATTTTCTGCCGCGTGTTTTTTTTACAATTTCAATGTGACGATTGCAATATGCAAAATGTTTTACATAATTTCTTGTCGTTTATAACATACAAACACATGTGCATGTATTTATAGATATAAATATATATATAATTATATATATGTATATTCATGTTGATGTAGAGTTATGTGGTATCTTTCAAAAAGACTTCGTCAATCGCATTATGACAATCAAGAGTTTCTTCTTCTTCGATTCTTCGATTGTAATTTAGTTCATTTATTGCTTTTTCGAACGATCATCACTGGCATAAGAGAGTAAGTCTGCCACATCTTGATCGTTTTCAATTTCCCTCCATATCCTGCCAAGTGTGTTATCCATCTTCGTGTTCTTGCTGTGATTTCGTTCTTTTGTTTGTCTTCCTCTTCCTCTATTTGTCTGTCGTCTGGTTCGTTGGTTCAATCGAAAAATTGTATGGATATTGTTGTGGGTCTTGGGAGGTGTGTGAGTGTGGGGGGTGGGAGAGAGTAGTGTGGTGTGTTACCATATAATTTCATATATGAAATGTAGCATCCAATTACATATTTATGTCTCTTAATTGGCGCCATATGGCTCTTTCTTGATTTACAGGGGATTTGAATTGGTTTCGTTCATCGAAGTTATTGAATTGGTTTTCTGTAGATCAGCTTTTTTTAAGTTTTTGTTCGCTTTAAATATATAATTTTATATGTATGTATATAAATTATAAACGTTGCATATATATAATTATATTATATATTGTATGTCAATTTTCTGTGCATTTTATTACGATTGTTGGAAGTACTATGTTGCTCTTTAAATCGTTGTATAAGGACTAACGTAACGTTTCACTCTTTCGCACTCTTCTCTCCGCTTTATCTCTATCTCTCTCTATTTCGTTCTGTTTCACAATACATGAGCGTCTCGCTCATATTTATAGCTGAGTGTACTCTCTCTCTCTCACTTTCTCTGTCGCTCTTTAGTGTGTTTTATTTTTGTTGTATTGTTTTTCGCATTTGTTTTGCTTTGTATTTTTCACTCGGTTGAACTAACTGTGTTTTGGTCTAGTGTTGCCACCTACATTGTCCTGTTTCACAACAGAGAATATGCCGTGTAAGTAATACAGATATGTTATTAGCAGATGAAAACAAACGGTACAAAAATTCAAACGGTTAAAAGGACTAAAGACACAATTGACAATTAAACATAATCGAAATACTAATCTAATACTAAGTTAGCATCGGCGTATGTGTACGATGTTTGTACATATGGATGTTCTGTTGTGTGTATGTGTGGAGTGTTTGTGTTGTTTTTTTTTTTTGCAAACAAGGAAACGTTCAAGCAGCAAAAACAAGCAAACCCTATGTATGTATGCATGTATGTATGAATATTTGTGTGTGTGTGTGTGTGTGTGGTGAACTTCTATACAATGTTGTTTGTTAGTGTCCAGCTGTATTCATATGTTGTTGTTGTTGTTGCTTACTAAACTAAGTGCTAAATGCTAACAAAAGTACATTAACTAAATTTATTATACGCGAGTACGCAGAGACATATATATATGCATATGCAGAAGCACACACAAACTGACACACACGCACACTAGTCTGATTGATGTGTCGTGTCACGGATGACCCTTTGCAATGCGACATGTTCGATATCGATAACACTACATGGTTCGATCAATAGATGGATTGTTTGTGTGGGCGTTTGTCTGTGTGAGTTCGAGTTCATTTATGAATGTGTGTATGTGTGTGAACAAAAACTTCATTTATATCCCTGCTATTTTGTCAGCTTTCGTCTCCATTTCGTTTCTTTTTGTTATTCTTTTCGTTTATTACATTTTCTACTATTTCACTTTACTACGAATCTAATTGTTTTCACTTTCGTTATTTCTTTTTTATGTTTTTATCTGTTTCCTGGATTTTCTTTCCTTATTATTATTATTATGTTATGTTTTTTTAATATAAACGCATTTTGTGTTGTATTATTTTTTTTTTTTTTTTTCTTTAATTTTATTTTGTATAAATGATTTTTGCTTGTGGCGCTCAAAACCTCTGCACTTGTTCCGGTCTGTAGCTGTCGGTTTTCTTCAATTGAAACTATGTCTCTCGTTTCTTTATAATCAATCATATATATATATGCAATGTTATGGGTTGGTTTTGTAGTTGTGTGTGTGTGGTTTTGTTTGTATGTGTATGCGTGTGTGTGTGTTTTGTTTTCGTGCGTGTATGCGTGTTTTTTTTTTAATTAGTTTTTCTATACAGAAATGTTTTTGGTATGGAGGAATGGGGATTTCGATAATAATGAACCGATGTTGACGGTAACGAGTATCGAGAATATATATAATTTATATATATATATATATATATATAGTTTAGACAAAACACGGCACAATTTCATTTGTATAAAAATATTAACAACACACATACACATGTGCATATGCATATATATATGTTGCAGTCGGTTGTTCAAAGATCGGATTCGGATTCAATTTAGAATTGGTTGTCGTTCAGATAGATGACCATTAGAAGTTTTGTGTTGGTTTGGTTGGTTTTTTTTTTTTGTGGTGGTGGTGGTTGGTGGTTGTATGTGTGGGGAGAAACAAACAAAAAAATATAAAGATATATATATATATATATGCTTAGTTGACATTTGTTTTGCAATGTTTGTTTTTTTCTTTAAGTGATATTTTTTTTTTGTTTTTTTTTTTAGTTAATAAAAAAAATAATTAATATAAGAATTTCATTTTAAATTTACCGCTCGTAGGGGCATTTTGAAATTGGCTGCTGCCTGCAGCTGAATTTGATAAGCTAAGCTGTGGATTTTAAAGCCGTACAGACTGTAGTCATCATTGTTGTCGTCGTAGATAGGATAAAGGCGTCAAGTGCAGATAGAACAGTATATGAAATATAAAGAAATTTCAAATATTATTGTAACAAAGACTATCAATCTTCTTACTTGATGACCTGAACAATATCTATCTTCTTATTAAGTTATTCTAGTGTAGATCGGTAATATGAAATGTATCTTTGCTTTTTCAAAGATTCAGATTCTGATGTCTTTCAAATATCTGCTGATTACTACTACTACTTACCGTGGAACAAATTGATTAATAGGACGCTTGGGGCGATACTCAGGGTGCACCATGAAGAGCATATGTGGAAAACCTGTGCCAAAATAGGCTCCATCAGTGTGATGATGACGCGATGATTTTGGTGTATAAACATCAATGCACTTGGGGCAATAGGTTTTCACCATTGCTTCGCCGGGTATATCCGACAGGCCTGAAGATATGATAAACATACACATATATATAAGTATATATATTAAATATGTTAATGCACATAATGCATATATATATATATATATATATTGATTGGAACACTCGATACGCACCCAAAGGCAACATGGGCTGACTCTCACAGTAGACACGTGGGCAATGTCCAAAATCGCCAGTTTGATACTTCTCAATCATTTGAGCGATTCCCCGATTTGTTAGTATATATCTAGCGTGTATGAGCCCGTAAAGCATTTCCGCTGCCTGTTCGGTCATATCCGATTGCAAAGGGTTATCCTCAAGTTCATCCTCTACAAAGCGAATACAATGTCAATTATACTGAATATGAAATGCGTCATCTAATACACTTACCGGGCTCCAGATCCAATATCATGTCCAAAGCCTGACGATAGTTAGGCACCTGTTCATTTAAACCAGTTAAATTGAACTTGTCCTGTATGTAATCCTCATCGACCTGTAAAGAAATAGAACAAGACAACAATATGAAGAAGAGCCACAAGAAATCGTGATTGTCTGTCAATTGTGGGTGTCGGAATGTGTACGAGTATATATATATATATATATGTATATATGTGTGTGCTTATGGGTACAGTCGAACAAGTATCTGACAATTTGTGTGTGCCCCACCTTGTCGGATAGTTGGATATTTATGCAGTGCCCACTCAAGTGAGTGCACATCATCAACAGATCCACGGACTATTAAGATTTACTTTATAGAGGACCCCGCTCTTGTTGACTGCACTTCCCTTAGTGGGGGCCCAATTTCAATCAGAGAGAGAGAGAGAGAGCGCTCTGTGGACTGTACTTGTGGCAAGCGTTGATAACCCATTCGAATTATGAATTTATAGGAATGAAACAAGGTTCCGGTTTGACTGTGACTGTTAATGTATGTATGCATGCATGTGTGTGTGTGTGTGGGTGCGGAGCACTCTATCGAGTGTGAACTGTATAATGAGTAATACATGTGCATATGCTGTGCAGGGCTGCACTTGACGTTGACTGGCTTGACGCTTAGGTAACAATATGGAACCAGAAACAGGAGGGAACTAGGAAATGTCAACTGATTGATGTTTATATAATTTATCAATGATATTCACTTACCTCGCAGAAGAACTCATTGCCGCGAAGCCCGCAGAACCAGGTAACCCAGGAGACTTCCTCGGAGCTGCTCATTTTGCTGTGTACCCATTGTAGACGGCGCGAAGAGGATAGGGAAGACAAGAAATGAAAGATAAATAAATACAGAAAAAGAAAAACAACAAAACAATATACACAAATCGTAGGCACATGCTAAGGATTTTACTTGTTTTTTTTCTTTTCATTTATTATTTTAATTTGTATATTTTTTTCTGTTATTTGAAGGTTTGCAACGTACATTAGAGGAATTATTTTGCGTAATTTGACGAATTTATTGTTGAAAAAACCATAGAAGGTGGCGTTAAGTTTCAGCGGAAGGGGGGGGGCAGGGCTACAACACAACGTCAAGAAACGTATGTATGTAACGCACACAACGAAAAGTAAACGAATCGAATTTGTCCACGAGTTTTTAGTGCGCCTCTCCGAATTATACCGAATTATTTATTTTGATTTGTATTATTAGTATTTGTTCTTGTAGCACGTTTTATGTTTTTGCCGCATTTACACTTATGACTTGAATTATTATATTCTATTTATCATGTTATTTTCCAACGCACACACGATTAAACGGAAATTTGTACGCGTATTTTGACAAGCGCTCATACAAAATGTGCCGAGCAGCAAGAAGAAGCAGCAGCAGCAAAGAAATTCAGAAAAAAAGAGACACACCGAACGAGCGAGCAGTGAAATTTGTAGTAGGCTATATACCCACCCGTGTGGAAATCAAGCGCACCCACTGTTCGCGTGCTCCAATTTAGTTACATTTGTTGAACACATTTTTTTTTTATTTTAATTTCATTTTGTATTTATTGTTTAACATCTTTTTTGCCTACCGCTTGCCATATCTTGTTGCTTTATTCATAAAGAAATTGGTAACAAGCGCATTAATGCATGTTCCAAATGGGCCTTAAGCAACAGCGCGCTTGGCGTAGCGGCACGACACAGACACACACACACACGCTCACACACCGTATTAGATGATTTTTGCACTTGACTTGGTTGCGCTAGCGACCGATTTGGATTTCGTTTATCGCTCTATTCGTTTTGCCCAGTCACTTACCTTAATTTTCGCACAATTTTTAAAACACTTTTACTAATTAAAGCACTTTTTTCAATGCGAAAATTTAACAAGCGAGTTGCGAGTTGTCGGTTTTGCAATCGGTATTGGAGATGTCACAAATGTATCGATGTATCGATAGCACCGACACTTTGAAAAGTGACCAGTCCAACGAAAAATTACAATGGTTTTGTGTGAATGCACATTGTTTAAAAAATACCAAAAAATGGCAGCTAAAAATACCAGAAATAATTGTATGTGACTCGTGACCGGAACCAAATGGGGTGGACGTCAGTTTTTTTTTTTAAAAGAAAGTTAATAGTTACGCTTGATGCAAAAAATTCACATTAATAACTAATAGAGAGCAATGTAGCTCGTTTCTCGCAAAGCTCTCACTCTGCCATCTTCTCGCTTTGCTCATAGCTTCTCGCTTCGCTTTGCTTAGCTTCTCGCGAGCACTCTGTTAGTTATAATAAGTGATCTTTTTAGTACTTAGCACTCGAATGTAATCTTTAGTAAATGACTAGCAGTAGAAAAAATAATCAACACTTTAAATAAACATTGTTCTTTTCGATCCACTACTGTTTATGTGACTCGCATATGAAATATTTCTATACAAAACTAAGGCAAATATTATTCTTAAATAGTGTGATTATATCTTCTTTAGTCTTTACGAAATCTTACATAAGTTATTGAATATATATAACCTTAAATGCATGGGAATAAATGCATTATTAATAATTAAAAAGCTAAAGAGCCCGCTCAAACCTGTTACTTTTGAGCTCATGTCAACCTGTGATTTCGGATTAAATAATGTGACACTGCATCGTTTCGCAAATACGGCTCATCTCTTGCAACTTACCATTTCACAAAGCAAAGAATTTTGCGCGCGGTCGTCAATATAATTGTATGTTGGTATTTTTTAATAATGCGCTAAAAACGACACATGTAACTGGCAAATAATATTAGAATGGAGTAGGCGGTGCATTAATAACACACAGGTATACGATTAACATTGTATATTGTCAAATGTATTTTTCTTGTTAACAAGTGACAGTCTTAATTCGGATTCCGTCAAGAGAGCAACGTGCTGAACGCTCCCGTTGCCATTTGTGCCTGGACGGGAATTATTTCACGCGCAAAACAATTTTTCGCATACGATTCTGATCAATCATTTCTTCTCGTCTCATTTGAGGCAACAGATTAACAGATTGTAAGCATATTTTGTGCGTGAGGAACTAAGCGAAGCACAGTTCACATCGATATATATGTACATATATACAATAAATATAACATATACGGTTTGACACATTCGGTCTGACAGTCAAAACGCAAAACGCCAACGACAACGGCAATTTCGAGGTATGTACAAAAGTGCGTTTGCAGTGCGCCTTAAAATTATTCACACTTTAAATGATTTAACAACAAACAACAGAGGCAACAACAACAAGAACAACTACAATAACAAGAACGTGTCACAACTCGAGGACAACATACACACACACACGCATACAAACATAGACACGCGCGTAGACAATACAACAACCGTTATGAGCGTGGACACGTATGCGCCGAGCTCGGCGCTCTCATTCCTGGACATGGACGACAATGAGTTGTTGCGCGGCGCCGATACGCAGCCAACACAATACGATTACCGTGACTTCACCATGCCGTCCACATCGCAGAGCCAAACTCAGGGCGATCAGCTTGAACTGCAGGTGAGTAAAAGCTAAGCGGCATACACAAGCCAGGCCACGCCAGGTACGGCCACGTGTGTCATCAGCTGTCACTTTATGTATCGTTTTTTTAATGGATTGTTTTTGTTTTTTTTTTTCGTTTTTTTTTTTTTGGTTTTTTTTTTTTTTTTTTGTTTACCTGTTTGCAATTCAGCCACGCCGCGTTAGCGTCCAAAGCAATGATATACATCCACGCATAGCGTCGATAACTAACGATCTGGGGGATCTGCAGTTCGAGGAGGAGGACGATGAGGGCGGCGGCGGCAGTTCGTCATATGTGAAAGAGCTGCCAGCTCATGCTTGCAAATATTGTGGCATACACGATCCGGCCACAGTGGTTATGTGCAACAACTGCAAGAAGTGGTTTTGCAATGGACGCGGCAGTACATCAGGCTCGCACATCATTAATCATTTGGTGCGTGCCAAGCATCGTGAGGTGACCCTGCACGCCGACGGTCCCCTTGGCGAGACCATACTCGAGTGTTATTCGTGTGGAGTGCGTAATGTCTTTGTGCTTGGGTTCATACCCGCCAAGGCGGATTCCGTGGTTGTACTACTCTGCCGCCAGCCTTGCGCCGCCCAGAACTCTCTCAAGGACATGAACTGGGATCAGGAGCAGTGGAAGCCATTGATAGCCGATCGCTGCTTTCTGCCCTGGCTGGTTAAGCAGCCCAGTGAACAGGGTCAGCTGCGTGCACGGCAAATTTCGGCCGCGCAAATCAATAAGCTGGAGGAGTTGTGGAAAGACAATATCGAGGCAACATTCCAGGTGGGTATCTACACCTCCCATTCTCTCTCTCTTTTTTATGTGACTTTTACGATTAATATGTATTGTGTTTGCAGGATCTGGAGAAGCCTGGCATCGACTCGGAGCCCGCTCACGTGCTGCTGCGCTACGATGATGGGTATCAGTATGAGAAGACCTTTGGTCCACTGGTTCGTCTGGAGGCAGACTATGATAAGAAGCTGAAGGAGTCGGCCACACAGGAGAACATCGAGGTGCGCTGGGATGTGGGCCTGAACAAGAAGACCACTGTGTTCTTTACGTTGGCCAAAACCGATTCGGATATGAAGCTAATGCATGGGGATGAGCTGCGCCTGCGCTATGTCGGCGAGCTGTACAATTCTTGGAGTGAGATTGGGCATGTAATCAAAGTGCCGGATAATTTCGGTGATGATGTTGGCCTGGAGCTAAAGAATTCATCGAATGCCCCAGTGAAATGCACCACCAACTTCAGCGTGGATTTCATCTGGAAATGCACCTCGTTTGATCGTATGACTCGCGCTCTACGTCACTTTGCCATGGATCGCAATTCGGTATCGAACTACATCTATTCCCGTTTGCTGGGCCATGGACGTGCCGATGGCAGCGATGAGATACTGTTTCGTGGTCCGCAACCCAAGCTATATAGTGCCCCCCACTTGCCGGATCTAAATCGATCGCAGGTCTATGCCGTCAAGCATGCGTTGCAGCGGCCCCTTAGCCTTATTCAGGGACCCCCGGGCACGGGCAAGACAGTGACCTCGGCCACGATTGTCTATCAGCTGGTAAAGCAGCACGGCGGCACAGTACTTGTCTGTGCACCCAGCAACACAGCAGTGGATCAGCTGACTGAGAAGATACATCGCACCAATCTGCGGGTGGTGCGTGTCTGCGCCAAGAGTCGTGAGGCCATCGACAGTCCCGTCAGCTTCTTGGCACTGCACAATCAAATCCGGAACATGGAGACCAATTCAGAGCTAAAGAAATTGCAGCAGCTAAAGGATGAAACCGGCGAGCTGAGCTCGGCGGATGAGAAACGCTATCGCAGTCTAAAACGTGGCACTGAGAATCAGTTGCTCGAGGCAGCCGATGTCATCTGCTGCACCTGCGTGGGTGCTGGTGATTTGCGTTTATCACGCATCAAATTCACATCGATACTCATTGATGAGTCGATGCAGTCCACTGAGCCAGAGTGCATGGTGCCCGTGGTGTTGGGTGCCAAGCAGTTAATCCTTGTTGGCGATCACTGTCAGCTGGGTCCGGTTGTCATGTGCAAGAAGGCGGCACGCGCTGGTCTCTCGCAGAGCCTGTTCGAGCGCCTTGTCGTTCTGGGCATACGTCCATTCCGTCTGGAGGTGCAATATCGTATGCATCCGGAGCTGTCGCAGTTTCCGTCCAACTTCTTTTACGAGGGATCGCTGCAGAACGGTGTCTGTGCCGAGGATCGTCGTCTGAAATTGGATTTCCCATGGCCACAACCAGAGCGTCCCATGTTCTTCCTTGTGACACAGGGTCAAGAGGAGATTGCCGGCTCCGGTACATCGTTCCTCAATCGTACCGAAGCGGCCAATGTGGAGAAGATCACAACGCGTTTCCTTAAGGCCGGCATTAAGCCCGAACAGATTGGAATTATCACACCTTATGAGGGTCAGCGTGCGTATCTGGTTCAGTATATGCAGTACCAGGGTAGCCTACACTCGCGCCTCTACCAAGAGATCGAGATAGCCAGTGTGGATGCGTTCCAGGGGCGCGAGAAGGACATTATTATCATGTCGTGTGTACGGTCCAATGAGCGCCAGGGCATCGGTTTCCTCAACGATCCACGTCGCCTGAACGTCGCACTGACACGCGCCAAATTCGGCATCATCATTGTGGGCAATCCCAAGGTGCTGGCCAAGCAACAATTGTGGAATCATTTGCTCAACTTCTACAAGGATCGCAAGGTGCTTGTCGAGGGTTCGTTAAACAATCTAAAGGAGTCGCTTATCCACTTCCAAAAGCCCAAGAAACTGGTGAATAGCATGAATATTGGTGCCCACTTTATGTCCACCATGATAGCCGATGCCAAGGAGGTGCTGGTGCCTGGCTCCATTTACGATCGCAGCGGCAGCTATGGCCGTCAGATGCCAGTGAATCCCTCGCAGTCCCTCAATGGCGGGCACTTTGGCGGCGCTGGTTATGGTGCTTATGGTTCTGGTAACGCTGGGGCAGGTAACACAATGCTGAACTCTTCGTCAGCTTACGGCGGTGGTGCTGCTGGCGGCAATAACAATTACGGATCCGTCACAGGTGGTGGTGGTGGTGGTGGTGGTGGTGGTGGAAGTTCTGGTGCTGCAACTGCTGCTGGAGCTAATTCCAACTGGACCACTGCTCATCTGCACGATTCCATTGGCTACATATCGAATGATCATGGCGCTGCCGCTCTAGGCAACATGCCGGTCCCAGTGGGAATGTTCATGAACATGAGCAACTTGCCGCCACGATTCTACAATCAGCATCAGCAGGCAATTATGGCGGCCAAGCAGAATCGTGCCATAAACAATCAGTCCACCTTTGCACCGCCCCTGTCTGCCATAGGTGGTGGATTGGGTGCTGCTGGCGGTGGTGCCGCTGGTAAGAAGAGTGGCAAACTATCAAAGGCACGCGGCACTGCAGCAGCAGGCAATGCCAGGGAGCAGTCATCATCGTCCGTTGGGGCAACTACTATGGGCACCACTACAACTACAACAAGTCTGGTGACATCAACATCGTCATCGTCATCGTTGGGCAACACAGCAGCAGGAGTGGGAGCTGCCGCAGCTGCAGCCATATCGGCGCCATTTAGCCAACATCCAACCTCGCTGTCGCTGCAGATGACACAGCCCGGTGGCTTTGCGCTCTCACAGCAGCCGGAGCTATCGCAGGACTTTGGACAGATCTCGCAAATGGACGGGCTGCTATCGCAGGATGTCGCTTTCAATGTGGTCAGTAGTGTATAAATAAAATGGTAGCCCCTTGTCTTTCTGGTTCATCATGGAGTTTATTTCTTTTATTCCTAAATCAATTCACAATTTAATTTTGTCTTTCCTTTTTTTTAGTCGGGCGAACGCAGTTTAAATCAATTCTCGCAACCCTACTGAGAGGGTGGAGGAGATGCGCACAATTGCAACAACAATGTACAACAACAAACACAACAATGAATACAAACAACAAACATATTGAAAGAACTTTGACGCCATCAGCAGCAAGGACAGCAGCAGCAGCAACAGAAACAGCAGCGGCGGCGGCAGCAGCAACAGTTGCAGTTACGGTTGCTTGCAGCAGTTATAGCGGGACAGCGGCAGCGGCAAAAACAACAACAAAACAGCAAGAAGATGAATAAGAAGAAGAACAACACGAGAGCAACAGCAGCAGCAGCAGCAGCAACAAGAAAATGTTGACAAAGATACGTGGACAAGAAGCGCAGCAGCAACACACTGAAGGAAGAACAAAAATGGTCACAATGATGGGAATAATATACACATACACACAAACACACACACACACACAAAGAGAGGAAGAGGGTCTATGCAACAGTCACACTCGTTCACACGCAAGAGAGCGAGAGAGAGAGAGAGCACGAAGACAAGGAGGAGAGAAAGAGAGTGAGCGAGCGAGAGTGCAAGCAACACAAATGGAAACGGCATAAGTGACAAGGAGCAACTGCGGCTAGGTACACGTGCAACAGACACACACATACACACACACACGAGACAGCAGATTTCACACTCAAAGCGACACACACACACACACCCACACACAAAACAAGGACAATATAAAAAGAGCGGCAGCCCAGAGATCCTGAGACTACATTGAGCCGGCGCAGGCAATAAACTCCTTGGCCCCACACAGCGTGGCGCCTCACGGAACAGCCTCGGCGCATTGTAATGCGGGAGACAGACGGACGGACGGACGGACGGACTGTCGGTCCCATCGAGTTGACCCACCCCCTTGGGTCAAAGGGCGCCTCCAATCCGGAGGAGGGGCGGAGCAAGACGTTCTATTTGGCGAACAGGTCAATATGTGGCGATTATACGACAAGGCGTGCCATATTTGTATGTCACGTTCCCCAATTTGGGACTTTAAAAATGAATTGATATGTGCGCAAAGTTGCCGCCTTCAAGATTCTTAAAACATTTCTGAACAAACAAAACAAGAAACTGAAAAAACGAAAGAAAACCAAAGCAAGCCAAGATAAGCACACACACACACACACATTCTTACTCCTCCTGCAGATTGTTTTTGGTTTCTTTCATTTTTTTAACAAATACCATTTTTTCATTCATTCTTTTTCTATTCACTTCTTTTCTGTTAGAGTCTGGATATTTGTCAAGCTTTGAGAATTTCCATTAAAACATTTTTGCCACTGCCGTTATTTGAAACGTTTTTATTTTTGTTAATTGTCAGCGATATTTTTGCTAATTTGTTCCTGTTTCAAGCGTAGAAACTCGAGATTCTTCGGGCTCTTCTCGCAGTGCTTGCAAACCGTTTCTGTCCAGCATATTTCGAAACATTTATTAAATTTGTTATTTAAAAACTAAAAACTAAAACAAAACAAAACATTACACAAAACACAAGCAATGAAAAAAAAAAAAAAAAACAAATAAAAAAAAATTCCCTTTTTAATGGTTCGGAAATCTAATTTCTGTTGCTTTTCTTTTTCTATTTTTCATCGTGTTTATTATGAATTTAAAAAAAGAAACAAAAAATAAACATGAGAAAGTTAAGTTTGAGAATTTTGTGGTCTTCACATACGTATATACGTGAGTTTAAAGAGACCAGAGACACGCAAATTGAATAAAACTGGAAAAAAGAACAATAGAAATGTGTATTTTTCAAGATTATGTGATCCCCCCCCCCCACCCCATTCCAAGAATTCACAATAAAGAAATTCGTTAAATTCGCAAAGCAAAAAAAGAAGAACATGAGAAATTACAAAGCGAAAGTTGCATTTATTTTTTTTTTTGATTTGTATTCGACAATGGTTTGTATGGGGTGTATATGTATTTATGTATGATACGTTAATATTTATATCGATTTATTTTCATCTGTGCAGCGCTTTCGCTTAACATATTTAATATTCCATTATCGAGACTTTATTACAACATATTTCTTGCTTTCTATAAATGATTTCACAGTTTGATATTGTTGTTATATGCCAAGAAGTATAAGGAAACTGATTGATATTTAATTTCCTGGCATTCGATTACAATTAATTGACGCAAAGTGAGTTGCATTTTTTTTGCATTACATTACACGCGGAAAAAGGGAGGCGGGGGGCAGGGGGGCAACGAGCATAAAAAAATTTAAATAATTAAACATTGACAAAGAGAATGGAAAAAGGGAAGGGTTGCATTCAAACTCAATGGGTGTTTTAAAAAACACAAAATAATATGAACCCGTTGAATTCAAATTTACAAAATATATAGACTATAGTTTAGACTGGTGATAAAGTCATATTATTATGAAACATTTGCATGGGCGAAAGTATAACAATATGTATAAATGGCCACTTGTTTCTTATTCTTATATGGTTTGTGCTCTTTTGATGTGCAGTGTACATCGCAAACATATTTGAGATACTTGATATATGTTTATGTTTTTGTTGCGCTGTAAAAGATGCATATATAAATTTTTAAGTTTTCATTGCATAAAATATGAATATTAAATAACTATTCAAATACACAGGAAACTACAGGACAGTCTATCAATATCACAATACCGTTCGAGATAAATCACACTAAATACTGATTACTATTACAATTCAAATAAATATTTAGTGAGTAGTACTTTAGCGTGATATCACTTTTCAGATGCGTACATGGTCACAACTTTGAAATTTAACATGAATTCAACTAACATAGATTATATTAATAAGTTCGATATGGCTGCTTCAAAACCTGCCTTCTACTTAATTCAATATATATGTACGTCTCAACTAACCTGATGATTATTATCTGTATACCTGGCCAAGTTACACAGAGAATCAAGCAAGTTATCTTCCTGTTTCAACATGTGATGCAGCCGGAACAAAGTTGCCACTGTTGATCAATTTGGTGGCGGTTGTAGTCGCTCCTATTGCTGTGCTGCGTGCTGCTTGCAACAGTTGGGGATACGTTTGCGACAGAGGCTCAGCAGTGGGTGGAGAAGGCTGCTGTGCTGTAGGTTGTTGATGTACCTGTGCCTGTGCCTGTGCCGATGCATGTGGCGGATGTGAGTGAGGATGAGGTTGAGGATGAGGATTCGAATGATGCGGAATTTGCGAATGAAAAAAGAACGAAGGCTGTTGCATAGGCACACGTTGTGTGTGCTGAATTGGTGTAAATATGGAAGCCAGATCAAGTGTCTGTTCCAGACGACGTGCCGAGTTCCAGAATACAGCTTTGACACGCTCAAATGTCGCATAATCATAAACAGAGCGGGCCGTATTCGACAGATCGAAGGGCTCTGTAAATTAAAAGCGAATTTAAAAACAGATTTTCTCAAATAATATAAGGCGTGTTACCCTCAATGTTGAGCTCCTTCCACTGGTGCATATCGTTTTTGGGGCTCTTGGCCAGACGACACGCATTCACTGGCAAAATGCCGCCAGTGCGAATGGATATGGCATTGCTACGGAAACTGCAATAAATATAAACATTATATATGGTATATATAAAAAGGGTTTCAATGACACTTCGCATCATCATTATATCTTACTCGAAATTGCTGTAATACTTGAGAAATCCAAGCAGATGCTCGCCCAGCGTTTGTTTGTTGTGCGTCTGATATGGCTCGATCGATTCAATCAGATCCAATTCAAGGCAATCCTGTTGACTCAAGTTAAACTTATCCGGATACAGAGATTGCAGGCAGGGCAGCACATGTGGCACACAGCCACATTGCAGATAGTGCAGAACCATCAACACGAGCGAATAACTCGATATGGTCATTCTTTTGGCATCATTGATATTATGATATTGTGCCCACAGTTTAACAACAACAACAAGTGGACGTGCTCGCCAATCTACTGCAGAAATATATGATTATATATGTATAATCATAACTTATATAGCCAGTTATTCCAAAGTACTTACACTGCGCATACAGTTGCAGCAAATAGGTGTTCTTAATGCCAACAGAATTGTTATAATTGAGATCGATTTCAATGCCATTGATGCGATCCTTGAAGCGAAGAATAGGAACACGAGCTTCAATCAAATTGAATTCGTGAAAAGCTTCTTTTACAACATAAATAATACAAAGAGAACAAATGGTGATGATTACATAATGCATATCGATAACAAGACAGAAATTACGAACTAAATAATTATAAGCTACAGGTATCATGTGATTTAACTCTTCACTTGCCCAGGTCTTTCAAGAAGTTATGAAATAAAGTCAATATCATTAGTGCCTCGGCACGCAGTTGACTGTTATAATGATGCTGCTGCTGATGTAGCTGCGATTGCAGCGTTTGATTCTCCGGGAGCAGGCACATATCGATGTCAGAAGTGTCTGTGCCAAAGCCAGTAATGGTCGATCCCACTAGGCAGACGCGAAAGCGTCCAAGCCCTGGCTGCTGCATGGCGTATTGCTGTAAAGAAATAGACTCTAAGTATTTCTCATGTTATCTAATTTGTAACTTACATTTATCCAAACGTATAAATAACGCCATAGTCGCATCTTTATCTTGAACTTGTCTTGAGTTTGCTGTGATCCACAAAAGCGTGTCCAAATATCCATCGATAGATTGTCATTCTTGCGATGGCACAACAGCTGTTCCGGTTGCGCTGTCACCTCCACACTGTGCGAATGATCGAGATAACGGTCTGGCGGCAACACCAAGTCAAACCACGGCATTGCCCAGCCAGAGTTACCCAAACTTATGCCCATGTGTGTGTGTGGCGGTGGCGGAGGTATGCTAAAGGGTAAAATGGTGTGCAAAGCACTCATATTGCCCACATGCAACGATGGGGTCAGCGAATGCGGCGATAGTTGTGGCCCCATCCCCACACTGCCTGTGCTTGCGGCTGACGGTGTGGGTGACAAGGCTGGAGGCAGATCTGTTGGCGTCAACCTAGAGGGAGTAAGAGGGAGATAGATGAATACAGATAAGACGATCACGAGCTAATGGAGTAGGAAGCTCTGCTAGACCTACCGACTCCATTGTGACTCGCTGGACTGCGAGCCGTTGGAGGGAGCGGGCGATACTTCACGATGGAACTGCATGTTGTTGTTGTTGCCAGCTGCAACGTAGCCGGATGAGTAGCAAGGGGAATGGGGATGCCCCCCAGGCATTGCCATTGTTGTTAAAGAACAATTGTTGCTGTTGTGTTTGCTGTTGCAACTGTTGCTGCTGATGTTGCAGCATGAAGGGCAACGCTACATAGCTGGGACTTGGCACTGTCATAACTGTTCCAAGCTCAATGTTGTTTGAACTGCTGCTACTACTGCAACTGTTGTTGTTGTTGTTGTTGTTATTGTTGTTGCAGCTACTGCTGCCGCTCGTATTGCAGGCTGCTGCCGCTGTAATCGCCTCGTCCAATTGGGCGCAACTTATCATATTTGTGGGCGTGCTGGCAACAGAGTCCGGTGTCAATGCAACCGGTGACAACATGCCGGGACCCAGCAACTGCAACGTCGGAGGCGGTTGTAGAAACATATTTCTACCAACTGTTGCCGCCACAACTGTTGTCGTCGCTGTTGCAGCTGTTGCACTTGTTGCAAATTGTGCAGCATCAATTGGCGCTGGTGGCGGTGATATTGTTGGACCAGCACAAGCGCCTGTTGCCAACGGTTTAAGCAACAGCGATGGCAACGTCTGCATGCCAGCAACTGTTGCTGCTGCCTGTGCTTCTGTTGCTATGACCGGTTGCTTTGCATCCACGTTGACATACGTGAGATTATAGAAATTCTGATAATCCGCGCTAACAAACTGTCCCTTGCCCGCCTTGGGGGGAATAGTACTGATGCTGACGGATCGGGTAGTATCCATTCTTGCCGGCGACAGCAACACCTCCATCATCCCCATCCCCCACAGCACTACCACCAGAAGCAACAGCCGTAGCAGCAGACTGCTGTACGCGTCGATGGGATGTGTAATTATTCTCACTCGACATCGTTCCCGATCTTGTTGCAGATTGAGTTGGCGTCGTGTTGCTCATAAAGTGTATCTTCTTGTTGCGACGAAATGATTGATTGTGCATGTGATTGTGATTGTTGCTATGATTATGTTGCTGATGCTGTTGTTGCTGGTGCTGTTGTTGCTGGTGCTGGTGCTGATGTTGTTGGTGCTGCTGATGATGTGTATTGTGATGCTGATAATGATTATTGTTGTAGTTGTAGTTCACATTACGATAGCGCTGTTGATATCCACCAGATTGCTGCTGCTGCTGCTGTTGTTGTGACGAATGCTGCTGGTGCTGCTGTTGCTGCTTTTGGTGGTGTTGCTGCTGCTGATGCTGCTGCTGTCGAAGCATTTCGGGCAGCAGATCCTTTTGCAAAAATGATGCGATTGTCAACTGTTTTGGTTGCGAATAATAATGATGCGGATTATAATGATGTTGATGATGGTCCTCAGCATTTGCTCCTACTGCTGATGTTGAGGCAGCTGCTGATGTTGAGGCAGCAGCTGCTGCTGCTGCTTCTGCTGCAGTTTTTGCCGCTGCTGCTGCCAGTTCCGCTTCCTTTTGATTAGCCAATGCTGCTTCCAATTGCTGCTGTAACAAAGTGCGAGATGCTTAATTGAATGCGATTAAGATCTTGATATCATTGCATATAAATTTGAAGTGATGCTCAGGATCATTTATAAAGTTAAAGTTATTCAATAAGATCACTTCAATCTCTGCAATGATATCAAGTGGAATATGAAGAAATCGCTCACTTCTTTTTGCTGCATTGTGGGCTGTTGGGGATAGCTTGTTTTCCAAAAGCAAAGCGGCTGTTGCCGTGACCTTTGACCTCCCTTGTTGCTATTATCCTGTTTTCCATTTGTTGGCGTTAGCTTTCTTTTCGTTGTTGTTATTTTGTCTTCTCCTGCTGCCGTTGCTGATGCTGCTGGCGTGCTATGCTGTTGTTGCTGTTGTTGCTGCCTGTTATCCTCTTTGTTGTTGTTAGGGCTGCTGCTGGTAGCTCTCTCTGTCTGTGTTATTGAAGATTCTGAGCAACTGCGATAATATCCTGAGGAACAGGAGGATTCTGTATTGGAAGACAACGAGTTGCGTTTCTTAACGATGTTTTTATTGTTGCTGTTGTTGTTGTTGTTATTGTTGAAGTTGTTGGTTTTCGTTTGGGACTTGGGGACAGCATTATTGATATTGTTGTTGTTACAGCTGCTGTTGTTGTTGTTGTTGCTGTCGTCGTCTTTGCTGCTAATGTTGTTGTTGTTGCTGTCATTGCTGACTTTGCAATTAGTTTCATCGCTGATATTTTGTTTTTTTATCAATTGATTGTTGTTATTATTGTTGTTGTTGGACAGCTTTGCTGCTCCAGATGTTGCCACCTGCTGCTGCTGCTGCTGTTGTTGTTGTTTATAATAAGGCGACTGTTGCTGTTGTTGTTGATTGCAGTTGTAGTTATTATTGTTGTTGTTGCTGCCAAAATATTTCTTACGAGCAAAGCCATGCACGTTGTTGTTGTTGTAGTTCATATGTTGATGCTGTTGTTGTTGTTGTTGTTGTTGCTGTTGCCGCTTGGCATTTTTGCAATCGTTGTTGTTTGTGCTATTGTTGTTGTTGTTGTTACTGCTATATTTCGACAGCCGCAAAATATTTCCAGATTTGCCGTTGTTATTATTATTATTGTTGTTGTTGTTGTATTTATTGTATTTCACTTGCGTAGAACAGCGATAATCCCGTTGTTGCTGCGATGTTGTCGCCGCTACAGCAGCAGCACTTGCATCTGCTGCGCTACCAACAACAACATTGGCGCCAAGGATCTTCATTTCAGATCTGTTCGTGTACATAGCCCAAAAGGATCGGGTATTATAGTTATATATTCCCTTTTGGGTGCTTTTACTTTGAGCTTGTGTATAAAAAATTGCTCAAGGCAAAGTGGCTTTGTGTTCGATTAAATTTATCTTAAAAATTATATTAATTTTTTTTTAATATTTTAATATTTTTAAAAAGTTTTTATTGGTTTTTTTTTTATAATTTTTTATTACGTTCTTTTTTTGCACGATTTGAGATTTTATTTCATTCAATTATTTATTACTTTCACTTTATTCTACGATTTTGTTTTCGATTTATTTTTTATTTTGGTTTTTTTTTATTAAGTTCTTTCAGTTCATGCTAATTGGCACTGGTTTTATTTTTGTGGCCACTACTGTATACAAGTAACCGTATTTTTTTTGTATATGTATTGCCTGCCTTATTGCTCTGCAAACGACCAGCTTTGAGCTGCAGGTGCAGTGTGTGCGAATGAAAGGGGACGAAAAATCCGTTATTTTTGAAGAAGTAACGCAACACAGAGAAGGGCGAAATTATGTATATGTATATGCTGAAAAATGGCGTAGATCAATCATCATAATTACACAATTAACAAGTTATAAATATTTTATATTGCATTTATCTTTTATTTCTTTAAATGTTTGCAGGAACTTACCATCAAAAATCCTGAATCGAATACATTTATTTTTAATCAAACGGTGCTTAAAATTGACGTGCGCTGGGCGCACGGCTCCGTTTGCAAATTTCGCTATAACACACAATGGGGCACATTAATATTAGAAGAAACATTTATTTAAAAATTGTGGTACATCTCATTAATTTTATTCTCTGTTTGAACACTAAAAACTAAAAAAAGGGATCACACCGCGCCACTTTCAAGAAACGGCAGCAACTAAAAAATGTAGATAGATACACAGAGCTATTAATGGCTAGTTATCGAAAGTGTTATCGATCCTTTGTGGGTCCCATTTCAAACAACCTTCGTTATGTTATGTTATTTCCCTTTAATAATAAACAAATTTAACAAACTCTTGCACTAATTCATTTATATTAGCATACTACTGCCTCAGTACTTGTTAAACAGTGTCTTCCAGAAGAGACGTGCCGGCAGCATTGAGTCTCTCTTCACACAACTGGGATGCGTTAGCCTGAAATAGTCAAATATTGGTAATTATGTTTTCATATTAGTTTTGCTGTCCTTGTGGTACTCACAGAAAGTGTGAGCGACGCAAGCGTTCCAGGTAACCTTCAGTCGAAACGGCGGGCAGGAAGATCTTGCGCACAAGTCGTGGCACCTGTGGCAGCAATTGCCGTGTCAGCTTCAAATGTGTGTTAGCCGCACTGGCCACCTCAAAGATGCACTCCTCGACGCCCTTGTCTTCTCGTTCGCTGCGTAGAATGCGCTCTTCACTTACGCCATGCCGCACCAGAACCTCGAGCGGCACACAGACAACCTGCTTGCGGCCAGCGTGTGGTATAGCACGCAGCATTGTTGCTATACCCTGCGCCTTGCCCAGATGAGAGGCAGCGTGATCCACCTGCAGATCCTGTACACCGCTCAGCTCCACCAGTAAATGAAGTAGGGATGAGCAAGTCTGGTCTGCATAATCCTCAAGGTCACGGATCGTTTGAAACGCCAAATTCGATGGACGTTCGCGTGCAGTAACCAGCCGCCGCAAATAGATCTTATTTAACTTGCTAGTGCCCACTGTACGTCTCAACTCCCGCAACACTGGTTGATCTTTTACATAGGATTTTCCTTCAGGTTCGAAGCACTTGTCTATAGAGTCGTACCAGAACTTGAGGCGCAATTTGGCTATTTGCGGCTCGCTTAGCTGTAAAAACGTAATATATTTAATCTCGGATTGCAACCAATATTATCAGCCAACTAACCTGGGCACTAACTGAGCGTGCGACTTCCACATTGAAGGCGCGCAAGGCAAACGCCGCTGGACGCAGTTCCTTAGGCAACAACAGCGTGCTTAGATAGTTCTCATAGTCGTACTTTCTGCAGATGGGGTGGTTGGTCAAGTTGGATTTTAAAATTGCTTAAGGTAATGTTCCAATTGGATACTCACTGCACTAGGCTCATGCAATATTTGGCACCGAATTTATCTTCTTTGCTAAGAGTGTCTTTGGCTTCTGTTGTTGTTACGGGCTGCTGGTCTACTTGCGTTCGCTGTTCCAGCTCGGGCTCCTTTTTGTGGACGGCAGAGCCAGCTGGACTGCTGCTCACATGTCTTGTAAATAGTTGGGGCAAATACAATTGTCCATTGCTATTTTGTAACAGGCGCCGCATTTGTTTTTTATTTTTACTCAACAGAGCTGCTCCGCACTTTACAGTATTGCTCCACACTGGTGCAGTGTTACCATACCTAATTTAGACCGATAGCTTATAACAGAATACTTATTAACGACAACCATAAATCGGTATTGTATCAATTGAGTTACCTTTGCAAATATATGCAAAGTAAATTATGATTTTTTTATTATTATGGGATTTTATTTTTCTCTTTTATTCATGTTTTTGTAAGTTATTTCATCTCTTACGATTCTTATTGATTTATGACTACCATAGCTTAGGTAAATAGTAAAACTATTTAACACAAAACAATCGTTATAATATAGCAATATTCAAAATGCAAATTTCAGAACATATATATTTTTAAAACATGCCATCAAATATTCTAAATATTAAGAATATTTAAATTTTGCATTTGAAATCGAAAATTACATTTTCGATAAAACGATGCATATAATTAAACAACCCTGTAACATAACACTCATCGCTGTTTTTCTTTTCTAGCCGCCATTCAAAAGAGTGTGTTACTAAAGCATTTTGCAGTAAATTCAAAATAAAGTACAACAAACGTTAAAAACAAACACACAATTAATACTTTATACGGTAAGTACAAGGTTCTACGCATCGCGGACCAGTTAATTGTGATTAAAATATTGGTACTTACACGAAAACATTAGCAACAGCTCGCTTCATGTTGACCAGCGTGTGTTTATTTATTTACATACAGTACGTGCGTAAATACTTTCAAACATGTTTTGACTAATCTATCCAAGCATATTACAACATGTTGTAAACTGTTATCAGTTCCCATATAATATGTTTTAAATATATGAATTTTGAGTACAGGCGCATGTACGTTGTAGCTGCGTTGTCCGTTGGACAATGGCGAACAACAGTACGTTTTGTACACGAGTCTAAAGTGCAAATCGGCGCCAATTGTGTTCCAAATTTACAATAAACATATAAAGAACAATCATTGTGCTCTTTTGTTTGATTTGCAACTACTATAAAGTTATAAAAAAGCTAACATTTAAGCAAAATATCAAAATTTTAGTGTAGAGCTGTCACCTAGTCGCAAATCGCATGAATTATCGTCTGTATTAGAATGTGCGGCAACTCTAACAATTAATCGACAAATTTTACCCCACGGTCGATATCTTCATTGCTTTTTTTCTGTGCTCAGCAGATTTTCGTCTGCACCAAAAATAAAAAAAAAGAAAAACAAATAAAATATACAAAGTAAAAAATTTATTACTTGTTAAAGTGAACGTGTATATGTTAAAAGCAAATAGTGAATTTATTGTATTGTACAAGTGTTGTAAATCTAGAAAATCTCGATGGGCAAAAAAGCATAAATACATATGAAAAAATCGCTAACAGCGATAGCAATAACAAAAAGAGCAACAACAATAGCAGCAACGTATGTGCGTGTGTGTGTCTGTGTGTGTTGTAATTGAACGGGTAGCGACAGCAACACACGGTACCCCCCAAAAGAAAAGAAAAAACGGAGTGTATTCAAATTAGAATCGTGAGACAACGACGACATTCCATAACTGCGGTGTGCTGCGTAACCAACACTGATTTACGGCACAACAAAAATGCAGCAACAGCAGCAGAGGCATCAGTCGGATCAGGATCAATAGCACAAGCCTGCAACTATAAGTACCCAGTAGGCAAGAATCCCACAGAGGCAGAAGCAGCTACAGCTACAGCAGCAGCAAGAGAAGAAGAGCAGGGGAGGAGGAATCACGCGCGCCACCAATACCGAAACACGAACAAAAAAATGTTAGCTAAATGCTAAGTTATCTACAATTATTATTTATTGGCGGGTCTACACTAGTGTGCGTGTGTTTGTGTGTATATTTAGCGTATTGCCTGTGTGTGTGGGAGTGAGTTTTTTTGTATGTGTGTAAGTGCACCCCAATTGGTCAGCTATGCCCCGTTCTGCTATATATCCAAGCCTAAAATGCATAAGCACGCGTCGCCAGCCTATTAATTTAGCATATTATTAATTGATGACTACTCTTCTCAGCTCTGCTCTCCATTATGGGGCAGTTAACTATTGCCATATTGTCTCAGCAGTTGCTGCAGCTATTTGTTCACATTTGAGTGCGCGATACATGCGCGCGCCTGCTGACGTACATAGTCCATACATATCTACAGTACGCTGTATGTCTGTCCAATCGACTGACCGACGAACCGACAGACTGAATGCGAGACCGACCATACCAATGACTACTGTCGGTTTATCCGGCTGAGCAATTGGCAGGCACTCTCTCGATTTACTTGCTGTTTACTTAATATAAGTAAGCGTATGTTTATTGTCTTTAGTTCTTCAAGTCGAGCTGTCCGTCTGTTTGTTTAATTTCATCCTGGTCCACATACAATACAAACAAGCACACACTCACTCACACACACACACACCCACACATCTATTGAGAGGGCAGTGGGTGGTGGTGGGGGGAGGGCAAGCTTTTTACGCTCAAGGTTGTCTCCAGCGACTCAATTGTATAACATGGTGCTATGTTTTGCGCCGTGTTTATCTTTTGATATTCAATACACTCATTGCAGTCTCTTTCTTGAGTGCGGGGCACAGTAAACTGTCAGGGCAACGACTCCCCCTACCTCACCTCTCTTTCATACACAAATTTATAAATATGCTATGGTTTTAATTATTTCGCATAACATCATGAAGTGTAGATTTCATTCTTTTATCACTCACTTCACTCGCATATTGCGTAGGTTCTTTTATTCTTTTTTTGTATGACACAGTCGTGAAAGTTTCACTGGAAATTCCAAGTCTAGGATTGATTTTTTCTGATGTAATGTTTAGTACTTAGTAATCGGTATCAGGTTTAACATTATCAATGTAGATTTCTTTCTTTCCGTTGGGTAAATCCAATTCCATATGTCGTATGCTTACTGTATGTTGTTTGCACACACACACACGCAAGGCAGAGAACACACACACACACACACACGCACGCCATGGTGTAGGCCCGCTAAGTTGCAAAGTGGTCCAATGTTTACTAATAAATTCTTACAGAGAGAAACAACGTGATACTACGGTATTTACTCGCACGCACACAAGGAGCGCACAGACACACACACACGCACGCAACATAGCGCGAGAAGAGGCGCTAGAGGAGGAGGAGGATTGGAAGTAGGTGTCAGTGTCGTTGCTGTCCTCGTCTTGATTGTTGTTGCTGCTGCTGATTGTATAGAGCACCATGGTGAGTAACAACCTGGTGGTGCCCGTGGTGCTGTGGGGACCCACAGCGCCGACGCACTGCATCTCAAGCGTCTTTCTATCGGAGGATCAATGTACACTGGTCACCGGCTGCTACGATGGACAAATCTGCCTGTGGCAGGTGGAACCAGCCACATTGAAGATGTCGCCACGTTGCCTTCTCGTCGGTCATTCAGCACCAGTGCTGTGCTTGGTACGTGCCTCCCTGCTGCCGGAGAATAACTTTCTTGTCAGCTCATCGGAAAATGGCGAGATGTGCACATGGGATCTGATCGATGGCAAATGCACTGAAGCTGTCAAGCTGCCGCAGGTGCACACACAAATCCAGAGCTACCACACGGCAAACAGTGAGGATTTGCGGCTCTTTTGCATCGGTTATTATGCCGAAATAATGGTCATGGATCCCTTTAGTCTGGAGGTCATCTATGTCCTCAGCTCCAAAGTTAAGCCGGACTGGATATCGGCCATACATGTGCTTCGTCCGATGCGACGCAAAGACGATGTCGTACTGGCCATCACCACCACAGGCACCGTCAAGGTTTGGACCCTGACGGGCAACGAGAACAAACATGCGGAACCAATATACGAGAATGAATCGAAAGAGATTCGTTGCCTGAATGCAATCACCATGAATTGCTGTTCCCAGAATCAGCGGACCGTGTTGCTTGTCTGCACCAAATACTGGCAGATCTACGATGCAGGCGACTTTACCGTCCTCTGTTCAGTGATTGCTCCAGCACGTGAGCGCTGGCAGGGCGGTGATTTTATTACCTCCGATCGAGTAATGCTCTGGACAGATGAAGGCAAGGGCTATCTGTATAAGCTGCCAGCGAATTGCATACCGGACAACAAGGAGTTCCATTCAAAGAGCGTTGTACGCGACGCCCCATATCTGTACTATGTGCTGCAGCATGCTGGCGACAAGGTGCTCTCCTGTCCGCCAGCAATGAAGCTGCTAACAGGCCAACAGACGCATTTTCTACTACGCGGCGACTCGGAGGGTTACATCTCTGCATGGAATGTGCCGGAGGTGCCGTTGGACAATATCAGTATACTGCAAGCGAAGCAGATGCCACCGCGCATACAGAAACCACATGTGTGCACATCGCTGGTGGAGGCCTGGTCCATTATGGATCCACCGCCGGTGGGCATACTCGATCAGCTGTCCCGCATCACGGAGTCACCGGTGAAGTTAACATCGAGCATTTATTTGCCCCAGCAGAGTCGTCTGGTGATCGGACGTGAGGATGGCAGCATTGTGATTGTGCCGGCAACGCAGACAGTGATGATGCAGCTTCTCGTTGGCATCAAGCAGAACTTTAGCGATTGGCCATCTCATCAAATACTTTATGGACATCGTGGTCGAGTCAATTGCCTGCTCTGTCCATCGATGGTGCATCCACGCTACGAGAAATCGCATCTTCTCTCTGGTGGCATCGATTTCGCTGTCTGCCTTTGGGATCTCTACAGTGGCAGCCTTTTGCATCGTTTCTGTGTGCATGCGGGTGAAATAACGCAGCTGCTTGTGCCGCCCGAGAGCTGCAGTCCACGCATCCTCAAGTGCATTTGCTCGGTGGCCTCGGATCATTCGGTGACACTGGTTAGTCTGCAGGAGCGCAAATGCGTCACACTGGCCAGTCGACATCTGTTCCCGGTTGTGACCATCAAATGGCGTCCTTTGGATGATTTCCTCATTGTGGGCTGCTCGGATGGCAGCGTTTATGTGTGGCAAATGGAGACAGGCCATCTGGATCGTGTGCTACATGGCATGCTGGCCGAGGAGGTGTTGTCTGCCTGCGACGAACAGGCGCTAGAGGAGGGAGGCGTTGGTGGCGGCGGCTCTGCCGGTGGTACTTCCAATTCAGCCAGTGAAATGGGCATGGCCAATCCGGCAGTGCACTTCTTCCGTGGTTTAAAGTCACGCAACATGAATGCCATACGCCATGCCACACAACGTGGCATACATCAATTGCAGCAGCTGCAGGGTCACAATCAGGGCAACTTTGATTTTCTAATGAAGCATCGCAGCAATCCGTTGGTCATTCAAGGACTACGCACCAATCCCAAGGATGCCGAGAGTCACATACTCTTCTTCGATATCGAGGGATTGATATTCGAGTTGCACAGCGAGGAATATGCACAGATGACGCCCGCAACGCTGGAGGCATTGGGTGTGCATCTCAACAATCCCAAGGATAACAAATCGATGCATATTGATGCCAGCAAAAAGATAAACGACTTCTTTATCAAGGTAAAGAGTAAGGCTGTTGATGTCGAGAAGATACTGAAGGATAAGGACAAGCATGGTCTGGTCCAGAAATTCAAGGAGAAGACAGAAATCGTTGAGAAGAAGGTGCAGGCCAAGGTAGAGAGTATACAGAAAGCGGTCGAAATGCATGGGGATCAGCCGCAGGATCTGAAGAGTAAAATCGCTTCGAAAATGGAAGTTACCCATGTCATGGAGGTGGCCCAGCTATTGTTATCCCTCTTACACTCCTGGGGACTGGATCCGCATCTGGACAAAGTTTGCGAATCGCAATTGGGCCTGCTGCGACCCATAGTGCCCATCTCCTATGGTGTGCTCTCCAAGGCTGGCTACATGTCGCTGCTGTTACCCACGTGGCAGAACAACTATGCCATACCGCCGGGTCTGCAGCTGCCCTCCAGCTCGAGAAAACGTCCGTTGCCCGAGGAGTTGCAGCGTTTGGAACATCTGACAGCAATTTTCACATCTCGCTTGCATTGGGAACTGAGTACGACGCTAACATCAAATCATATACTGGCTCTGGTGGCCATGTCCAACACCCTGATGTCAATGAGCGCTGCCTCTTTCCTGGCGGACAGCGAGAAGCTAAAGAAGCTGCAACGCCTGGCACAGCGTGCTGACTCAACACTAAGCAATGAGGAGGAGCGTGAGGAGCTAATCGCCCATCATACCTCACAGATCAAGCAGGGCTGGAGTCTATTGTCTACACACCATTGCTTCCTGTTGCCCGACAAGATCGAAGCGCTCGAACCAAAGAAATTCAAGCGTCCCCAGGTGGAGATGATGGTCAAGCGTTGGCAGCATCATTGCATTGAGATACGCGAAGCTGCTCAACAGATACTACTGGGCGAACTGACGCGCATGGGCAAGAAGGGACGCAAACAGCTTGTGGAGAGCTGGGCACAGTATTTGCCACTGTACACGCACACGGAGCCCATTGTGGGTGCCCAGCAGGTGGCGGCAATGATCAATAGCCAAGCTGGAGGTTCCGGTGGCTCTGGCAATGCCAATTCGATGGGCAATGGTAGCAATTCAATGGCAGGCGGACAGTCGATGGCCGGTGGTGTTGGGGGCTCTGGTACTGGCCAAGCCGGCGACTCACATCAGGATGAGGACTACGAAGAAGAAGAGGAGGAGATAATACGCAAGCCGTCCAGTTTATCTGAATTGAAACGCAAACAGACAACCGCTGTCATTCTACTGGGCGTTATTGGTGCCGAATTTGGTCAGGACATTTCACAGGAGTCACCCAATCATCGCGGCAGCATTAGCATGGGCTCTGCGGCCAGCGAACGACGCAAATCATCGGTGGTGGAAGGCTTTGGCATAGCCAACAATCTGGCACGATTGACATCGATGGCTCTGGCCCACCTGCTGTACGCACCGCCGTCGCCCAAGTTGCCACAGTATACGCCATTGCGACGTGCCGCCATCGATTTGCTGGGACGCGGCTTTACCGTCTGGGAACCATATCTAGATGTCTCCAAGGTGTTGCTTGGTCTGCTCGAGATATCGTGCGAGGGCAAGGCGGTGCCCAATCTGAATTATAAGCTACCATTAACACCCCAAGCGGATGCCTGCCGCACTGCACGTCATGCATTGCGCCTGATAGCCACAGCTCGTCCGGCTGCCTTCATCACGACCATGGCACGCGAGGTGGCACGCTACAATACGATGCAACAGAATGCCCAGTCGATCAATACGCCACTGACACAGTCGGTGCTGTACAAGGCCAAGAGCGAGATACTGCAGTGCGTGGAGATGTTGATAGACAAGATGCAGTCAGAGATTGCCGGCCTGTTGGTAGAGGTTATGGACATTGCGCTCCACTGTGTCGAAAGCAATGAGCTTAAGAGTCGCGGCCTAGCCGAACTATGTCCGGCCATTTGCAAATTCAATCAAATCTCGCATTGCGGCCAGACTCGTCGCATTGCGGTTGGTGCAAATAGCGGCAATCTGGCCATTTACGAGCTAAGGCAGAACAAATGCCAGATGATACCCGCACACACCCATCCGATTACCTCGTTGGCCTTCTCGCCCGATGGCAAGTACCTAGTCTCCTATTCGTGTACCGAGAATCGTTTGTCCTTCTGGCAAACGAGCACTGGCATGTTCGGTCTGGGGCAATCGCAGACGCGGTGCACCAAGAGCTATTCCACGGCCCCCATACCGGATGTGTCCAGGCTGAATCCGATGCGACTGGCCAAGTTGGTGTGGATCAACAATCGAACCGTTACCCTTATGCTGGCCGATGGCTCTGAGACGCGATTCAATGTGTAAATCGATAAGCGATAACGATACCGGACAGTGCATGGATGATGCAGCATCTGCTTAACAACACATACATCACATATATTCTCCTCCAATCGATACACACTCGATAGTTCGATCGATCGACCGATAGTCAGTCAGTGCGCGGAGTCCAACGTCGTTAGGCCACAAACTGAGCAGCAGAGCTGCATACTATTTAGGCAATCAACAACGCGGGCTTCAAAAGCGAGCGACAGAATCACCTACTAAACAATAAATAGGAAAAGAAAACAAAGTAGAGAAAATACAAAAAAAAATAAAAAACAAAATACAAATAAAAACTATAGAAAGGCGCGTGAGATGCGCAAACAGCTGCAATAAACGCAATGATCCCAATATGAAAAAAATTACACACAAAAACAAAAACGAAACAAAATGAAAAAAATTTAAAAATATACAAAAAAATGAAATCTGTTATTTATTATGTATAATAACTATTTGTATTTGTATATGTATTTTAATTGTATTTGTGCGATTTTAAACGTTGTTCTTCTTGCTGCAAATATGTTTTCGATAACTAGATCAGCGCTGTTCCGAAACTTTGGAGTTGAACAAATCTCAATTGAACACAATAAAACTAATTTTGTAGTTGTTTTGAAAGTAGAGAGGCATTTGCGACCATTATATGTGCATATACATATATCTATATATACATATAGCTAGATCTTGACCAATCCAATGTTTGTCCGATCTGATGAATTAAAAAGAGCTAGAGACACCAAATTCGAATTCAAATTGTTGAAGTTTCAGTTAATGTTAGAATCCCCCTCATAATATCGACACTATAGTCAATCAGGAAATGTAGGAAATACATTTTATAGGGTATCTGCGTGTGCGCTCCACTGTGGCTTTCCTTAGTAGCAAATTTTACTTCATTTAGCTTTTTAAAAATTGTTTGTTCTCTATTAATATCGCGAAATTGTTTCGGAACATCGCTGCTCTATATATACAATATTATTACCTATGTGTATTTTGTATTCTATAGCTTAAGGCGTAGCTTCTAAACGGATGAGAAATCATCTCGCAATTAAATGCTTTTTGTTCTGTTGTTATTGAAATACAAGTAAATAAAAAATAAAAACTATATACGATACATGAAATTTTAACGAAAATCGATTATTGAAGTATTTCCAAATACATTTGTTGAGACGAAATGGAATTGAAACGTAACGAAACGATATGGAGGCGAATCAAAGCAAAGGAACGAAGGATGAATGCAACAAACAAAGAAACAAAGAATGAATGCTGTTATAACTACTTATGCTATTATTATTATAATTACAATTATTATAAATATTATTATCGACATTGACATTGATATTTGTTATGCCTAATGTATTGTTATCAATCTTGAACTACTAAAGAAACGTATATAAACAAATGCATATATGATATATATAAATATGTATTGCGCTAAGCTGCTAGAAAATGAAATCAATGGAAAGGAATGTGCGATGCGAGACGAAATGTAATGAAACGAGAGCTAAATTTGAAATCATTATTTGCCTTTCTTTGATATGCCTAAGACAGTTTATTTCCTATATTAATTAATATTATACATACATACGGCTTTTTTTTTTTCTTGGGTTAATTTGCAAATCGTATACTAAAGTTAAACATTAACTAAACGTATTAAAAACGTCGACTACTTAAATGAAAATTATATGAAAAAGCTTAGAAACACTATGATACACACACATATATTATACACAGACACACTATACACGAAATCAAACTGTATTTATATACATATATATATATATATATATATATATATATGTTTGTATAGACAAACTAAACAAGAATACACACACCCTTAACACACCTACACACACATATTATATATATAACAAGTGAATAAATTGTATTTGTGCTTAATTTGAATTACGAATATATATGTACATGTATAAATGTATATTCGAGGTCCTTCAATCAAAGTATTATGAAATGAAATAATAAACAAAATTATATATATATATATATACATATATATATATATGTATATATACATCTATAGATGCAACAAAAATAAAATAAACCAAAAATGAACCAATTGCGTTGTTTGAATATTGCTTCTTAAGATTTAATTAGTCAAAACATTTTGTTGGTAGGACAGTGTTTTATCGATCGTATGCGATAAATTGAAGTAGTAACGTAATTATCGATAGATTTATTCAACTGGCTTTTGCGTTTTTACAGCTCGTAAGACTCGCTGGCTAAGATGCCCGAAACGGAGACCCGAACCACCGGTATGAGAGGAAGACCCAGAAAGGCAGTAGTAGCAGCAGCAGCAGCGGCGGCGGCAGCAGCTCGTAAACTTGCACGGGTCTCTAACGATGAGGACCAATTCACGAGGGGAACGACAAGCACAAAATGGCAGCAGCAACAACAACAACATAAATATGGCAAACACAACGAGAATGACAACAAGGTGCAGCACGATGATGACGTGGATGATGATGCGGAGGAGGAAGATGCTGAGGGTGAAGCTGATATCGATGCCGATCAGAATGATATAGAAATGGAACCGCAAGACGATGAAGATGATGATGATGAAGAGCCCGACGATAGCAATGAGACCAGCGAGCCCGATGATCAGGATGAGCCGCCACCATCGTTTAGCCTTGCCACACTCGGACTGCAACGCGTGGGCAGTGCCCCGCCCCCGAAGCCCAAGGCACATAAGGCCCCGCTGCCGACGCTGAATGCACGCGGCATGCCCGCACGCATACGCAAGCGCAATCCGTTGTTCTACGACGAGAACATCATCAACGATGACAAGCCGTTGCGCATGAGTCTTGCCCCCAAGAAGCTTAACTCTCGTGGCACCGGCGACAGTCCAGGCAAGCTGCAAACAACTCCGTCGAAGGTGCTAAAGAAGCGAAAGGGTGTCGTCTCCCGTTACATGCGTTCCAATGACAACGGTGCTTCCAGCTCCAACTCGACCAGTGCGGATACAGCGAGTACAGATTATGGAACAGGCAAGCAGAAGAGGACACCGGGCAAGCCACTGTCGTTGCCCAGTTCAGGTGGCGCCAAGGGTGTGCAACACCAGCCGCAGCACAGAGGAGCTGGTCGTCCTGCGGGCAGCGGTGCAAAGGGCACTGCTGCCGCTGCCGCACTTGCAGCAGCCGAGGATAATGCACGCAAGGCCGAGGCGCAGGCATCGGCAAACAAGCGGCTGGGCCAAGCGATTGGCTGGCGACTGCGCAATCTGCTGAAGCTGCCCAAGGCGCACAAGTGGGCCATCGCCGAGTGGTTCTACTCGTATATTGATAAACCTCTGTTCGATTGCAAATATGACTTTATGAATCATGTTAACGAATTGGCACCACGACTCGATACGCGCAAGCTCAATCGCCATGAGTGGGTGAACATCAGGCGACGCATGGGCAGGCCGCGACGCTGTTCGGCGGCGTTCTTCAGCGAGGAGCGTCGTGAGCTAGAGAGGAAGCGTCAACTGATGCGCACGCTGCAGTCACGCAAACCGGGCGAACTGAAGGATTCGGTGCTGCTGGCAGACATGCCCGAAAAGATACCGATGCCGTTGCCGCTGGGCACCAAGGTGACGGCACGTTTGCGTACGCCGCAGGACGGCATCTTTGCGGGCACAGTGGCTGCCTACGACTCCCTCAATGCCATGTACCGTGTAACCTTTGAGCGGGCCGGACTGGGCACACAATCGATACCAGACTATGAGATTGTGTCGGAGAACTTTCACGAAATGTTGCCGCTGCACAGTTTCACCAAAGACTTCCGTCCCAATCTGATGAGCATCTATCAGACCAACAATCTGGGCTTCACCACCAATCTGGGATTCACCACTAACTTGGCAAGCAGTTTTCAGGGTAAACGATATCCGCTGGCCACGGCTGGGCATGGTAACCTGAACAGCAACACGACAACGACGACACCACAGAAGCATCTGGTTAATAACAATGCGGCGGCACGCAATGCGCTCAGCATGAAGCTAAACAAAAGTGATCCTCTCCTTGGCCAGGATGCCATTGGCGATAGTCCTTTCAGACAGCAGCTGGCGCGTCATCATGGTTATCCCATGAAACTGCTGGAGCATTTGGTGCTGCTGTCCAACTACATATTGTTGAAGGAGGCGAAGATAGAAAGACTCTGCGAAATGAATTCCACCGCCGAGCTGGCAATGGGAGAGTTGATGGGCCAGGAGGAGACCGGCGATCGCAGTCGTCGACAATTCCGCGACGATTTCCAGCGTCGTTATGCATCGAATATCATATCAATTGAGCGCATCAACGGTGACCTTATGTACGAGCTCACCAAGGTGCAACAGCTGTCAAGCAGCCTGACGCGTAATCCCAATGTGCAGGCGATGATATCGCCCACGCTGTTGCGTGAGGAATGTCGAGCCAAGGCCAGCCAGACAGTGGACGAGATGAACAAGGGCATGGTGAAGAGTGAGCGCATGGTGAATCTGTTAAAGAATCTGACCACGCTCCTAATTGTTACACAGAATCTGGATAGCGACTGGGAGGCAGCCGAGGTGAATAAAGTGCTTGAGGGATGCATCGAGGAGGTGCGTAGCAATCTCGTTTGCACCGCCAACAGTGAGGTGTTCCAGAAGAGCGTGCAGGAGCGACTCGAGTACATTGCGGTGGACATCAATCAGAACATTGAGGAGCGTAGCTTTAGCCAGGCACCTGACAAGTCTATAAAATCCACTAAAACGGAAGAAACAGATGAGAAAGATGATAAACAGCTAATAACGTCAGAAGAGGATAAGGATAAGGATACCAATCAAAGCAGCTCAGATGATCTGAAGGAAGACGAATCGAATAGCAGCAGCAGCAAACCGGAGAAATCAAAGCAACTGGTCGAGTCCGATGTGGAACCAATGGATGTAGACAGTGAGCCAGAGGAGGAAAAAAAACAAATAGACGACGATGACGATGCCGATGCAGATGTGGATGCAGATGCTGATGCTGACGGTGATGGCGACGGCGAGGGGGATGCCGATGCATATGCTTATGGTGATGACTCGGATGCAGCGGAAAAGGCCACAAATCCGACACCAACAGTGAAGGATGATGCACCAAATACCGATACCTGTGGCGATGATACCCAAATTACGATTGAATCTATGAAGGAGTCGGAGGACGATAGTCAATCGCATGATGAGAAAGGAGACGAGGATAAATTGCAACTAGACGATTCCAACTCTCAACAGGACTTCATATACGAAAAGTAACACCGCTATCGATCCTTAGTTGTACTCCAGTTAAGCCTTAGCTACTTACAATCTTAAACCCTTTATGTGTGGAACCAAATTTAATGCCACATTGCAAATTTAATTCATTTTTACATATATATATATCTATATCTATTTACATATATATATATATATAGCCTGTTTTTTGACAGTTTTGCGATCAGCTTAGGTTGTTGGTATACATTATGTATATTCTCGTTTCTGATCCGATAAATTTAAAAGAAAAAAATGTTTGTCATATTTTTTCGAAAAACTGCACCGACCTGCAATGTTTTTTTTTTTTATATTAGTTTAGTCTTTATGTAGGTCACATTTTGTATTATAATGTGCTAACTAATTTCGATTATGTCGCAATAAAAAATTGTATAAATCTTTATCATTTGGGTTTTATTCAGTACGTAAAGGGATTTGGAGTGCGTAAGTTTTTTTAATACAACTATTCCTCATCATCCTCCTCCTCGTCGTCATCGTCATCATCATCTTCGCTAGATTGATTCAGCCAATCTATAAATTTGGCAAGACTTTGTCGCAACGTTGCATGCTCCTTGACATCCAGTTGCGCGTACCAGCCGTGTATAGCCTCCTCGGAGACAAAGTCCTTGTCGTACAGATAATGTACCACCTGCGATATTTTCTCGCGCACCAGCTCATTCTCCTCGCAAATATCCTGAAAATGATAAAGTATGTTGATCAATTGAAGCCTTCCTTCTTCCTAGCTACTGTTGCTACTCACCTCCAATGCCTTCAGGCAATCCAACATGGCATCTTCGCTCTTTATGTAGTTGGAAACAACGGGTCCAAGTTGCTTGAATGCTGCATGAATTGCTATCAACACATTGTTGTTAGCCGGTTCGATGATAGTCTCCATGCCAAAGACAGCCTTCACCACATTAAAGTTGACCTCCTTGAGTGACATGTTGTAGGCGTAGCGAGATGAGTTTATTTCGAGAATCAAGAAATCCGGATTGGATTTTTCACGGAAACCACGTGTCAGCGAGTCGATGACCTCCGACAGAAAGACTGCAAAACAAGAGATTATTAGATTTCTATATACATATTCATATTCAACCAAATCTTACTGTTTGTATCGTCTGGCAGCGGAGTTGCTATACGCGATCCATCATCATCCTCATCGTCACTTGAGTAGCTGCATTCACTGTCGTCGTCTAGCTGCGTTTGAATCTCACCCATCTTGGGTATGCAAAGGTTAGTCGAATTGGGTATTATATCGTCGTCGTTATCGGAGTCCTCGGGATCTCCGGTTGTCAAATCGCTGACGATGTAAGCGTTCGGTCCAATGGCCTCCAATTCCACTGTATGGAGTAATGAATGAATTTGGTACTCGTGGTACTTTGCCTGAAGATGTGTGCTGTACTCACCCACTTCGTTCTCCTCGGTTCGCTGGGTGGCGGGTGAGTTGGTGACCAGTGTTTTGGCCAGGATTGTGTTTGCCGGCAGTATACATTTAGCGCCAAGCACACAGCCAGCAGATATAACACATTTCTCGTGAAGAATTGAGCCGGCACCAATGACGCAGTATTTCAGCTGGCAATTATCATGTATGGTTACGTTGGCCATTAGGAAGACATTGTTTAGCTGACAGTTCTTGCCAATGCGACAATTGGCACCAATTACACTAGAACTGATGATGGTGCCGGTGTCCACATGGCTGCCAGCCTGTATGACAACATTCTCCTGCAGCGCCACCTTGGAGGCATTTGCGTCATGGCCTTTGTATATGTTATCCTTGTAGAAGACATATTGCTGCTGAAGCTTGTAGACATCCATGTCAGGTACCAACGGATACGCCCAGCGACTGATGATGTCGCGGCTGACCAGCTGATAGGATAGCCAATTGTTAACCTTGTGCGCATACTGTGCAGGTGGCAGCAGGGTAACATAGATGCGGCTATCCAGTAGCTCCTCGTTGATAAGCAGGCCGCGCACAAAATCATCGCGTGTCTGGAAATCAAAGTTATCACTAAAGAGCGATAGCATCGATGGCGAACCAATGGCTATCTGCGGATCCAGTAGATTATGATGCAGTGTGACACAGGAATTGTTTAGGAATACATCAAGCGGTATCTGATATCTTGTCTCCTTATGATTCATGCGCAGCCGCTGATGGTAATGCAGTCGCGTGTTTTGCTTGTCCACAGCAATTAGGAGTTCGTTACCCGTACGTTCAACACTGCTGGTGCATTCCTTGAACACCAATGTGGCTGCAGCTCCCTTGTCGAATTTTGCCGTACGTTTGTGCTGTTCCAGCACTGGTCTTAGATCCGCATTGGTCACCGTATCTGCGCCCAGCAGTATAAAGTTGCCACGTATTAGCGCTTTGGCGTCCAAATCTCGCATGGCATCACCAAAGCAGCGGCAACCTTCGCCACCAACCACATGAACGGTCATTTTGAATGACCACGAAGCGAAGGTGGCAATGCCTTGTCTACAAGTGATTTAAACGTTTCAATATATTGGAGTACACCTAAAGCTAGTCATACTCACTTTATGTGCTCGCGTATGTCCTGCAGAAAGAGGCTGGCATAGACGAAAACCTCTTCGACGCCGCTGCGATTCAAGGCAATCAGAGCGTAGTCAAGCATACTGGCATTAACAAGTGGCAGCAGTGCCTATTGGAATATATGCATAAACATTACCAAACATTAGCAAAAATAAATAAATAAAGCAACGTGCGTGGCGCGTTTCATGAATATGTGTAATCATTACTTACCGTAGAGCCCTCATCGGACAGCGGTTTGAAGTTCCATACATTGTTGTCGGCAATGAGCACTGCTTGCACGATTTCCTTTTGAAATTGTGACATGTTTATAACTATCAAACCGCAAAACAAATTGCGTGAGATGCAACGAAATTAAAATTGCTGCTGCCGCTGCAGTCGCTGCCTTAACAGGCTTTTCAGCTGATAGTGTTGAAAGATTTCGTGGTAAACGAACAATTGCAACCCTGCACACGTCCATGGTGAATCATAACTACAAGGTGTTCTCGGCATGAGTTATCGTTTATCTGTTGTTTGAGATTCATTTACACTGACGACACTAAATGCTCTTCAATCGAACGATAACTTCAATAGGAAAATATTTTTACCGACGTGAAGACCTTATAGTATTTCCACCATTCTGTGGACACTGCTCGAATTCAGCTGTTGACGTCGGTTGGTTTTTTTTTGTGCTAGTCGTTTGGAATGTGCGAAAACATAATTCGAAATCAATGATATATCAATTGGTAGAATGTGAGTAGTGAGTCATATAGATCTTTGTTGTCTAACCAACAAGCTCAAATGCAAACTCGAACTAAAATCGAATTCTATATCACAATGATTATCGTCATCGCTAATAGGCGTTCTATGACTGTGAACAAGTGACTGCGATTGTGTGTGTTTTTGTCGCAGCGAAGAAAAAATCTTATACTCGCCCACACCCACTGACACAAGCCAAACAGCATAGTGAAAACGTAATAAGACCCAAGAAAACAAACAACAAACACCTAAAAAAAACTGCATCTGCCGTTTAAAATATTTCCTGACCTCGGATTTGTTGTGAACTGTCCGCAAAGCATAGCAAATAAAGCTAAAACCGTGGTGTAGTCACTCGAGGCAACTAACAACATAACTATAAATAGTTGCAAGTAAATAGCTAAAGAAAGAACCCAAAATAAACAAAATCAATAGTGTTATAACCAACACACAGTTTTATCTTGCATTTCGTCATACTGCAGCGCTTGAAAAAGGTAACAAACACAAGCTAAAAGCTAGCCAGAAGCCGCTAAGCCATGGAACGCGGGAGAATTTTTCCAATGGCGCTGCTGATTCCGCAGCCGCCGCCGCTGTTTCTGCAAACTTTGTCTCAGAGCAGAGAACAACATTGGATCTTGTGCAGCAACGTTTCAAGGCAGCCGAGACAGTTCACCTGGTAAGTTGTAAACTACACGATTCGTCACGATATTGTCTTTACACATATGCGGTGATAAATAAACTCATTTCATTAGCTTGCTTCGAATTTCTTTGTGTTTCCGATGTACCCATGTGTACCTATATTTGAAAGGGCTGTAAAATGTATATTGATATATCATTAAATAAATATTTATTTTACACATAAATATGTGTATATATTCTTGTTCAGAGTGAGTAGTCAGGCTTTTATTTGTATAAATGTGTCGATCACAAAACTAAAACTAGACTCTGTAAGATCCACTTGTGTTATGTAGCACAAGGTATGGATATATGGTCATTGGAATAGGTGTTCCATACATAAATTCTAATTTCAATGATTATATTAAAAAAATGTATCAAAAAATACTCGATTCATCGTTTTGTACAAATATCGGTACGATATATTTTAAATATATTAAGAGAGGCCACAACATCACATTGTATCAAATTCATTATATTTTGTTGAGCTACGCGATAAGAGAGAACGGTGTTGCCTTCGGCTCAAGCCACCTCTGGCTCAAGCTCTCTTGTCTAGAATTCTTTACAGTCATTATTTAATATTCTCTGAAGGAAACAACTGTGTCAAATTTTGTCAAAATGTATTGTTAGAATATAATTTATGGAATGTTTGTTTAGTTAGTTAAATAATAACTGTATGTATATATGTCTATTGTCTATTTCAAGTTGTGTGTATTATTTGGTAATACGTCAAAGTTTGGACACTATCTGACATCATACTGTTAAATTATTGGCATTTGTATAAGTACAGTAGTAGTAAAACTGATTGAAAGAAGTGATCATCAACCGTTTAATCTATGCATACACTATGAGGATTCGTTTGAACCCCCATGTTATTTGTTTGCAGCAAGCATATGAAATATAACTCAGAAAAAATTGATTCATATTTAATGATAATAATTCATAACATAACTTAGTTTACTTTTGGACACGCATTAAAATTTGTGGCAAATTTAAGGGTTTTTTTTTTAATTTACATTTGTTCTTATCTCTTGCCAGATATTCGAGGCATATCAAATCAAGGGCCAGGAGCACGTTGAGGGTCTGCTGGCGCTTGTGTCATCAGGTCCGGCGGCACATACGCGATCGTATCGTTTACCCTTCTACGCACGCCTCTGACCGCAAGTAATGAGCTTAAAATAAATAAAGTATTTCCGATCAACGATACCTTTAACTTGACGAAGGGTAAGAGTCTGGCAAATATTTGTGCATGCACAGTAATTTTGTATTTGTTAAAAGTCTAACGCAGATACAAAGGGGTCCATAACGGAACAGCAGTTTGACTTGTCAACGGACGATGATAGACCATGTAAATATTACTATCACCCGATTAAAACCGATATGACTGCTGTTGACTATGACGAGTTCGTAGCAAAGGTTATTTCATGCCAAAAGTCAATGTGGAACGCCGAATTGCCGCCAGAAAAAATGCCAAATCACAGATGGCTTGACGATTATCGTGAGATTGGTGAGGTGAAACAAGAGCTGAAGAAGCGCGAAAGTCAATATATTGTCTACAAGGATATCATGTAAGTATAGTAGTGTTAATCCAATTCCCCCTCCATATATTTATCATCATCATATGCTATATCATTAACAGCATTTATTGTGCCACATGGAACGTGAACCAGAGGCCCTGCTGGGACAACAGCCACACACTACGTCCTTGGTTAGCTCGCGGCGAGAAGGCCCCCGACATCTATGCGATTGGCCTGCAGGAGCTCGATACTCACACCAAAGCAATGCTTAATGGCACTCAGATGAAACTGTATGCCGAACAGTGGGTGTAAGTGTTATAGATATGCACTAGAAGTTTATTTGTACCACTTAAAGAGGTGGCAATAGGATAGTTTGCATTTGCCAATTACTCAGTGAATTTGGTCTGATAAGATACTAATACAATGTGTTTCATTTATTAGACGCAAACTACTGGAAAACTTACATGATGGCGATGGCCTTGAGTACGAGGAGCTGAAGTCGACACGATTGTCTGGCAATTCTGTTAACCGTAATCGTGCGCAAGAAACTTCGCAAGCATATACTACAATGTCGCAACAATTATGTGTCACGAGGTATATTCAATACATTAGGCAACAAGGGCGGAGTGGCCGTCAGTCTGCAATTTAACGAAGCGAATATTTGCTTCATAAACTCGCATCTGGCCGCCCATATGGAAAAGGTAGCGGAACGCAATGATGACTATAGGGCCATCGAGGAGGGAATGAAGTTTGAAGAGCTTGGCAAGCCAACACGCACGATCAGCGATCATGAGTAAGTACCATGAGCAAATTGAACAAATGTTAATGATGATAAACCTTATCGAACTTGTAGTCACATATTTTGGATGGGAGATCTCAACTACCGTGTAGAAAAACCAGTTGGACTGATGCAACCCTGGCAGGATACGTTAGAATTGAATTTGCAACGCGAACAGCTGCGCACTGAGATGATGCATGGGAGATGCTTCAAAAGCTATACAGAGGGTGAAATCAATTTTCCATATACGTACAAATATGATATAGGGACCGATATATACGATACCGGCGAAAAGCGCAGGGAACCAGCTTATTGTGATCGTGTGCTCTGGAAAGGCAATCGTATTGAACAATTGGCCTACAATTGCGTCATGGAGATACGTCAGAGTGACCATAAGCCGGTTTATGCCATCTTCAAGACGAAAATAAAGACACGCGATGAGGCCAAATATAAGCGTGTACAGGAGGAGGTCCTTAAGGCGGTAGACAAACGCGAGAATGATAATCAACCGCAACTACATGCGGAGAAGACCGCTATCGACTTCGGTCTTGTGCGATTCAATGAGACATCGATACGTGACTTTAATGTCTACAACAATTGTCCGCAACAGGTTGATTTTACGTTTAAGGTGAAGGAGCCAGCGAATGATATCTGTGAGAAATTTCTGGATGTGGATCCACGCTACGATAGCTTAATGATTGACTCGGCGCGTGCTATACGCGTTAAGATGTTGGTTGATGCTGGCTGTGTGACGGGGCTGCTCAAAAAGTTGTGCACTTCGGGTGGAAAATCGTCGGACCTTGATATACTCATACTAGATGTGAAATCTGGACGTGATATATTCATAACTGTGGCAGCCGAATATCAGTCAAGCTGCTTTGGCCTCTCCATGGAGACAATGTGTCGCACTGATCGCCCGCTTTGCGAATACAAACAGAACGAAATCATCAAAATGGTATTGTTAAATAGATATCTTTATATTCATATAAATAATATTTACGATTCCTTAGATGAAGGATGTCTCACCCGAGTATCGTGTAACAATGCCACGTGAATTCTTTTTGCTTATCGACTATCTACACAAGCAAGGTGGCAAGTTGAAGGGCATCTTTCAGAGCTACGATCGCAAGATGACACTGAGTAGTCAATTCAATGCAGTACGTGACTGGCTTGACACTTGGTCGGAAGAAGAATTTCGTACGTTGCATTTCACGTGATCATAAAATATAGTCCACACCAGTGTTTTTCATAAGTTTGACATTTTAATAAGTGTTTTCTTATTTTTTACAGCCGGCACACCACAAACTGCTGCCGAGGCTCTACTGCTACTACTCGATTTGCCCGAGCAGGCGCTATTGGAGCCATTCGTTGAGGATCTGTTGGTGAGGAACACCAAGTCGGATGCTATGGAGCTGATAACGCTTTTAAGTGCACCAAAGAAAAACGTATTTATGCATCTGTGCATGTTCCTGCGCGAGGGTGTTGAGCGTGGTGACTATGATCTGAACATTGTCGGTTAGTAACAGTTGAAATGATATTTAAATATTCGATGGATTATCTAATCAGTTTATGTATCATTCCAGCCTCGATCTTTGGGCGTATTTTACTGCGCAGCAGTACGTTTCATACTCGAGCAGAGTATCACAGTCGATGCTGCGACTTTATGCGTCGCTTTATTCATGTTGAGACCGCTGATACGGTTGCGACTGGCCATGGCCATGGGGCATCGACCGAGGCCAGTGTACAGACATAGTTGAGGACCGATTAATGCGATAGGGACGCGCAATGTCTATGTATATTCAACGTACATAGATGGATGTAAATTAGTTATTTATTATTATTATTTTTATTGGTAATTTCAATGTATTTGCCTAGTTTGTTGGTGCGCTTACTCGAGTAGTTCCTCTACGGCTTAGCATTTACGTACATATCTGTTCTCTGTTTTACCTGTTAATTGTTTGTGCACATAAACTTATCAACATGCAATAGCATCATCCATCCATAATACTATTATACTATCACCATCACAATTTGTGTGCCCTATATTGGGTCTCGAAACCGCCAGACTGTGTCATTTATTGATGGAATTCTATAAGACATGTTATGTGTGTGTTGTTTGCTAACGATTCCATTAAGGCGTGCGAAATACACCTGGGCTTTAACATAAGGTATTTACTACATCCATACATACGTATAAATAATAACGATATGCATTTTGTTGTTTTCGATTGTTTAGTTATTAAGTGCATTCTACATAGAAGAGAATTAAATACATTTATGGCAGTTAAACTACCAAAACAAAAACTACGAAATTCATTTGAACTCGTATTTTCATGGGGGGACTTTGGTTATGTAAGAATTTATATAACGAAATACTACTTTTTCTCAACATTTTGGTATGTCTTTATGAGAAGGTTCCTTTAGCAGGGAGCGTGTATGTACCATATACCACTCTATCACCCACTTGCTGTATCTTTTTTTCATCATATTTAAGAGATCAATCCGTTAAAATTAATAGATATTCCGCAGATAAATTGTCAACTACACTGAGACGTTAAACATTCGTCCATAATAGTAAAAAATTGACTGAATAAAGAGTTTTCGCAATTGCAAAGCAATGGGCTCTCCAGAGTTAGCTTTGGTATATGATGTATTGTGGGATTGTAGTGCAGACGAAGTGTCAAAAGATTCCTCGGGACCGCATACATACATATAAAGTTTAATAGACTATGTCTAACGGAATTAAGGTCTAAAAGGGGGTAAAAGTTTCCATGTTAAATTTTTATATTTTGAGAAAATATAACATAATAAATTGTGCTTTTTTTTAAATATTGAACATCAACAAAGCCAGTGAAATATTTATTTCTCATACGCATTTCATATAAGAAAAGTCTCTTCATTATACATCTCTGTAATACTTTGCATTAACGCATGAAATAAAAATTAATACAAAATTTACAAATATTTAATTCATATGTATGTGCGTATGTACAGTGTGTGCTTACTTTTTGCGCCAAAATCAATTAAGATATGTTATCGCATTTCTGCAATATATCGATATATGAATTATCATCTCTATCCCATAAATTCTTATTTGTTTTGTATGGCAAAAACAAATGAAAAAATTTGCGTGGTATATGAAATTAATTTTGCGCTGGTAGATTTACATGTAAAAAATATTTAAAATGTCCACAGAGGACTTAAATGCCATTGGTAAAGACAGTGCACCATTAGATGAGGGACGGCATACAGATTCTTACAGTTATGCCATGGAATCGAAACGTCCCCACACACCGGTTGACGATACAGAAAGTGAGCTAAGTGACACAAGTGGATCCACAGTTACATCGGAAAGTGGATCCACAGTTACATCGGAAAGTGGATCCACAGTTACATCGGAAAGTGAGTACGTCCCACTACCGGAGGGACGAGACTTCACTAACCTCTATGATCAGCCATCGACAAGCCGTGACGCACCGCTTATGACCACGGCCGTCCATCTCAGTCCCATTTCGGAGGACGAAAGTAGCTCTAGCAGCAGTTCAACTAGTAGCGACTCGTCCAGTTCTAGTGGGAGCGATGGCGACGACGATGCCACTCAGGGTGATTCCTCACCCAACACTGTTGTTTGTATGAGTGATATTGTCCGGAAATCAACCAGCACTCCCATTGAGTCTATAGGAATGAATTTGTCCAAAGATGACGATGACGATAACAATACTAGTAAAATGATAGCTAAAAAAGCTGTTGACATGGAACCAGAACAGAAGTACCAACAGGAACAGGAAGAGGATGACTATGACGATGAAAATGCCGTGACTGAACCTGATCTTGAAGGCGAAGTTGAAACCCAACCTGGAGATATACCCGAGGATGACTATGACGATGAAAATGCCGTGACTGAACCTGATCTTGAAGGCGAAGTTGAAACCCAACCTGAAGATGTACCCGAGGATGACTATGACGATGAAAATGCCGTGACTGAACCTGATCTTGAAGGCGAAGTTGAAACCCAACCTGAAGATGTACCCGAGGATGACTATGACGATGAAAATGCCGTGACTGAACCTGATCTTGAAGGCGAAGTTGAAACCCAACCTGAAGATGTACCCGAGGATGACTATGACGATGAAAATGCCGTGACTGAACCTGATCTTGAAGGCGAAGTTGAAACCCAACCTGAAGATGTACCCGAGACACCCGAGTCGCCAACGGAAGATATGCAGGAGCCAGTTTGCCTACTACCGCCATATAAACGTGGTCGTTACGTGTCTCCTCATGCTGCAGAGGAGGAAGAGTTGTACAGACTTGAGCAAGAGCAGCAACAACTGTTAAGAGAGCAGCAACATCAGCAACAACTTATAAGGGAGGAGCATCAGAGGCAACAACAGCTGAGAGAGGAGCAACATCAGCAACAATTGGCGAGAGAACAATATCATCAGCAACAGCTGCTGAAAGAGCAGCAACATCAGCAACAGATGCTAAAAGAGCAGCAACAGCAGCAGAAAGAGCAGCAATACCTTCGTTATCAGCGGCAGATACAATTCCTGCGTGATTATCAGGCGCAATACCAGGCCCAATATCAGCAGTATCAGCTTCCGCCAGCACAGCCACCACAGCAGACAACCAAATCACCAAGCCAACCAAGTCAATCGCAATTGCAGCTGCCTCGCCTGGCATCCAGAGATCCACGGCAAAGGCCCGCCCCTCCTCCGAATACCAAACGTAACCTGCTCAATGAGGACGTTGAAAGCATCTCAGGTAGCAGCGAGGACAGTAGCAGCAGCAGCGATAATGAGGACGAGATTCACGAGATCAGTGATGATGAACCAGAGAAAACCACCTCGCAGGAAACCGGTGCGGGAGCTGATGCAGAGACTGATATGCGTTTACAGAAAATTGAGATTAGTAATAATCCCGAAAAGATCTACTATATTCGCCGCAGCGATGGAACCGTGCATTCTGGCCAAGTATTGCAGTCCCGCAAAACCGACAACAGTTTAACACCTAACGAGTATTATGTCCACTATGTGGGCCTCAATAGGCGCCTGGACGAGTGGGTGGGTCGCCACCGTATCTCCGATAATGCCGAAGACTTGGGAGGCATCACGGTGACTAGTCAGCCAAGCAGCGCGGTCAGTGCCAGCAATGCATACACTAGGAGTTTGGAAGCGCTCAGCGAACAGCCAAGCACGAGTGCCAACGCCTTAGCTTTGGCCAATGCCATAGCCTTGGCTAACGCCAGTGCAGCTGCCACTGCTGCTGCCAGCGCTGCTGCGGCCAACCAAGCCAACGCATTGCGACGCAAGAGGCAAGCCAACAGGGATTACTATCTATCAGCGTCCGAGAACAATCGTTACGATTATAGCGACAAGAAGATGACCCGCTACCAGAAACGACGCTACGACGAAATCAACCACGTACAAAAGAGTCATGCAGAACTTACAGCATCACAGGCAGCGCTAGAGAAGGAGCACGAGCAAATTACGAAGATCAAATACATTGACAAGCTTCAGTTCGGCAACTTCGAGATAGACACCTGGTACTTCAGTCCCTTTCCCGGCGAGTACGGCAAGGCGCGTATTCTCTACGTGTGCGAGTTTTGTCTGAAGTACATGAGACTTGAGAGCAGCTATAGATATCACTTGTACCAGTGTCAGAAACGCCGTCCGCCTGGCCGGGAGATCTATCGCAAGGGCACTATATCCATATTCGAGGTGAACGGAAAAGAGGAACCACTATATTGTCAGCTGCTCTGCCTGATGGCTAAGCTGTTCCTCGACCATAAGGGTCTCTATTTTGATATGGACCCGTTCTTATTCTATGTGCTCTGCGAGATCGACAAGGAAGGAAGCCACATCGTGGGTTATTTCTCCAAGGAGAAGAAGTCGTTGGAAAGGAATAACGTGGCCTGCATCTTGGTGTTGCCGCCACATCAGCGCAAAGGCTATGGGAAACTGTTGATTGCCTTTAGTTATGTGTTGTCGCGCAAAGAGGGTGTCATCGGGAGCCCAGAGAAGCCGTTGTCCGATCTAGGTAGACTCAGCTATCGCAGTTACTGGGCATACACGCTGCTGGAGCTGATGAAGAATCGCTGCTCGGCGGAACAGACCACCATTAAGGAGCTTAGTGATGTGAGTGGCATTACCAGCGATGATATCATATACACGCTGCAATCCATGAAGATGATCAAATACTGGAAGGGTCAGAATGTGATCTGTGTAACGGCGAAAACAATTAACGAGCATCTGCAGCTGCCGCAGTTTAAGCGGCCCAAGTTAACCATCGATTTGAATTACCTGACATGGAAGCCACAAAATACGATCCCACCACTTTTGGGACAGTTTCAATTTCCGGTGCCCGCGCCACCACAGGCTCTACCGCGGACGCAGTAGTTGTTTTCCAAATTTCAAATGATTACTTACGGGTATGGTGCTTTTTCATATACATATGTAACACTATTTCGCTTAACTTATTATTATTTATAAGCAAACGAAATTGCTTCACTCAGTGCTAAAGAAAGTATAAAATATGCATTGATAATGCGAAATTTAGAGCAATGAGATCGTAACATTCCCTGATGGAATTATAGATGAAAACCAAATATTTTAATCCGCGAATCCACTGCTTATGTATGTACAAGATAGATTGACGACCTCATAGACGTTACTTTTAGTCCAATGAAGAACTTATGAAAAGAAATCTTACTCAAAACATTTTCGAATTTAGAAATCAATAGGATTATAAAACCAGTTAAGAATAACAAAGTATTCCTAATGGATATGACATCTCCAATGCCTCTTCGATCATAATTAGTCAAACATAAAAATGGCATTCGTACAAACTATGAAGAAATTATTTAATTTGTTTTTTAAAAAGACATTTGAAAAGTCATTCTTTCCTTTGTAATATAATAAATGTATATGTATGTGCTCCATCATCATATAAAACTCAAAATAGTATACCTTAACTATAAACTTTTTTTAATTAGTGTATTGGTTACAAAATACCAAAAAAAAGATTGCCATAGAAATTTCTTGAGTGCATAAGTTCGTGCCCGATTTCAAGTGCAAACTAAAATTGAAATTTTTTGAAGAAAGCGCTATTATTGATCAAATATGTATTCGCCATTATGTTAGGGAATTCACTCCCAACTTTTAACCAATTTATGGATTCCTGATTCATAGAAATCGCGTTGTTTCTCGTTGAAAAAAGTGTCAAGGTGGTTTTTTAAGTCTTCCACATTTTGAAATTTTATTCCATTCAAATCGTTCTGCAGCGATCGAAACAAATGAAAATCAATTTCACGAGCGCCACTCTCAAACGATTCGAACGGCATCCAGCGGAATCGGGCACGAACTTATGCACTCATCCAATATGTGTGTGTACAAAAATGAGCAGAAATTGAAATACAAACAATCGATATGTGGGCAGTGTGTACTTGTGGTTTGCGCCAAAATATCTATTGCGATTACCAACATTACTTATCGTTATTGGTATTGAATTTTTTTAAAATGCTAATTTAACTTATAAAGCTAATTTTTAAATAGATAGTATGTATTTAAAAATTACAGATTGTATTTCAATGATGTTTTGCGGATATATCTGTCCAAAACGCGTGCTCACATAATTGTGCTATCGCCATTTTCCAATAATCGATATTATTATTTCACCACAGCTGTCATCGCTAACGCATTAATTCTGAGTTGTTTTTATGGCAATAACAAATGGAACTGCGTGGTGCGGCAAGAGTTTCTTGAGGTGACAAATAGTACATGTTAAATATATGAAAAATGTCCGCAGATGACCTGAATACAGTTGGCGAAGACAGAGTTGCACTAGACGAAGAACAAAATTCGGATAATGGCAACCATGTCTTGGGCATGAAACGTTCGCATACGCCGGTCGATGATGCAGAAAGTGAGTTTAATACAAGCCTTGACATCAGTGGATCCACAAATCCATCGGAAGGCGACGAAGGTGAGGCGGATAGATCAAATGAGATAAGTGACGTGCCTGATCCGGGTGATACCACGGACGAACCACAGACCTCAACGAGCCAGACGGATCCGCCTATAGGCGATAACAGTCCGGTTTCGGTGGACATTACGGAGGACAGCAGCATCAGTAGTAGTTCAAGCAGTGGCGATCAGAGTGATTCCTTACATTCTGATGGGAGCGATGGCGACGATGATGCCACACAGGGTGGTTCCTCGCCTAACACGGTGGTTTGTCTAAGTGATATCAGGAACTCTGCCAGCACTCCTATCGAAACGAAGGGCAAGAAAAAATGCAATGGGGATGAAGCCGATAATGCTAGTGACATGGTAGCTAGCAATGCTGTTAATATGGACCCAGAGCATAAAAAGGAAAACAAAGTGAATGGGAAAATTTCGATGGAAACTGAAATAGAAGGTGAGGTTGAAGCCGAAGTTGCAGAAGTGCCTGAGACACCCGAGTCCCCAACGGACGACGGGGAAGAGCCGCTGTGCCTACTACCTCCATACAAGCGTGTTCGCTACGTGTCTCCTCCAGCTGATGAGGAGGAGCAACAGCTGCAGAAGCAGCAGCAATTCAATCATCATCAACAACAGCTGCAACTACAACCAGCACAGCAACACACACATCAAATAAATCCATTGCTGCAACCGCAGTTAAAGCTGCCACGCTTGGCATCCAGAGATCCACGTCAAAGGCCTATGCCTCCTCCGAATACCAAACGAAACCTGCTTAATGAGGATATTGAAAGTATCTCTGGCAGCAGCGAGGAGAATAGCAGCAGCAGCGATGAGGAAGACGAGGAGGAGGAGTTCGATGATGATGACACAATGGAGCACGACAGCACATCGCGGGAAACGGTTACGGCAACGGAGACCACAGACGCAGAGAGTGACATGCCCGTACAGAAGATCGAAATTAATGATCCCAAGAAGATCTATTATATACGCCGCAGCGATGGCACCGTGCATGCTGGTCAAGTGCTGCAGTCGCGCACCACCGACAACTGTTTGACACCCAACGAGTATTACGTCCACTACGTGGGTCTCAATCGCCGTCTGGACGAGTGGGTGGGTCGCCATCGTATCTCTGATAACGCCGAGGACTTGGGAGGCATCACGGTAACAAGTCAAGCAAGTACAAGCAGCGGAGCTAGCACTAGTGCGGCAACGCTCAGCGATCAGCCAAGTACGAGCGCCAGTGCCTTGGCCAGTGCAATTGCTAGTTCCAGCAGCAGCACCAGCACCAGCAATCAATCCAGCGCAGTGCGACGCAAACGGCAAGGCAACAGGGATTACTACCTTTCAGCATCCGAGGACAATCGTTATGATTATAGCGACAAGAAGATGACTCGGTACCAGAAACGTCGTTACGACGAAATCAACCACGTGCAAAAGAGTCATGCGGAGCTTACTGCATCTGAAGCGGCGCTAGAAAAAGAACATGAGCAAATTACGAAGATCAAATACATTGACAAGCTCCAGTTCGGCAACTACGAGATAGACACCTGGTACTTTAGTCCTTTTCCCGGCGAATACGGCAAGGCTCGAGTGCTCTACGTGTGCGAGTATTGCTTGAAATACATGAGGCTGGAGAGCAGCTATAGATTCCATTTGTTTCAGTGTCAGAAACGCCGTCCGCCTGGCCGGGAGATCTATCGCAAGGGCACTATATCCATATTCGAGGTGAACGGAAAAGAGGAACCACTATATTGTCAGCTGCTCTGCCTGATGGCTAAGCTGTTCCTTGACTACAAGGGTCTCTATTTTGATATGGACCCATTCTTATTCTATGTGCTCTGTGAGATCGACAAGGAAGGAAGCCACATCGTGGGTTATTTCTCCAAGGAGAAGAAATCGTTGGAAAGGAATAACGTGGCCTGCATCTTGGTGTTGCCGCCACATCAGCGCAAAGGCTATGGGAAACTTTTGATTGCCTTTAGTTATGTGTTGTCGCGCAAAGAGGGTGTTATCGGGAGCCCAGAGAAGCCGTTGTCCGATCTGGGTAGACTCAGCTATCGCAGTTACTGGGCATACACGCTGCTGGAGCTGATGAAGGGTCACTGTTCGGCGGAACAGACTAGTATCAAGGAGCTTAGTGATGCAAGTGGCATAACCAGCGATGATATCATCTACACGCTGCAATCCATGAAGATGATCAAATACTGGAAGGGTCAGAATGTGATCTGTGTAACGGCGAAAACAATTAACGAGCATCTGCAGCTGCCGCAGTTTAAGCGGCCCAAGTTAACCATCGATTTGGATTTCTTAGCCTGGAAGCCTCATAATATTATCTCTCCGCTTGCGGGGCAGATCAGACCTCCCATGTCCTCGCCAGCGACTTCAGCGCGCACTTAGTAGTTAACTAGTTGTTATATATATTTTTTTAAACATATTTTTCATATACATATGTACTTACTATTCAATGAATTATTATTGACTCCAGACAAACACCATATTTTTACACCTTTTCCATTTGTCTTAAAGTGTTTAAAATATATTAAAAGTAAGCAGACGCGAATGTGTGTAGCAAACAATATGTATATATATATGTATATATATTGTATTAGATTGTTATATAAATACCAACTTGTTTTCAAACAATTAATAAATACATATATAAGTACACATTTTTATAGAAACTGTAAATATTTATAAGGGATTCGAATAAAACGGTGGGGTCGATTGTGTTGAATCTAATTGGTATAGCATCATTGAAACTTATTAAGATTTCTTGTGTGGCTCTAATTATAATGCCAACATTCATAGGGGTATTAAAATTAAAGGGTCAAGTAAGTAAATTAACCCACATGTTTTGGGCAATGAGTTTGGATGCCGCTTTAAATATTTCATATCATTTCCAGCTGTTGGGCGTTATTGCGTTGTTTATGGGAACACACCGATTATCGATAAGAAGTAAATATCGAAATATTTTAATTGCCAAAAATTTGTCATTCGTAATCAAAGTATTATTTTAATTGTAATCAACTTCTTATATATCGATAAAACGTCTAGTGCGTGAGGGCTTTGTCTGCATTTTCGAGTGCGAATGTGGTAATTGTCCAATCGACAGGGAGGCGATAAGCAGCAAATGTCAAAATCGATAACATAGATTGAAGTGTCGTATCCCTAGTTGTACCGGCATAGTTTTGTTTGCTGTTATTTTATGGAAGCAAAAGCCTGAAAGTATGGGTCTCTTGTCGGATCCATCGCTACCAACGCATAACAAGCTAGTGGCTAATCTAGCTAAGCATGTGGGGAAGCTTTGCTTCCTCTTCTACACAGCGGGCGTGGTTTGGTTTGTCTGTCTGGCCAGACCGGAGCTCAATCACGGCACCTACTTATCAGAGAATGCGCTGTCGCCAGGTGAGACTTGTAGTTCTACGACCCGTTCATGAGGTGATATTATATATGAATATATGTGATGGTTATAGGTCTCGTATATCCCGAGATACGCCTAGAAGCAAATCGCCAGGCCCTGCAGCTGCTAGAGGAGCTGCATCGCGAGCGTAAGAATCATCATGCTACAACGCCGCACGACTGGATTGTGGCCAAGTTTAAGGAGTTCGGCCTGGAGACACATACACATAACTTTTCACTGAATTTTCCGTTTGGTGGTGCGAGGGAGTTCCAGGGAAAGAATGTGTATGGCATATTGCGTGCACCACGCATTGGATCCACCGAAGGAATTGTGTTCTCAGCACCATATCGCGCACCCAGTTCGGTGCACATGGAAATTACGCCCAGCGTCCCGTTGCTCATGGCCTTTGCTGATTTTGCCAGGCGTAAGTAGTAATCAAATATCGCTAGTTTAAGTTTCAATAAATCTTTTGTCGCAGGCAAAAACTATTGGGCTAAGGATTTAATCTTTCTGGTCACCGAGCACGAGCAACTGGGCATGCAGGCCTGGTTAGAGGCCTATCATGACGGGGACAAGGATTGGGATTCCCCTTATGGCTATCTGCGAGCTGGAAACCTGCCTGCACGCTCCGGCTCAATCCAAGCTGCCATAAACATCGAGGTACAGGACCTGGATGTGGGTAAGTGGTTTCTATTGGACAAACATATCTATCAACTTAGTGACGCAACTGTTTCTTGTAGATTACGTTGATGTTAAGATTGAGGGCTTGAATGGCAAGCTACCCAATCTGGACATGTTCAATTTGGTGCAGCGCATTATGACGCGCGAAGGCGTCACCTCGGGATACAAGCAAACGCCGCGGAAGAAGCGTCGCTCGAATCTCTCGACCTTTGAGCAAAACTTGCGGCAAATGTTGGCCATGCTGGCGTCACAATCCTCTGGTGTGCCCAATGGAAATCATGGATTGTTTCATCGCTATCGCATCGATGCCTTGACAATAGCTGCTGCCAAACGCATTACCAATTCAAACTCCAAGAGAAATCCCAGCGCTGCGGCAGTGCCTCTGTTGAAAGCCATTGAGGGAATTGCGCGGAGTCTGAACAATCTGCTAGAACGTTTCCATCAGAGTTTCTTCTTCTATGTGATTGTTCACAATGATCGATACATATCAATTGGCGATTATATGCCACCCTTGGTGCTACTTGTCGCCTGTAGCTTTATCAAAGCCTACCTTACGTGGGTAACTTTGGATGCAACTGGGTGCACTGCAAATCAATATAACGAAGCCACCGCCAATCCCGCAGCAGCATCTGATGCGTTGGTAAAGCTCACACTGCCATATGGAAGAGTGCTTATCTACCTCACATTGGCCTTACTCATTGGTTACTGCGGCAATGTGCTGCCGTTACAGCAATACTTCATCGATCAACCTCTCACTGCTGCCCCACTGACCGTCTCCATACTCGGCACTCTCTCGCTGATCGGTTTTGTGCTGCCTTTTGTTGTCAGCCTGCCACCGGGAGGCCTGGAACTACTGCATGTCAGCCTGTTGCTTGTCTATGGCTGTGCCTTGATCGTCATTGGACTGCTTAACTTCTCGCTGGGCTTCTTTGTGGCTGTCCTGACAGTGCCTTTAACGATTTCCTTAAGTACAAACCAGACTAACGATACGCTGCGTAACCTGTTGCGTATATGCACGCTGCTCCTCAATCCCCTCGTGGTTGTCTATGTCATTGTGCTGATCATGAGCTTCTATCAGTTTCCCGAGCTGACGTTGCAGGAGCTCTTTCCCCGTGCTGTCACAGCTGCCATGGATGGTGCTGCATTTGCTCTGATCGATTCAGTGGTAAGTTTATTTGCTTTTCTATCTTAAGTGATCTTTAGCTATTTGACTCTCTTTTTCTCTACCTCTCTCTCCCCGTCTCGCTCAGATCTATGGCAACTGGCTGTACTTTGTCGTTTGCACTGTTTTTCTGCCCCAATGGATCATTTGCTGGACATTGGCAGTGTCTAAGCGACGTGTTGCTGCAGCTCCGCAACTTAAGCTTAAAACAAATTGATCTTTAATGTTACAATTCCATTTGTGTTTTACATGGTAATTTAATAAATCAAATATGTATTATTAACAATAGATCTATGAAGGAAGCAACACATTAAGATTTCTTGGCACACAACTTCTGCGTGTGTGTGTATGCTGTAATCTATACTATATATTTAGTAATAGTATATCAATATAGTAATCTTTGTAGTAGAATCTATTGTTTTTTTGTATAAAACATTGACCACCCTAATGAATGCTAAAGATTAATTGAAAAACAGGCGAACGTTACAGTCGGGCATCAGAAATTTGATACAAATTGATCGGCATATGGTATACAGAAACCTGTGATCCTGATTATCAATATAACTGCCACACCTCTTTCTGCCTACATACATTTGCACAAATTAGTTATACCCTTTTCTAACCATGGTCGAAGGGTATAATGATGTAATGATATATTACTGTGCAGCTCAACGAGCTCAGGTGCGAAAGACAGATGCCGTCGAACGAGTCCCCCCCAATCCTATTTCCAGCTGTGCTGTCTTAGCTCCGACCAGGGGAGAAAAAACTCCAAATTGTTGAAAGTGGCGTGGGTGGATGGGTAGGTGGATTCATTAGTCTTTGTCTATGTGGAGTAAGTGCATCCAGTAACAAGTACAACATATACATAATTTGACAAAGTTGATTTATTGTGGCAGCCAGCGATAGCACGTTTCCACTTTGAAGTGCCCCGCACGAGAGCCGGTCTGATGGGGGGAGGGGCGTGGTGCGGGTGGATCGGATGGGGCAAACTTTTCGACTATGACACGCAACTCAATTTAAAGTTTTCGACGCGACGTCGAACGGTGGCAAAGGCGGCAAAAGGAGGTGGTAATTAGTTATGAGCCAGAGCTAAGCTAAATCCACATCTCGACTCTCTGCCAGCTGCTGATGCTGATGGGATCCGGTGGGCGTGGCCCAGGGCGTGGGCATGCTGCATTTGCCGGCAATAGCTTTCTGTCTGCAAGCTTAACAAGAAAACTTTGTCTTTGCTGCCATATGAGATTCTCGGTCAGCTGGTTAGCAGAAGAGGGGGGGGGGAGGGATTCAGACAGGCTGAGACAATGAGAGGGGGAGAAGAAGTCTACTTCTACTATCTATGGTCGGGAAGGAAGAGACAGCTAAGCAGGGTGATAATGTAAGATGAAAGCTGAGCCTTAGATGAGAAAGACAGGATATAGAAAGAAGAGAGAGAGAGAGAAGCTAGAAAGAAGATAATGGGTAGAAACAGAAAAAGTGATTCGAGACCTTTATTTATTGAGCTTGTTAATAACAATTCGAATGTAGAAAAGAGAAATCTATTTGGCGACCTGCTCGGCCATAGACTGAAGAGTGGAGATGCACTTGTTTTTGGTCGGGGATGAATTGTTGTTGGGCTCCACCACCAACAGGTCCATTAACTCCATCTTGTCAACGCCATCGGAAGTGTCGGAAGTGTCGGCCTTATCCTCGTTGAGGCTATTAAAATTTAGCGATGACGTTATAATCTGTGATTTCAATAGTGTATTTGGAATTAGTGCGCAGTAGTCGGAGCAGAGGCGCTCCTTGGAGCGCTCGAGAGTGCGGTCGCATCGTTTTAGGGTATCTTTCAGATCGGGACGATCGCACTCGGCGCTGAGGGCGCTAAAGAGTTTGTCAATCGATCGCGAGGTGGTCTCCAGCTCAATCTCCTGCACTAGACTGACATCGCGCAGATGCAGCGAGCAATTGTATATCTCCTGGTTCAGCAAGTTGGCATCCATGAGCATCTGATCGATCAGCTTATCTGTCGAATTGTACTCATCCATTAAATCGCCGACCGTGAAATACTCTCGCGGCGATGGTGGCGGCGGTACTGGCTCCGCGTCTGCTCGGCGCACCTTGCGAGCGGTGCCGACGGCAGATCGAGGGCCATTTAACAATCCACTGTTGCAGTCGTTGATGGAGTTACCTTGTCCAGAATTGTAACTCTTTTGCTTCTGGATATTGTCAATAAGTTCCGGCACAGTGCGCTCTTTACCCTCGTACAGTTCACCATCGTCATCATCATCTTCGAAAATGTCCATGAAAGTGGCCACGCTGTTCAGCTGCAAACGCCTAGCGCGCTCCACGAGATTGGCCAGCGACTGCTCTGTGGCCAATTTGACATTGCGCTGGGTATCGCTCATCTTGTAGAATATATATATATATCTAAGGGCAGCGATATCGGTTAGTGTATGTCACAGGACGCAGAGCTTACGATGGTCAGGGATCGCAAAGGGGGTCAATCTCACTTGTAGTACTTGGTTTGATTCCTTGAGATTTTGAACGACTTGATTGTTGAGCAATCTTGAGAGAAATGTGACTGCCTGAATGTAACCGAACGACAACGACAACAATTTCACAGTAAATTACATTGTTTCCTCGAATTTCAGTTACAGCTCTGCCTATGCGATTGATTGAGTAATTGGGGATCCATTTTGAGATTTCCAAATATACTCGCTCCTCTATCATACTCTTTTTATGACCTTTACTCTCTGTAGAGAACTATTATATAGTCTGTCTACCTTTCTGTATTTTGCTGTCTCTTCTTTAGTAGCTTTTACTTTCATTATCTGTTTGTCCTACTGTCAATCTCCGTTTGTCACGCTTTTTTATACCCTTCGACCATTGAAAATGGTCAAAAAAGGGTATACTAGCTTTGTGCAAATGTATGTAATAGGCAGAAGGAGGCGTGGCAGACCCCATAAAGTATATATACATATATTCTTGCTCAGGCCCACAAGCCGAGTCTATTGAGCCTTGTCTGTCTGTGTGAACGCACAGATCTCAGCTATTATAAAAGTTAGAGTTACCAACTTTGGCAGAAAGACTCTTGTGTTCTATACGCTGATCAAGTTTATTTCAAATGCTAAGTGCCACGCCCACCGCCCCCGCAAATCAATAATTCAATTTTTGAACTCAATTCGTAAGCGCAGTATAAAAGATAAAACTTTCTGACTTTAACATATACTAAGCTGAATGAATTATCTACGTATTCTCTAAATTACAATCCGATCGGATAATAATCACATAAGTTATTTTAGAAAGTATGAGCATAAAACCAAGTGCTTGTGTCAGCTAACAAGGAAGACGGGCGAGCGTGAAGCGCGAGCGCCATCTGTTGGGAATAATTTCAAAGCATGTGCATATGTATGTATGTATACATATGTGTACAAACATAGGAACATAGGTCGAACATAGGTTCTACATTATATTCATTTCTCATCCTCTCATTAATTCAATCTCTGTCTTTCTGACTCTCTCAACGCCTTAGTTCTGCCTTAGGTAGCGGCACTATGTCCTCACAATGTTGGTCCTCAAGCTACCCCTAACCCATAGCTATTGGGGTATACTAAGCTTAACAAAATAGATAAATATTTGAGGAGAGAAGATGCCCAATTGTGCGCTGCCAGATGGCTTGTCAAACACAAATAAAACTAGTCTATGCTGCAGGTTGATTCTTATAATGTGCTCCCCTGCCCCACCACTTCATCTCGCTCGGGAAGTGCTTAAATTTTGGCAAGTTCAATTCTTTTTGTCCCTCAGCCACGCAGTTGTTTAGCGCATTAAGCCACTGAAACAACTACCACACACACACACGCACTCACACAGAAGGGGAGAGTAGGTGGGGGTGGAGAGGATGCTGCCTTTGGAATGATGGCATCTTTATATCCTTGCGTTGGAGTTGTCAGCTGTTTTATGGCAAAGTTATGACGTGCCTCATTCAGAGGCTTACGGCCGCACCGAAAATATCTACGACAACGTTGCCAAGGTGGAGAGCAAGAGAGAGAGAGAGAGAGAGAGAGACACACAGACACCAGAGACACCATGAGTTGCAAAAAAGAAGGAGAGTGTGAGAGAGAGAGATGCAGGTTGGACTAAAGAAAAGAAAACTTTTATGCGACTCTCCTGGCGTAGAGGCAACTTTTGCCTTTTATGTCCTTGTCGTTGTTGGCAGCTATCAGTTAGTGTGCCAGCATGTGTGTGTGTGTGTGTGCAAGTGTGTGTGGGCGCGCTTATGGCGTTTTGTGTGACATTTATTGTTATTTAACTGTGACAAACTTTAAGGATAAGCAGCCGAGACTCGTGTAGATGCCTCTCTTTGTCTGCCTTGCCAGACTTCACAATTTCCATGTAAGTCGCGCCGACTCTAGGGCATACAGACGAAGAGACAGGCATCCATCCAAGCAGGCAGGCAGTCAGTCACTTCCCCCTTTACATCCCCTTGCCCAACCCCTAGCCTGCGCCTTCCCGCAGCTTCCTCACAACTGAATTCGAAAGTCAACATAAAATACACGTATTGCGTCGTCTTTATTGATGCGCCCCCTCTCTGCCACCACCTAAATGGAAAGAAGAAGAAAGCATAAAAACGAAATTGAAATCAAAACTGAATACGAACTGCTGTAATCGTCGTCATGAAATATTTATTACAGGTACAATATTTTCCAGCGCAACTATTGGAATATTTAATGTGCTCGGCAGATGCACAGAGAAGTCTCTCTGAATAAAGTAGATGGTATATTAACTTGACTCAACGATGGACTTATTTGTTTTCTTTTAAGCTGATGAAGTGAAATGTTAATGTATCGTTTGTTAATATAATATATAATATTATATTGTAATAATATTATAAGCTATTAATTGACTTTGCTTATAAATGGTTTATTTAATCGATTGTAAAGTATTTACTCATTATGGTCACGATATAATTTACAATCGATTGTAACGGATTTACTCATTATGGTCACGATATCATTTATAATCGAAATTCGTAGTTCAATTGTTTACAGCCGCTATTCGTAAATTGTTCAACACTTATTCTTAGACTTGATCATTGACTTATCGAAATGTGACGAGGTCGATATAATTAAGCTGAAGGATACTCGGGACTCATATAGCATCTGGTAATGGTTAAACAATCACAATCTATTATAAATTATATTGTAAACGATAGTTACCATATCTTTTATACAGCTTCCTTGTATCATTCATAATCATTGAATGAAAAGAATACATATTTCCGAACTATTTCTGTCATTATCGTTTCTGTCTTTTCTATTAGAGCATCCCTTAGTCGCGCATACTGCTCTCTCTCTCATTCTCTCTCCCTTTGACTTTCACACCTTGTTTCTATGTCATAATAAACAAATTAACTGCGACTTGTGAAGAGAGTTCGTGACGCCACTAATGATTTCCGTATTTAGCACCTTGTTGCGCTGACAAAAGCGCGAACAAAAGCCGACGGTAAATCAAAGCCAGGATGCCAACTGAGAGCAGATAGAATTCATAACGTATCCGCTGGCAGGGGAGGGAGCTTGGACCAGTAAGAGGGGGGGGTGGGGTATGCATAGCAATCCGCAACGACCTCCCCAGGTGGATACGCGCTGCAGCTGAACAGCGATCGTAGGCGGGCCAGTTGGTGGGGGGGCGGGTCTGCTTCTTGCGCTGTCGTCATGCAATTTCAGCCGGGAGAGAGAGAGAGGGGGGGGAGGGAAGGAAGAACTGGCAGCGGATGCGCAGCATTTGAGCATTTGCACATTTCCGGCATTGTTCACTCAGCCCATGCATAATCGATTAACTGGAGCCCATAAACATGACCGTAAAATGTGCAAATGCGCGGTTGCACCGCACACAGACTACGCTTCACTCAGTGCAAGGTGATGGGTGTGGTAAAGTGAAAGGGACGAGGGAGTGGAGTGGAAGGGAGACGCAGCGGGTCGACATGCATAAATGCAAATGCTATGGCAGTAGCAATGGCAATACATATGCAAATTACTCGTCGCCCACAGCTTATGCGGCGCACAGAGAGTAGAGAAAAAACAAAGAACATAAAAAGAAAACAACAGAACCAAAGACAACAACAACAAAAAGCCAAAAAGAAGCATGAACACGAGCCAGAGCGGGGAAATCCCCACAAGGCGCTCTGGCAGTGAGACAATGTCTGACACACAAACACACATTCGTCATTTGCAATTGTGTGTGCGCGTGTGTGTGTGTGTGGTTGTGGCGTGTGTGTCGTCATCTGTATGCATTCGCACTCAGACACACACTCGAAATCGCAATTGCATGCACTTTTGTGGCAAGTAGTCCATGAACTAATTACACAATGAACCACAAAATGTTGCATTGTGCATTATCGCAAGACGCCGCTCATCGTAGTAGTAAGTTAAGTGAGGTTAGGCTCCCTTTCCTTTTCTGTGGTAGTAGAAAATAGGCGTTAACAGTAGAAATTTGCTGCATACCGTAAGGCGCTTCATATGATTGGCGATGTCTACTCTAGGCAACCCGTTATGGCATTTAAATAACTACGAACTTGGTCTGAAGCCTAGTAAGCAACTTCGACTTCATACGATCAAATAAGAGGCTAAAAAATTGTAAAAACTTCTGCCTTGGTTTTCGGTCAAATTAATTTCAGTTTAATTTTAACACGTTTTGCTCTCTTTTCCTTTTTAACAATGCGCATCTCGATGTGTTTTAGAGATGTGAACTTACTCAACAAAGTCAAATCTGGTAATTCAAATTCAAATTCGAGAAATTGCTATCGATATATGAGAAGCAACGATCGAGCAAAAGGACTTATATCGATATGCATGCAGTCAATGTTTATGATACTCCTTTTTTACATACATATGTACACACTGTCTCACTTACAACGTGCTCGTGCTCGTTTCATGGCTTCTATACTTCTATCGATATTCACAATGGCATGCAGATCGAATTTATTTATATTCCCTGTTTATTTTTCTGCACACTGTTTCAATTACAGCCTATTCATGCTCGTGTCACGGCTTGAGCTCATCTCCCATAGGCGTGTATGCGTTCGAGCTTGTGTATTCATGCCGTTGGTGCGTGCTCGGCTGGGATGGGTTGGCTGTGGCTGGTGATGCTGGTTGGGATTCGTTGGGATTGCTGTGGCCGTGGTTCGCACAGTGGCAACCTCAAAGGCACGACCGGAGTGTAACGGTTTGTGTCGAGCCGAGGCAAAGTTGAGGCGCATAACTTTTGGCCAAATTTACGCTAACGAAAATTGAAAACGGCACAGCTGCAGGAGGCCCCCGAAAAACTGAATACTGAAAAGTGAAATCTAAAATCAGAAATCTGAGATAAAAGTGTTGTGCATGGGGTAAATACGAGTAATGCGAGTGGCACAGCCAGCCGGCGTCAATTGGAGGGGCGGTTGGCGAAAAACTTTTGAATAGAATATAATGGTTACGCTCGCCCTGTTAACAACTCCGTCAACAGCCGCAGTTGGGGCGGCCACAATAAAGAAGAAGCATACGCCCCCACCCACCCCGCGGGACCATTATTTGATTTCTATGAAATGTATTGAAATTATTTCATAAGCACACGCTCGTATCGTATGGTGTCGTGTCGTGTCGGGTGACAACGGCAAGCGAGCCAGAGAGTTGGGACAAAGTTGATCCTGCGAACTGCACCAACTTGGCGAGGGGGTGCTCCTTTTGGCTTTTTTGTTCCGGCATCTGCGGCAGCTTAACGGGTTTCCCTTGAGCACAGTTCTTTGGCTTGTAGTTTTCGGGCCAACAGGCACTTCTTCAATCGTAAACATATGTTCAGGGCGAACACAATGGGCGGCAATATAAGTAGGAACCAGGGCCGTAGCGACAATCCCGCGGGCCCTATTGTAATTGCCTTGATTTCAAATACAGTATGTGTTTTTAGTTCGTGATACATTAAACAAAATGAAGCAACCCAATACTAATTACATGCATCTTACTTATTTCTTGATTATATATTGGGAAAGTCAATAATATTTGTTTTGAGAAATCTAATATAATAATAATAATAATCTATAATCAATCTTTCCCATTGTACTTTGCAATTATTTTAACCATTAGGCTTAAGATTAAATTTATTCTTGTTGCCCTTTTGGCAACAGAGGGCCCCTGGCTTGGCGGGGGCCTTTGTGCAGCGCACACCCTGCTACAGGCCTAATGGGAATGCTCTAGTTGAATCAATGTTTGGAGAGGAGCCTTTCATCCAAGCTGTAATACGAATTTAATGACTTTATGGGTAGGTTCACACCTCAGACAGAACTGTCTCCCGACCTTATTCATAAGTAGGAAAGTAGTCAGTATGATGGTATATCAATTTTATATATCCACGCTTAACGAGTGTCCGCACTACTGGCTGGTATTCTGTCAGGGGGCGTTTACAGCTGCCGTACAAGGTCTCTTTGGGTCGGTTTTTGCATACTACGAGTATACTATTGTATGTCGGGCATGGGTGGAATGCAAGTATGCATATGACACTGTTTGACATTGCTTCGGCCTGGTGCACAATCAGCTTGCGGCTTCCTGGGGCAAAGCCACAACATTATACGAGGCATTATTATAAGCAACAGCAATATAGTATCAAACTGCAGTTGCGCTATAAAATACTCTTTTCTATAGATAAAGATCTGCTTTTACAGAAGGTAATGACGTGGCTGTATAGATATGAAAAAGGTGTACGATATTCCTCAGAACTTGTATAGCAAATTTGATATCTCTAGTTTGAATAGTTCTCAAGATTGACGCCTTTCTACCTCGACAGTCTATTCGACAGTTCGTTAGAAAGGTAGCTAGTCATATCATTTGGTTCTAGCCCTATAAGTATACCCCATGGCAATGCTGACAGGTTATCACAACGACGACAATGAAATGTGGTGTAGTTTTGTTTTAGTATTTTACTTACATGTGTTTGTCTCCCACATAAGTCCAGCCTGGTTAAGAGTTTAGGAGATTTGTGACTTTGGTCCACCCCATCCTAGCAACTCTCTACTCTTCCCTGCACGACCCTCCCCGCCCCACACACACACTGACTGTCCACCCAGGCAAGCGCCAAGTTAGTCAAACCATCTGCGTTTATCCAACTGAGAAGTGCCTTTGTATCTGCAGCAGGCAGCAAAATGTTTGTCAAACTGCCAAAATGTCTGCAGACGGACAACGAGAGAGAGGTAGAGAGGGGGAGAGGGAGACGGCCGATGGAACGCTGAGGGGACATGGGGATGTCAGTCGCTTCACTGGCCGAGCATCAAAGGGATTTGCAATTCACGTGCATAAACAATGACAGGCAACAACAGCGGCAGGCAGCAGGCTGCAGTATCAGGCAACAGGCGTGTGTCGGCTGCGTGGCACGGGGCATGGGGCACGGGGCGTATGAGGCATCATTTGAAGGTGCGGGAGGGGGGCTAGTGGCAGCAAACAGCAGGCGGCAATGCAGATGCCAAAGCCGTCAGCCAACTTGCAATGCAAATTGACTTTATTTATGGCTGTACGAAATGTTTGAGTATGTGTTTGTGTGTGTGTGTGTGGTGGGGAGGGGGTATGTAAGATGAGTTGTGGTGTTCCAAGTGGGGGAAGGCGGTAGTGTGCGTACATTGCAGTGTGAGTTGTGGAAATAAGCAAGCGTGAGGAGGGGCATGGAGAAACAACGAATATCCTTGGACATCAATGAAGATCCCAGATCTAAGTGATCTAACTTGGCTGTAGATCTCGATAAGTTATCTCAACATGTCTTGAATACTGCTGCTAATCATTATCATACGATCAGGGGATATTCCATTTGTACTACCAGTCTACCAGGTAGTCATACCAAAGCTAAGTTAGGTACAATGCAAATATGCATACTTTCTGCAGTTGGGCATACTACTCAGCATACCCTATAGTCTGCTTGTGTCCTCTGCTGGGTATGCAAAACGAGTGCAGTGGAGGGCGGCGTCATGGTAGCGCAAATTTGAAAAAATCTACAGCACTGGAAGTTGGCGAATGGCGCCGAACCGAAGTAAACAGGACTCATAACGTCATTTTGCGGTTCTTCTTGCCATAAGCTTCCCGGGATGTACCCTTTGTTATTTAACACTAGGAACTCGCAGACCGAGCATGAAGCTTGCTCCTAAATACTACATGAATAAGCACTATATACTCCCTTTCTCTGTGTGTGTGTGTGTGTGTGCATGCATTCACATATATTTACAATACATACAAGTGTGTGTGTGCGTTCCGCTTTTACAGTTACAGGCTGCGGTTGAAGTTGGACTCGTGTTTATTTGCTGTAAATTCACAAAAAGTGCACAACGGACCACAGACGAGTCCCGGCTCCATCGCGGGTCCTTCTCACCAACTCAACAACAACAAAAACAACAACAACAACTCGCTGACTGCCTGACGAAACCTACAAAGTGATGAATATAAATTCTAATAGCGTACAGTCTTTTTCGTATAGTTTCCAAATTAAATTAAAATGATTTTGTTTTATCAGATTTGTTGATGAAATGAAAAATAAATTATCCGAGGGATTTAAAGAGCTAATGTTATGAAACCTGGTATCCCCATTACTTTGCTCTTAAAAGAGACGAAGACCGTTGGAAACCCATAACTAATTAAAAATATAATAAACCTGCAAGTAAAATAATAAACTGAATACCCTGAAAAAAGGCGAAAATAATTGCCAATTTCGTAAAGTCTTTTTCGTATAATTGTAAAATAAAGTCACCATAAAACATCAGTTGATAAAGTATAGAAAAATTTCGGATATTGAAGGAGCTAATGTTATGAAATTTAGCAAGCCGATTTCTCTAGTCTCAATACAGTACACTACTAATATAATAGACTTTATATAGATCAAATAACAAACACATTCAGAGAGATCTATCTTTGAGCTTTGTTAACTTATGTAAGCTATTCAAATGGAAATTGGCAACGAACGTTAACGAACGTAGTTAGGAGTTGCCAACGTTTGTTCCGTTGTCACATTTTGTTATCTAACATATCTAGTTGGCAGCTCGTTACGTGTGCTCTTGGTTGACCTACTGTGTCGCCTGATTACGTTCGCGAATCACATGCATAACTCTATACGGGAAGGGGAGAGGGGGCTACGTCACATTGAAATTGAAACCACGCATTGTACTTCAATCATTTGCCCGTTGCAAGTGCTTTCCATTTGTAATCCTATAACGATGCGTTCACGTGCGGCTACCCTCGGGTTTTTCCCCTCTCCTCTCTCTCTCTGCATCTCATCCACATCCCCACAAGGCTGGAATCCCATCATGCATGACGTTGCCATTGTTGCCAGTAGACGCACGTCGAATGACGGGCCACGGGGCAAGTTGCATTCGCAATGTGCATGTCGCAACACGTTTCTGATTAGAAATCAACTAAAATGACAGCTCAAAAGTCAACTAGATGCAGTTTTTCAACTGGTCGACTAATAGATACACTGTACTATATAGAATTAAAGAGTGTACAGTTATTTTGTACAGCGAAAGTTATTTGATCTCCTTGGCATCCCCAAGTACTTATACGCATCTTCAATTTGAACACTCGAATAATTCAGTTTAATTTGATTGCTTAAAGCTTCTCGCAGTTAAAATACTTAATTTGAACGCTACAATGGTTGAGTTTAATTTGAATCCCTTAAGCCTCGCGCAGTTCTCTGTAGCACAGGAAGTATAGTTCTAAGGACAGAGATCAAACAGAACCCTTAACCCAATCAAGAAACAAAGTTGGCGCGAAACAACCCTCCCAATACATGAGCATTAGCATATTTGGCATATTAAAAAAGAAGGTTGAACTACATTATTTGGGCATTTGGCTGCCCTGATTGCCTTCCGTTGCGAGGACCTTCTCCACTTGCACTTCCCTTGTAGCGTGGCATGGCCTAAGTACACAAGTATTTATATGCCTTATTACCGTTGGAAGTTTGCCGCGGCAACTCTGAAGCCTCTTCCGATGTTAATCATTGACATACATAGCACTGAATGGACGGGGGGCAAAGGGAGCTGAGGTAAGGACCGGCAAAAAGGGAACCGTAGGGACAGGTGGAGGGTGGGGATAGGGGAAAGGGAAAGCAGAGCACAAGGTACAAATTTATGCAACAGCTTTTGCAGCTGGCATCAAAAAGCTTAATCAACTTGTCCTAAATTGTGCAAAAATTAAATTTTTTCCTCGGCAAATCGCATAATAAATGCGAGAGAGCAGAAGATATAAAAATTTCAATTTTTGAAATGCAAATGGAATACAAATATTTGCATAAACACGAGCAGCTCGCAAAGAGAATGGAGAGCACAGAGCGGCCATCTGCCGATTCCCTTGGCACGGAAGGACAGCCAGGAAGGAGCGTACCGTATGCCAATTATACGATTGAGAAATACCCTGTACGAGTGGCTCAACACATTGAATATGACAAACTTCATTATATAGAAACCTTTGCTAATGTTGTATGTATGGAACAATTACTTGAGTTTGTTAATCTAACATATAATTCCTACTCTTTACATGCTCTCATCATGCGACAGCCTTCAACTATTTCCCTGCAATGGCTACCCAGCAAAAAGCTGAATAAAAGTGTCGGGTTTTAAATAAAATATGAAGTTAAGTGCATTCTATACTGGGGAAAAACGTCGGAGGTCTTTCATCCTTTCTCGTTGCGTACATATACAATGATCGATGTGAGAATGCTAATTAATAACGACTTCGGAAGGGCACGAGGCACAAATGTCGATGGCGGCAGGCACTGGGTAAAATTGTAATTTGAAGATGCTTGACCCCACCCACTGTTTGACCTTACCTGCAGCAACTCCAGCTGCACTACAGGTCGACGCTGTACACTCTGTTCTCCACCTCACTCCTTGCTCTTTCGCTTCTTCACTTGATTTTTGCCAAGGAAAGTGCTTGAAAGCAACGCTAATCAAAGTCGCAAGCAATGACAGGCTGAGAGAGTGAGAGGGGCCAGGGGGGGGGGGAGAGCGAGAGTTAGAGCCAAGGTGAGTGGCGCCAGGTGACTGCTGACTGGACGCCCGAGTTCAATCAATATGGAAAATAAGCAGCGTGATTCATATTCAGGACGCGCAACGTTGTAGCCGAACCATTAAAAGGTGACAACGAAATGAATCGAAATGAGCGAAGCTCTTAAAGGGGGGGGGGGTGAGGGCAGGAGGGTGGGGGGGGGAAATGCCGAAAAAGGAAATTAGCGACACGTCTAGAGGGGAGAGTATACCTTCCTCCCCCCCCAAAGTAACGGAAATTACGGCTGAACATAGACAATAGACCTGCCAATCTTTAGCCAATCTGCGAATAAATTAACACTAAGTTCGAAGCGCCAATAATGACTACTTACCTCCCCCTTCCACCCTTCCCGGTGGTGACAAGGTAGTCAGGCCCATTCAAGTACAGCTGCATTTGTCAGTTTTAATGACGTATACGATATACAATATCTGCTGCTTATCAAACAGTCAACTTACCCATTAATCGGCTTATTCACGAGCTTCGAATCGTACAACGTGCCCAATTTGCATCATTAAATTTGAAATTGAAGCGCACCTAAGCGGGCTTAAGCCAGACAAGTCAAGTTCCATGCAACATTGTACATAGTTTATATCCGGGCGGAATTTGTAATGTATCTGCAAACCGGTGGGAAAACAACATGATGCTTGAATTCCCGATGATTATCTATTTAACTAGGACTGTACACCGAAGTAAGCTCACGTTTAACTTGAGCTCTCAGTTATTAAGTTTGTCCTCGAAACTCCTGCGACGCCTTTGCCGGGCCTGTGCTGATTATGTAATTCCATGCAATGATGATGCAGGATGTCGTTTAACAAGAATGAAGAATTCGTGTTGAATTTTGCATAATAAATAATTCAGTTTCAGCTGGGACCGCTCGGACCTGAAGCTCTGAGCTCATTGTTAGTTTCGTTAATGCGCCATGTCAATCTCAATCTTCATCAGCATTGCCAAGACACTGACTCCGACTATGGCTCCATCTGCATCTCCGTCTCTGTCTCCGGCAACGGTACAGGCAGCGGCTCCGATTGCGACTCGGCGAGTATCCGTATCCATGACAACATCCTTGGACGTCTACAGTGACAGCCGCGCTGGATTTCCCATTTGTATTCTACGCACGTCTTGCTGCCAACAAATCACGCACGTTAACACCTCCAAGGCACAAGGCGAAAGTCAGCCACATGGAGAGAGCAGGACAGATACAGAGACAGGACAGCCAGAGAGGGAGAGGAAAGTATGAGAGCTGTGGGACTGCCCAATGACTCAAAGGCAGACCATGCCCACAATTGACAGACGGCTGGGTGTCTATGTCAGCGTCTACATCAGTGTCAGCCACAACCTCAGCTTCAGCTTCAGCTTCTACTTCAGCTTGTGTTTCCGCTGCTATTGCTGCTGCTGCTGCAGCTGTTGCGGCGTCAGTGTCAACATTGATGTCTGTCCCTCGACGCCACGCGAAGCTGAAAGTTTTTCGCTGTTGTGCGCTGTTTTCAGCTGCCGCACGTAGCATGCAACGCTTAATTAAGCCACCATTAAACTGAGTCTTCGCATCCGCCCCACCAATGCAGCCAGCGTCATTACGTGAGTGTGCAGTTGCGTGACAACAACACAACTTGCAGCAACAACAACAACAACAACAAGATAAACCTCAAGGGTCGCTTGCAACTGCAACGTTGCATGGGTAACTGATTGATAATGCTGTGTTGCCCGCAAATGTGCATATCTGCGGACAGTTGTGGCTGGTTGCTGGCCGCATGTGATTTGTGGCAAGTTCGGTTGGTTCCTGGCGCCTGTTGTCTGCCCCATTACCGTGTGGCACACTCGGAGATTGCATGTTGGGCAGACATTGTCAGTGCTATCACACTGCATGCAGGCGCTCAAAGCGCGGCAGGTGCAGCCACAAATAATCAAAGTGATTTCGATTGTTAAACGTGCCAGTGCGATATTCAACCAGTGTTGCCACAATTAATCGAAGTGATTTCGATTGTAACGCGTGCGATATTCATTACGATATTCATTGCGATATTTAGTCAGTTAGCAGTGTTAGGCAACGCACAAATTATCCAATTGCAACGTGCATTCGAGTGCACGTAATCGTAATCAAATTGTTAATCAGTTTGCTAACAATAAACAAAATGGGACTATAATTTAATTGCTGTGCACAAGCAGCAGCTCGATTTGAAGACCTTCCACCCCCCACTCACAGTTCTTGAATGGGAATGAAACTGTATAATGCTATCAACTTTTTTCCCTTTTCCTCTTCTAGTTCCGCTTTGCAAACTATTTGCTTCCACCTGAGTGCACAAATTCCCTTACTCTTGTTATTTTTGCATCTCTTTTGTTGCGAGCATTCTGATTGGGCTCAAGGTTCAAGCAGTTTGTCGATGCCATTGTTTATAAGCTGCACAAATATCCTGTTAAAAGGGTACATGATGCCCTAAGCCGTACTCAATATTCTTCCGTAAATACTGTGCAAACAAATAAAACTACAAGAAACTGAGCCCATCAGATCACGATTCCGGGATAAATGTGGCCACAGGCAAAGCCTTCAATTCCCCCTTCCACCTCCCTCCCTGGCACACCTATTTATGTATGGTATGTACACACACCCTGTGAACCCCGTGTGCGCTGTGTGCTCGTCAAAAAGAATCGCCTAACAGCTTGTAAATGCTGAACAGAAGCATTTGAGTGAGAGCTTCCGGTTTGCTTTTAAGCAGCTTTTAACGACCTTACGTTTTGTGTACGGCAATAATGATGGGCGAGTGACGTTGCATATTTTAGCTACAAGCACACCGGAACGGAACGGAAGCAGACCAGACCAGCACAACCCAGCCCAGACGAGATGAAAAGAGGCGAGGCATGCAGCAACGTGTGGCGCCTTCTCGATGGGGTCGATGGGGGGGTGGTAAAAGCAGCTGCTGCTGTTGCTGCTGTTATTTCTGTATCGTTGGTCCATTTAATGGACACGAGAGGGTATTACGCTATTGTAAAATTGTTTCAATAATATTATATAATATATAAGTTTTTCAAAAATGTATAAATTGAAAGTGTATTAAAGCAGTTCATTTACAAGTTCCGAAATGCAGTATAAAGATGATCTTTATAAGATTAATTCTGAAAGAACAGAATTTAGATTGGATAGATGGAATTAGTTCGTTGTGCATATCATACTAGTTAGCTATTGTCACGTCACACACAGCTACTGCAACTAAATTGAATGACAATTGAGCTGCTAAATCTATCGATATTTCACAGCAGAATAATTAAACGGGTGACGGGGGAGAACGCTGCAATAATTTGAATATGAAATATGTTGCAAGAATAAGTGCTTGCCGTTATATTCACTAGGTAAGTCATGCTCATGTCTACAGGGTATCTACTAGCTGTCATCTTGTGCCTGTTCGAGCATTCTTTCCTTATGGCATTGTGTTTGTTGGCAACACATTGTCTGCCAACTTCAAAAGTAAAACATGAAAAGTGTTTTGTTTTGCTTTGGCTTTAGACGTTACCGTTAACCGTTACAGTAACTGTTACTTGCGAAGCCGTTGCCGAAGCCGTTGAGCAGCGCAAGAGAGTTCAACAACAGCAGCAGCAGTAGAAGCAGCAGCCGCCGCTGGCATTTCATAATTTGTGCACTCGGCACAAAGCATTTCTGCTTTCCACTTGCCTCAGCGCCAGGCTGCGGTTTGTGGTCGCAGCGTAAATGGCAAGCGGGAACGGGAGGAGGGCACCGCAGAGAAGGGGGATGGGGATGGGGGAGACAGTAGACAGGAGAAAAGGGAAATAGCGGCAAAGTCGCTGAAAACATACTAATAAAATGGCCAATTTAGTCGCTGCAGCTGCGGCACGCTGTAAGCCAAATCAGAAAGTAGCTTAGGCCAAAAGCCTTGCTCTGCGTTTAACTCTATGGCTTTTTGGGCTTAAGTCGATAAAGTAAGCTGGCTGCGATAGTTGCTAACTTTGCCACTATCGTTAGCTTTTAGTTATGGAGTTTAATAAAAGGATCAATAGGATTATAATCGATTGTACTTTCTCACTTCTTGTTACTTTCACACTTCAATTGAATAATGATAAATGAAAAAAAAAATATATTAAATAATATTAATTAAAATACGCAAATAACCAATAAGAGTAAAAGTACTATTACTTGGCTCACCCAGTAATCACGAATGTATTCCAGAATAATACCATATACACACAGATATGTATAAGAGTGAAAAGTCGTCTAAGAAGTTTGAAATAAGATACCGCAAGCAAGGGAACAATGATATAAAAACTAGTAAATGCATTGCATTTTTTTTTATGTAGGGTATTCGCAAGTCGACTTTCATTGCGAGCCTTTCCCTTTTGCCCGCCGGCATTCAATTAAACGACGCACTTCTCCGGCTATTAGTACGTAAATACGGAAATACGTAAATATGCCGGGTATTACAAATGCCGGCAGCCATTTGGCCGAGCTGGAGCCGGCTGCTGTAGCTAATTAAATGCGCGGACATGGACATGGACACGGACACGAACACGGCCATGACCACGGACCCAACTGCAGCGAACGAACTTTTTAATTGTTTCGCACGCAAGATGCTGCCAGAAGCGCGCTTCAATATCGCTTAAGAATTGACTGCCATGCGATGTTTTCTAAGTGTGAGTAAAAGTATATGGATATAGTATGTTATGTATGGGGACTAGCAGAAGGCAGCAGGACGATTAAGCAAAGCCTGCGCTGCGCTAACTGTTATTGGGGTCGTGGCATGGGTAAATAAATACGGCGGGTGCCTAAAAGTAGGCAATCGCTTTTTAATGCGACCAACTGATGCCAAAGTGACCCATGGGGAATGTAATTGTTCCCTTCTAGGCCTAGTGGCAGTAGGCTAGCATTGAGTAGGTATAATATTTACTGCAGAATCTATATAGCAATATATATCTTTAGCATCAACACTATAATATTTACTTTAAGAATTTGTTCGTATCCATAGCATACTTTCTTGCGTACCTAAGACAAGCCATAAACTTAACCTTCTGCAGACTCGCGTTACCTAAATGCGTCTAACCTGTCAGTCTGTCTGGGTGGGGGTCTCAAGGACACGTAAATAGAATGATGGATTGCCGATTACTTGGCCCATCTGGCCGCACGAAATTTCTGCATTAGTGCATTAAGTTGGCTGCGCTTGACCATCTCATCTCATCTCGGAAACGATGATGAACGCAACTCGGGACGAGGCAATGATTTCGCAAAACGAAGGCAGTAAATAAAATCGACTGCGAGCCGGACAGAGCCGGTGCCCAGTTGATTGCAACTATAAATTGAAGTGTGTGCGAGGGCGGTGGGGAGAGGCGTTGCCTTCTAAAGACAGTGCGGAAGCTGCGAGTAGATATATCTATAATATATATAATAGAAAAGCAGTATGGAATAGCCAAGGCAAGCAGATAAGAATGGCAATGGCAAAAGCAAAGGAACCGTGAACGGGGCAGGGGAAGGAGAATGGGGGAGACGGGGAATGGGAATGGGAATGGGAATAGGAAAAGCGCTGCGATTGTTGTCTTTGGCCGGCCACAATGCCGTAACATGTGGCATTTACTGGCGCCACATCGCGATATATCTGTAAGCCGTGCCGTCGTTCCGTCTTGGCCCCGGAAAATTCGTTGCGGCTTTCGAGTTGGTTTATTGTCGTGTCCTTTGTGCGGCACAAAAGGACAAAAGCGACGGCATTTGTTAATATCGTCGGCTTAACTAAGTGCCAATGCCTTTTATGTGATTTTCGGCACAGGAAGGCACATCCTTTAGGGTCCTTCTAAGTTTTCCGACTGTATGTGTGTCTGCCTGGGTGTGTCTCAGTGTGTGTGTGTGTGTGTCAGTGTGTGTCAGTGTTTGTAGCTCTGCAGCGGCACTTAAATAACGTATGCATTGTAATAGTACTAAAGCGTATTTACTGTCCTCTTTGCTGCGGCTTACGCAGGTGTGGCCATATATGAGCAGTCGCAGGCCTGCTCAAGTATGACCATATGCGAGCATCAGAGCACTTGACTCGCCTGCTCTTGCTCTCGCCTGGCTTGCTTGCTCAGGTTCTGCAGGTTTAAGCTTGTTTCAACATTGTATCTTATATCAAATTCAATAAAAACACACACTCACACACAGATACACTCGCACGGACGTACACACACACACACACACACACACACACATTTGCTCGCTTAGCCGAATCAGCGTCCACATGCTGCCACGCCCATTGCGGCGCCCCTCAACAGCATACATAGTAAATTGTTTGTCTGGCATTTAATTTGATCTGTTGTTTGATTGTGTGCGTTTCGCTTTAATTGAATTTTATGATGATAAACACACACACACACACACACAGTCACAAACACACATACACAATCGCGCGCGCAAGCAGACGGTGAGTGTGGGACAGTGAGAGAGCGCAGTCTGCGTAAAATGGTTGGCAACATCAACGGCAGCAACAACAACAGAGAACAACAAGAACAGCTGTCGAACTAGAAAAGGCATTTCGGACACATGTAAGCATATAAGAGACACATGTACAACTATCTCTGTGTGTACTGTGTGTGCACGTGTGTGTGTGTGTGGAGAGAGAGAGTGCATGTTAAATAAAACCAGAAAGAAAGGCTACCGTCGGCATTTCGATGGTTTTATATCCTTGCAGGCCTTAACTACAATCTCTTGCGATTGTTCCTATACTAGACAGACAGACATACGAATATGTCTAGTTCGATTTCTCTGTTGATGCTGATATAGAATACATATACTTTACAGTGTCAGTTGAGTCCCCTAAGCTGCCTTGTAAACTTCAAGTCATAATGAATAGACCTCTCTAATTAAGAGCATTGATTACAAATGCCTCTTTTGAAGTTTACTCTGCGTTGTTTTCTTCTTCTTTTTGCTGCTTCAATTTGCAGTTAGCAGTGCAATGTGTATTGAAAAGAAGAAGAAGAGAAACAAAGTAACAAAATACAATTTCAATTTGCGAAATAACCTTGCAGACCAAACTTCATGTATTTAATTGTTTCTCTTGTAGTCGAATTTATCGATAGGCATCGCTCTACTTTGTGCATTTGTGCACAGTGTTGTGCACTGTCAAAATATGCATGCACACACACACAAAGCATTTACTGCAAAAAAAAATAAGAGGATGATAAAGGGAATTTGCATTTTTTGAATTTCTACAGTTGGCTATAAAGGCTTGCAGCTGGGTTAATTTACATTTGTCAGTTTATTTACCTTCTATCAACGCAAAAGATAATCGAGCTAAAAAAAATGTGTATCCTGTGTTTTTTCATTGCAAACAGGTCGCTAAAAAATACAACTCATTTTTTGACGTCAAGTTTGTGATCAACGCAGCAATTAGATTATTGCAGCTTGATACAGTGAGTATTCGATATGCTAATAGAATTTACTACATGTTGAATGTCTTTAAAATGAGTTAAAGAACAAAGCTTGAAATGAAATGAAAATAAATATTAAAATAATTAAAATTATTTTGTAACAAAAATATAAATCAATTATAGCCAGAAGTGTAATATACAAATGTAGATATACACACAGAAAATCGGCACATTCAACAATATTATATTCATCATGCTCTGTGGTCGACAAACTGAACATTGCCACAGAACCATAACCGCAGCAGAAATGTACATGTAGCACTTACCACACCCAGACGAATTTAGCGAACGAACTGCAAAAACAATTCAAACAATAGTGTGTTGAAACCACAGTCAGTGGAACAAGAGCAGCTGCGAGAACATAACCAAACACACAACCCGAACATAACCAAACAAAACCGAGCGTAACCAAACCTAACCAAACATTACGAGGGGGCCCGAGAGCGACGACAGTGTCAATGACATTGTTGAACATTATGAGATTTCAGCGGGACTGCATTAATAATATAACAATGTAATGTAATAAATAATAAATGTGAGGCAAAGCGACAGAATACGCAGCGGGCCAAAATTGCGAAGGGCGAAGAACATAACAAATGGAGAAAAAAGTACAGAAAATCTGACAGAAACAGAAATGTCAAGCTAAAACTTGACGTTGATTGTACGGAAAAAAAAAAGAATTGTGCAGCTAAATTTGATTTGTCTTCAACGTCAAATGGATTTTTACAGTGTGTCGAAGTTGATTTCGATTCAGCTGCCACACTCGATTTTCATTTTCTTTGATTGTAACAAACTTTTACATTTAGTTTTCAAATTGGACAAATTGTGTTCAACTAAGTTTCCATTGCGTTTCATTATTTGCACTGAAGGATTCTTCTTATGATTTTCAAGATTAATTTAGGTTATATTTAAAATACTTCCTTATGAAATGCATCGTGTTTTGAGCTTTAAATATGAGAAAATTATTATCGCTAGCCCAGAGATCTAAGATTTAACATACATTAGAAATGGGAAAAACTCTTTTTCATGTAAAAATCAACTGAATATAGTTTAAAATCTCTTATAGAATACTTTCACACTTTCGAACGTCATTCATACCTCTTTCAATTCATTTAACTTCGTATAGGGTGTTCATACAAATGTAATTGTATTGTTATGAATACATCCTGTAAATTTAATTCGAAAGTTGATTTTCCCTTGTTCTGCGCTCTTAATTAGTTGTTTTTCTACCCACGCGATTATATTTAGTTTGTTTTAATGGTGTCCTGTCGTGTCCTGTCGTTTTGCGGGAGGAATTCGGGCAGTTTGATTGTCTATTCAATTTGTATGCGTGTCCAACGGCATAACAGAATTTGTGTCCTCCGAAACGGAGCAGCCAAAAATAATCATTTTCATAGGCCTGTGGCTCGTCGATTCGACCGCTTAGTTATTCCATTAATTTGTTATTTCGCGACCTTTTGGTGGCCAAAAGAGTTGCTGTCTATTTGGAAAGACTCCAATCGGGTCATTACGCCTGAGTTCGTGTTGGATAAGTTCCACGATAGTGTTAGGACATGTTTATAAGCTCATCGAGCTTTGATTCCGTTTCCGTTTTTGATATTAAATAGCAGTAAATATATAAATGACCATAAGATTAAATACCAAATCAATTTCAGCTGATTCACTTCTAAATTTAACTAATAACATAAGTATATATCAATTATTTTATTACATTTGTCAATTGTATGTCCTTTGCAAATTATTTGGAAAACATTCGTTAAATTCTGTTAATTTCATTGCAATTTAAAATTTCGTTGTAATTCGTTTCTTAATTATTTATGCCTTACATTTCATTTGGTTTCATGCTCGTAAACTGAAATCCTGATCTACTTATTACCGCATTCTCAACGGGCCAATTTGCCTAAAAGGCCAACTGGAGCCAGAGACGGAGCTGGTGTTGGAGCTGGCGTTGAATTGGCCGCAGTTTTGTCCTTGTAAATGTATTTATCCCTCAGTACTTGACTGTAAGTAAATAGTCGTTGCTCTACGCTCTGTCTCTGTCTCACTCAGTCTCCCTTTTATTCTCTCTCTTTCTCTCTCTCTCTCTCTTTCTTTCTGTGTGTGTGTGACAATAACAATGCCATTATTCTTCGAGGCTTTTGCCGCAATTTGAAATGGCTTTGCCAGCGGTTTGCTTGCGGTGCTGCGGCTCCCAGTTGCGCCCTCCTGCCGCCCCCCGCTAACTCCTGCTCGGGCTATGGATCTGGCACTGTGTGTCTTTGTGAATATCCGTTACTTACATTTAAGCGATTGCGGCAAATATACACTGGCCGTCGCGCGTAATGGGCCAATAAGGCCCAAGCTGGATCCATTAAAGATGTCGCACTTGCAATCCCCGAGATCAATGCGAAACGTCCTGGCCCATTGTGCTGGACCTAAGGACTTCATACAGCATGAAACTTAGACACAAAAGGGCGCTTGACATATATATATGCAGGGGAAAATTATTCGTGGAAAACTGAGCAGGATTCAAGAACACAATCGAGGCTTTCGATTGCTTGTATTTTCAGCAGGCAACTCAACTCGTTGTCTGTATACATTTCCGATTATAAATGGCCACAATGTGACAGTGTATACGTATTGTATATTAACGGGATTTCAACTCGCATTACGTATCACGCAGTGCGAGGCACAGCAATGTTGCGTATACGCCGTGCGCACTTTGAAATAACAACTTCAATTAAGTTGTTTGTTTGTGCTGTATTCGCACCCCGTTTCCCGCTCTGCTTCCCGCATGTATTGATTCAGCCAAGGGAAAGTGTTGCCCGGCCCTTTGGGCTAGTGGAAAATGCCGCTTGTTTTCCACTCAGGTGGCTCCGGTAAGTACGATTGCTTCCATTCGAATGCCGCCGCTGCTGCTGCCGCTGGTGCTGCTGCTGCATACTGCTGTCTTAATAAAACATTTTATTCCATGTCAAATGATTCTCATTGGTTGGACGCATGTGTCGCTGCCCTTCTTCTCCTGCTTCTTCTCCTGCTGCTGCTGCTTCTCCTCTTTCTTGCCTTGGTCCCTTGGTCCGTCTTCAGCTTTGTCAGTTGCATTTAATTTGCTGCCCAAGTTGACTGTAAAAACGCGTCGTTGACGAGGCAAATAAAAGTGAAATAAAAACAGGAGCCATGCTTGAGTGATTGCGCGTCAACTGATCGACTTGCTAGTTACCCTCGGCTGCACGCTGCGTATACTTAATTGTGCGCGGGGTCACCATTAAGGGGAGGGGACTAATAGCACACACACACACACCAGCTTTGTTGCAGCCTTGCTATACACGAGCAACACGCAACTTTGTCATACCCTTTGGCTGGTTTTAATGGCCACAGGGTATAATAAAAATGAAAATAAAAATAAAAATGCTCTCCAGTATTCGCACTTGGAATAAATTTACAGTGTGCTCGTCTGTCAAATGTAGCTTAACGCCCACATTCACACACACCAGACACCATACAAAGACACACCGACAGCACACAGTCGCATACAATCAGCTTGAGGTTGCGCAAGTAAAGGATTAACAGTAAACAGAGAAATTACAATTTTAAGCATAAGAATTATTGCATCCAAAATGTGAGGATAAGCAGCAGCAGGCAAACTCACACACACAAGGCACAAACACATACAGGCACACACACATACAGGCACACAAACATGCACAGTCAGTCACTCACTTGCACTCGCAATTCATCATCGTCTCTTTAATGTCAGCACGCCTTAAAATCAATGGACAAGTTGCTCGGACCTTGTTGAGCTGACTGCTGCGTGCAGGAAGGAGCTCCAGGCAAAACGGGGGCCAAGGGCAGGGGCAGGGCACAATTTGAGTAGGAGTGGCAGGTGGCAGGTCTCTGTGTGCAGCGCAAAAGCTTCCGTTGGCCAGCCAGAAAACAGTTGCTCGATGACAGCAATTGCCCCGGACCAGGAGCTAGCGTCGACGCTTCATTGGATTTTAGGCAATCATAAGTAGAACGACGCCATCGCCATCGCCATCGTCGTCATCTCTCACTATCTAGCTGGCCAACAGTCTCCCAGCACTGGCCAGACGGTTCTCGACTCGTGCGGGTACTGCTGGAGCTGTGGCCTTTTTGCTAAAAGGGAAAATACTTGGCAAAAAAGCAGAACGAGCCTGCGGCCAATGTGCGCAGTGTGGGGGTGTATGCGGCGGATGTGAAAGCGCAGACGGAAACCGGACGAGGGGGCTGTCCGGGACAGAGGCCAGACGGAATGAAAAGGAGGAGGAGGGAGGAGAGCAGTGAGTCTAAGGTCCACCACAAACGAACCCGGAAAGCAGTGAGGACGTTGGCAGAGCTTTCAGCTGCAGAATATGCCCGATTTCATGTGCCATCGAGGGGGCGTTGCCAGCAAGGCTGTAGCGGGTCGTGGCAGTGCGGGATAGCTGCGGGGGTAAGTGCTGCCAACCAGAAACAGACAGGGCTCACTTTGTTGCATGCCCAAGCACTTCAAGTAGAACTTTCCTTTGCCAGCGTCCATGGAATATTTATGAGTGTACTCACTCAGCTCTTCTTCTTCTTCAAGATAAACCAACATGCGCAGCCAATATCCAGCCAATATATATATCTATATAACAAAGATATAGCTGCAACTATAGCTAGTAAATCGAGCAACTTACCTTCTTACCCTTGTTGTTGCTGAAACCACAAAGAAAAAAGCCAAATAAAATGTTTGAATAATAAATAATAAATAAATAAATAACAAGATGCGTTGGTAAAGTTTTAAAGGGGGTTTTCTTGTTTGTTTTATTCATATTCATTGATTTATTTGGTTTACATTTATACTATTTACGCATAGAGTATCGTATTTCTCGTGAAACTTGGGCGAGATCGTGATCGTGATCGACGAACTGCTTCGTATTTTTTTGTTTTTTCTTTTTTTTTTTCTCATATTTGTTTTGACTGAATACATATATCGTACGTACATATATATTATATATCTTTCATTTTGGATTCTGGGGATGTGTGTGTTTAAATATCTCGCGGGGACGGGGGCTGGGGATGATGCTTCTTGGAGTTCGAGTCTAGCTCAATTTGCTGTTGCAAGTACGATCGTTTGCCAGCCTGCCTCTGTCTGCATACAGATATACACATATATATATTATATATATTTGCGTGTGTGTTTATATATATTCATATTGACTAATTGGAAAAAAAAGACTATTCCGTAATTGAATACATCGATTTATCAGTAAATATTTTGGAGGAGCCTGTTTCGAATCCCGTTGCGAATCATATTTGTTCGCTCTCCTTCTTCTTCTTCTTTTTTTCTTTGCTCTCTCTCCGTGCCTCTCGCGCTCGCTGGTCAGACATGCACTGATTGGCATATGAATATCGTATGAGTGCACGTCTGAATAACAAGACAATCATGAATATGGCAAATTAAATATTGACTACTTGAGTGCAGCGTTTGACGGCGTTGGCCAACTAAGTGCTTACACATATTCGAATTCGTATTCGAATTCGTAATCTGTATTCTGTATTCGTATGGGTATATTCATATTTGTATTCGTATTCGTATTCGTATTCGTATTGGTAAAGGTAAACAGGGATTGAAACAGACTCTCTCTCTCTGTCGCTGCTTGTGTGCGTAGTAAACTAGCTTGGTAAACACAATTTATTTTTTATCATACTTTAGATTTGGCCTCTTCTCTTCTCTTCTCTTCTCTGCTCTGCTCTGTCTGCTCTCACACTCTACCTATCTCTCTCCCTCACCCTCTCTCTCTCCCTCTCTCTCACTGTTGCTTTCTCCTTCTCTCCTGGCTGAAAAAATTGACATTTTTGACGCTGGCAAGTGGAAGCTGCTCTGCCAGAGTTTTTTTTGGCTGCTTTGCGTTTCCGCTTGGCGTTGACTAACAGCTTCAGTATCCGGTCTGTGTTGGGGGGTGGGAGGGGAAGCAGGAACAGGAAGCAGGGGTTGTGGGGGTGTTGCCAAGTTTTACAAACTTTGGCCAGCCTGATGTGGATGATGATGTCGATGTCGATGTCGATATCGACTGATTTCATTTGCTTGTAATGTAGCTTTGATTTCTGCACACCAATTACCTGCAGACACTGAGTGCAGTAGAGGTAGAAAGAGAAAGAGAGAGAGAGAGAGAGAGAGAGACACAGAGAGAGAGAGATGTAGAGAGAGAGATTGAGATTGAGTGTGGATGGGGTTGGGGGGTAATGGGGTTGCTGCTGTGCTGCGGAAATGTGCAACTGCAACAGTCGCCTCGGTTACAGTTTAGCCCAAGATCTTCTTGAAATAGCTAACGGTTTCCGGCTTTGTTAGCGAACGTCGTCGATTTGGCTTAAATGGTGCCTCGGTTTCCTCCTGCAGGAAGTTGTGCCGTGTTGTTGCCTGCTCCCGCTCCTGCTCCTGCTCCTGCTCCTGCTCCTGCTCCTGCTCCTGCTCCTGCTCGTGCTCCCGCTCCTGCTCCGTCTCGTGCTCATCTGACTCTGACTCAGATTCCAACTCGTGCTGCTGCTGCTGCTGCTGCTGCTCTTTCTTTTGCTTCTTGGCAGCAGTTTCGCTTTCGATGCGCTTCTTTTCAGCATTCTTCATGTTGCCATCGGCTGTGGCTGCGGCTGCTGCTGCTGTGGCTGCAACTGTTGCTGCTGCGGTCGCATTTGCCTTGGCTTCATTAGTTGTTGCCGTGATGCCAGCGCTGGCCGTAGTCAAAGTTGTTGTTGTTGTTGGCATTGTAGTTATAGCTGCTGCTGTTGCAGTTGCTGCAGTTGCAGTTGTTGCTGGTGTTGCAGTTGCCTTGGCTGTTGTTGCTGCTCGGCTTGACTTTAACAATTCCTCGTTAATTGCTGCAACAGTTGTTGTTGTTGTTGCTGTTGATGTTGTAACTGTTGATGTTGATGCTGCTGTTGTTGCTGCCTCGGTTGTTTTCAACGTGCCATGGGTAATGTGCTCCACGTGCTCCACGTGCTCGCCATGCTTGGCCGGGGGCACGTAGTGCGACTTGACCAGCAGCATCGGTGGTATGAAGTGCGAGTTATCTACCGTCTCCTTGACATGCTGATGGGGCTGCTCCTCGCGCCCCTGCTGGCCCGGATGTATCGGATGTGCGATGCTGGCCGTGGCTGTTGCCATCGGCATGGCTGCTGCGGTCGGTGTCGGTGTCGGATTGCTGCCGATGGTGCTGCTGCCTCTGTTCCCGTTGCTCTGCTGGCTTGTCTCTGCTGCTGTCTCAATTACTGTTGCTGCTGCTGCTCCTGCTCCTGTTGCTGCTGCTGCTGTTGCTGCTGCAGTTGTTGTTGCTGCTGTTGTTGCTGTTATGGTTGTTGTTGTGCCTGCTGCAGTTGTTGCTCGCGCTGTTGCTGTTGTTGTTGCTGCTTCAGTTGTTGCTGTTGCCGGTGCATTGGCGCTGCTGTTGATTTTAGCAGTTGCTGTTGTTGCAGGTGGCTGAGTTGATGTTGCTGCTGCTGCTGCTGCTGTTGTTACTGGAGCTGCTGTTGTTGTTGTTGTTGTTGTTCAATGGCTTGGTTGTTGCTACCACTGTTGTTGTTGTTGTTGCTGGTGTTGCTGTTGTTGTTGTTGTTGTGGTTGAGGGTGCAGCAGTTGTTGTTGTTGTTGTCGTTGTTGATTTTGCAGCAACAGTTGTTGTTGTTGCTGGTGCAACAGTTGTTGTTGTAGTTGCTACTGTTGTTGCTGGAGCTGCAACAGTTGTTGTTGATGTTGTTGTTGCTGGAGCGGCAGTTGTTGTTGTGGTTGCTTTGGTTGCTGTTGCTGTTGTTGTTGTTGTTGCTGTAGCTGGCCGTTGAGTTGTAGTTGCTGCTGCTGTTGCTGTTGTTGGTGGGGCAACAGTTGTCGGCTCTGGTGTTGCCTCAGCAATGGGCGACATGGTCCTGAGATCCTCCGGCAACACCTTCTTGTGATGCGGCAGCGGCTCAAAGATCTCATTGGAGGTATCGCTGTCACTCACATCCTCCGGCAATTGTTCGTCACTCAACGCCGGCTGGTCGCCCATCATCATGTCCAGGTGGGGAGTCGGCAGCCGGCGGTTTGGGGGTAGTGCGACGCAGCTTCTGCTGCTGCTGCTGCTGGCTCTGGTGCTGTGCCAGCAGCTTCTTGGCATAGTCATCGTGTCCGTTAACCTTCTTGGCGGACTTCTTCACCGGCATCGGTATCTCGTCCGGGATGTGGAAGCCACCGGATATCTCTGGTGCATCGGCCATCATCAACTTGTCCAGGCTAAAGCGTTCCACATTTGCCAGCTGAGCTGGTGCTGGAGCTGGCTGTGCTGTAGTCACCTTGACCTTGACGCCTCCTCCATAGTTGGGCAGCAGCTCGATGTCGTTGTTCTCGTTGTTGTCGGTGCGGATGTTGTTGATGATCTGCAGCGACTTGAAGTGCGAGTTGGTGATGTCGTTGATGCGTTGTGCCTCCAGGCGCTCCTTGGGGCAGATCAGATCTCGAATGGCACGCTCCCGATCCTGTGGGTAGAAACAGAAACAGGGGAGAAAGAAAGTCGAGTTAGTCATTGAGTCATATGGAAAAGATTGCTGTATTTTTATGCATGAACAAATCAGTTTAATGAACAAGAAGATATATATATATGTATATGCATATATATATAGTGTGCTCTTTAATGGGAAAAAAAAGTGATAAAGGTTTAATTGGTGACAACTCTTTTATGATTTAAAGGAATTAATTATATTGAAACTAACGAAATCAGTGAAGTGAATAAGAAGATATATCGTATGTATGCATATATATGCATATATATAGTGTGCTCTTTAAAAGTTATAGAAAAGTGTTAAAGGTTAAATTGGGGACAACTCTTTTTATGATTTGCTGGAATTAATTATATTGAAACTAACGAAATCAGTGAAGTGAACACGAAAATATATGCTTAACAGCTGTTTGCATAGAATAACGATCCTAGATTAAGTAATAGATACTTAACGTAGCTTCTCGCTTAACTTATTTTGGATCAAATGGATTCTTCAGGAATATACATACTGTATATATGCTATATATCAACATTCGAATAACCCCAACTGCCCGTGCAACACTTTATTGAAGTGACTTCATTAATGTTAGCCTCCTTCCCGCCTCGACACTTACCTCCTTGCCACGGCAGGTGTGGCGCAGCAGTCCCTCCTCCTGGCAGTTGCGTATCAACTCAATGCTGGCCGTGTCCGCCATGTACTGCATGGTCAGGTTGGGCATCTCCTTCAGTATGCAGGCGTCGGCCCAGCTTGGCACTGTGTGCGTGTGAGGTACGTGATTACATGCATCAACCCCTTTTCGCACCTTCCCTTCCCCCCTCAGCTGACTACTTACCTGGCATTTCGCAAAGGAACGAGGCCGTCTCGGGGCCGCCGCAACGCAGAGCATGCCAGCGATAATCGCGAATGGGATCGATAACAGCACAGAGCGGGGCATCCATCAGCGGCAGAGACTCGGCCCAGTAACCAGTGTCAGCCACTAGAGGTCGCGAATTGCTGTGGGTGTATTATTACATATATATATTATAAATATGTACAATATCCTTTACATTTGCAACATATAGAAACCTTTTCATATTAATAAATCAGTTATCAATCATTTAGCAAACATTCTCTCAGCGCAAGATGGCAGGGCTAATTAGAATATATTATACTAAAACTTGAAACTGATTTAAAGAATTTATAGACTAGAATAACAGATATGCTGAATCCTTGGCTTGCTTATGCTATGACTCCTAAAAACGTTTAAAGCAGGTTTTAGTTATTCATGAATATTCATTCAATACCTCAACAATCGAACTGTCTCTTTAAATCCAAATTCAACATCTATTTTGGCAGCGATTCGAGTGCTTCGATTGTTGGTCGAGTGATTAATCTGACCCTGGACTATACTATGTATATATATAGACATATACTATGCACAAATATATCGTGACTATGCAAATGGACTCGATGGTCGCAAAGCTCGTTAGCCCGATAACGATTTTGGCGACCATTCACGCACTCGACTATAATTCCTGGCCATAAATACGCATGGTGCCATCTCTCACACACACACACACACACAGGCACACAAAACCAAAACAATTACAGCTGGATATTTTGTTAGTTTTGTTGTTGTTGGTTTTCTACTTACGACCACATAAAACGATCCGAGTTCTGCGGTCGCATGAGTCCAATCCAAACGATGTCGTTCACATCCAACTCCCTCAGCAGGTCGCGCGTTGCATCAAATTGAAAACTGTTGTCGACTGTCGACAACAACAACAACAACAGCAGCAGCAGCGGCAGCGGGCAGAACAAGAAGCAGTAGAAGAAGAAGAAGAAGAGTGTACGAAACATGAAAAATGAAAACAACGAAACGGCACAAAAACAACAATGAATACAACGACAACAACACGAGTGAGTGCGATTGGGTTTTGGGTTTGGAATTGGGGATTGGGGATTGGGTTAGCGAGTGGCGAGAATGGAGGAGAGAGGGGAATGGGGTAGAGAAAGGGGGAGAAGGAGCCAAATGGTTTTTATTTGAACCAAACGGAATATTTCTATTAGGTTGGCCAGGCGCATTGTTTTTTCTGTTCCGTTTTTTAAGCTGGGATATTTGGGACAGCGCAAAAACCAAACCAGGCGAAAGAGTAATCGGCTCCCACCACGCCCACTCCACTCCACTCCGCCCCAACCCGATCGTTGAGTCCCGTTTCCCAATTTTATGTCAACAGCGACAATGAAAGCAACAAATTGGGCAGGAATGCGACTGATATACTGCCTGATATCCTGTACGGTGGGGTTTTCAACTGTCTTTGTTAACTTGGTTTATTTACTTACTTTTTATTAAATTATATTAATTTAATTATTTATTTTATTTATTTATTTATTTATTTATTTATTTATATTCTTATTTATTTATGCCATTATTTATTTATTTATTTTAATTTTATTTATTTCTTTTTTTTTTTATTTTTTTATTTCTTTATTTCTTTATTTTTCTTTATATTTCTTTATTATTTTTATTTATTTTTTTTTTTTATTTATTTATTTTTCATTTATTTATTTATATTTCATTTATTCCTTTATTTATTTGTTCATTTCTTTATATTTCATTTATTTCTTTGTTTATTTCTTTATTTCTTTATTTATTTATTTAATGTCAACAAAAAAGCATTCGACTTAAAATGAATTGTAAATAAAATTAAAATGAATTAATGCAAATATATAAATTAAGATGATAAAACTAGTCAATGATATACGAAAAAAAAATTTAAATTTAAAAAAGTAAAAATTATTATTATATAATTTGATTTATGATTAGCTCATTTAAGATTTTGATTACTTCATGGATTGCTAATAAATTTTTTCTCGTTGATTTTTAACTTCCGATCTTCATTTGCGCCTAAATTCAATCCGTATTCTTCATTTCCAACATGTTTATATTCCTGCAGCGTAGCCTCAGCATTTTTCTGCACTTTTTCCCACATTTTCTTTTGCGTATTTTCGGCTATCAATTTGGAAACTGTTTCTGCTTTGTTGGGTCATCTGTCGCAGTTCGTTTCGTTCGCACTTTTCACTTGGATTCCTGAGCTCCAAATTGCTTATGCACACACACACACACACACACACACACAGCCGAGGGTGGCCAGTCTAATGTGATACTGTGCTGGCAATCCAATCAGGCAGCTCAACCCCAGATTAAACTGAAAGTTCCAAGACGGAAATTGGGCGAATTCAATAATAATATATTCCCTCCCTGGCCACACACACACCGGGCGATGGGCCGTGTGCCCACTGTGCTCCATTAAGTTCCACTGTGGCCCACTGTGCAGCCGCATGACATACTTGAATAGCTTTGCCTGCTTAGGCCGCCATTGTTCTCCACCAGCATACACAATTTCTCGCCAATCCATGTGTGTGTGTGTGTGTGTTGGGTCTTATATTATATCTGCGTGTTTATCTATTTACGAGACAGAGTACAGTGCGCACTTGTTACGGCTGACCACTGTGTCGCTTGATCTGCCCTGCCCTGAGATTGGAGGGGGGGTCAGCCTTTTGTTCTGGCCTGGTCACCCTGCACTGCAGTGAGCCGTGACCGGTATTTGTCACGAGGATTTATTGTGGCCCCAGCCATGAGCTATGGACATGCACAGGGATTGGCAGTGGCCGGCGATGCGTCAAGCTCAAAGCCTGCTGCCGTTTCTTGCATTCATTTGCACACGGACTAGGCAGACGGACCAGGAGACGGACATGCAGATGCAGACGGACTCAGACTGGCTGCCTCTCTGCCTGCCCTGCCCAGCCCGTTTTGTCGCAACAGCTGCCGGACATTTGCAATAATGTGCAGTCGGTCGGCTTTGCCCTAACCTATTGCCATATCCATTGGCTACCTTGTCCGTGTCCGTGTTCATGTACGTATCTGTGTCCATGTCCGTGACCATGTCCGTGTCCGTGTCCGTGGCGTTGTCCATGTCCGTGCTCCTTGGTCTGTGCTTGGCTTTGGCTCTTTGTTTTTTCTCTGTTTTGCTGTTGCTCTTCTCATTGGGCTTATTTGCATTTCACATTTTGTTGGCGTTTAGCATTCCTTTGCCTACTCCTATTCCCTTTTTTTTTCCTTCTTCCCTTTTTGCGCGTAGTGGGGAGCAGGGCAAAAGGAGCGATGACTCTTTGAATACCTTAACCAAAGCTCGACGACTTTGATTTGGCTTTGTGGCCATCGTTGCATCTCTGCCTGTTCATCGGTATCTCACTCTGGCTGTCTATCTCTCCGTCTCTCTCCGTCTCCCTCCGCCCCACTCTGTTTGTCTAAGTCTCGCTTACCTGTCACCAGATTGGCATGATGGAATTGGCAAACGGCATCTGCCTCGAACCAGGAGATGCGATCTCGGAAGAATCGATAAAACACATTGAGGCCCTCCTGTGGCATTGTCCAAGTGTTGCTCACGTTCACCTGCAACAAAGAGACAGAGACAAACAGTAAGTGTGTGAGTGAGATAGATATACAATGTGTGGGATGAGCGATTTCTCTTAGCTTGGCGTCAAAACCTTTGAGATTTGCTGGTGGGGCCCCAGCTCAACGTCGCGTATACTTAATGCATTAAGCATACGCCACGTAAAACGCCTTCATTTTTAATGCTCTTGCCTGCCGCTCGCACACACACTGGCGTATAATGAGCCAACAACACAGCAACACACACACACATCACATCATGCAAATGTGTCTGACAGAGAGCAGGGCAGGAGGACGGGGGAGGGGAAGGGGAAGGGAAGGCTGCCGCGTGCCTATGTGTAAATGCGGCTAAAAAAATGTGCTTTGAAGGCTGCCATATGTGAGAGTAGATGTACTTCATTAGCTTAGGCAGCAGCAGCAGGCGAAGGGGGCTGCGAGGCAGGGGATGGAGAGGGGCGGGCAGGGGGGCAGAAGGGGACTTGCTAAACGAATGGGACAGCTGGCGAAAATGCCTTGCATAACGTAGGCTTTTTTCCACTCGGCAAGGGTAGCCAAGTGCTGCGAGGCAGGCAACGCAGCATCGCGTGGAAGAAAAGACGGCAGTGGGCAAAGGGGAATGGGTAGAGGAGGGGGAGGGGGGAGGTGGTGCCTTGTGGTGCCTAGATGCCCCGGCCTGGGACTGTCGAGCTGCCGCTGCCGCTGCTGCTTTTGGCTTGGTAATGCGACCGACAACGCCGGCACATTAACTAATTACGAATGAAAGTGAGCACGGCATGAGGAAGGGGGGGATGCAAAGTGGAGAGGGGGCGGGGGGGGGCGAGGGGGTGCCTGGGAAAATGGTGTGTGTTTTGTGCGATAAATATGCATATAAACATAAGCCAGCGCAAGATTAAGAGCACATCAAATCTTTTTTATTCTCGTTACAGTCAGAGGGCGAGAGCATGAGATGATGGGGGGTAAGCGTTCCAGTGTGGAGGGGGTAAGCAGAGGAGAGGTGAGAAGAGCAGGGGAGGAGAAGCAGCACACAGAGGGGAGAAGAGAAGGATACGAATTTCGTGCACAGTCCGATCGATATCAGACTTTCATGTGTATAAACTTTGAGAGGAAACAAAGAAAAGAAATGAATATGCGAAACAAGAAGTGCATAACTGGGGAATACCCTATGAAAAGCACTTATAAAGCAGCATGTGATCACTAAGCTAAAGCAAGATAAAGACCAAATTAAAGATTCCCTTTCATTTGCAGCTGAGATGCGTCTTTGAATTTCGGTTGCACGTTAAACTCATTAGCTAATCAATTTGCTGCGCTTCGATCTGAGTGCTGCAGTTAGCGAGGAAGGCTGCATTGCGCATACGCCACGTGGCCACGTGGGTCGAAGCCAAATATCCATCTAGAGGCAACAAAGTGCAAAAACGAGGCAAACGTTTCATTAAGTTAATTAACTTTTAATTAAAATTGTTTGACAGACGCGAAAAGCAGGCGGCGAAATGTGCTTTCATCTTTTTTTAATTGCAATTTGAGAGACAGAGAGAGAGAGGGAGAGCGAGAGCAGCGAAAAGCAAAATAAGTGCAAAATGTAAATTATAACAATAAAATGTTGACTCAAGAGCATGCCCAGCCACCGTGCAACGATGCGGCAAGTGGGGGTGTGCTTCAGCTAAATGAAGAATCTGTACGAACTCAAGAATTTCAATTTTCCAAGCGCGCAAAAAAAAAAACGCAGACGCGAAATGCGAGAGAGACCGAGAAAGTATGTCCCCATCGTGGCAAAATATTTGATTAGCAAGCTGCCCCTCCATCTCCTTCTGCCCACTCCCCTCACTCTCCTCACTGTCCTCCATATCCAAAGGTAGCAAAGGGAATGTCGAGCGAGGCTTCTTAGCGACGCGGCGTAGCTGCATTGTAATTAACCAAAGCCATAGCTAAATTTAAAGCGAAAAACATATTTGCAGAGAGGGAAAGGAAGCGAGGGGGAGGGGAAATGTGGGTGAGACAGTGAAGAATAAAATCAAAAAGTTATTGATTTTCTCTGTGCGCCCGCTGATTTTCACATACATTACAGAAATCAAAAATTATGAGAATATAAAAACTTTGCCATAAAAAGTCATAAATATGCAAAACAAACAAAAGTTGGAAAAGTTATCGAGTGTGCAATCGAGTGTGCGATACCCTGCAGGGGCAGAGAGAGAACACAGAGGCGACACAGCTCTGAGGGTAAATTGCCACTCATCTTGTCAGCAACTCATAAATATCTCAGTTGGATACTTAAGATAGACAAGGCTAACTAAGTCTGTTTACTGTTCATTTCTTGCTTGATTCTGATTTCTGCTGCTTTTTCAATTAAACATGTTCTGTAAATAAAGAGATCTTTTATAGAACAAATAGTTTGGATAATTTAAATTGAACTTCTGTTTATGTTTACTTGCAATCTGCTGCACAGTTGAAGTCAAATATATCTCTATATAGACAGACAGCAGCATTGCCAATTGCATTTAAACATATTTCCTATTATTTTTATATATGGCATAAGGTGCTTAGCATAGCAGTATATGATATGATAATGAACAATTGTAACTTTAATTTATACTCTTTTTACCCTAGGGTATCTGCGAAATACCAAAGCAACTTTCACATTTATCAGCTCTTATTCTCTCTCTTCCCCTGCACTCCCTTGCTGATTGGGAATGTAGACAGCCGCAAATTGAATTGTTGCACTTTATAATCTAAATAATTGCAAAAATGAACTTTTACATATGTATGTGATGGTGTGTGTGTGTCTGTGTGTGTGTGCAAAAAACATAAGCATTTGGCATATTTGTTGCACAGCAGGTATGCATTATTATTCAATTATTTATTTACACACATAAAAATTCCATGAATTATTTGCGAAATGGTTTAAAAAAATTAACTGAAATTACGCATTCGCCACGTGCGCCTCAATGCAAGCAATTCACTGTGTCTGATATCAAAGAGAAGCGCAATGTACACACACTGACATCCTCACACACATACACTCACTCTCTATTTCTCTCTTTCCCTTTCACAGGCCTCCACTGAACTTGTTTTATTGCGCCCTTTTGATATTGGCTGAGAAATTGTACTCGCATTTGGCATTCGCTGTGAAAATAAACAAGACAAATTCTCCGACTCCGACTCCATCTTCATCTGCATCTGGTTTTCCTTCTCCTTCTCCATTCCCCTCTCAGTCTCCATCTCCATCTCCTTCTTTAACTGCCACTTCTTTTGAGAGCCTATGTAGCTTCAGCACTGGAGTTTGTTGACTCTTTTGCCTTTTTTTTGTTTTGATTAAGCTGGGGAAGCAGAAGAAGAGATGGAGATGGAGCAGGAGAAGCAGAGCTGGCACTTAGTAACTTGCAGTGCAAATAGTTCCAGGTTCTTCAATTGTTTGACTGTTTGCCTCGTTATTCATTGTTTGTCGTTATGATGAAGACGCGCAAAGGGCAGCCCGGACTGGGCCAGGCACGACAGCCGGGCAGCCGTTGAGCCTGTTGCAATTTAAACAAAAGAATAAGCCGTAGAACAAAACAATCTCGTGATACCCTGTGTGAGCAACTCAGCTCAGCAGAGACTGTTAGGCTAATAGCTTAGCTCGGAAAGTGTATAATGCAAGGCCAGCAAAATATCCATCTATATATCTCTCTTCTATATGTATATGGTGAAGATATTATCTTCCCTTGTTTAGTTGTTTTCCAGCTGTCAGACAACTCTTTCTTTTATGCAATTAATCCAGCAAACTTTGTTAGTCAGTAAGTTTAGCTATAGAAGGAGCTAAGATGGAAGATATCTAACTCAGCTCGTTCTCTTTTCTTGCGTAGATTTCTTGAATAATTTGGATATTTGCATTTGCCTGTTCACCATTGCTTCCTCTTGTTTTCCCTTTAGGCTGTTTGCTCAGCACTTGGGCACAAGTTTACAGCTGCTAGACTTGTAGATTGTATTTGTGCAGGACACACAGGACAATGCGGGTCCAACTGCAGTCGCCCACGTTCACGTTGCAGTCTGCAGTCTACTACAGTCCGCACCCAGAGCGCCTTCGAAAGCAGCTTAAGACGCATTTAAGATCTTTAGATCGGATGTGCCTTTGTGCGCACACACATAAAGCGCATACGAATGGCGCCCAACGTGGGCATGGGTTGATTGCAAATTTCGTAAATAGCGTAATAAACATCGAACGTTACCGGATGAAGAGCTTCCTCACACGATTGCCGATTAATAATGCCCGAATTAAGCCAGCATAATTGCGGCTCAGCACGGCGGCCGGGCGTGGGCGAGGTTGGGGAGGGGGAGGGCGGAGAAGGCGATAAGCGTGTTTAGCATTCAGTAGCAGTAATAATTTCGATTGTATAGTCCCCCCCGTAGTCGCCTTCCTGTGCTCGATTGGCTGTCACAAGGTACTTTGTGTATTCAAACTCAGAGCTCTCTCTCTATAGCTAGGCAGACACTGGCAGTCTCCTACAGTGGGTGGCAGAAGTAGCGTGACAGTGGCGTTCAAAAATCAAAAGTGCGCAGCATCCTTGTCACGATAGACAGTTATGGCAGGCAGTGTTCAGTAGAGTGGAGCATGTGGCAGGTGAGGAGAGGAGGGAGGCCTGTCAGGGGTATTGCGTATTGGAATTCGTGCCTGCGCTGCCTCCCACACACACGCCTACATTTTGCCAATCCTTTTTGATATATTGTAATATTTTATGCATGCCACACAGTGTACAACGCAAGCCTCTGCTTCTCTCCCCCCCCTTCCCCTGCTGCCCTGCCTAGCCACCAGCTAAGTACACTGTAACTGTGTCAAATGTCATGTCTGTCTTTCTTTCGCTCTCCCACCCCCCTCACCCCACCCCCGGCTGTCTCTGACTTTCTGCCCTTTTTCTGTCTCTGTCTCTGTTCGAGAAATGCCAACACGCATGCAACACCTGTCGCTACATTGTCGCATTGCGTTGCCCGCGTTGCCCGCGCTCGCTGATTGCTGAGTGCTTCTCATGGCCATTAGGGCGAATATGGCCCAAACCGACGTAGCTGTCTGAGTGTCTCATTCTGAATAAAATATATATCCACAGACACTCGATGTGGCGTGGATGTGTGGCAAAACTGCAGAGCAGAGTGTGGTATATTTACTCGACTGAGGGTGGCTTGGAGTAGTTAATAGTCAAGCTAATCCGCTACAGCCAGAGTCTTGGCAAGTCAGCCGAAGTATACACATCCATAGAGTTCTTGAGAATGTCTCAAGACTATCAGAGGTAATGAAATTCCCATACTGACTATAAACGACTTCAATTTAAGTTGTACAGAGGTTCCTCTTGTGAAAACCTTTAGCTAACTGTAGCTCAAATTGTAGAATATAAAACCAACTGTAAATGGTTCTTCTATTCCAGTTACTCATCCTTCTGTATTCCCTCGCAATGAGTTCAATGGCAACAGCTTGTCTTTAGTGGATGAGCCCCTTTTCCGCACAGTTGCTGTAATGAGCTCAGAGCAGACAACATTGCGTATGCGTAATTGGGGCAATGCATTTCCTATAGCATAAGGGACGAGGAGGTAGCTGAGAGGTGGGAGGTACGCGGCCATCAAAACGTTTTCCTTCGCATTTATTTTAATCGAACAATCAGGAATCGGTAGCTGACGTAGTTTCTGTAGCATCGGACGCCCAATTTGCTGACTGGAAAGGAGCAGGGGAGGAGCAGCACAGGAGGGGAGAAGCATCAATGATAAACGTTACAACGAGTCCGACTGACGGGAACGACAGAACGACACGGGGACACGGGAACACGGGGGGCAGGGAAGGAGGAAGGGAAGCAAAAGGAGACGGCGGCAGTGTGATAGTCTGACAGTCAGGTGGAAATGGGGGTGCGGCTGCTGGTAATGGGGTCTGACCCCAAATGATAAATAGCGCCCGACGTTTTGAAGAAAAAATGTACGAAAATATATGGGGAAATGAGCACGAGGGTGGCCAATAGAATGGGCGTGGCAGGACTTATAAATAAAGCGACGCCCGCAAGCAGCGGCAGCAGCAGCAGCAGCAGAGCACAGCGCGCACACACGACTGCATTGTCCTTGGCGTGACCCCCTCGCCCTATGCCACACACGCACACACACATACACACACCCACACACTCACACAGGCAGCCAGATATAGCCTGACTGGGGCCCTAACTGTAACAGTCAGTGCGGCACAATAGCGACGTGGCAACGTGGCAACAATGTCGCCGCCTGCACTGCCTGAAATTGTGGACAAACTGACGCTGCGTTGATGCCGCGCCCCTCCGCCCCGCATAGTTTCTTGTGCAACTCCTGCTGCCTCTGCTTCTTCCCCATGTTGCTGTCAACTGTCGCGCTTGCTTGCCTGCGACTACATGCACCCGAAATTTATTAAAATGGAAGACAACTTGAATGTCACCTAGTCAGCCAGTGAAGACCCCCCACTCCGGGTGTGGGCTGTGGGGGTGCTGGCCCTGCATCCTTGGTGCACTTTAGATGCTGCAGCGTGCCACGCAAAATGCAATTTGAAAAATCTTACTCGAAACTGCTCAAGCTGCTTCAAATCTGGCGCTTTAAATTTGCATTTCACTGTTAATTAACATAGCGCTTTGCAAGCTACTAACAGCAGAGAGACAGAGAATGTTAAGTGAGATCGTTGGGCAAGTAATCACAGACAGAGAGAGAGGGAGAGAGAGAGAGGGAGCGAGAGGGAGCGAGGTAGAGTTCTGCAGTTAAGAGCAACGTTTGTGGCCCATAAATCGCACAGGTCAAGCCAGAATAAACTCTGTCAGAGCATGTTAACTTCGGCAGAGCGACGATGTCATTATTTATGAGTGTTATTTATTTCTTGTTTTTGTTCTCTGTGCCTTGTGCCTTCTTCCTTGTCAAATTGAAGCTGGAATCATTTAATGCATGATATTGTTGTCTCGCTCCCTCCCAATGGCATTGCTAATGTCAAGCTAATGTCAAAAGAAGAAACAAACAACAAGAATATAACCAACAAAGGGAGATGATGCGTCAGCGAAACGCTTGAGCAAGCAGTCTTTTGACTGGCAAGCAAGTCTTACTCACTGACATTATGTTGTTGTCCTGCTCTGTATCTACTCTGTCTCTGCTCTCTCTCTCTGCTCTGTCTCTGCTCTGTCTCTGCTCTGTTGAGCCTTTGTTACAGCTAATTCGCCGAGTATACTCGGCATTTTTATCTCGCTTTCCGCTCTAAGATTGTTATTCATTTAATGCGGCGGTCGCTGCTGCAGTTGACATGTGTGTGTGCGTGTGTGTGTGCGTGTGTTTGTGTTGGTGTACACATGTATACATTTTAAGCTCAAGGATACTAACGTAATTTGCTGTGCATCGTCTAATCCTTGCGCTACTTTCGAGCCAATGCTGAGCACTGCACTCCAAGACGCAAAATATTAACAGTCACACTCGAGTGTATGCGTATTACGTATACGTGTGTAGTATCTGTGTATGTGTGTGCGCTTAGCAAAGCTCTGCCCTGTGTGTGTGTGTCGTGCATGTGTATTTATATGACATAAGTCATTTCTCTCACACTATCATAAGCAGTTAGGGCAGCTCTGTGTGTGCTGTGTGCTGTGAGAATTTCTCGCTCTTCTCTTTGCAAGCGGCTTAAGTGATTTACTTTAATGGTGAGCTGCATACAGCTACAGCAGCAGTAACATATGTATGTGTGTGTTAACATACATACAAACATACATATATGTGTGTATGTTACATTGCTTGGCCTTGTGGGCGGGTGCAGGGTGAATTGGTAAGTCGTTGCAGCTTCATCACAAGACGTTACGAATGGCAGCTGAAAAGAAATTAAATTGCTCCCTCTCCTAACACTGTGCAGCAAAAGAAACGCACAGCAATGCGCTGCCAGCTGCTGCAGAGGTAGAGGCGGAGACTGAGACTGAGGCGGAGGCTGAGACTGAGGCAGAGACTGAAGGCAGAAACACAAGATGCAGCAGCAGAAGCCATTCCACTGCAGTGCAAAGCGCTGCAACTGCTGCTGCTGCTGCTGCTGACGACAATTTGAAAGGCAGCGCAGCTGAGTCTGTGTTAGACTGTGTATGTGTCTGTGTGTGTGTGTGTGTGTGTGTAAGTGCGTGTGAAGCAGTTAAAGTTTCTAATTGAAATTGAAAGAGAGCGTTTGGCGCTGATGGCTGCATTTAAACTTCTTCTCAGAGAGAGTTGGCAAATACAACGGTTATTGTTGCCAACACAAAAGCAGCGCGTGAGAGAGTGGACAGAGACGCAAAGAGAGAAAAGATAGAGAGAGAGAGAGTGGCAGCAGCACATTGTACATTGTTGTTGCTCTCCTTATTTGTTTTATTACGCCGCGTCATTGTGTTAAGGGGTGACCATATAATCATTAAATTGCAGCATTTTTTCGGCAAATTGCCTTAGTCTTTTCAACGGCCCAAATGACTTTTACATTTAAGAAGCCCCAGTTAGTCTGGCTTGCGCTCAATTAAACTGGCAAGTGAAAAGTTTGAGCAGCCGCAAACATGACCAGGTGCATGTGCTTAATATCCAAGTATCATCCTTGTCCGCCTCCACCTGCTTCTCATCCTCCGCCTTTCCCTCGTGGCATGTGTATACTTTGTATACTGTGTGACCTGCTCACAAATTGTCCTTTATGGCCGGGGCTCATGGCCACAGCACGTTGACAAACTTTCAATGAGCCGACTTCGGGCACTCCTCCCCTAACACGCCCCTCCCTCTCCCCCTCTGCCTTGCAGAGATAAAACTTGAACAAGGATAGCCTGCGGATTGGATTTCTAATTAAAAGCGCAAAACTTTTTTGGCCCACGACTTTTTGGCCATTGATCGATATCGATATCGAAATATAAATCAGCGTACACGTTGTGGTAACTGCGAGGGGAGGGACTGCAGGCGTTGCCCCCACAACGTTTGCAAAGGACACAGTTGTAAATTTTATGCAGGATGTGAAATACAACAAAATTCTTCTCTCCTTAAATAAAATGCGAAAAGGCTTTTTTTTTTCAATCTGCAATTTTAAATCGTTCTTTGTAAGTCACAACTGTGCCTAAATATGACCATGATTATTAACGACAACATGGTCACCTTAATACTCAAGATAAAACGATAGGTTAATCGCGCTAATGAAATTATCACAGACAGAGGAATTGTACTGTCAGCTTCAATGAACTGCTATCTATTGAGCTAATACACCCCATTAAGACTGGCGCTGCAGGGTGCTAGAGCCAAAAGAAAAGTTGTTCAACTTGTTTCACATTTAATTAACATGAATCAGTTGCTTTATTTGAGGGTGGCACGCTTTCTGTAGGCTTAAGGCGCACAAGTGTGTGTATCTATGTGCGTGTGTGTGTGCGTGTGTGAAGGATAAGATTCTTTGCATCTGCTGGAGATGCCTCCTCCTCGCGCACAACGGCAATTTGTGTTGCCTCGAGTTGGGTAATAAACTTTAAATTTTCATGCCCACGAATCATTAAACTTAAACGAGCACTAAATTAACAATTAATGCACATGTGTGTGTGCCTGTGTGTGTGTGGCTGGGTGTATGTTTTATGGCTTAGCGTACACAAATTACTTAATGACATTCTTTATTGTTCAATTATTAAGCAGGACATGGGCAACATAAAAAGTTTAACACGCATTAGAGCCCAATTGCTGCGCAGTTCTTGCTTGCTTCCACTCTTTCCTTATCCCTCTCTCCCTCTCTTTCTCTCACTGTTCGTGTGTAAGCGAATGTTGACTTAATCAGGCAGGCAACAGCAGTCCGACAACAACAACAACAGCAACAACTGCTGACCGCATCGATTAATGGGCCAACATTAGTTATCAATGATGCCCAAGTGAGCGATAATGTTTCTGACCCAGCTGCCCAGACAGCCTGTACCCAAGATTCCCATCGTTCTCAGCAATGTTGGCATAATTATCGATGACGACGTCATCATTGCATCGATGTCGGCAACTCGGCCGCTGCTGCTGCTGCGCCTATGCTCATTACCGTTAGCAGACGCCGCAGTCTGTCGAAGAATTCTTACGGGGGTCAAAGTTTGAGCGTCTCGAATGTCCGCAAATTAATTTGCCTTCATTGCCGCAACAGCTGTCGTTCTCTCTCCCCTCTTCACCTTCGCCCTATACTTTTCTTCATCTCTTTGTCCCCTTCCCTTCCTTGTGAGCTGCTTGTTTGCCCGAGCTGTGGCTGCTCTGAGTAATTAGAATGGTTACTGGAGCTGCCTCCTGAACTGATACCCCGCAATCTAAATGAACATCCGCAGTTGCACGTAGTTCAGCAAGTACAGTAGTCACTAAATAATAAGAAACTCTAAAGTATCATGAATAATAAGGGATATAGGAAATTAAAATGTAAAAAGTCCTGAATAGGTTTAAGAAGCTTCTATTCACAGTTCTTCATATAGAAGACAATATTCAGCGCTCAGCTGCTGCCGTCGACTTCAGGTTTTTTTTGTGTAAATTTTAGGTTATGTTGAAACAAATAACAATCGATGAAACTATTAACAGATTCGATGCAATCCTGAAAAACTATCAAACAAAGCGATGTACAATACATCATATCAAATGATATCATTTTCTACCTCTGGGGATGTATTGTTTATCGAGCTAACTAGCTTCAATTGCCTTTCACATTTATTTAGAGCTTTTTGTTTGGGTTCATTAGCTGTAGAAATACCATAAATAAAGCATACGAGTACTTCAAGGAGCTTTTGCAACTTAACTTTTTACTTTTGAAAACTTATGCTCAAACATACTTCTATAATGCGTAAGCTGTTGCCAAGTCAAGCGGTGCTTGTTACGGCCACTATCGATTGGCAGGTACTATCGATAGTTGCGCCGAGGCCGCTGGCTCTTATAATTTACTGCCAAATTGAAGTGCTGCGCTTTGTTTGTGCATAACGAGGCGTGCAGCGCGTTAAACAAAGGGCCCAAACTCAAACCCGGTGCCACCCATGTACCCCCGTCGCTCCCATTGCAGACCCGCAGCAGCAGCAAAAGGCAGCCGTACTGGGGCAGGGGTAAGTGCTGCTGCGTTAGCTTTGTGTTAGCATCGTTCCACGGGTGAAGGGGAGGGAAGAGGGGAGGAAGTAAACCAACTGCGAGTGCACCCGCATACACAGCTTGTCCCAAAGGCACTCGCCACGCGACGCGCTCTCCGACTCCTCCTCCGCCTGACAAACGGATCAAAGGAGACAAGGACGGGTGCAATTGAGTTGATTACCGCCTGTCAGGATGGAAGACAAAAGCAAATGGCGGACCCAGTGGCAAGTGGCAAGCAGCAGAAGCAATTGGCGAACGCAATTGCATCATTGCTTTCGCATCTTCAGGTCGATTACATTCCCGATAAATAAATCGCTTGCAATCAGCGCACAATCTAAACGAAACATGAAAACTAACATCAAAATTCGTGAAGCGCGTCAATCAATTACAATTTTAGAGAGTGCATATGAGGGACAATGATCTTCAAGATCTTCTATTGCATTTCGATTTGGGTATAGTATTAAATAGGAGAAAAAACGAATACAATTGAAATTATGTATGGTACTAAGGTAGTTTGATGGATCTTTAGTTAAGAGTGTTCAGATTTGTGCCTTCTAAGGTTCTTTCAGATTTCTTTTGAAGATCTTATAAAAACTAACCTTCTGCTGATACCTTTCCCATTGACACCTCCTCTCCCGCTTGCTATATTCAAGAATTGCTAAAACAAGTTCCACTTGAAACTGATGGAAACGAGTTAGCTTAAGTTCGTGAACAGAGCAGAAGGTTGCATTGGATCGACAGTTGAAGGTGCCTCGCCTTGGCACAGCGATAACAACTGCAACTGGGGCAACCTCAGTTGGTGATGAAGGTAATTTCGCTGGCACGCAAACCCGGGCTGGGCATGGAATCTGCACGAGGTCTGCAGCAGCAGCAGTGGTAATGGCAGGGGCAGGGAAACAGGCACATTCCATGTGATTTCCGTTTCGGGCTCTATTTTTTTTGTTTTGGGCCTGGTGGGTGCGAAGTAATTGGCTGCAAAAATGCTGCCATAAATCAAAGCGATGATTATGTGGGCGACTGCGTACCGCCGGTTGCCTTTTGCCGTTTGCCACTTGCCAGTTTCCACCTGCCACCTGCCACTTGCCACTTGCCACCTGCCGCCCTGCAACTCTTCACGGCACATTGCAGGCTCCGTTTTCTTTGTTTTTGTCGATTTCGGAGCACGGGGCCATAAATTATGATTTGAAGTACGAAATAGTTGCAGCCCGAGCTCAAGGTCGACTTGAATATGTTTTTTCATTTTTCTGCTTCTTCTTTGCTCTTCTTCTTGTCTGTGTCTGTGTGCACTGTTTGTCCTTTGGCGGCCTTCGCCTGTCCGAGGTGTCCTTGGTGTATTTTAGTGGAAACCGAAAGTGGAGCAGCCACTGGCAGTTTGGCACTGACGATGGCAAGTCTGATGAAGGGAGGGTCAGGGCAGGGCAAGGCAGAGCAGGGCACAGACCAATGGGAAGAGTGGCGAGGGGAGTGGGCGCTGTGTGGGACTATGATTAATTGCATGTTGTTGCGTCGACCACATCGTAAATTGCCGCTCAGTCGCGGCGTCGCCCGCACGTGGCAGCCATGAAAATAAAATGGAAAGCGAGCGCGGACTGTTTTTATTCCCGCATCCGCTGCCTCTCGTTGTCTCTGCTAATGTTGCATTATTAATGCATCTGCAACTAGCATGTGGCATGCCCCAAAAAAAAGAACTAGGCAACATTTTCTTGCTCCAAAACGAGGCAAACCAAAGCAGAGCAAAGCAAACCCCAAACCCAAAGCCAAAGGCAGAGCGAAAGGGAAAGATTGAGCAAGAGGGAACGTAAGGAAGGAGCAAAGCCAAGCCCAAAGCAGGGGCATCTAACCAGCTCCACCAGGCAACCAAGCGACCAACCGACCAAAAAGCAGAATGACCACCAGGCGAAGCGGCAAAGACGAGCCACGACAAGGAGGAGTTCAGTCAAAATTTTTGAGGGCTGCTGCAGCAGTTTGCTGGCAACGAATGCAAGGATATTTATATAAACTTATTGTTATCATAATTTAAGAAATCTTGATAATTATGCAGAATTTTACGCATAGATAACCATCTATATAAGACTGGCGATATATTTTTGGGTTTTCAGATTATTTTTTAAAAAATATTGTTGCTTTGTTGGGGTTTTTGTCTCAATCGTTTACACATAAATATCATACTTACCTTTTCTAGATCAAATAATAAATGAATCTTAACAGAGACTGTCGCTAATTGATAATTGAACTTGTTATTGTTGAATACTTGCACCATATATTAAGTACTTAAAATAAATAAAATGGAAATCATAAGAACTACTGTGTTCAGCATCAAACATATTTGAATAGTTTTTAAGAATGTTAAACAAAATAAAAAATTTATTTTAAAATGATAAAAACACAAGAAATACTTCTTACATCATCATAAATTTATTTTAAATAGTTCATTAATACAATAAAAATGAAATGAAAGAAATAAAATTGATCATAAATTTATTATTATATAATATCAAATCATATATAATATATAAATATATTTTCTACAATAAGCATTTTTATACTTTTGTTTATAATAAATATAAATAAGTTAACACATTTAATATCATAATTGGGAAGGTCAATTGAATTTCACTTTCGCGATTTGTACACTCAATTAGGCAGCACCAACTGAACGAGCGCCCCTCGCTCTCAGTGCGTGTGTTTGTGTGTGAGTGTGTGTGTTTGCGCGTGTTTGTTTGCTTGGGAATGTGTAATGTTGTGTAGCGGCAGCAGCTCCTGCGGCGACTCTGGCTCCGCTACGGGTAAAAGCAATCACGATAATAAGCATAAATAAAAAGCCCAACAAAAAATTACACGACCATAAAAAAGGGCAAATGGCAAAGGTCGGGGGGATCGGCATGGTGAGACGGGCAGGGGCAGAGAGGGATAGAGGGAGACGGGTTGGGTAAGCAGCTACTGACAACATACAAAATGGCACCGCAAGGCAACCCTCCTAGTTCTTTAGAGTCCCAACAATAACAACAACAACGACGGGAGGAACGGAGAAGGGGGAGGCGGGAGGGGGAGGGAACAATGACGAGCAGGGAAGGGAACACAAATAAGTTTTGTAGTGGCTGCAACCGCTGAACAACGTCGTAAAAACTTATTTAATTTGTGATTTATATGAATAAAATTTTCTAGTAAATTCCCTGAAATTATTCATTTCGCAGCGCGCTTACGGGCGGGTGGACAACGGCAACAGCAACAGCAACAAGAACAGCAACAACAAGAGCAGTAAACCGAAGCAAAACAAACGGAAGAAAAATGGCACTGGCAGCCGGGTTGACACTGTGGCGAGGGGTGTACGGAGGGATCGGTGGGGTCGAAGGGCGAGGATAAACTCAGCAACCAAAAAAAATCGCCCGACAAGGAGCTTGGCCAAGTTGCGGCCAGACGATGACGTCGCCAGCGACGCCAGGAAAACTTTCCGACTGGGCTAGCCAAGAGTTCACGTTTTTGATTTACTCCCGACACACTCACACACACACACACACATACACGCGCGCACACAATCGCAAGTTTGCGCATATAAATTAGGCAATTAGTAACGTCCGCCAACGGGCGACGGGGCTAAACGCGGCCAACGCGGCCAAAGGTGGGCCCAAGCCAAACAATACACGCCATAATCGCTCTATTTACCGACCAGAAATTGCCGCAGAATTATGGCGGAAAAATACCTGATGTGCCAAAAGCCCGAAAAGAATTCTCGCCAGCACGTCAGGCATCCTGGCTGACCCAGTTAGCCTAGGTCACCCCAGTGAGGGTTACAGCAATATATATAAATATAACATATATACCATAGATGAACTGTGGAACCAAGTTGAACTGGGCAAGCTAACCTCATGGCTATAATTATGTTTTCCTCTCCACTAGTCTTAATTTCGTAGAGAGAAGAGAGAACATTTCTAAAGAACAAACTTTTACTGATTACACAGTCAGTATCTTTTATCTATTAAGTATAGTTATATTTACATTAAACTATTCCTATTCTTCAGCTCAACCATTACTTGTGTTCCTTTTGTTAATTATTGTAACTTTGCCAAGTGAAGAAACTGTACAGCGCAGATCAGCACCTTAACATGCTAAGGAAGAAGAGCATTAATTACAAGTCGATCCCCATATTAAGAGGTCTATTACATGACAATCTAGTTTAGTTTTTTATAAAGTACGTTCCAAAAAATGATGATATGTTTCTTTTCTATAAAAAATACTTTTAAGGACTGTTCTAATTTCTGTATGTATTTATTTAAGTTTAGTAAAAAAATGACTGCCATGATTTGCTTTCTTCTAACTAAGAGATAACCTGTCAACCTGTTCAAAAAAAATCATATTTTTTCATTACAAGGAAGGGGATTTCTAGATATTTAGTTGATCTGCAAATATTATGCCATGATATAAGATAGGAATTATATCACCTGAATGATAATTAATGAAACAGTATCACTTCTTCTATTCGTATTTCCCCCTCTAACATTTTCCCCAAAAAGTATGCTATAGTTTCGCATAATTGTATTAAAGGGCATAACTAGTAACTTTTGTACACAATATACGTTTATGTTCATTCAATCTAGCCCAAAACACACACAGATATATATCCTATCACACTATATATATCTGCTGCCAACTACACGACTTCCAAGAAGAGCATATGTACGCGTCGGAGCTCACAGCTTGTGCTCGGATGCAGCAGCAGCAGCAGCAGAGCGCGTTAACTCTCGCGAGAGCACTTAATTTATCAATTCTTCTTTGTGCAACATCCTTAAACGTTTTACTGACAGCACACCACAGCACAGGGAGACGCGGCACAGAAGGCACCGGGGGAGTGGGGAAGGGGGCACAGCACAGCTTTGTCTGCGCCCGCTCGAAATGAAGTAATCGCGATTGTGATTCAAGTGTTGGCTGTGTTAAGCAGTTCGCTTTGAATGTGGCCAACTGCCAAGTGTGCGAGTGTGTCTCAGTGTGTGTTGTGAGTGGAATGTGTGGCATGTTGCGCGCTGTTGTGTGGCCAAGAGAAGGGGCGATATGTGGCGGGCAAACAATTGAATATCTCAGCTGAAGGGGGGCCAGAGGCTACTTACCGCACGCGCATCGCATCGCAGACCGAAGCTGGCGAGGCACAAGCCCAGCAGCGGCAGCATCCACAGACGGCTGACGTTGACGGCGGCGGTGGTGGCGCGTCTTTGTAGCACCTCCCGCGGCATTTTCGCTTCTTGCTTTTCTATTTTGATTTGTATTTGTGCTGTAGGTACGCTTCTTCTCCTCTCGCTTATCTTTCTCGCTCTCTCTCTCTGTCTCGTCTCCTTCTGCTGTTTTATTGTTTGTTTTCGTTCGGATCTCGTTGAGAGTTTGTGGTTGTGGCTTTTATTGTGAATTGCCAGCGATTTGCACTACAAAAAACAACAAAACAAAAAAAAAGACGCTCTCAAAATGTGACTCGACTCGGACTCGTATCCGTATTCGAAATGTTTAACTCAGATTTTGATTTAGATTGTGATTCAGTTTCAGTTTCAGTTTCAGTTTGAGTTTCAGTTTCGAATTCGGATTACAATCTCTAGTCTGGCTGTGGCTGCCTTAGCTGCTGCGCGGTGTTGCTGCTGGGGTTGCGACTTTCCGGCGTCGCTGTGGCTTGTTTACTTTCACTACAACACCAACACACACACACAGACACACATAGATTCACACACAGACAGACAGACAGACACACGCACACATTCTCAATTGAAACTGGCGCCATGGACTCGCGGCACAAATGCAGAAAAAGTCAGAGCAGCAGCAACAACACAGCGACAGCAGCAACACAGCGGCAGCAGTAACACAACGACAGCAACACGGCAACGGCAACAGATCAAGGCAGTAGCCGAGCCGAGCCAGCCACTGCTAAGCGAGGCGAACCGAACGCGCACGCGGCACGAATTGTTCTGGACTCTTGACAGCGCTGCCAGCTGCTTTTGTATCAGCGACGACGGCGAGCAGGACATGCGGCGAAAAGCATAAGCTTTGCGGCGAAGTGCAAGCGAGACAGTTGACACCGGGCGACACTCGGCTTGGCATGCAGAGCAGCCTGAGTGCAAGGGAGAGAGAGAGTTATAGAGACGAAGGCGCGAGCCAACCGACTAGGCGAGCAGCCGAGCGAGCGAACGTTGCAAACGGCGAAGGTAGGGGAGAGTGGGAGGGAGCGGGACATGGACAAAGGGCTTGGCGTGCCATGAAGTTTATAAAATGTACGTGACTGTGGCTCGCTTAGCGCTTGAAGTGTGTGTTAAGCTTTGCTGCTGCTGTCTCTGGAGCTGCTGCTGCTTCTGCTGCTGTTGCTGGCGTCGCTGTTGTTGTTGCTGCTCTACTTCTACTTACTGCCTTCGTTCCTTCAGTCAGCGATGCCTATGCATTTGGCACAAAATGCTCAAGGACACCCTAACACACACACACTCACACACACCATAGGCACAGGCAGACACGCACACACACACGCACACCCTAGAAGTTAATGCTTTCATTTTGCAGCATTTCTTTATTTTTAGTTGATTTGTTTGGACAATTTCGGTTAGTTTGTTTTATGGCCAGTGCATGACCTTGGCCAACCCACTCCCTTGCCCCACCAGCCCAAAGTACCCTAAACTTTGCACCAATTACAACAATAGAGTATTCTATGGACAATGGTTGCCACTTCAACTTAACGCGCTCGATTTCACTTGCACAAGCGTCGGTGGCATAATCCCTTCCTCCCCCACTCCTCTCGCTTTACTCATGGCATGGTAAGTATTCTTCGTTTCTATTCGCATTCGCAATCCTCCTCTGTCCACTTCCTTCCGTTGGTGTGCTGCCAGTTCACTTTGCAAATTACATTTGTTGCTGCCCCACTCGCCACAAGGCGCAAGGAATACATTATCCTAATCAGTGGACTCGCAACATGAATATGCAAACATACAAAGTATGTACCGATTCTATATGTGTACGTATGTGTGTATGTATGTGAGGGTGTTAGTGAACAAGTGAGAGATTCCCCGAAACATAATTACCTGCATATTGATCACCACAATAATGTTCTATACGTTATTCATGAATTGCAATTTATTCAATACAAATGTGATTTTGAATTCAAGAAACGAATTCCTTGGCAGACAAATAAATAATATGATATGGTGTGGGTAGCCTAGTTGTAAGGTTTTATAACTTTGTGTTAACTGAACATCTACATACATTTGTAACAGACAAAAGGTGTGGCACATTGCAGAAAGTACATGCATTTCTACATATATGTTTATACTCTTGATCAGCATCAACAGTCCAGTCGAATTGAGTTGCGAACGGATAATAAATATAGAAGTTATTTAGAAAATAAATTAAATGAGAAAACGCCGCCTGTAAGTATGCAATAGCACAGATATTACATATGTATGTATATTTTGGTAGACAATCAGGTAGGCGTGTATCATTCTGTAACCTTCTCACTTATTTTAATTCAAGGAACGCCACTAAGAAATAATATACTAGATATGGTCAACGTTCAAGCAGATTATTACTTGCCAATTACAATATGTAACACCTTCTTCGCCATAAATATCTTATAATCTATACACAAACAATGCTTGTGCAGATAAAGAACGAACATTGAGCTACATTATCTATGCAAGTAATGATAACAAATGGCAGTTATAGTTTACAGTTAGTGATAGCACAAACTGTACGTGTGTTTCTGTGTGTGTGTGCGTGCGTGCCTCGCCTACAGTCGCAGTGCGTAGGTCTGCACGCATTCATGGGGCGCGGGTGGTCGAATCAGCTGTTGCCCCGCCGCATCCACGTAGTCGGCGTAGGGCACCGTATTAAGCAGCTCGAAGCCGAGACGCTTGATGAGGCGGGCCGAGTAGAGACTGGTGCAGTCGGCAGTGAGCAGGGGGTAGCCCAATTCGCGACTGCGGGCGATTAGGGCAGTGACTAAACGCTCTCCGATGCGGCGACCACGTAGCGATGTATCCACTCCGAGTGCATGCAGATGCATTATTTTGTCCACATTGAAGTGCTGGAACGCGTTGGCGTCGCGCTCGCAAATTGCCAGCATTCCCAAAATGCATCCCCATTTGGTGCCGGCGTATTTTCTAACTTCCTCAAAGATTTCCGTACCGATGTCAGGCAACTTGGGGCCAGCAATAGCGCCACCCACGATGCGGTCGTTGCACAGCGCCATTTGGCAGGCGCCGGCTGGGAAATTTGAACGCAGAAAAGTCCACATCTGCAGCGTCCGGGGTTAGGGGGTTCAGTGCCGACGGTCAACGGTTCCTCACGGTAATAATGCACGTGGAGGAATTCAATAAGCTGCTTGGTGTCGTCCACTGTCGCAACGCGGATCACGATGTTATCAATATTATCCAAAGGTTCAGACATACCGGCAATAACAACAGCTGATCGATCTCGGATGTTTTGAAACACTCACATGTGCGATATGTGGCAGTGTGACCACAGCCTCAAATATATCATTTGCCTGAAAGTAGTTTGTGTACAAAAAAATACTAACAACACTCTCGGACTAGTATTTGATCGATAGCAAAGTCGTCAGTAATCGAAAATTCGATAACGCTTCGACGCATGCAAAACCGTTTGATCCTTTTAATTTAAAAATAAATTACTTCCAAATAATTCAGTTGAGTTTAAATAAATAAAATTTAATCTCAATCGCCTTTTTAATAAGCGCAAAAGTCAATCATCAATAAAATGAGTATTTTTCGCAGTAATCTCACAAAATGAATAAAATACAGAACAATAATCTTTCATTAAGAGCACAGCAAATTTCGTTAAAGCTCAGTAATAAAATGCATATTCTTAATGCATTTATTCGTTTGATATTTGATACTTGAAAAACCCAATTATCTTTCACTTATTATTCACAATGCTGTCTATTAACAAGCAAATAAAGCACTTCAATATCAATGAGCAAACATATCATCGCTTTTATGTTTTCTGTTTTTTGTTTGCTTTGCTGCTTTTCTTTACTTCGTTTTACATGTCTTCAAAGGCAAAGGCAAGCCATGAATACCATTCGATTTTATATTATATGCACATCTCTGTGTGAGTAGCGCAATTTTTGCGAATCATAGAAAATTGACGCTCTGCTAAATTTTTCAATCGAAATCAGTTCTTTTCCTCCTCAATTCAACAGCTAAAAGTATAAAGGGAACCTTGTAGAATAATATGTATATAAATGATAAAATAATCATATTTTATTTGTAATATTAAAATGAAAAGCAATAATAAATGCTAAAATAATCGTATTAAGTTTACATACATAAATTCAAATATAGTTAATTTAATTGTGTGTGTGTGTGTGTTATATGTATTTAGAACTACATATTCATTTTGATCTATTATCTTTCGTAGCAGACAAATTTTGAAAAGAGTTTGTGCAACGTTAATTAAATAAAAAAAGTTAAAATCATATTTTGAAAATTCCAAAAACATTTCGTGTGGAAGAAAAGTTTTTTCAACTTTGTCAAACAAATTAAATGCAAATTGAATGCGGGCAACAAGGGTTATGAGAGCTGCAGGACTTTAATGTCAGCGCAATGCGAAAGAGCTTTGTTAGTTTAAGTGTGTGTGAGTGTGTGTGTGTGTGTGTGTGAGCACACATATGCATACGTACGTGGGAGTGAGTGTTTGACTGCGAATGCGAGTGCGAGTGTCTGTGCACGCGTATGTGCTGCATATGCTCGCTAGGATACGGGATAATGATGGCAAAGGGAGGCACTGCGAGTGGGTGGGAAAGACACCGACACCAAGGCTAGCACCGATGGCAATGCCAAAGCTGAATTGTGAGTGCAGCAGCAGTTCCAATCGTTGCCTGGATACGACAAGCAATTGCATTTCTTTTGGTTCGCCTCAGCTTTCGCAATCTGACTCTAATTTGAGCATAATTAGTGAACCGTGTATAATAAATACCCCACTCAATTAGGCGCTCATGTGTGTGTGTAGTGGTTAGCGCAGGAGGGGGCGAGGGCTGGCGAAGGATGCGGGAATATGCGAAGTTATGTGAGCTGAGTTGTCACTGTGGCAACAGCATTCGCATTGGGTTTCAACCGAACGTGCCTACGTACATTTGTACATGTATATCTGTGTGTATGTATGTACGATACGTATATGTCGCATAAGCCGCACCCTTGCAATCCCTTTTTGGTGCTGCCACAACTTTCCTTTATTTGCTTGTACTGTGTGTCATTTCATGTACTCGAATCAATGTAATTACAATGTGCAATTTCGGCTTTTTCTGCACTTGCACATAACGCACACAAAAGTTTGACCTCTGGCGATAATTACAAGCGCACAGAACCCCAACCCAACCAGATGAAACTAGACCTGCAAAGCTAGCAACACAATATGGAGAGTAAATTTAATAACAGTTTAAACTGTTTGCTTTATTGCGTTTGCCGAGCAACAAGCATTGTCAGATGGCAAAGTCCTAATATATACATATATTGGGATTATTTGTAAATAAATTATTCATTTCTGTAAGTCAGGCACTTTTGTTTGTTTCACAATACGTTTACTTTTGTATATATTTAAGCTTAACCATTGCCCACGTTGTTGCTGTAATACTTGTATAAGGCAACTAAACTAAAAGCCTCTAGCACTTTAGATGATTTCCAAATTAACAATTTTGTAAGCTTTAAACTGCAATGTGCGGGCCTAGTTTGGCCAGGGTCTGAGTGGTTTTGCAGCCCTAAGCCGATACAGTCGCATTAAAAATACCATTGGTATTGGTATTTTATTCATTTGGCACTCTGCAACAGGGATAATTACACAAATTATCGATACATTTTGCCAAAGTTTCAATGTGAAGTTTAAGTTATTTGAATTGATTTATTTTAATTTCATTGTCAGATGTGCTTGCGTTATAGAGGATTTATGTAGGTATTTATGTGTGTATGTTTGTGTACGTGTATCTGTGTCCACATATATTTTCAATGCCGATTGGCCGCCCACGTCCGGCCAGAGCTAGCTTTAATAAAGTGTCCCGTTGACCGCAGTCGATTTGAAATCAGGCAGGCGCATATTGCTCCGCGGTTGTCCGGCTGACTAGTTTTGTGGTTGTTTGGTTGCGCCGTCGCTGCTTTGCCGCTGCGGCTGTGGCTGCCAAGGTAACCAGAGATATTATTCAATGCGCATACGCCGCGTGTGGCACACGCTAATTAGGCGCAAGTGTTGTCGATAATGAAGTGGCGCCTTGTGCTCAGTAAAAGCACATTATGTGTTAGTGCTCCAACTATGAACTCAGTTCAGGGCAAGGGCCCGCAACGAGGAGGGGGAGAGAGAGGAGAAGGAGGAGGAGGAGCAAGCGTGTGTTACGCCCTCGAGGCGACATATGCCCAGACGCTGTTTAAGCTGTGAAGCACGTCGCCAGACGTGGCATGCATTTCACAACGAGTACGACACGGACATCGAGTGAACCGTGTACGATATCTGCTCCTCCCCGTGCGCGTACTTCCATTGTCCGCTGCCGTTGTTGTTGTTGTTGTTGTTGTTGTCGTTGCCATTGGCAGCGCGCTGCTAAATGGCATCCAGATAACTTTTTGTTCGCCAAAGACAAACAAGCGGCTCCAGCGAAAGTTGCAAAATGAGGCACACCCAAGGCATACTGGGCGCTGGCCAACGATGACCAAATAGAGAAGCGTGGCAGGATGCGGGATGCGTCGGTGGCAAATCCGAAAAAATTGCAACTTGCGCTCAAATTTCAAAAAGACAAACGCAACTTGTTTTCGCAAGGTGTGAGTACCATGCACGCTTCACCCTCACCTTCGCCCCTCCCTCTCCCTTCTGAGTTAGTCACCATAAATGGTTACCCAATCGCAGGAGCTCTACCCGGGCAGCGGGCGGAGCATGCGCGACACTTTTTCTATAGCTCACGGATAGATGTGTGACATGTGTGGCATGAAGCATGCACGGACAGGGACATGTGCACGGATAGTTGCGGATTACAGCTGCGAGATGTGTCCGTTTACTCCTAACCCTAGTGGGTGCATAATGATGTCAGTGGCACTAGAATTGCCAGTAATTGGATTGATTAAGGACACAAGCAAAGGGAAGAGAATACAGAAACGAAACGAAACGGAATCGGGAGAATATCAAATTACTGAGTGCAGCTGAAGCTTAAGCTGAAGCAAAAGCTCAAGCGCTGAGTGAGTTCGAGCAAACTTGGAAAATTGAAACGATTATGAGGGGGATCAGCTTTAACTATCCCGGCAAGAATGCAAGAACAAAGTTGAACTAAATCTTAAGATGGACGACAAATTGCCCAGCTGCAATTTGCAACACGGGGCAAAGGCACAGTGAGAAAGAAGGGGGAGGCAAACTGGCAATGAGAGATTAAAAGTGAAAGACTTGAAAAACAGGAAATGCGATTATAAACGGATTAAAAGTAAACTGATTCGACAAACTTGAGAGCAAACTCAATAAAAAAATATGCGACAAATAACGCTAATGAAATACGATAGGGTAGCTGCTCTTTATACCTGTAAGGGGAAACCCTTTAAATAGTTTATATAATATATTAGAGATATCACATTGACTAATTCAAGATTTAGTTGAGAACGGCACCCTAATGAGCAAATATTGTATGTGTATTATGGATACAACATAGATTCATAAAACAGAACAGATTCGAGCGCATTAATACCACAACTTCAAGTGCCACCCTCGCATATAACATGTCCGAAACGTTCTTTGGATAATCAGCAATCTTTTTGGGTTCAATCCTTGTCTAGGTGCTGCTCTACCCCTTACAACTGCCCAGGCTGTACAACTTCATGTGCCTCCCTCGCAAATGACATATCCATTGCCAGCAGCCTCAGTCTCCCTTACTGTCTCTTTCTCTGTGTTAACCCGTGCAAGTGTCCCGCTGTCCGTATGCCAGATCACGTGCCGTGTCGCTGTCCAGGATTCACGACAAACATGAGCCTCATCCACATCATCCACACTCGACGGAGGCAATCGCTCGTGCCGAGAATTTTGATGTGCCCCCGGCACTGTGGTCGATACTCTGCCGCATTATAATTGATATAGGGGCCTTTACTCGGGTTTTATTATAATCGACATGGACATCGAGCTTGAGGGGGGACTTGGAGTTGCTGGACTAAACCATTAACTACGAGTTGTAGCGCGTTCCAAGCAGTGCACGGCAGCGAGACTGTGTCCACACTGTGCCTGGGGGCAGAGTCTGGTACCGCATCGAATCCACACACTGACCATGCCGAGATGCTTGCACAGGTGTGGCAGAAGGCGGCAGCCTATATAGGAATATATATGTGCATATATAAATGTACGATGCGAATGTGTGTGTGGGTGTGTGTGTGTGTGTGTGTGTGGCCTCTCTCTGTGTGTGGCCATAAATAAGCAATGTGTGTGCGGCACTTTTGTCTGCAGTTTGGTGTCGCCGTTGTCGCCTTTTGTCCTTTTTATTGCCCGTCCGTCAATATCCGGCAGCGCACTTGATCAAATTTGAATGCAGAATGAATCAAGCAGAAAAACCACGAATAACACGACTTTCCTCAACAAAATCGGATGCTTATTGTTGCAAGTTCAGAAATGAGAGTATTTTTGTTGTATATTTTCCACAATTTGCATTGTAATTACACTCGGTCTGCTGCACGGGCTTGGCACACGGATTGGCCCTTTGATTCGATCTCCCCATGCGGGGCACATACGATACGCAAGGAATGCAGCTCAAGCTGAGTCGCATGTCGAAGCTGGACCCGCTCGGGCTGTTTGCATGTATTTCAACTTTAAGGATACGTGGCCATAAACAACAGGATGTAAAATGCCAGCACCCGAGCGCCTCAGGGAGATGTGAAGCAGCGAGTCGCATGGCCAACCCCTATGGCCCACTCCCCTCACCCTCCTCCTGCTGGCTCTGTTTTATTCCCCTGACTGGTTGTTACTCAAATGTGGCGCCTCTTCCCCCTCTTCTCCAGCTTCTGCTGCTGCTGGCCACGCACGAAGCGACTTGCGAATGCGGATAAGCACGATGAGGAGCGGTTGAGCTGTAGCTGAGCTGCATTCGGGGCATGAGGCATGTGAGGGCAGGGAGGATGAGGGGCAGGTGTTGTCGCCAACGTAACCGTAACGGTTGCCCTTGGCTACGCACGATTTGAATTAAATTGCACTCGACGCATTTGCCTGCAGCAAGAGCAGCAGCGAGCAGTGGCAGCAGGCATCGCTTGCCACTTGGCATACAGTGGCACTTGGCACTCGACGCACATAACGATTCAATTAATTCGAGGGGTCTTCAGCCACCACCTGCTGCTCCTGCTCCTGCTGCTGCTGCTGGCATCCGTATGCAAATAATAAAGTTAAGTTCGGAATGCGTCCGACTCTGGCAAAGCGGGGAGCGCAAATTTATTATGTGGCCAAATTGGCTGCTTCTGCTGCATCCAGGGCGACTAACAGAAATTGATACTGGTGCGTTGAGGCCAACAAGTGATTAGGCGCAACTGGAGAAGGGGCAGGGGCAGGGGCAGGGGGTGCTGGGTAGACAGATTCAATGAAAGTTCGTTTATGGCTCTGCTTATGGACAGTCAGCTTGGGCAGATATGTCTCTCTCCCTCTCTCTGGCTTGGCCCCGTTTCCTTTAGCCAGCCAAGAAAAGCAACAGTACAAGCCCAAGCGTGGGCAGAGTGAAGAGGGAGGGGGTGGAGGTTGATAGGAGAGCGAGAGGGGGCAGGATTGAGAGATGGCACTGTCAGCCGCAGCTCGACAGGAAACAAACAGCACACAGAAATTTAATTTAAAATGTGCAATGCACACAGCTCTCTGCTTATGAGTACCCAGCACAGTCGGTAGATGGCGCACCTGAGGCCCACTCAAAGCGACAGGCCCCTTGGGGGGAGGGAGGGGGGGGGATTTTGCTGTGGGCTTCCACAATAATGCCAACAGAAAATGGAACAGAATCAAATGCATTATTCGCTTTTGGCCAGGATGGCCCCGGGCCAGCACACGTGTAGGTGAGGGAGAGAGAGGTGCAGATGAAGGGAGAGAGAGAGAGGGAGAGGGGGGAGAGAAAAGGAGTGAGAGAGAGCAGGAGAAGGTCTACGGTTTACTGTTGGCAAATGCAATTTGCAATAGCTTCATCGGTGCGCACCTAATTACGGTGCTCGTAATCCAGAGATGCCAAATGGAATTTCAAAAATTCCACATTCCTCCTCAAGCAAAGGACTGCCCAAGGGCAGAGAGAGAGAGAGAGAGAGAGAGAGAGAGAGGGGAAAGGGAGAGAAGGTTGCAACCAGTGAGCTTGCTCTGCGGCAAAGAAAGTTGGCAAATTGATTGACTGACCAACTTGCCGACTGATTGACTGTGACTGATTGACCAATCGACGCACTGCTCGGCTTTCCCACTCCCCCTTCTTCCCATTCCCATCACCTGCCCTCCCTCTCTCTTATTATGCTACGCAACAAAAAAAGGTGAACCTGTTGGGAAATTTCGTAGGAATGTTTCCTCGACTTTCCTTTTGTCTTTGACTTTTCGGTAACATTCGCCCGTTGCCTGTGGAAACTACAGTATGTAAAGTGATTCCCATAGGGGAGAAGGGAGACAGAGGGATAGAGAGAGAGAGATAGAGAGACACATAACTCACTTTTTCAGTTGCTCTATATAAGCCAGAGTTATTTATGCCAGATTTACATTTGTCTTACTCATCATTCTGCGAATATAAACAGAGAGCATATATAGAGTGGATGGTTATAGAGAGACAGAGAGTGAGAGAAAGGGTAAGCAGTATCATCTACAGTTAAATCTACCATATAGTATATAGATATGTTGCAGATAGAAGACAGATTTGAATGTATATACCTAAATGTTGATTTGGCCATCTATCTATCATCATTCTGAAGATACTCTTTAGAAAGAGAGCGATAGAATCAGAGATATGGATAGAAAGAAAGGCAGACAGAGAGAAATAACTATCTTTTACAGGGTTTTTACAATATATATAATATATATCAGGTAGTATACAGATGTGTGTTTATCTAGATTCCTTCCCTTTCTAGTGGGACAGAGAAACAGAAAAGGGAAAGAAAGAGCGGGAGTATTATTTAGTATACGAGTATGGAGCAGAACTAACCAGTATCTTTTTTTAGGTTACTTTTCTAATTTTCTATATAGAGAATATTTCCCACATACAGAGATATGTTATACATACATATGCTAATTGATATCTATCGCTTATTGTGTTTTGAACTTGACGGTTTCTCTTCCTTTGCCGGCGGCTTTACCACGGCCACTTCAGCCTCGGACGCCTCGTGGGATTGTATAAGCTCAGAGGAATCGGAGGGGCGATAGGTACGTTCGTCGACAATCTCGATATCCTGCACGGAGATGCTCTTCACCAGCGTCGTGTTGGGCAGAATGGCGTAGAGGCCCAATCGTTCGCCCTTCTCGCTGGCGATCGTCTCGGTGCGCAAGAGAGTGGCTCCATTTTTGGTGATCACGCACAGATCGACATTGGAGCCAGAGCCGAGATCGTTGAAGACGCCCGCTGTGATGGCTTCGCGCACCAGCTGCTTGCCATCTTCCAGATTCAGTGCAGGATGCCAGCTCTTCTCCAGCACAGCCATGGCAGCCAGTGTGCCCGATCCCATGGCAGCGTAGGGTATCTTATCGATCGATCCACACGGATGGATGCAATGAATGTGCGGGCCACGCTTATCCACGCCCCCATCACCAGGGCGGCACTGATGTGACCCTGGTAGCGGAAGAGGGTGCGGCGCAGCAACATGCTGGCACAGACCACGGGCACCTTGCGGTTTGTGTTCAGCTCGTGCATATCCAGCTCGGCGGAGGTCATCAGTGTCATTTGCTCCGTATCCGCTGCAGTACCAGCGCCGCAGCAGCTAAGGGAGCAGCGGATGGGGGAGGGGGTTAAGCCCTTGGCACATTCATGGGACGGACTTGTGTAACTTACAAGATGTGATCCTGCAGGCGATGTATCTTCGAGCAGTTCTTGTCGGACACAATGGGACCCTCTGTTGCACGCGTATCGGCGCCCAGTATGACGCCGTCTGCATAGATAATGCCCACAATGGAGGTACCAGTACGTACAGCCTGTGGCGGTTGGTAACCTTCAGCCAACAGTTTACCATTTCTGGAAGGAAGAGAGAGAGAAAAGGGAGAGAGAGAGTTGCTGCAACTCACCTCTTGGCGTTGATGAAGTTGAAGCCCGCGGGCTGCCCAGTCACCTGTGGTGACCCGTCGCCCTGCATAGTTGCCGCCGGAGAAGATAAAAAGAAAAGAAAACAAAATCTCGGAAAATAAACAAAAATTTGGAATTTCTGTTTTTCAGTGTGCTACGCTCGCAGTTGTGTTTCCAGCTGGGGTTGTTTGACTAATAAACTAATCGGAATTGAATCTCGACATTTCTATAATTGTTCACACCAGTCGGGCAGATGATGCGGAGAAGGGAAGTAGCGATGGAGAGGGGGGGGCCGCGTTCCAATGTGTCTGCTACTTTGACAGCTTCTAATTACTGTGTGTCTGTGTGTGTGCGTGTGATCATATATACTTGTATGTGTGTGTGTCAAGTACTTAAATTTGCCTATTCCACAGTTGCCTTATTTGTTCCCTCCGCTTGACTCTACTGTATCTCTCTCTCTCTCTCTATCTCTCTCTCCACATTTCCTCTTCCTATATTTGACTATATGAACTTATTTGGGTTGTTGTCAACTTAATCCGGGTCAAGCGTCAAGCATTTTTATTTACTTCTTATCGAGGCTTCTTTCACAGGAATTTATTACTGAATTTCCTGTAAATTAGATCATTAATTGTAAGCTTATGGGCTTTCCGTTGTGAATGGCTTTAAAGTGGGTTAGCTTATGAGGCGTTGCAGACAATATGTTAACTCCTGAGGATTAACCAAGTTCATTCGGGCATGTTCAGCAATCTATTTGTCTGTCTATCTGTATAATCTCTATATAATCCCGTTGATCTCTGCTATTACAAGAGCTACAGACATTAAATTTGCCATAAAGGTCCGTATAGCATACACAGTTCTGTTTTATTTTAAGCTCTGACTGCATTCACTAAGTATTCGCGAAATCAACGCATTCATAGAGCCAAGCGAAGCTTAATCAACTCGACAGTAATATGAATTCCTTTACAAATTTCAGTTGTAATGATTTGAAATGTGAACTATTTCGCTTTGATGCAAATACCGAATGTATTCAAATCAATTATGGAGTACTAGGCATGCCACCACCCGCGGATTTCCTCGTAATCGCCGTAACATTTAATTATTATTTGCACATATCTCGATAACAATGGAAAACGGATAAAGCAAACGCAGCGGCTACAGCTGAACAGCTACAGTCGAGCGTGGCAGGCAGTAAGATATCCTGTGGTATATTATTGACTAGCTAATTACTTGACCGTGATATAGAGGAACCTTCATGACAAATTTGGAGTCTCTAGCTCCAACAGAGACTGAGCTCGACGCGTTCATACAGACAGCCAGACATACAACCAGTAGGCGCGCCGACAAGAAAAAGCGGGAAAAATGCCTCAATGAACTTGGCGTATGGTGCTACACTTTGTGGGAACTGTAGCGCCACCTACTGTCTGTTGCACAAAGTAGTACCCCAAAGCGCCACCTCTGTCTGATACACAAAGTTAGTATACCCTTTCGTATGCCATTTTCAAAGCTGAGAAGGGTGTGTGCAGTTATAGGGAATTATGTTGCACAGTTATTGACAGCACCCACAAATAGAATACATGCAAAAACATTGACGTTGTTAATTATCGCGTCTTTTATCGACATTCTCCTCCCCGGGCCCCCCTCGCTCCTCACCATTCACTTTGTATCCCTATTGAGCGGACAGCTAAAGGGGAATCGATATGGGAATCAGTGGAGCATAATCAGCAGCAGCAATAACTCGGGGTAGAGGGCACATGGCACATGTCGAACCAGTCAATTAACATTCATTAGAGTTTGGTTTTATTTTAATCAGCGCTCGAACGGATCTCGGACAATGGACAGCGGACAGCGGACAGCGACTTAGCTGAGAGTACAGTGAAGCCATTTGAGTGGAATGGCAGCAGGCAATGGAGGTTGCAAGAGCTGTTGGACGGCAGGCGACAGCGATGGCTGCCAGTTGCAACTTGCAAATCATGCAGCCAACTTTTGTGCATCTTAATTACGAAGCCAAGGCGGTGGGAGGGCAGGGCTGAGAAGGAACTTGAGATACCCGACTGGACTGAAACTTGGGGCCCGTCAACGTTGCCAACTGCCGGCGAACTTCAAGTTGCAAGTTTACTTAAACAATTTTGCGCTGCATTTGGCCAAAAGTTTGTTGCAACATCAGCGACAACGACAACAACTACAACAACAACAATAACAATAATAAAAGCAAAGGCAACAGCTACAGCAGCTATAGAAGCCAAATACAAACCGAAATCGGAATCCGAATCAGAATCCAAATCCAAATCCGAATGCAAATGCAACTTTCTTTGAGCAATTTGGATTTTTGCTGGTGGCACTTGAACAGCTGCGCCTAATAGCGGAGGCGGTCACAAATGGAGCAGCAGGGGGGAGGAGGAGGGGCAGGAGGAAGTGGCAGCCACTGGACGCAACGACAGAAGGCGGACATTTCAATTAAGCAGCCGACAACACGCCAAAGACACCGCCGAAACTTTTCAACATCTGCTTATTGAATCCGTTTTCGATAAGGCGGCTTAGTGCTATGAGAAAATGGATGTGATGGAAGAGCAGGAGCAGAAGGAGCACCAGAAGGAAAAGCAGGAAGGAGAAGGGAAGTTTGATGGCGCCAAACTTAGTTTTACGGCCGATTCCTGAGCTTAAGTAGCCTGTACACTTAACCGAAGATACTCTTGTGCGACTAGACCTGCCATCAACTGCGGCATTATGTGGCATCAGTTGACAGCACTTTTAATGGCCCAAATGCAGTAGAGCTACTCCGATAAGCAAATCACATAACTTTCAAGGCAAATACATTTGCTAAATAGCTCTGTGGATTGAGAATATATATAGTTATCGATTAGTCACTTCACTTTTTTTACTTTCTCAACTGCAGCTAAAGACCTTGAACTATGCATATCCACTTAATGTCTATATAAGCTGTTCATGAACATATATGGTATATATACTCATCTTCTATATGTACAGATATACCAATCATACCCATCAACTTGAGCTCCACGAGAATATATATAGTTATCGATTAGTTACTTCACTTCTGTGTAGCTCAACTACAGCTAAAGACCTTGCACTATACTTATAAGCTGTTCATAAACATATATAGTATATATACTCATCTTCTATATGTACATATATATATATATATATATATATATATATAATATCATCATTCTATATGTACATTTATATACCAATTATACCCATCACCTTGAGCTCTGCGGCTCAACAAATCATCGATGGCATCTTAATGGCAATTGACAAGGTTCCCCCAAACTACACGCCTACGTCTCTTGCCCAGATAGAATATACGGTATGTAGGTAGGCAGGTTGTAAGATGGTACTACCTTGGTACTACCAGGGGTAATGGGGATGCGGATCTTCTTGCAGCTGTTAATAAATCATCCGGACGCCAACGCGTCATTAATGCCGCTTAAGCTGCTGTCGGAAATTCGGAAGTTTATTAGCTGCGCTGCTAGACGCGCTATGTCCTGCTTCCTTCAGTTGCCTTCCATCCGCAGCCACATTGCCGTCGCCATCGTCGTTGCCATCTCCGTTTCCATCCCCCCCTGAAGGCTGCGCCTCTTTTGGCCATTGTTCGCCGGTTTAATGTCCGCAACGGGCTCAGTTTAGTCATTTGCCGGCGGAATCGGAGTAGGAGAGTTGGAGTCGGTGGCGAAGCCAGCCGACAAATTTGAGTCAATGGCTTGGAATCACGATATCCCGCGCCGTCAAAGAAATTTCATGTCGCCCACTCTGTCCCATCCCCCCTCCCACCGTCTACTGGTTGCCAATGATTTATGCAGCCAAAACAGCAACATCAGCAACTGACGCTGCAGTGTGGCCATATAATTAAATTAAGTTAGTTATTGCTGAGCTTTTGTTATATATACCCTGTACAACCGCAGAGGGTGTGGGGTAGGCTGAGATAATAGAGAGATTAAGCAACGTTTTCTATTAGCAAACCCTCGTGTAACCAACGTGTTTCTATGAGAATAAAGAAACACATTATATGCAGAGCTATATATACTTGTTCAACAACCAAATCGAATTGCTTGTGACTATATATTGCATACATCTGTCTCTCTTTCTCACTCTCTCATTTGCAATGTATTTTTTATTGCCTTCCATTATATGCAGAGTTATATATTCTTGTTCAACAACCGAATCGAATTGCTTGTATATATGGTATACATCTCTATCTCTTTCTCGCTCTCTCATTTGCAATCTATTTATTATTATTACTGTTCGTTACTACAGGCAATGTGTAGTTCGAGGGTAGCCTAGTTAAAGCCCCATGCAGGGAAAGGAAAAGGGAAAGGGAAAGGACCCCTCTTTATGAACTTGTTTTTCCCATTGAACTTCATCGAGTTCATCTGAGACTGTTATGTGTTTTACTCCTTCGTTGCTCTCGGCCCAGCAGCTTGCTCCACACCCCCTCTACTCATAAAGAGCAGCTCATTGAAAGTTCTGAAACCGGCCCACAGAAGTTGGTTAACTGACCAGACATCGTCTTATCCATTTCGCAACCAAATTGTCAGTTTTTATAGCATCGTTTTATTGAAAAGCAACTCCAGTTGGCATCGAATATCGAGACAAGGACGAGGGAAACAGCAGAACAGAATATCATGTGAAACTTATTTGCTGGCCACACGTTATCGTAATTTCCGTATTATCTTTTCTTCGATGTGTGAACACCAGCGTGTGTGTGTCAGTGTGTGTGTGTTAGTATTAGTGTGCGTGCAACATGTGTGAAACAATTAAGGCGGAATTCAGTTTCGTTTAGAACATTCACATCAAATGGCTGCCGAGTCACGGCAACCAGTGATGAAAGTTACCGAGCTGTGGTCGGGGAACGTGCCACACAAACTGCCAGAGAAAGAGAAAGAGAGCAACAAAGGGAGCGAGGAGGAGGCGAGAGAGACTCCCACACATTATTGCACTCTAGAAAAATGCTCAGTAACTGCATAACCAGCAAGAACAATAAGCAAATCGTTAAGATTCGCCAGCTTTGTACTCTACAATTGCAGTAAATTCATGTTGACACTCTAACACACACACACACATGCACACGCATTTATACACACACACACAGTAAAAGAGGTATATAGTCACTCGCAGGCTGCACAGTAGCTCTGACTATGGATTCCTTGTTCATTGTTGAGCTCTAAGAGCCTTCTCCTCCTCTCCCCTCCCACCTCCCCTCTTTCTCTTGGCATCTCTGTACTCATTCAGGCAAACAGACCCTCAAACACACACACACAGAAGAAACACAAGCTGACTGGGTCGTGTGTGTGCGTGTGTGTTTTCTTTGCCGTCACTGCTGTCGTTGTGGCTGCTGCCCTTTGGCTGCAGCAGGTGCGAATTGCACCTCGCGCACAGTGGAACAAGCTGTGAGCTTATGAGCTGAATTCAAATTGACAAGCAAGGCTAGAACTTCTTGCAGATATTTTATATATTTACTAAGAATTCATAAATAGTATTCAAATACCTTAAGGAAATACAAACAAGAATTTGACTTGAGTGTGAAAATCAGCTGCACCAAATATTTCAGCATAGTAACATCTGATTCATCGCTTGGATTCAAGTTGAGTATATGAAGAAAATGACATAATTCATAAAATTAATATTACTCTGTGTTTTAATATGTGAAGATATTTTTATTAATTCATTTTAGATTTTATTATGTTGTAATAAATAGAAATATATATTTTTACTTTAGTTTTCCATGCATAGCAATTATATGTATATCTATAATCTATATACCATTATATATCTTTATCCCAGAGACAAATTTAATTCAATTAATTTCTTTTTCTTTCTTTTCTCACAGTCAAGATTTTACTTTTAATTTAAAATTATTAATTATAACTATTAATTGTTTTTTTTTTTACTTTTAAACAGTTGACTGACCTTAGTCCGACTATAAACTAATTAAAAATAAAAATAAAATAAATAAAAATACATACATGCACATTAAGTTTTTTTATTGAAAACTTAGCTTGCTGACATGCAGTAACTAAGTGTAAATTTCAACGACAAAAAATGTGTAATGTTGCCCACTGTGCATGGAGAGCTGAATGCAGTTTGCCTCCTGTGAGTGCATTCGTGTGTGTAGCTAGCGATTGAATATGAGTGGAAGAGTAGCAGTGGGAGTGGTAGTGGGAGGGGGGGGAGGGGCATGCCAGAGGGAGTGGCACTATGAGTGTACATATGTATGTATGTACCTATCGCGCCGTGCAGCACGGTGTGGCAGTAGCTGGAGCTATTGCTGGAGTCGTTGCTGTAGCTCGGGCTGAAGCTTATGACTTAATAAATACTTCGAAGTGTGCGCAATGTGGCTGGCAATTTAATAAAGAAAGCAAACGGCATGGGGCATGCAGCATGCAGTATGGAGCATGGAGCATGGAGCGCACAGAAACAGATGAAGAAGGAGAGAACAGAAAGGGAATAGAACAGAGGAACAGAAAACACTTTTGATTTACACATGTGCATGCCACATGCCACATGCCGCATGCAGCATGCCACAAAGCACGAGCATGCAGCACCAGGATCTAGTTATTTGAATACGAACCCAAGTTCCCCAAAGCACACTCCGCCTTCTGATTGAAGCACACCTACGCAGCGAATCCACCCCATCCCCCTTTCCCCACTCCCCCCCCACACCTTGCCCCTGCCTAATAGAGTGATAAAAAAACCATTAGTAGCATATGCCTGCGCATAACCTTGTCGCGACCTTGATGCCTCGCATCCTTTTGGAATTTGCAATGGCTTCCACGACAATAACGTGTGATATGCGCGCTTTTATAGCATTTTATAGCACTTTATATCACGGTATAGCATGGTAAAGCATATATATATTCGTGACTAGCCTCAACAAACATGCCGATTTGCCTCTAGTCTCCATGGAAGTTAACCAAACGGAACACTTTTCTGACCACAAAGAAAGTTTGTTGTATTTTTTTTGAGTTTCTCTTCAAATAGAAAATAAGTTGGGTTAGGGCAAGAACTTGGTCGATCTGCCTTAAAGTGTTACAAACCTTTAGAATCTGATTCATTTATTAAACTATAATTTGTAGCATTATATCTATATTATTGTATTAATATTATACGAGTACACGAGTATAACGGAGTTAACGATTAATCGATGTTTAAAGATAAGTTAAGAAGTTCCGATAGTTGTTCATATATTTTGGATTCATCGTGTAATTAGAACGATAGAACGAGAGTTAAGGCAATTGTTATCGAAGATCGACACATTGAATAAGAGCAGAAAAGTGTAATTTAAAATATAAAATAAAGTTAAACTATTTAACAAACGAAAAGGAATTTCATGCAACAAATTTAAGGTTTAACAAATTATAAAAGCTTATTCCGAAAATTTAGCACTTTAATCAAATTTAAGAACTCTGTCATATTTCAGCAAATATGTTTACATATACCACACATACATACACGTATGCACATACGTGTACAGGGTATATGTCAATCAACTGGAGCGGGCTCACGCTCAAATCGTCTGGGAACTCATGACACACACGTGAATGGGCAGATTCGAATCTAATGAAAACTGAAGGGAAATAAATATGAATGGAAAAATGGGAAATGCTTAAATGAAATGAATATTAGGGGAAAGCATTAAATGAGAGAAAACTGCAGAAAAATGATTCGAAATGAATTCGAAGTGGCAGAACTCAAAGACATACCATAAAATATATATACATATATGTCGTATGTATGTATGTAGATGTATATATAGTAGTATCCGTGGCATGAGGTATATGTGTGCGTTCTTCGCTTAATTATGACATGGCAATTCATTGATTTGGTTGGAAAGAGCACTCCCCTGCTCCCTCTTCTCTCTAACTTTATCTGTTTGTATTTTTCTGTGCTCTCTTTGCTTTCCTTCTGCTTGCTCTCTCGCTCCTCTTCTAAGTAGGCCGCGTGTAAATGGTGCGCGATGCTGCTAAATATTTGTTCTATCAAATTCAATTAAAGTTGACATGGGTTCACAGATGGTCCCGCATTGGGCCCAAAGCCAGATCTGCACCGGGACCGGGACCCGAACAGGGACATAGACATGGAACACGAAAGGAACACCGACAAGGACACCGACCAGGAACATGGAAGCGGAGCAGGGGCCATGGCTGTGCTGATGCCTAAGCTGACATTGCATTGGAGTGTGAGGTGTCCTGCTGTGTTCCAGTGTGTGTGTGTGTCGTTGTGTGTGTGCTCTCCAAGCAAGTTCCGTCTGCAGAGGACTGTCTGCAATCCCACTGACCGCCACGACCTGACTGAATCTAATTTTTGATTCAATTTCAACGACAAACACACACGTCTCTTCGCTCTCTCTCTCTCTCTCTCACACTCTCTGTCTCTGTGTGTCCCTGTGTGTGTCTTTCTCTGTTTCTTCTTCCGGCTCTGAAGTTGTCTCTGGCCAAGAGGCTGGCAATCCCAGGCTGAGGCCAAAAACCAAAGCAGTACTGTTAAAGCAAAGAAAGACGCGCTGAAGATGCTCCAGCTCCGACCATGGGGCCTGGCCCCGCTTCAGGCTGGGCGTGGCACGGCTGGGTGTGACGGGCAGCAGCAGCAGCAGCATAGGCGATACGCACAGCAGGTTATGCTTGGTAAACTTGGCAACGCCCTTGGATTACACCCGGCTCCACCCCCGCACCGGCACCGGCACCGGCGGCACCCCGAGTCGACTCTCGACTCGAGTCGACTTTTGGCCCTGGCACCAGGAGGCATCGCCGCAGTAGACAGCGTAATAAGACACCCGGAGAGGAGGAAGCTGCCAACGGCCACGACTTTTTTTGGGGCAATTGCTGTGCTGTGTTCCCTAAATTAAAACAGGCACCGGCACACACACACACACAACACTGGCAGAGAGAGAGAGAGAGACTCGCTGAGAATAACTGCCTCGTTGCCTTGGGGCCCGGAAGCGCAAACACAAAATTTACAACTGGCTGGCGATGCTTCTCTTTTTGCCCAAGCCTTATCCTGAATAGGGGGGGGGGTAAGGAGAAGCAGAAGAAGAGAGAGAGAGAGGCAGAGGGAGAGGGAGGGCACTGCAAGTCGCTGCTCGTGGCCGCTGCTCGAGTGTAAATTTGCTCGTTAAATTTGTTGGCACTCTCGACTAATTTGTACTTGCAACGCAACAGACTGTGGGAGGTGCACAGAAGAAAAGCGGAAAGGGTGGAAGGAGAGGGGAGGTTGCTCTCGGAGTCGGTAGCCGTGAATTGCCGGTTAAGTTTCAGCATTTCGTTGGTAATTGAAAAGACAACTGGTCAGAAGGAAAATGACCAAGGAGAGAGAGAAATGCGGAAAGTGAAGAATGAGATGAAGGAGACAAACCAACAAAGCAGCTGAAGAGCCTTCTGCTTCATCCTCAGCTTCAGCTTCATCCTCAGCTTCGTCTACAGCTACAGCAGCTGCAGCTGAAGTTGTCAACATTGTTTACAGCGAGAGTTATGCATATTCCATCACACAAACAGAGCAACCCACGGAACTCGGCAACTTCTTCTCAAGCATTCCAGATGAAATTTGCACAAAGTATGTAATAAGATACGACTTAATAGATGAGATAGTTTTCAGCTCCATGGACAAGCTCACTATTGAATATAGTAAGTGTTGTACCCAATGTTGTTGATAAGCATTCCCAAATGACTTCAGTAATCCCTGATAGAGAACGAAGGGCACTTAACTGTAAATCAAAACTTACGACATGATTGACGGCTAAACAATTTTAGTTTGCTGTAAGGAAACCCTTTTTGAAATGATTGAAATGGAAAATGGACTTAGCAACTCCCTCAGAGACCTTCAAACATATTCAAAATATTCGAAACGCTCTACAACTGGACTCTCCTAGTATGAAAGAAAGAGTATGCAGAGGGATCTGACTCATCATATGTACAAATATCTGTAAGCTGATCAGTCAGAGCCCTCTCCATATCTTTCTTTCAGACTAGGACCAGCTCCAGAGTTGCCAAGAACATCTCCAGTACAGATACTGCAGATTTGTCTATCACCTTGTAGCCGTACCAGACCTATAGGGTATCTGTCAGTGGATCAGTTATACTCAATCTCTTCAACGAGTTGCGCTTCGTTTCAGTTCCAATCGAACGAGCCGACCCTGACCCCATTATTTGGCAATTCGCAATGTGGGGCATAAAACAAAGTCCAAGCTGAACAGCATGACACGCCCCGCAGCCCCACCTCCATCCATCCATCTCCTCCTTCTGCTCCTTGCCAAATGAAACCCAAATCATTTTTTGCGACCTACAAGCGTCAGCTTGCAAGGCGTGGAACACGTGGAGTGGCAACTCTAGGCTGGCGACGATGGAATGAATAATTGTGCCACATTATGTTGCATTGTTATTCGTCATCGGCAAATCAGTTGCTAAATTAATCGTATTGAATTCATTGGCGGCCTCACGAAGCCATCCATCCGGCCCCGTCCCCTGCCACCAGCCCACCATCCCCACTGTGCCTCCTCCATTTGCGCAGCTGCCTGATTGATGGCCCCGCATGGATTTTTGCGATAAATGCCAAATGAAGCATTGTTCCTCCCGCTTCAAGTGGCAAGTGTGGCAGGTGGCAGGGGCAGCTCAGTGATTACAGCGCGCTTGGTGGCGCCTATTTGCGGGCTAAGACCACGATCTGGCGCCCGTCTCATTGCTATGCAGCTCATGAGTCTCGTTAGTGGCAAAGTTATATGAGCATACATCAGCAGCGGCATAACTTTGCAACATGCGGCAGGCGGCAGGCGGCAGACGGCAGACGATGCTGCTCCACTCCGCTCCTGCGGATGCGACTTGCAAGCGGAAAGTGTTAAGCACAACGAAGTAAACGCTGCCAACTTTCGAGATGGCCAAGCTGAAGGCTGAAGAAGCCACCACGCAGCAGGCAGCAGGCAGCAGGAGCAGGAGCAGGGCAGCAGGAGCAGGCAGCAAGGAGCATCCCCACAATGTTGTCATAGCGCGAGCAACTGCCGGAAGTGGCCCCGACTTGACTTAGAACTCTGCCAGGCTAGCAATCCCCTTACCTCCGCCCTCCCTTCCACCCTTGCCGCAAATCAGTGTTGCAAAAGCTTACCCAATTCGCCGCAAATTGTTCACGGCGAAGTTGCTGTTGCTCACGCACCGCCAGCACGCTCGGCTTTGGTTTCGGGTTCACTGCCGACGACGACCACGACGACGACGTTGACAGCGACGGCGACGGCGTTTGTATGAGGGTTTTGTTTTCAACAAATCGACTGTGTTTGCCTCCTCCCCCTTCCACTCCCACTCCTGCAGCAGCTTCCTTTGCTGGGCCCCGCACTGTCCATGTCCGCACAGACTGTTTGTTAGCCCAAGCTTTGGGAATGTTAAGAGAAAGCGCAACTACACTGCACGACAAAGTGAGTGGGAAAGAGTGCAGCAAGATGGATGCTAAAGTTGAAGCCTTGAATATATAGTATTAGAGGTAAGAACAGAGTTGGGTAAAGTGTATAATTAAATAATGTATAGAGTAGTATTGAATATAGGTTCGAATAAGGTAATATATATAGTATAGAATTTAACTATATATAGTATAGAATACGACACACAAATATACTATACCAGGTGTGTTCAAAAAGTTCGAAATTTTGAATTTCGCGGGTTACTTAATCATCGTTATGTTGGTACACTCTTCTACTCATCTGTACCAAGTTTCAAGTGTACAAGTATACTCTATGTTATCTATATATCAAATAGTAATATATATTACAATAGTTTGTTTATTTATTATTTCCATTAAGGATGACACTTCAATAGTATCTGTAATCTACTGTCCATCTTTAGTTTGTACATCTTCTAAATTTATTTATTTCCTAAACATTAGAAGTTCCTATAAATTAGTTAATGTGTGTATGTTATAATCTTATATTTAAAATATTGTATTATACTTATTTATACTCAACTGTTTCAAATATTTAAACTTTACTATACTTTCAACAGAGAAGGTTATGTATAACCTTAATTATAATCATACTTTACTAGTATAGTAGATGTTTATAATATTGTAGTAAAACTTGTAGATCTAAAGTTCGCACAAACTAAAGAGAGTTGCGAGGAAATGACTCAGTTGTTTTTATTGATTACAGCTATTGCTTTTTGGGATGAACTTTCAATATAACTTGGTTCCTATGTGCCCTATGGATGTGCCAAACTATATCCTAGGTACCTATGTTTTAAATTGTACAACAACCTTCATGATTGGTGTACTATATGTATTCTACATATTTAAAATATATTTTGCAACACTTATTTTGAAATATGTCACAAAATCATATAGTTCATGAATTCTCTGCCAGCTGAACTGTTCGACTTGCACTTGTTTCTCTCAGTGCAAAGTACTCAGCGTCGGAACAGCAGCAGTGACGACGGCGGCAACAGCGAGGGGGGCGGCGTCAGCTGAGCGTGGACTCAACTCGACAACACGATTAGCTTTAATTAGCTCCAAGTGGACATCAGGCAGCTCGTGCCGGACGAGGACAATGGACACATTTGGCCAAGGAGGCGGCCCCAAAAAGTATGCAATGCTTTTGTGCAAATTCAATTGTACAATTAGAGCGAGGCAGGGCGACTGCAAGGCAGGGGAAGAGAATGATAGAGGTAGTGAGGGGGAGGGAGGGGGAGGACACACTCGCTTATGAATTATGTGGCAGCTAATGGGCCTCAAATGAAGTCCGGGCACAAATGCGAATGCGAATGCGAATGCGCGTGGATATCGAGTGAGTGATTTGTGGCAGCGAGGCAAGCAGCGAATTTGCTGTTTGTGCTGCCCTGAGGAAACCTGCCTGATTTATTGGCCACGTCGGGCGAGGTGGCACACAGCTGGTACAGGTGGCTCGTGCCTGGTGGCAGCTGAAGCTAGATCGTTAAGCCTGACACTGTGCTGACAGCTGTTTAGGTGGCCCACAGTACACCCTCCTCCTGCCCCCTCTGCTCGGCTGCTTTCCTGCACTGTAGAAGTTAACTGTTTAACAATGCAGCCTTGCAGCGGCATGCAGCAAAACGCATCCCTCGGGTGCAGTTGGCGTTGCATCTGTTAAATTTCGCTGGCAAAGCCCAAGCCCAGCCACTGGAGACCCAAAAAGCTGAGGATCCATTGTGTGCAGCGCAGCAATAATTAGCAGCAACTGAGAGGAGAGCAGGCTGCAATAGTAGAGCCAGCTGCAGGCACTGGGGAGCAACAGTAGAACGCAGGCAGCGAGAGGAGGCTGGGATGGAGGGGGGATAGAAGACTAGACTTGCCTGTGGCTGCTGGCCAGGTCCGTGACGGGGCACTTTTGGGCGAGTGAGTGCGCACCGAACTTAATTGCAACGAGCCCCGGCGCTGGCTGCAATTATTTTTCATTCTAATTCGGCTTGGTCCACCGAGGCAGCTGCCCTTCCTCGCCCCCCCCACGTGCTCCTCCCACCTATGCCACTTGCAACTTTGTGCTGCTGCTGCTGCTGCTGTTGGCCACGTTCTGGTTTCCATTTCAACTAATGCAGCACTCGCATCCGCATCCGCGCATCTAATTCGTAACCTCGTTCAGGTTTTGTTTGTTGTTGTATTCAATTTCGTTGCAGCTGCTGCACGAATTGAATTTCAATTGATGGGGGGAGCAGTGAACATTCCTGCCTCCTTACTCTCCCCTCCCCTGCCAGCTCTTCTCCTGCTTGCCACTTGCCAGTTTCTGTTACAATTTCAGCGACGCTTTGCAGCTTTATGCAATTTTCGCGTTTTATTAGCAGCAACGTCATGCGGCCGCAATCCATTGGCCATTACATTTGGCCAACGCCGATCGTCCAGTTTTGGCCATATGCCAAGGCACCACCCCCCATGCTCTTGCTGTTGCAATATGCAATTTGTGCAGTGCATGTTGCAGTCCATCAACACCTTTTTATTTGCTGCTCTCCAGCTGCCTGTCTGTCTGTCTCTCTGTCTGTCTGTCTGTCTCCTTGTCCACACTTCTCCTCGTCCTGCCCCACTGTACGTGCACACGTCCCATTTGACCCACTGGGCAGCTGTGTCCGCCTGGCCGCAAAAATTCAATTGCCACACGCTCTGCTGCGCAATGCATGTGTGAGTGTGTGAGAGTGTGAATACGAGTGCGAGTGTCGATGCCAACGCGATTGCGAATGTGCCAAGGGGCATTGCTAGTTCGCATTCGCCAACTGCCAACTGCCTCCCCCACCTCTCTGCTCACTGCTAACTGCAACGGTAACTGCTGAGGGGGGGCAGGCAAGGAGGAGGGGCGCAGGGTCAGCAGGGAAGCAAATGCTACAGCAGTCACTCTATGTAAATTTCTAATTGAATTCTGAACCAACACAAACGGGGGAAGGGGGCAAGGGGCAAGGTGCAGTAGGGGCAAGGCTAAAGTTGATGGAGCAGAGGGAAAGGTGTCGAAGGAAGGAGGAGTACAGGTGCAGGGTGCAGGGTGCAGGGTGCTGGGTGCATGGCTCACCGATGTGCGATAAAGGTAACTGTTCGCTTAAAGCTTCAATTGGCAATGCACGATTACAGTGAGCGATGTTAATTAACTGCCACACAGTGTCTGCAAGTGGCGCAACAGCAACCACAGTCTATGCCCGCAGCGGCGATTTCACAGTAAACACTGCGGTTTCTATATAATTAATATCTTCTTGATGGGGTGAGCCACAGTCGGATGTGTGTGCGTGTGTGTGTGTGTGTGTGTGTGTGGGGGATGGTTGATTAGCCGGAAGAGACGTCAAAGCTGTCACGTACGACATGTCCGTGCATGTCTGTGCTTGAGCAGGTTTACTTAGGCTTACTGCATACATGTGAGTTCCGTTTGACACACACAACACACACACACACACACACAGAAAGTTTGGAATTATCAAGTACATTCGAGATGTGGCTAATGATGCCATATTCTATCAGAATAATCATAGCACACTATATAATATCGCATTAGATCACTTTATCTCATATCATACCTACATTATACTATATTATTGTCAATTCAATTCAATTAATTTCTTTTTTCTTTCTTTTCTCACAGTTAAGATTTTACTTTTAACTTAAAATTATTAATTATAACTATTAATTGTTTTTTTTTATAAAAAATTTAATAATTCAATAAAAATAAATAAATAAAATATTCCTATCCAACCCTTCGACCATTGAAAATGGTCAAAAGGTATACTAACTTGTGCAAAATGCAAATGTATGTAACAGGCAGAAGGAGGCGTGGCAGACCCCACAAAGTATATATATTCTTGCTCAGGATCACTAGCCGAGTCGATTGAGCCATGTCTGTCTGTCTGTCCGTCTGTCCGTCTGTCCGTCTGTATGAACGCACAGATCTCAGCTATTATAAAAGCTAGAGTTACCAAATTTGGCAGGAAGACTCCTGTGTGGATCAAGCAGATCAAGTTTATTTAAAATGTTAGGTGCCACGCCCACCGCCCCCACAAATCATAATTTAATTTTTGAACTCAATTTGTAAGCGCTGTTTAAAAAGATAGAACTTTCTGACTTAACATATACTAAGCTTAATGAAATATCTACGTAGTCTCCAAATTTCAGTCCGATCGGACAATAAACACAAAAGTTATTTAAGAAAGTATGAGCAACCAAGTGCTTCTGTCAGCTAACAAGGGAGGCGGGCGAGCGCGAAGCGCGAGCGCCATCTGTCGGGATTAATTTCAAAGCATGTGCATATGCATACATATGTGTATGAATTTAACAAATTAAACTACACGGGAACATAGGTCGAAGGGTATCCCACTGTCGCGTGCTGCGCGACTGTTGCTTTTCTTACTGGTTTTTTTTACTTTTAAACAATCGACGACCTTAGGCCACTTAAAAACAATATAAAAAATATTCCGCACTATCCACACACACTATATATTTCAGGTTATACCATACTATATCCATATCCTACTATTATATTTCATCGTACATTGTCACCTTATATCATATAATGCCCCATTATTATATTATACCTACCATATCTATACCTCATTATATTCATTGTATATTCATGCCATTCAATTCATCCTAATAAAGTTTATTTCAAGTTATAATATATACAATCTTACCATATTATAGCACTATATATTTGTTATATTATATCGTACTATATCACATTATAACAAATTATACTCCATTTTATCGGATCACTTATTATCATATTATATCTGATATTTTATATACTTGTATTCATACAGCCCTACAGACCTTTATAAAATTCAATCTGCAGTTTTCAAATATATATCTTGCTATGTATGTCTCTAAGCCTCTTCTCTAAATAATGACTGAGCTTGCTTAAGCTTTCAATATATATTCTTAATTTAAGATATCATATAGTTTATTCTATATACTTGTATTACCATCAATATATTCCCCCCACATTCTCTAGCCAAGCAAGTTTCCCAAAGAGGTCTCAGATAAAAATCTTAAATTCTTTCAATCTTCCAGCTGTCCAAATGGCGGGTCAAGCAGTTTGTTTGGCCAACTTCCCTTCACAGGTAGGGGACAATTTTAGTTCTCTTTCTCTCTCCCTCTCTCTCTTTCTCTTTCTCTCTCTCTGTCACTCTCTCTTTCTGCCTCTTTGTGCTTCCATCTTCAATATGTTCGCAGTCCTTTGCCTGCGGGCAGTGTGTAAAGAAGTAGAAGTGCACCTACTGCGATACTTATCGACGGGGCATATGGCACGGTTGGAGAGATTTGCAGTGGATGCAAGAAAAAGAAGAGTGCAAGGGAGGGAGGGGAGAATGAAGAAGAGAAGTTGTGCACGCTGCAACGCTTTGTGGTCGCAACAAGGACATTCCATGCCACTCGAGACAACTCCAAGATCTTTGCCAAATTGACTTTGATTTGCCGCCTTCGCACTCGACTTGCGCTGACCAATGGCAGCAACCCAACAACAACAGCAACAACAGCAGCAACAACAGCAACAACAACAACAGCAACAACAACAACAACAACAGGAATGACAGCAGCAACAACAACAGCAACAGCAATAGCAACAACAGCGCAGGCAGTTTGGCGTGTGCCGAATGTGCCCATTTTTTATGGTTCGCTGCGCAGAAAGGAAGGGCGAATGGGTGGGGGGAAGGGCAAGGGATACTCACATTTGTTGCAACATCCAAGCATACATATGTACACCGCACACACACACACACACACACACACACACAACTTGTCGAAGTCGAAGCAAAGCAAAGCGATTGTGCAAGCGCAATCTATAAATATCTAAAAATCCCATAAAACTCAAGGACGTGGCAGCTGCCAGGCAGAGGCAGGTGGCAGGTGAGCAGGTGAGGCAGACAGCAGACGGCAGTTGAGAGCGGGATGAGGAAGAGTGAGAGCAGTCACAGGCCAGAGTCAGAGCCGGAGGATATGCAACGAGTTGGGCGCGCCAGCAAATGTTATCAACGGATGTGGCGAGCAGCGCGGCCTGCGTGGGGCAACAGCAGAGGTGGCAAAGGAGACAAGGCAAGCAGGCAGTCAGGCGGGGAGAGAGGGGCGAAGGGAGAGGGGTAGGGTAAGCTGCCCCCGTGTGCACCGTATGCACCTTCGGGCCTACCAATTGACGTGCGGCGGCAATGCTGCGGCTGCTTTCCAATTGATCAATTCAGCAATGAGCCATGGATTATCAAAACTTTGCAGTCGTCGCGGTGCACAGACACACACACACACACACACACACACACGATGTGACAGTGGGGGGTAGGGGTGGAGGGGGGCTGCGGGATGTGCGTGTGTTCGCTTAGACAATATTTGTGGATGATTGCATGTGCTTGTGCAAACGGCTTTCCCTCTACGTGAACAGCAAATTTATTTGCACGACTGCAATGGATGCTGCCACCCCTTGCCGTGGCAAGCAAGCAGCGGAAATGCAACTGCAACTGCAAGTGCTGCTGCTGTGCATTGCTCGATTCTATTTAGAAATGTTCCCCAGCTCGAGCCGAAGCTGCGCTGTCAAAGTTTGCCCTATTTGCAAATGCGACGCGGCGCGCCGTGCTTTGCTCTGCTCTGCTCTGCTGTGCTGTGCTGTGCTGTGCCGCGCCAGGTCTGACGTGCCCCCATAAAAGTCAGCTGCATAAACCAATTTCGCATTTGCTCGCACAAAATGCAGCTCACTGCGGGGCAAACGCGGAAACGGAGACGCAGACGGAACATGGGCAGCAACTTGCCTGTGAGGCGAGGGGCGGAGGTGGAGATTATGCAAACGTTTGGGGCGCTGTCAACGCAACTTGCTGGCAATCGCAATCGCAATCGAAGATGGGCAACGCAGCAGAAGCAACAGCAGCAGCAGCAGCAGCGGCAGCAGTAGGATAAGGGGGCACCCATGGTACGCCCACAGAAAATCGTCGCTGATAACGTAAACCGCTTTGATTTTTATTTAACTGCACATTTCGCTTAGGGCGTCGCTGTCTTCAATTTCATCGGGGAGACATCTTTCTGCAGCTCCAGCCACAGCTCCTTTCATCTCCAGCAGCAGTTCGGCAGCTCACCAACTCGAGCTGAGCATCTCCGGCATCTGCAATCTAACAATTTCTGGCCCGATTTCCCATTGACGTTTAATGGCAACTTGTGGTGAATTTTCTTGTTTTTTTTTTCGCATTGCTTCGCATTTTTTTCAGCTTCTTTTTTTTGGGGGGGTGTCTGTTTTATTTTGTTTGGTTTTTTTTTTTTTTTTTTTTTTTTTGGCTCTGCTGGAATTGCTGCGGTCTCACGAATTTTTACCAATTTCGCCAGTTTTCGCAATTTCACAATTTTTTGCAACGATTTTCCATTTCCCATTTTCCATTTCACGTATTTCTTTTATTTATGTATTTATTTATTCGCTCGCTGCTCAGTTGCCGATGAAATTGATAATTTATAAAATTGCCAGCAAATGTCAGCACAGCACAGCAAAGAGAAAAACCACCCACCCACCCTTCCTCCCAACACCCCCTCCTTCATGGCCTGCACACGCACTACGCCACGCCCCCCCACGCCTAGGCCAACCAGTCCATTGGAACGCCCATCGATTTGGCTTGAATTGTGTTACAGCTCCAGCCAGAGATGTCTATAAAGAGGCGTCCTCAATGTGATCTCGTCGCTCGTTTTATTCAACATTTCCCGCTGAGTGAAGCAACGCCTTCCACGACTCAAGGCTAAGAGAGATATACCTTAGAGAGATATACGAGAAATGGATGCAATCCTACAATATACACATAGTGAGATATACAAGAAGTGAACCCAATACTAAGAGAGATACACAATGCAATAGACACTTAGAGAGATATACGAGAAACCAATCCCTAGCAAGATATACTATACAATAGATACTTAGCAAGATATACAAGAAGTGGAGCCAATTCTACGAGAGATATATACATACGATATCGTACATAAAATACTTTAAAAGAGATGTATGTATATATGCTCCGATATATGTTAGAATAGAAACCCATCTGTTTGTTAGCATTGTTAATTATCTTCTTTTAACTGGATTTTACTCCGCCATTCCAATTTATTAATAGTTTTACCAGTAGATTATTATAAAGACAGTTGCAGTTTATTTATTTAAGAATCCCAATTAGAAATCATTTAAAACTTAAACTAGAATCTCACTAGCTCAATGCACAAGGACACTCTTAAATCATTAAATCATTAACATATTATATTACGCAGTCTTTCGGTATAGTTCGGTACATTCGTTAGTTCCGGATAGTCCGGTAACTTGTGCACTTTTCTCTGTTAAATTTTGCATGCGTTTTCATTGAAGCATTTAAGTCAAATGGAAGCAAAGTGTTTCTTAATGTGTATTCGGATTGGGCACGTGCAGTAGAAGCAAAGAGCAGAGAGCAAGCTGCTTTTTCCTACTGACTTGAGAGGAAAAAAAGGTAAAATCCAAATCAAAGAGAAACGTGGGAAAGAGGACGCACAAAGTGGAGGCATGACTCGGTAGATTCCTCGATGGCCGAAAGGCAACTTAGACATTTGGAATGCGACTTATGTCATGCAGGGTAACTGCAAGTCGAAAGTACCAGTGCGACTGTTATCAAGGTGCGACTGTTGCATTCACTTACATCTCCAAGCAACTGCAACATTCTTAATTCTTCTGCTTCTGCTCTCCCCTTGGACTATCTTTCTCGCCTGGTCTGTATGGATTTATACAATCTAATAGCCTAGGCACTTGCTACCTTACACTGAGAGCTCTTTCTGCTCTCCTTGCCATTGCCCTTTCGCTGCCCCCTTTCTCATATTCTCGTTCTTCGTTCTCGTCCCGTCAGTTCGTGTATTTATTTGGCGCTTCGCTGCTTTTATTTTTATTGAAATTTATGATTTCTGACACAAAATTTATGTTATTTTGCATTATGGGTGTGTGTTTCTGTGTGTGTGTAAGTGTGTAGGACTGTAGGTGTGTGTATGTGTGTGTGTGTGCGTGGTTAAAAGCATAAAATAAACCTCAAATGCTCGTAAAATGCCATACGTACAAAACCCCAAGCGACCCCCTGGACTCAAACTTCGTAATGCCTTTGCCTTCGCCTTCGCGCTCTCTGGCGCTGCTTGAGCCCTTCCGGAAGCAAGTCTAGTCCTTCTATATGTATGACTGTATGATGTCTGTGTATGTGTGTGTGTGTGTGTGAGAGTGCTTGTTGCGTGTGTGTGCTTGGCAACGTACCCGGGTTATGCGGTTTTAAGCTCCCCGACTTCGTGCCCAGCTCCGGCTCCGGCTCCGGCTCTCGCTCCGGCAACGGGCATCAGACCGAAGCGCGTGAATTATTTAATTCGAATAAATATTGAAAACTCAATTTTTTATGATGTTTTCTTGTTGGTTTATTGCGCTTTTGTGGTGTTTTAATATCGAATAACCTTGCTTCGAGTGTCTCCACTCCACAGAGCAGGCCTGCCTGTGTCTGCGTGTGTGTATGTTGGGCATACACAAACACTGTCACACACACATACATACCCACATACATACATTACATATAGCAAGGCTTGTGCTACGTCAAGACGAAACTCGTAAAAACACAATTTGTTCATACATAAATAGTTGAGGGGCTCTCGAGGCCCTTGGAGGCCGTAATATAACAATCAATCGACACGATATTGATAATCAATCGGCTTATGCGGCTTTAATGGCAGCTAAACTGAACTTATGGCGCCCAACGTGGGTGCGCAGGGTACCCTCAAATCGGCTTTGCCCCAACTTGCGAGTTCCCATTGGGATGCTTCAGGTGAGATTGCTGCAGATTTCTTGAACTGCAAAATTGCGCACTAATTGGGTGTCCACATACACACACAAACGTACACACACACGCGCATGTGTAGGTGGATGCACATACTTGTTTACAGCGATATATTTTCTCTCATAACTGTAGCATTTGGCTGGATTTATCTGCTTGGGGTAGAAGCAGGAGCAACGCGAGCTGCAAACAGTTTGCAGTGGGAGTGTATGTGCTGGTGTGTGCTTAAGTGTATTTGTACATGCACAACATAAGTTTCATGTGCACACACACACACACACACACCACACACATTCGCACGAAATAATCCCCAATAGGAGAAAATTGAGTGAAATTTGTGTTGGTTTCACTGATTAAGGATGGCTTACTGCCTTGTTCTCATGGGGAAATCCTTTGAAAAGCAAAAGACGCATAGAACAAACCACACCAGACCAGACCAGAGCGAACTAGACCAGGCCAGACCAGACTGGAGCGGACCAGACCAGGGCAGACTGCAGCAGACCAGACAATCCAGTCCAGTGCGAAATGAGGCCCGGCATCTAATATGTGAGAAATTTATCAACAACATTTGTGCCCGGCACACAAACACGGCCCACAAGGAGGTAGTCAACCAACCAACCGACCAACCGACATGGAAAATCGCAATAATAATTTTCCAGTTCAGCTTTGTGTGCTGGCACGGCGGCAGTTGAGTGGGACGTGAAGAGGGCCTCTTGTGCCAAGTGCTGGAGTAATATTCACATTCGCATTCGCATCCTATTCGTCCCGCATTCCGAGCAAGTAGACAATCTCATAGTGCAGTCAGGACTAGCCGCAAGGGAGGGGCTACCAAAGCCTGGGGTCGGTCGTTCCAATTATTTGTGATTTTCGGGCAACCGCATGCTCGAAAAATCGTGGGAGATAGAAAGAGAGTTTGCATATATGCTCAACTAAGTATAACTTATATTTGTTAGCTTTGTGTGTTTAGTTTACAGTTACAGTAACATTTCGATTAAATTGTACATTGGATTTACAAACATCTCCGACATATCTATATATATATCGGATCCACTCTCCGCTCCGGTTTGTGATTTGTGGTCTCTTAGGTACTTATGCATTTCAGGTTATTCAGCTTCCTTCAGGTCGAATATGGTTGCGTTGGTTCAGTGCCCTTCCTTAGCAGTTACCCGGATGTAGTAGGGCTTGAAAGTGACCACCCATCATGTTGCTGTTATGTGGGAAAATGAACGAGGGGTTTAATTGATTAGTTAACGTCGCAGCAGCAATTAACACCTAATTACCCACCCAAGCTTGAGTCCTTTTGGACCTGCATTGATTTTCGAGTAAATGAGCAAGAGCAGAAGCGCTTGGCCAGCAACGTAAAGTCCTTGCTTTTCGTAACCAGAGATTGGCCAACTGCTGCGTTGCATCTTGCCACTCTCCTGCACATATTCGTATCGGGACATTTCTTCTTCATTCGATGAATCTGCGCGGGCACTCAATCGCTGCTCTCGCTCATCACCATTGCGCTCCTCCTTACGAGATGTGTCATCCCGATGTACTTCGCGTCGGATATCTTCACGTTGATCACTACGACTTTCTAATCGCTCGCTTGCTCACGCACCTCACCTCTCTTCGGAAGACTTCTGGTTCAGCTCTTTGAAGATTGCTTCGTGCTTCATCTCGTGCACCTAAGAGAGCAAGCTCTGCCCCTGCCAGTCGATGTGTTCGGTCGGTGTCTTCGCGATTTATTTGCTCTTCCGATCGGCCAATGCGTTCCTGGCTGCCACGTTCATTTCTTCGGGATACTTCTCGTTCTTCACGGCGAAGATCGTCTCGTTCTTCACGACGAAGATTGTCTCGTTCTTCTCGGCGAAGATCGTCTCGTTCTTCACGGCGGGTATCCTCTCGAATGCGGTCTTCTTGCGCAACTCTGCGTGTGAGGTCAGTATTATCTCGACTTACTCGGCTTTCCATACGTTCAGTACGTTCTTGACTATCACGTTCGTTTCTTCGGGATACTTCACGTTCTTCACGGCGAAGATCGTGGGTTGAGCTCGTTCTTCTCGGCGAAGATCGTCTCGTTCTTCACGGCGGGTATCCTCTCGAATGCGGTCTTCTTGCGTCTGCGTGTGAGGTCAGTATTATCTCGGCTTACTCGCCTTTCCATACGTTCAATACGTTCTTGACTACCACGTTCGTTTCTTCGGGAAACTTCACGTTCTTTTCGGCGAAGATTGTCTCGTTCTTCTCGGCGAAGATCGTCTCGTTCTTCTCGGCGATGATCGTCTCGTTCTTCTCGGCGAAGATTGTTTCGTTCTTCTCGGCGGGTATCCTCTTGAGTGCGGTCTTCTTGCGCAACTCTACGTGTGAGGTCAGTATTATCTCGACTTACTCGCCTTTCCATACGAACAATACGTTCTTGACTATCACGTTCGTTTCTTCGGGATACATCTCGTTCTTCTCGGCGAAGATCATCTCGTTCTTCACGTTGGGTATCATCCTGAACACGATCTTCTCGTGCCAGTCTACGTGTAAGATCGGTAGCCTCTCGACTATCTCGCCTATCCATACGTTCAACACCTTCCCGGTTGTCACGTTCTTCACGGCGGGTATCCTCTCGAATACGATCTTCTCGTGTAAGTTTGCGTGTGAGGTCAGTATTATCTCGGCTTACTCGCCTTTCCATACGTTCAATACGTTCTTGACTATCACGTTCGTTTCTTCGAGAAACTTCTCGCTCTTCTCGGCGAAGATCATCTCGTTCTTCTCGGCGAAGATTGTCTCGTTCTTCTTGGCGAAGATCGTCTCGTTCTTCACGTCGGGTATCCTCTCGAATGCGATCTTCTCGTGTAAGTCTGCGTGTGAGGTCAGTATTATCTCGGCTTTCTCGCCTTTCCTTACGTATAATACGTTCTTGACTATCACGTTCGTTTCTTCGGGATACTTCTCGTTCTTCACGTCGGGTATCATCCTGAAGCCGAACTTCACGTGCCAGTCTACGTGTAAGATCGGTAGCCTCTCGACCATCGCGCCTTTCCATACCTTCCTGGCTGTCACGTTCTTGACGGCGAAGATCGTTTCGTTCTTCACGTCGGGTATCCTCTCGAATACGGTCTTCTCGTACAAGTGTACGTGTGAGGTCAGTATTATCTCGGCTTACTCGCCTTTCCATACGTTCAGTACGTCCTTGACTATCACGTTCGTTTCTTCGGGATACATCTCGTTCTTCTCTGCGAAGAACGTCTCGTTCTTCTCGGCGAAGATCATCTTCGTCTTCACCTCGGGTATCCTCTCGTACAAGTCTACGTGTGAGCTTAGTATTATCTCGGCTTACTCGCCTTTCCATACGTTCAGTACGTTCTTGACTATCACGTTCGTTTCTTCGGAAAACTTCTCGTTCTTCACGGCGAAGGTCATCACGGCTCTCACGTTGGGTATCGTCTAGGACACGATCTTCTCGTGAAAGTCTGCGTGTGGGGTCAGTATGCTCTCGGCTTACTGGCCTTTCCTTACGTTCCACTCGTTCATGTCTTTGTGTTACATCTCGCTCTTCTCGTTGAAGATCATGAACACGATCTTCTCGAGCCAGTCTGCGTGTAAGATCAGAAGTCTCTCGATTAGCTCGCCTTTCTAGTTGCTCAACGCGTTCTTTGCTGTTATGTTCGTTTCTTCGGGAGACTTCTCGTTGTTCTCGGCGAAGGTCATGATGGTCCTCACGTCGGGTATCGCCTAGGACACGATTTTCTCGTGCCACTCTATGAGTGAGGTCAGTACTCTCTGGGCTTACTCGCCTTTCCACACGTTCTACTCGTCCTTTGCCGTTGCGCTCAGTTCTTTGAGATATTTCTCGCTCTTCTCGACGAAGGTCATCACGATTCTCCCGCCGAGATTTATCAGTGTGTGAGTCGATGTTAGTGCGTTCTTCTCTTGCCATCCTGTCAGTGGTGTCAGTTTTATCTTGATTCAGTCCTCTTCCCTTCGTTCCTGTCTGCGTGATGAATCACGCACTTCTACATGTCGTTCACCTCGTTGCTCTCGCTGCAAGCCATTCCTTTGATTCTCAGATTGTTCCTCCCGGAGAGACAGATTGTTACGAGTATCTAAGCGCTCTCGTTGCTCTCGGGCCTCTCGTTGTACACCGGCTTGCACGGCCTCTACGCGGCGCGTGTCTCTGGCAATAGACTTCAATTCGCCAAGTCGCCTCTCCGAAATTTGTCTATACACAAGATGCTCGTCGTATTCGTCTAGCTCACTGTGTTGGTTTTCCATTGCGCGGTGCGACTGGTCGGAGGAGCAGTGCAGAGCACGACTGCCACACACCTGGTGATCGGAGTCCAAGCGGTTGGGACTCACACTGGATAGCGCAAGTTGCATCCTGCCAAGCTGGAGCATCAATATCAGAATGTTGACCCTCAGCCATCGAGGGTTAGCGGCCATTCTAGAACTGGTGGCTTGCGGTGATGAACAGTTAACTGGATTCCTAACGATGTTATGAGACCTAGGCCAATCGCTGCTCGAGCAAGACTCGAAACTTGAATGAGTTTCCTTGGCGCAACGCTTGGTTTTTATACCAAAATCGGTGCACACGCTTCCTGTGAGAATGAACCCGCCCACACACAAAAGCTATTGGCACATTCACCAGTCAGCCTCAATTTCTTATAGATTGATTCAATTTCGCTTATCGCACATGTGCACCAACGCGTTCTGGCATTGTCCTGCCCGCTTTGAACTTCTACTTCAGCTGGGTAAAGTGCGTCAGCTGCTTCTGTCCCGTTTCTAAATCACAATTTTATGAATGAAAGCGAACTGGGGCAATTTATTTAGTGACGTCATTACATCCAGACACCCTCAGCTACCGTCTGCAGTGTCTACTCTAATGTTTTTTCTTTTCTACATGTTAGACATACGAGTATACAACAAGGCGGAACCGAGCTGGAAATCCTTATGAACCCGCCTGAACCCAGGCCAGTCCGGACGGGTCTCGAGCCGCACTGAGGACGGGTGCACAATTGCGATAAGAGTGCTTCAATCAAAATCGAATTAAAGTGCAATGAACAATATGTTGGCTCTCTCCGTGGCAGGCGACGGCTGCTAAATAAATGAATAGGGATTGATGCGCATCTGGGCGTGAAATTGTGTACAAGCACATCGCAGATGTGCCCAAGCGGATGCCAGGCAGTAGCTACGGGTACTATGGCTATAAAAGGCGCAACTGGCTGCCCACGTCGCTCGCAGTTCTGTTCTCAACGAGGGCGCGTCCACGTCCACGTCCACCTTGACGTCGAGTGGCCCTCGCCGCAGTGCCGGCCGCGGCGGTGCGGTGGTCGGCAAGGTGGACCGAGGAGAGTCTAAAAGTCTGGGCAGTAGAAGAGTCGCCTACCAGAGGTGAACTGGCAACCCCCCTGCCGACGGGCACATTGGGACTTCAATCGAGTGAGAGCACTCGACTGGCCCACGGCACCAAAGCACAACACTATCGACTACCCTACTAGCATAAATGATGTGAATCGACACTTTGGAAAACGGACAAAAACAAAAAAACAAAACAAGAAAACAAAACATAAAAAGCTTAATCAAAATTTGCAAATATTGGAAATTTAGTACAGTTACAGTTGTATACCCAAGTTATTGTTAACCAAATACTATACTATGTTATGCACTATATAACACTATATATATCAAGATGTTACCCTTTTCCCTTAACGGTCGAGAGCCGTAGTTAAATGTTGCTGTTGTTTGGGATCGTATTATCAGCAGATTGACGATGTCTTCTAATCAAAGATTCGAGTAGCACTATATCCATACTCAAAGTACTTAAAACGAACTATAAACGATGATAACCTTATTATTATTATATTTAGCAATTGTTACATGCCATGCTATTAAGACGATACAAGAAGCACATATGATAATATCTACAAATATCTACTAGCAAAGAAACATTGGGATACGTGCCCCTCATTTGGCACCTGCCCCATTGTAAGCATTTTAATCACACACCTATACTCGTAAATCGCTAATAAAATATACTTATTTACTTGTTGAGCAAACGAAAAAAGATATATGTATCTTTGTATTTGGGTTGTGGGAAGCAAAAGTTGATGACTGCCAAAAGATCATAGCTGCCTTGTTATTTCTTCTCCCATGCAATTATGTTTTAAATAAATAGAAAGATTGTTTATACAATGGAATACATTAACTGTAAATTCAAGTTTATTTTCATATGGTTAATTTCGTATTTTGGTTTCACAATTTTGGTTGAATTTATTCATTGTAATCTTTACTAATATTATTTTGTTGTACAATTTCGCAATTTGACATTATTTCATGGATTTCAATTGGTTGCTTACATAACTTTTTCAAAGTGTAATACACTACGAATGCAGCATACTCTTACGGAATACACGTACACATACACATGCTAGATTTAAAACTGGTAAGAACACTATAATCGAGTTGTCATGACTATTGGACGCCGCCTCTTCAGTTCGACAAATGCATGAATTCCTCGATGTATCTGAGATACACGAGTTGAATATTATAAAGGGTTAAGAGTTGTAGGCCTGCGTGGGCATATAGGGTTGTTTTAGCTATATGTTACATTGAACATTTTAGAACAATCTAAAATCGACAGAGTTCGCTGACTCGTTAGACAGTTATCTATTGTAGTTATTTTATTTGACGTATATGCATACTGTATGTAGATATAGAGGGAGAGTCATGCTCGACCTTGCTGCGGTTGTGCACTTAGAGCGCACATTACAGGTGAATCGCCTAGGCTCTGCTGGTCTTTAAAACATTTAGATTTAAGAGATTAGATTAGATCATGCAGTAATTTCTAGATTAAGTTCATATTCTTCTCCTCTCTTGCTCTGCTTTGATTAATTTCAATACGAATATTTCACTATTTATCGAGTGTAACCCAGTAAATGGCGCCGAACTTGTATTACTCTGTAATTGTGGATGGACAGTGGCAAATGCTACTGCAACACATGGCGCAACACACGAGGAAAGTGTGTTTTGGATGCTGCAACTGGCAGCATTTCTGACGGAACAACTTCTTCATTGGCAGTCGAGTCGAGTCAACTAACCTCAACTCGACGCGACTCTTCTTATGCATGAGCATATCGCTAGCTCGCTCTCTCTAGCTGTCTCCTTCTTTTCTCTCTTTCTCTTTCGGTTTCGTGTGGTTTTGCCAGCTCCAAACACATTTTAGTGTTGTCTTTAAAATACGCCTAATTATATTAAAAACTATCATAACCTTCATTACTATAACTTTTATTGTTTACAGCAAGTTTTTAAAAGTTGACCTTGCTGCGCACAGTGGGCAGGAGAAACTTGGAACGTGGGGGGGAGGGAACGTGGGTTACATGGACACATACTTTGATTATTTGAGATTGATTCGAACACTACAAAGTACAGTTATCTTCTCGGTATTTACAAATAATTGCGGTGAGTCAGGCGAAGGCGAAAGCCTCCCGATCAGTTCAACTCGGCATTACTTTGAAATTGACTGACGATATCGTAAAGATGGAAGATCGTAGAGTACCGTAAGATAGGTACGAATTGTCCTAATCTTGGACAGCGTGTAAACATATTATTTCTTTCTGCTTACAGTTATGAGTATCGGTTTTTCATTTCAGGGGCCTAGAGAAGATCTTAAGTGACACATTCAATTTGGCTGCTGGACTAGTCCAGTGGGTACTCCAGGGGTACCCACATCGAATACATACATATAAAAATACCTATGAATCGCTTAAACTTAAAGTAAAATTTGGAACTGTGGTACGAATAACAAACGAATACACTCACGCACTCACACACACGCACATACATACACACACACACATACACATGTAGTTGTCGCTCCTCAATCGGCGTCTACTTGTTGTTGTTCTCCTGCAGCATGTCCTCCAGGGCGCCATTCAGACGACCCTTGCTGAGCGCCTCGACCAGCATATGCAGCCGCTCCTCCCGCTCCGAGTGGCGTCGCTCCAGCAGCGAAACCTGCAGCAGACAAAGTAATGAATAATGAATCAGTTACAGCAACAGAGGGGAGATTGAGGATTGAGCGGTAATTGAGCTTGATCATTTCCATTTTGAATTTAGCTTGCTTGCTGGCTTGTACTATATTGAATCTTGAATCTTGAAACTTGCAACTTGCAACTTCCAACTTGAAACCCCTATACCTTGGCTTTGAGGGCGTAGTAGTCGCCGGGCACCTTTCGGCGCTTTTGTGTGGCAAAGGCTTCCTCGCGCTCGTTGAGTCGCTGCTGCAGTATGCGCACAGTCTCGTTGCACGAGGCGAGCTCCCGCTCGTGAGCACTCTGTAGGGTCTTGAGCTGCAACAGATAAGAGAAACAGTTGTAATAAAAGAGACACAGAGAGTAAAACAGAGAAAGAGAGAGAGAGAGGAGCACTTACGTCCTGCAGCCGCTTGTCGTGCAACGTTTTGTAGTCGCCCTGCAGCAGGTGATACTTGTTGTGTGCCTCCTTCAACGCCTGCGACTCTGTAGTCGCCGGTATGTGATCGATATAATGCCGCTGCAAGGCGCTGCCACTGGCGGACATGCCTGCTGCGCTACCTCCAACTCCGCCCTGAAGCTTTGAGTCCAAGCGGGCACCTGCTTGAGAAAAGTTATAAAGAAAATAAAGCTTGTAACTGTAGATTCTATGAATAAAGAGAGGAATATGGTCTTTTTGCCTAAGAATCGATCGTTTGTTTATGCAACAAAGCAGACATTACGGATAAAGAGACAAGCCGAGTCATGCGTGATAGATATTAATGGATATATCTGCATCTCTCTAGGCATTACATAATGTTAGACGTCACGTGCGCTGCCAATTACGGCCTGATGAGCAGAGTTCAATGCACGCAGGCCTCAAATTTCACAGACACAGAGAAGCTCAAAACAAAAGAAATACAAAATGCGTTACGAAATAAGAAATACGAAAATAACTAAATGAGACGCGTCGTAGTAAATTGCGTAACTCGGCGACAAAATGTGCTCGAAATTAGCATTCGAACACGCGTTGGAAATTAAAATAGTAACTTAATGTTGTCGTTGTTGCTGTTATTGTTGTTGCTTCTGTTGCTGCTGTTGCTGCTGCTGCTGTTGATGCTATTATTAACACACATTTTGCTGCTTAAGGTATATTTTTTTTAATATGAGAAATATGAACAAAACAAGGAAAAGAAGAAGAGCAACAGCAGGGGGAAGGTGGAAGGGGATTAAACAAGCGACTAACGAGACATGAAATTATAAAACTTGCGCGCATGCGCGACGCGACACCATGGGATGCCCCGCACTGGCGCAGCCCAACCCGCTGCGGCCACTGCCACCGCCCCCGCCCCGCCCACACGTTGCCTCTTCCTTTCTACTATTTTGCCCCACACGCTGCGAGCTTGTCGTTGGCGTCGTCGTTTGTTTGGGGCCGGTCCGACGTTGTCTTTGACTTTGACTTTCGCTTTCGAATTTTCTTTTCTTTCTTTCTCATTTCTTTGACTCGAGCGCGCGCGAAGCGATAAAAAAAAAAAACAACAAGTCAGCAAATTCAAATCGATAAATGTAAATAAACGAGTCCCCCTAGCGCACTCAGGTGACATAACCAAGTGCCCGAGATGCCATTTGCTACACAGCGGGGGAGCGAAGGAAAGAGGGGGCAAATGGGGTAGCGGTTCGCTTGATCAGGCTCTCTCAAACGTGTTTCGTGTTAAATGCTCGTATGTTGACCATTGGCCGTTAACGATGCCTGTTACCCATCACCTTGCCTGCCCCATGCCCCCTCCCTCTGGCTTCTCCCTTCCCCCTCTCTCGGCGCCTCTCACTGAGCGACCATTTGAAACGAGTGCAAAAAAGTGTTCGGTCAAGAGGCCGCCCGAAGCTGGTCATACCTGACCGCAATGAGGGGAGAAAGGGAGAGCTAGAGGGAGATTAAGGGGAGGGGCAGAGGAGAACTGGGAGGGGTGACGGGAGGCGTGGCACGGTAACAGGGGACAGCCCGTGTGCAATGATTTATTCCAGCAATTTATTTGCGTGTTGTTGCCTCGTCTTGTGACTTTGTGTCTTGTACGTGCTGACGAGCAGAGAAAGTCCATAAATTACACTACCCAACAACGACCACGACGACGACGACGCTCACTGGCGACCGAGTGACACACACACACACACGAACTCACACAGATACCATTACTCGACACTGTAGCTTTGTATATCGAATGGTATCGATCATACGCTTAGTTTGCTGCGATAGCCAAGCATAAAGAAGTGCGCAGTAGGCAAACGCAAACTTAGGTAACCTTGTGGGAGAGATGAATACTCTGCAAATTGAAAGCACGATCCACTAGATCTAAGGATCTACATAAATCTATCGATTGCATTTATTTCTCTCGATCGGATCCATTTCTATCGATACTGCTAGATTATTTCTGATCTTCTACATTCAAATCTGTATATGTGCTATCACAGATATAAATGCCATCGACTTAAGAACATTTGTAGTATCAGGAGTTTTGATGTTTTGGAAAAGGAATGCAAAGTAACAATAAAAACGATGTGTCTACACTATCTCCTATTGTCAATCATTACTTAATGTATCGATGATCGATTTTGATAACTGAATTTACATACATATCATACTATCGATTGCAGCTATAACGATGCAAGAACCTTTCAATTAGGAGAATAATACCTTTGATAAGCTGTTTGAAGCATAATAATTGACAGCGATAATATATAATATCGATATGTTCAGTTCCTTTTTCAAAGTATCGAATTTATACTATAATGTATAATAGAGCTGGGTAAACATCGACGATACATCGACTAACATCGATGTTCCATATGAAAAAACCTAAGCAAACGTCAATGTTTCTCCTGCCCTAATGTATAATCAAGTGGTCCATGGAATACTTGGACCGACACTTGTTCCAGGGAAGAACGCAATAAGGACATTGACAGAGGGATGTATCGATACAATCGATTGTACTGTACTATCGTCAAATCATTGACAAGTAACACACTCGCTTTCGGGGTATTTTGTTTACCTGAACTGAGCCCACTGGCGCTGCCGTCGCGATCCCGTTGCAGCTTGCGAATAGTCTTCTTGCAGTCGTCCAGCTCGCGTGTGAGTCGCTGCATCGCTTTGTTCTTGATGGCCAGATCGACGCGCATGCTGCGCACAGAGCTCAACAGCTGCGACTCCTCCTTGGCAGCCTGGCTGTGGCCTTGGCCCTGGCCCTGGGACTGCCCGTGGCTGAGTAGCGAAAGTGTCGAGTCTGACTGTGAAATGGGCAACTTGGAGCCAATGGTTGAGCGTCGCTGGGTGCCGCTTTGCTTTGAGTTCGGGCGCGATGTGTTAGGTGTCGAGTTGGCTGTGCTGCTGGTGCTGCTGCTGCCGGCCGATTGCAACTGCTGGTGCTGGTGCTGCTGCAGATGCTGCTGGCAGATGACGCTGGGCGAAGGGCAGCCGATCGTGTTGGTGCTGTGATCGCGCATTGTGCCCGCATTCGAGTGTGTCTGAGTGCCTGTGGTGGAGGTGGCCTTCGTCTCCGTGTGCTGGGGGCAGCTCAGCCAGGGCGACCAGCTCAGGGCCCAGGGCCTCGGTCTGTGTGCAGTTGTTGTAGTACTTCTCGGAGCGCCTCTGCATGAAGCGATCCAGTGTGCGCACCTGCGACTCGATCTGTTCGTTCAACTTTGTGTTGATCTCTTGCAGGCTGAAGAAGTATAAAAATGAGAAGACAGGGTCAGCGAGAACTGTAGGAGAGAACTGTATCGTGACTTACTTGAGCACCTGCGTCTCCAGGTCGCCGATGTGCGTCTCGTACTTGGCCTGCACTGAATTGAAACGCGCCTGTACATTGGCCAGAATCTGCTGCGCCTTGCGATCCTGCTCCTTGGCATCCGATTCGAGCTGAGCTATGCGCTGCTCCAGCAACTTGCGACTGTTCACGTTCTCCTGATCGTTCAACGAGCAAATTCCCGGATGCTTTGAGGCAACTGCAACGAGAGAGCAGGTCAGGGGGGGGACTCAAGTGGAGGGTTCCTTCGGAACTTACCAATCAACGCCGAGACAGAGTCGGGATGCTTACGCATTAGTATGCGCTCCATTTCGTGACACTGTCGGTGCAGATCCTGTATGATGCGTGCGTCCTTCTCCTTGCTCTCCACCGCATTGCGGCGCTCCTGTTGCGCCTCCTTCAGCTCAAGGCGCAGCGAGCGCTCCAGCTGCACCGCCTCGTCGCGATCCCGACGCGCTGCCTGCAGCTCGGTACGCAACACACCCGCAATCTCGTGCAGATGCTGCACGTCCAGCTTGAGCATCTCAGACTCCTCCTGCAGACGTCCGTTTTGCTCGCGCAGTGCACGCTGCGTCTGCGACAAGGAACCGCTCTGCAGACGCACCGAGGCCAGACGCTCCTCGGTGTCCTTCAGTCGCTCCTCCAGCTGTTCAATCCCACACTGGAGCGCATGTTCCCGCGACACGCTGCACGCTATCTGCTCGATGGGCGAGGTGAGCGTGCTCACCAGATGTTTTGGGGAGCTGCCCACCGCCTTCTCGCTGTAGCTGGTGACGGGTGCGATGGGCTTGTAGCATTTTCCAGCCAGAGCAGCTGCAGCAGCAGCGCCAGAGTTGCGCCTTGAGTTGCCCATTGCTGGTGGCAGTGAGGGAGCTGCACAGTCCGCGGCACAGTCCTCTGCTTCGGTTATCTCCTCCATCTAGAAAGCGCAAGCAGCGCAGAAGAAGAAAGAAGAAAAACATAACAAATAAATACACACACGCACACACACACAGACAGGCAGAGCACGGATTAGTCGACTTGGTTCGGCATTCGTGAAAGTGCGCCTGGCAAGTGCCGGCGCCTTTGGGTGTGTCAAGTACTGTTGCTGTTGCTGTTGCTCTTGCTCTGTTGCTGTTGCTGTTGCCGCCTTCTGCTAACGGTAACCGCCAACGCCGGTAAAATAGCAACAAAAACAGCAGCAGCAACAATGACAGCAACAACAAACAGCAAAGAGCAACAATAACAACCAGCAACACCAACAAACAATAAGCATCAGCGCGTAGTTTCTACGTGTCCACAACCGAACTCGAACTCGAACCCAAAACGCGCACACGAACCCAAAACCGAACCGAACCGAACCCGAAGGCAAAACCTCGAACCTCGCCTCAAGCTCCAGCCCCATCCCATCCCATTCAGCGAGGCAGGCAGGCAAAAAACAGAAAACAAGTCCAAAACAACAAACGGCAATAACCACACGACCAGCTGCACAGTGGTGCGAGGCAGCCTAACATTGGGCAAAGAATGGGAAGCACTGTGACAGTTGCCAAATACTATATAAATAAATGAGATATGACACGAGAATAGAATAAAGAAGTAGAAGAGTGCAAACTGATGAATAAAGTCCCTGCAACAGTATATTTATTAATAATAAAAGTAATCATTTTATAATTATATAAATAATTTGGGACAAATTCGTATAAAGTTTGGGATAAATTCGTTTACAAAAACAACGCTTTGCAGTGCCTAACAAAATTCCTAACAGAGCAAATTTATCATACTTTATTTTATTTGATTGCTTTAATATATTTTGACAAACTAATTTATAATTAATAATAATATAAATATTATCCGATTCTAAGAAGTAAAAAAACATAATCACAAAAACCAATGAGAACATAATTTTTAACTTAAAAACGATATTTTTAACGAATTTGATAATACAATAGTTTCATCTCCTGCAGTTCTTTTAACGTTTTGTAAACATATAATTGTATTTGTCAATGTGAACAAAGTTAAACAAAATAAATAAAGATATTTATATTCATAAGAAAAATGCAAGTTTTTTATTTAAAAAAGTGTTCTTCAAGAATAATTTGCTATAAATGCCTGACTAGAACTTATTTTCAAATTTCTTTTTATCTTGATTATTATTTGTTTTTATTATTGTTTGAATTGAATTCCGTTTTAATATTTGTTGGCACCACTGTGCGCAGGGGCCCTGGCATACGTTCTCAATAACATGATCTACATATGTGTGTGCGTGTGTGTGTCGCGAGTAAGTATTTAACAAGGGCAAGCGATGACGACGAAGACTACGACAGAGATAATTACGCTGATGTGGGTGTGCAGCAACAACAACAGCAACAACAATGCTAACAGTAACAGTTACAACAACAACAAAAACGCCAACAATGCACACGATGAGGCAGCGGAAACATCGAAGAAGAAAGTTCGTGCCTCTGTCTCCCAACTTGGTTGTCCCACCCTCGCAAACATCTCTGCTGTCAGCGTCTATTGTCCAGCACAGTACGCTGTGATATACATGTGTGTGTGTGTGCGTGGGGTGTGTGTGGCATGTGTGTGTGCATTGCTTTTTAAGTCTCATTACAAAGCGCTTGTGCGTCTTTATCTTTCCCTCCCTCGCTTCCGCTTGAAGCACTCTCGCTTTCATCTCTTACACCACGCTGATCGATTCTACCTGGAAGATATCTCACTGGGAACTCCTCTCAAACACACACACACACACACACACACACAACCTCTCAACTAGCCCAGTTTCGAGTGTCGACTGTCGACTTGCGCGGTATTTATTTTGGTATTTGTTCCAGCATTGACTGGCGTTTACATCTATGTTAATGATCTTGGTGTACGTGCTTGGTTTTTGTTTCATTTCCCACTCAACACTCGCAAACTAATCCCACTTTCCATTTCGTTTACAAGAAAGCCGCGACTAGCAACCACACAACAAACAAGCGACCGCAAACCGACCCGAAAACAGACCAAAACCCAAGCAAATACCAGGCGAAAAATGTAAAAAATACGCAAATAAATAAAAAATAAAAAAAAAAACAAACTACTGCCAAAGTGAGCATAAATTTTAAAGAGTTCAGAGGTTTTACGGTTAAATAGAGAAAGAGCTAACCCAGACTATCTTGCAGATGCGGTATCTCAAGTTGAGCTTACCATTAATATCATCAATATTATATCATATGTTGGAATAATCATTAGAAAAGATGAATGCACTCATTAAAAAGATATATGTAAATTATATAATAAATATGACTATAAAAATAAGTGCCTATCGACTAGAAGATGCTCTGCAACACACAAGATATTTATTTTAATATATCACATATCCCTTGATACCAAATAATATGTATAATATTAATTTAAAGTAAATGATTTCAATATTATTTTATTATAAAAACTTTGTGATAATGAAGACCACAAGTCGATCAAGGGCTTCCTGCGTACTTAAGGCCAATATCTTAAGTAACTTTCGTGTTATTTCATTCGTAAATCGTAATAAAAACGTGATCAACTATGCGTACACAGAAATATAGTTAGCTCGACATACTGACACTGAACAAGAGAGTACACACTACACTACAAGAAATAGGTATTTTTATAGGTTTCATTATTATTTTGTTTATTATATAATAATTGAATTATTTAAAGCAATGTAAATGAAATACATTCAATATCTATGACTGTAGAGAAGGTTTATCATTAGATTATATGTATTCAGCATAGCAACTGGTCACACTAAGTCACGCTCATAACCATATATGAGTGCACAAATGAGTGTTTGTGAATATTAAGGACAATTTCACTACTTGACTTCGATTGGTCACTTTAGAGATACTTAAGTCGAATCGACTTGTTGCTTTGCAATTACTTGAACTCTCGCTCTTCCCCAATTGTCATTTGATAAACTTCACTTACACACACACACACACACACACTCAAATCATGTGTGAGTGCTGTGAATATAAAGTGAAAGGAGCGATGGCAGTTGCGAGCTTGCGATTGATGAGAGATCGAGATCGATATCGAGAGCGAGAGCGGGAGCTGACAAGAGCTGTTCAGATCCGATCAGTTCGGATTAGAACAATCAGAGCTAGCAATTGGGAAGAGAAGGAAGTGAAAAAAGAGAAAGATAGAGAAAAGAAAGAGCGCTAAACTGATGAATAATCATTTTAAGACTTGATTGCCATTTCTGACTAAAAATTTCATTTTAGGTCGCGTGGGTGCGTTCCCCCAATTCGCTGCAGATTACGAGATAAACAATGGCCACAATAATAATAAAAGTGACAACAATGAAAGCGACGACAACAACAACATGAGCAGCAACAATAAAATGTGGCACTTTTAACAGCTGCAAGTGGCACGCGGCAATTAACACTTCTCGTTGCTGTGCAAATTTTCATCGATTCGTTATCGATAACAAGATCGCCACCGACTAATTGGGCGCCTGGCTCTGAAGATTGCCGCCGCGGCCACCACCGATGAAGACGAACAATGAGGAGTGCAGGGGGAAAGCGAATGAGGGAGGGAGAGAGGTGTAACGATTGCTCCCGTAGAAAGTCGAGCGAAACGATCGTAATAATGAAAATGACAACGAATCAATATGCAAATACAGGAAATCGTTTAAGAGTGTACACTAGCCATTAAATAGCTATTCTTTGCTCCCCATACTTCTCTTTCTCTCTATCTTTCTCTATCTCTCAGTTTCTTTTATCAATCTCTCATTATCATTCAAGCAATCAATCTATTTATAGACCTGTGTTACCCACAATTACTTTATGGTAAATGGTTGTTCACCACAGTGATTAGCTCGATTCTAACATATCATTTTATGCTTTCTCTTTAGATAAAAGATAATCTATCAACTCGTGTTGAATTAAGTCAATGAGTTTTATAAGATAAGGTATAAGATGAATTGTATTCATTATGATTGACAGCAAATACCAGAATAAATGAACAAATTAATGGAATTCCTTGAAAGTTACTTAAAATATAAAGAAATCTAATTGAGATATACAAGAATAGGGATTATATGTATATACAATATATAGGTACATCGATTGTTATGTAGGGCATGCTGTGGAGTTAACAACACTGTTTCATATTATGATGTTGATATATCATATTAAAATAGCAAAGCAAAAAAAAAGATCAGTTTTGAGTTCTGGATGGAATCTTAAAGAACTCATTGAATAATTGTGATTCTAATGAACACACCACATGTGTGTACTATATGTACCCAGGGTACAATAGATCTTAAAGGTTATGGTACAGATCCCTCTCTAAAAGTAATGCACATATGTACATTGTAGAATTGGTTACCCCACTGTCAATTTACTTGTTGATTCCATGAAATTTCATCAAAGAAGTTAAGGTAAACATTCAAATAAGATCAGATCGAGATCTCCTGTTGAAATATAAATAATGATACTAAGAGGATATCTTCCGTATGTAAGTATCAGAGAAGTCTTCCCAGCCACATGGGCTACAAAAGATTCTTGATTCTTCTTCGACAATATGTCGACATGAGATTCTTGACATAATCGCTGGAATTATGTATTTCTCTATTTGGCGGCGTGTCAGGCCACGGCGATTGCAGCTTATGGTGATCAACCCCTAAAAGAAAGCGAGAGCGGGCGTGCAAGTGGACAGTGATCGCGTTCAAAATTAACATAAAAGATCGGACAACAGCAACAATAACAACAACAACAGCAGCAACAACAACGGCAGCGATCGTCGCATTTATGAAGATTCATGCAACCGATAAGCGACAACACTGTCTGCTCACAAGGAAGACTACGAGAGCCAATGCTAACGCAGCCGGCTTCAGCGTCGGCATCGACGTCGACGTCGACGTTAGCATTAGCGTCAACAGCGACGTCGACAACGATGTTATTGTGTGGACGTTGTCGCTGCTGTTATGGCCATAAGAAGTGAGCGACGGCATCGTCGCATTTACATACATAACACGCTTGCCACACACACACACACACACACGCACACACATGGCAGAGTGTTGTAAAGAGGTAAAGCGCTTTTTCAGCTAGCCACTGTCAACGACGCCGACGCCGACGCCGACGCCAGCGCCTGTCGCAGCGGGCACAGAGAAAAATATCGAAAATGAAATGGCAATACTTTCCCAGCGTTGGTATAAAAGCGCCACTCCAGCAATGGGACATGTCTCATTACGGTTTAGTGTTAGATCTCGCCAAGATGTACGACGCGAGATTAGGAGAAGCAGCAGCAACAGCCCCAGCAACAGTAGCACACAGCAACAACAACAACATTATCAGCAGCAACAACAGCAAGAAGATTACCGATAGCGCTGTTATTAGTGTTGTTGCTGGCCAACCAGGCGGCATCCATGTCACTGGATCGTCTGGCGCTGGAGCGGAACGAGCTGCCAACAGATGCTGCCGCTGCCGCTGCCAATGCCGGAGACGTTGTTGTGGATGACATGAAAATGGCCGCAGTGCCGTCAATGGCGAATGGCAACACGGATATGTACATGTTGGTGCCGGAGTCGGTGGCCAGTCAATTGGACGACACAGAGCATGTGCATCGCAACACCATCGAAGCGGAGTCGGACTCAGAGACGGCGGCACTGCCCGAGAATGCCGACATGCTGATGCTGGAGAGCGACGATACGCCAGCAATGCAGCTGGTGGAGCTGCCCAGTGACATAACGCTGGCCGAGGCTGAGCCTGAGGCGCAGACAGTGTCGCAAGTGGACACGCAATCCGAATTGGAGCCAGAGGAAGCAGTTGCCTCGCCAGAGCTGATCGATGAACACGTTGTGGAGCATCCAGTCGAGGAGGAGGAGGAGCTGCAGGAGGTACCAGCTGGAGCCGAGAACGTTGTGGAAACGGTCACCGAAGCGACACTGCAGCAGGAGGAGATTCAGGCTGATGATGAGCTGGCAGCTGAGCCCGAAGAGGAGCAGGTCACCGAAAAGCAAACAGTGGAAGAGGTGCAACCAGAACAAGAACAGCAACAGGAGCAGCAACAGGAGCAGGAGAGTGAACAGGCACAAGCCGAGCAAGAGGAACAACCAGCAGAAGAAGCAGAGAAACAACAACCAGAGGAAGCAGAGGAAATACCAGCCAAGCATGCTGAAACAGTGGAGGAAGTGTACAAAGCCGATGCTGAGCCAGTTGAACAGAACGAAGTGGACACCACCGAAGCATCCCTGATGGAATCCATGGCTGAAGGAATAGAGGATGGACTTAGCGCTGTGATGGCTGATCTTCTGCCAGAGGAATCGAATGTTGCCCCAGTAAAGGCAGAGTTGGAGAAGAGCGATGAGCAACAGCAGGAGCAGGAGCACCAGCAGGAGCAGGAGCAGGAACAGGAACAAGCAGAACCAGGAGCAGGAGCAGGAGGCAGCTGTGCAGCCAGAGGAAGCACAAAATGAGATTGAATCGCAGACTGCAGCGCCAGCAAGCAAAGTAGAAACGGAAACCGAGCAGACTGTGCCTGTGCAAGCGGATGCAGTTGAGCAGCCAAGTGCAGAGCAGGCACAGCCGGAACAGCCAGCCGAAGCCGAGCTCATAGCTGGACACCAAGTGGAGCCAGAGACAGTCGAGAAGGAGACACAAAACGATGCGGAGCCTCAACCCGAGGAGCTGGCTGTGATTCCTGCAGAGATGCCCAAGGAAACCGAAACCGAAGCCGAAGTGGATGCAGTGCCTGTTGTGGAAGCCCAGAATATCAACGAGGTCTTGGCCGATAAGACGCCAGAGGCTGTTGAAGCGCAGGTGCAACCACAAGCTGAGCAGCAAGAGCAGGTCCAGGAAGAACCTCAGGCTGAAGAAGCACAGCAGGAACCTCAAGTCGAAACACAGGCAGCACCTGAAGTCGCCGCTCAGGCAGCACCGGAAGTCGAAGCCGAAGTCCAAGCGGAACCACAAGCAGATACTCCAGCTGAAGCACAGCCAGAGCCACAAGCTGAGACACAACCTGAGCCACAAGCTGAGACACAACCTGAGCCACAAGCTGAGGCACAACCTGAGCCACAAGCTGAGACACAGCCTGAGCCACAAGCTGAGACACAGCCTGAGCCCAAGTTGAAGCACAGCCAGAGCTACAAGCTGACGACCAGACCGAAAGCCAAGCCGAGCCAGCTGCCCCCCAGGCCGACAGTCCAACCCAACCCCAAGAGGCCCCAGAGCCCGAGCAGCAATCGATGCTCACAACGATTATTCCAGTGCCTGCACAGACAGTGCCCCTGCTGCAGGTGGAGGACAGCGTGCTGAACTATGTGAATGCCTCGTTCATGCAGCCAGAGCAGGAGTTGCAGAAGACCGAAGTGCAGCCGGAGTCCACCTTCAATTCGCATCTGCGTCGCTACGATGGTGCGCAGGTGTGGCGCATTGTGGTGCAAACGGACAAGGACAAGAAACTGGCTGACGAACTGCAGTCCAAGTATGGTGAGTATTGACCCCCCCCCCCCCTTACTTCCACTATCGACCACGCCCCTATAATAAACACGCCCCTTGCAGATGGACAACTGTGGAAGGAGGTCAAACAAGAGGTGGACTATCTATTGAAGCCGCAGGTGCTGGCAGCCGCCGAGCGTCACATACGCGCCGCCAATCTATCGCGCATTGTGCTTATCGATAACTTGCAGCAAGTTATCGAAGTCGAGAATCCGCCAGCGGAGAAAATTGCTCAACTGCAGAATCGCAAGGGTGAGTAGAGGAGGAGTAGTAGCAAAGGGGGTAACCCGCCGTCCCTGTGCTGATGCCACCTCTTCAGGTGTTGCCATAAACGAGCTTTTAATGCAGCTAATGGTGGGCGGGGCGTGGCGGGGCGGGTCGTGGCTAAGGGTGGGCGTGCGAAAAGTCATAAAGCGCAAAAGGGTAACCCGGAAAAAGAGACATCGCGAGGGCAAATTGAGTGACAGCATTGACATTTCTGCCGCCGGCTTGCACCTTGCTGCTGCACTCGAGCAGGGAGTGTGAGTGGGAGAGTGGGGCAAGATACTTGTTTAATCAATAACAGACTCAGAGAGGGGGATGGCCAGGGCAGTTAAGGAGGGTGTGTGCGAATGGGAAGGGGGCCAAGACAGACACGCAATTTCCTTGGTCTCCAACGGCGCAGCAATTGAGCCGTTGCAAGCCGGCGCCGCTCCTGCAACTTTGTTTGCCACTTGACACTCGATGGAGCTGCAGCCACAAGGTATTACTGCAGGCGAAGAAGGTTGCTGGTTGAAGGGGGGGGAGGTGCCACCAAGAGGTTGAACGAACTCGACCCCGTCTAAAGGGGTTGCCATAGTTCGAAGGCGTTTGTTTCACACTTTGCACCACACGCGACTCATACGCGACTATTATTCCCTCCTCCGTCGCCCTGCACAGGTCACCGGCTCACCTGGCAGGCCTACCATCGCCTGGAGGACATTCACGGCTTCATCGACAACATGGCAATGACATATCCGGACATTTGCTCGACTGAAATCATTGGCTACTCGGTGGAGAAGCGTCCGCTCAAGATACTCAAGTAGGTGCCCGCAAATCTGTAAATGTGTTGTGCAGATGTCTTATATATATTCCTGATCCTTGCAGAATCTCCAATGGCAACGCACGCAATCCGGGCATCTGGATCGATGGTGGCATGCACGCACGCGAATGGATCAGTCCAGCAACGGTTACCTTCATTGCCAATGAGCTGGCCGAGGGTTGGGATGATCTGCCCGAGCACATGAGGAACATCAACTGGTACATTCATCCGGTGGCCAATCCCGATGGTTACGAATACTCTCACACCACCGATCGACTGTGGCGCAAGAACATGCGCGCCCATGGACGTCAGTGTCCCGGCGTCGATCTCAATCGCAACTTCGGCTACAAGTGGGGCGGCAAGGGCACCTCGGCCAGTCCCTGCTCGCAGACCTATCGCGGCAGCAAGGCCTTCTCCGAGCCCGAGACCTTCTACATTTCCAAGTTCATCAGCGGCTTTCCGCGCGAGACCTTCCAGGCATATCTGTCGTTCCACAGCTACGGCCAGTACATTCTCTACCCTTGGGGCTATGACTATCATCTAACCAAGGATCGCGCCGACCTCGACCGCGTTGCACGTCAAGCGGGCACGGTAAGCCAGCTATCTCCACTATAATGCCACTCAAGTGCTCACTATCTCTTTCTCTCTCTCTCTCTCCCTCTCTCTGTAGATCATCACAAAGTCCTCCGGAGTGAAGTACACTGTGGGTTCGTCAGCCACGACGCTCTACCCTGCAGCCGGTGGCTCCGACGATTGGGCTAAGGGCATTGCTGGCATCAAGTACGCCTACACCGTCGAAATGGGCGACACGGGTCGCTATGGCTTCGTGCTGCCCGCCCAGTTCATCCAGTCGAATGCCAAGGATGGCTACACCTTCGCTGATACTGTGGCACGCGCAATCATCCAGGGCAAGTCTGGACGGAGCAGCACCAGCCGTCGCCGCATCCATTAGTGGCCACGCCCTTTAGCTTTAGTACAATCCATTGATTTTTTTTTTGTTTTTCGCTCACACTTCCTTTTTTTTAATGTTATTTATACGAAACTATTTATTTATTTATTTATTTGTAACTAGACAAATTGAACATTCGCAAAATAGACTGAGACATGTTTATTGAAAGAGTCGAAGGGTTTTTTTCTTGGCTGGGAAAGGGGATAGGAGCATTGGGTGAAGGTGTTTAAAGAGAAACAGTTATCTTTATAAAGAAAAGATTTCTGCAGATAAAAGATATGTCTATTTACGTTTTATATATATCGATAAATAACCCTCTATGTATCTGCTAACAGTTTTCGACCCAAGAACTTAATAGTCAGTGACGCACACAAGCATTAGTATTTTGGAAGCAACTCTTAGGGTTGGATCTTGGTGCTGTATTAAAATATGTTATGGAGACATTTATGAAAATTATTTAATTTATTTTAATTGCAAAGACCTTAACAAAAAGTTGGAAATAGTATGTCTTATGAAAAAAAAAAAAAAAATTTCATGTGTGTTTAATAAACGCAGAGAAATACTCAATAGGAGCGAATGATTCTTTCCACCAACTGCTTGAAATCTTTATCTCTATTCGATATTCACAAAGCGATTGCAATAAATAATGCGAAGTGGGTGAAAGATAGAAAGAGAGAAAGATCCGGAGAGTGCTGGGTAGCTAGTACCATGTCTGTGTGTATGTGTGTGTGTGGTATAACAGTGGCGCATGTGTATAACAGTTGGAACAAAGTAAAAGTTCGACCATGACGAAACACACAACAACAAGAACAACAACAAGGAGAAGCTGCGTCTAAACTATGCTAATTTTTGCCCCATTGTTTTGGCCCAAAACGCTGGAGAATTGAGAACAGACGATGGGGCCGCAAGATAGCCGTTATCTGTGAGTCTCTCGCCGCTCCGCATGGCAAACTGAATCCAACGGCCACACGGGCAACAGGTATCCGGTAACAGAGAGATTCGCCAGCCAGATCAGGTAACAAACAAGTCACATTCTCCGTTGGAGCTCGAGAGGATCACAGCTAGCACAACTAGCGCATCATGCGTTACGCATACGCCGTGTGTGTCTGCCTTGTGTGGGCAGTTGCCTATGCCGCCGCTGCAGTGCATCAAGATCTAGTAGCACGCACCGAAGTCCTCACCAGGTTGCCCTTCTTTGGAGGCGGCGTGACGCAACTGTTGCGCTACCTTCGACCCATGGAGCAACCGGCGAATGGACGACGCTCGGCACTGCGCCTGTCATTGGACGAGAACTACGTGAGCTACAGGGGTGCACAACTATGGAAGCTTAACTTCAATGGGACTCGCAGACGGGCGGATAGTTCACCGGATGCGCAATTCAATGGATTTGTGGAAGAGTTCGGTGAGTAGGAGAGACCGCTGAAGAATTGCAAACAATGTAGGAATAAGTTTGGGTAAGCAAAGAGCTCTACAGTGGCAGCTCGAAGAGGAGTACGGGTTAGCAAGTTATTAGAGGTTATATTAAGTAATTGACTAGCTTAAGAGCTTACCCAAAGCATCTCACACGAACGAGCGCACACTGTAGCTAGCTTAGGCACTTCCTGTACACTCTCTCTCTCTCTCTCTCTTGGTCTACCGCTAACGACCTAACGACCTGCTTCATATGCAAAATTCAAACTTTATTTAACTGTTTCATCAGATTCTAAAGTCAGTGCGTGCCGTTTGGGCTGTTGACCTCTTGGCCCACTGACGGTTAGACCAACCCAAGCAACATCAACATCAGAGTTAGCACCCATAGAGCGGAACATGTCAAGCCATCTTACGCCCAGCCGCTGGCAGCGATCAGGTAGGCAGATAGCTAGACAGGTAGACAGCTAGAACCAGGTCTGTACGCATAAAATTGGCATTAATCAATGGCCCAACAACAACAAGAAGAGAACGACAACGGAGCAACCCAAGTCAAGCAGTCAAGATCTTGACCTTCTGGCAACGGCGTCGTGTGTGAGTCGAATTAGTTCTGTTTGCGTTGCACGATCAGCATGATGTTTAGATCGAGATCGAGATCGAGACTGGAACTGGGACGGGGCTTGGGCTTGGTCGCGGCAGCAGGATTAGCATTGGCCCTGGCTGTGTGTGATCTAGTGGGAACAGGCAACGCCCAGTTGGTATTGTGGCGCAGTGTAAATGTGCCCGGCATGGCCAGTTTGCCCGATCTCTGGACCCTCAACAGCAGCGATCTGTACGAGACGACCTTCGAGAGTCTGCAGTGGCTGGTGCCTACCGATCTACGACGTTTCGACTTCATATCGCCTGGTTCCACATACCAGATCAATCGACGCTTTCGCAATGATGCCGCAGTGAAGCGCTACTACGGCTATCAGCTGTGGAAGCTGCACGAGACGCGCCTGAGTCAGCGCCAGTTGCGCGTCTTCATACGTCGCTTTGGTACCTTGTGAAGGTCTGAAAGTCTTGAGTTGTCCCAACTAATGCATGATTCCTTTCCTTGCATTGCAGGCAGCGAAGTGTGGAACGTTAATCAGGACGGTATCGATATACTGATCGAGCACAAGAAGGTGGAGCCCGCACAGAAGTACATGGAGCAGACCGCGTTCAGCTACAATGTCATGATTGATGACATTGAATCCGCCATTGATGAGACATATACCGAGGTGAGTGACCCCACGGATCCAACTGACTCGACGATCGCCAACTATTCGCTGCCCTGGATGAACCGCGAGCGATCGCTGCTCACCTGGCGACGCTTTCACGATCAGACCGACATTCAGCAGTTTCTGCAGAGCATTTTGGAAACCCATTCTGATCTCACTGAGATCATACAGATCGGTCTGACGCGCAACAAGCGACCCCTCGAGGTGCTCAGGTGGGTGAAGTTGTTTCTGACTGTAACTGCGTGTTGGTTACTACTACTTCTACTATAACTAATACTACTTATACTACTACTACCACCAATACTACTACTACTATAAGCAATACTACTACTAATACTACTACTTCTACTACTACTACTTCTACTACTACTACTACTTGCCTACTGCTACTACTACTACTACTACTACGATTGATATATCTACTACTTCTACTACTGCTACTACTAATGCTTTACTACTTATGCTACTACTGCTACTACCACTTCTACTACTACTACTTACTACTACTATTGGTACAAGAACTACTACTACTTCTGTAATTTTTTGCTAATACTATTAATTCTACTTCTATTTCTACTGCTTCTACTACTACTACTACTACTACTGCAACTGATACAACTACTATTGAGACATCTACTGCTGCTACTACTACTACTACTTGTACTACAACTACTACAAATACTTCTACAAATACTTACGACTTCTATTGCTACTACTACTGCTGCTACGACTGCTTCTACTACTACTACTACTATTTCTACTACTGCTACTACTACCACTACTACTACTACTACTACTACTACTACTACTGATACTGCTACTACTACTACTACTGCTACTACTACTACTGCTACTACTGCAGCTACTACTTGCTACTTCTAGTACTTCCACTTCCATACTACAGTGTACTGTAACTATTTCTTGAACTTTTACTACTACTACTGCTTCTACTACTTCTATTGCTACTACTACTGCTTCTACTACTACTACTACTATTTCTACTAGTGCTACTACTACCACTACTACTACTACTACTACTACTACTACTACTGCTTACTACTACTACTACTACTACTACTGCTACTACTACTACTGCTACTACGCTACTACTACTCTGCTACTTCTAGTACTTCCACTTCCATACTACAGTGTACTGTAACTATTTCTTGAACTTTTACTGGTTTCTCTTGGTCTCTGTTAATGGTACTGCCGCAAATAACAGTTAATAGTGCAATGCCTCCAGTTAATTTTCAAAATACACGTCTCTCGCTCTCTCTCCTATTAGGGTCTCCAATGGCAACCCAGAAAACTGGGCAGTTTTCGTGGACGCGGGATTGCAGGCACGCGACTGGCTCAGCCCCGCAGCCCTCACGTACGCCGTCTCGAAGCTGACCTGGCTATGGGGCGAGGGCATGGCGGATAAGGCGATGCGTCATATAGACTGGTACTTTCTGCCACTGGCCAATCCCGACGGCTATCAGTACTCCCGCTTGACCGACCGCCTGTGGACCAAGAATCGCAACTACGACAGCGACAGCGGCTGCTATGGCGTCAATTTGGACCGTAACTTTGACTATGGCTGGGGACAAGCGGGCTCCTCGCCGAATCCCTGCAAGAATCTGTATCACGGTCTGAAAGCCTTCTCGGAGCTGGAGACGCGTGCGGTACGCAACTTTCTGGTCAGCATGCGAGACTATTTGGGTGCCTATGTCTCTCTAAGTGGGTACGGTCAGGCCGTAACCTATCCGTGGGGCGATGCTGATTACGTGACATCCAATCAGCGTCAGCTGCGGCAAACCGCTCGTCAGGCAATCCTCAATTTTCGACGACTCAATCATGCCGAATATAGCATGGGAAGCAGTTATCGCCAGAAACTGGCGCGATCTGGCAACGCCGCCGATTGGGTGCAAGAGCGAATTGGGCCGCAGTTTGTGTACAATGTATTCCTGAAGGATCAGGGTCGCTACGGCTACCTAATGCCGCCACACTACATACCCGAATCTGGCGAAGAAGCTTACGAATTTCTCAGGACAATAGCCCAGCAATTGCTCTAGGGGAACCAGTTCATTTATTTAAAACTTATTTATTTATTTATTTTTTTTTGTAACATGCTTAATTGTTGTAAAATAATATCAAAGAGAATATATACTAGATCATTTTCCTTTTTAATTGAAAACAGAAAAAGATGCGAAACGAAACGTTGATGAATTTCGATAATCTACATTGTAAAAAAACTGTTAGATTTTGTTTACTTTTATAATTAATTAACTATAAACAATTTCTTAACTGTTAGCTATGTCGATCAAATGCGTGTAGCAGAAATTAAGAATGCAAACGATCATCTTGATGGGAGTTTCTCAATATATTCCAGAGACCAGTTTGTAGAGAAAGAGATAGAAATAGACATAATTATGGACAACAACATATGTATGTGTGTGTGTGCAGAAACTGACTTTCCGATCAGACATTACGAAATCATAATGTGAAACTCATTAGGAAAATGTTTGCAAAACACGCAAATGAGTTTTGAGTTTGTTGTTTCTGTTGCTGCTGTTGTTGTTGTTGTTTTAAGTGCTTTGCAATTTGCACTGCTTGCTGAGAAAGGTGTTGCATGCTTTTAGGCGAAACAGAAGTTGACTAATTTCATTTAATTTATTGGGTATTAGAAATTCAACTTTATCTATAAATAATTAAATGTCTAGGGCTGTTATTTCTCCAATAAATGTTAAATAAATTATAATAATAGAGTTATATACAATAATTATATAGATTAACTAAATCCAAACATGATTTATACAACGTTGGATCACTTAAAGTATTGAAAACGATTTGGAATTGAGAAATGAACGGTTTGCAAAGACTGCGGCGTATTACGCAAGAAGAAGACCAAATAGAAAGCAGTCGAAGAGAGAGACAGAGAGAGAGCGTGAGACAGAGAGAGAGGGAGAGAGGGGTATGAGAGAGCGTGTGATAGAGAGGGAGATAGTTGTGGCAGTCGGCAATGCGCGCTAGTTCAACCAGGGGGGCACTTTCACTTTCAATCGCGTTTTACAAAACCAGTCAAAGACAAATGGCCAAGTGAACGAACGGGCGAGGGAGGCAGGGGGGGGCGGGGGCAGCAAGTGGGGGCGAGCTAAACAAAATATTCATTTATTTATGTATTTATTTTTTTCATGCATATAGAAATTATGCGAGGCAGGCGAAAGGCACCGCAAAAGCTCAAAGCCCGGCGAAGAAAGTGAACAGGTGAGAGAACGCAAGCAGCGCGCAAGTGTACGACTTGTGTATACCCTACACACAGCACAGGCAGATACAGATGCAAAGATTGTACCTATAGAGAGACACAGAGTACATTCACTTGCACACACACACACACACAGAGATCGACTCTCTCGCATTGTGTGTCCATTGGAGCGAAGATCGACTGGCTGAGATTGTTCAGATTGAATGGCCACATGATCCGCTGCAGTTCGCGGCACTTTGCGCCGTTCCAAAGGGTAACATACAAAAGTGAAAATCTTTTTAAACGAGCACAACAGAAACACAATACGCAAAATACAAAAAGAGAGGAGCAAGAAGCAGAAGAAACGAGACAGCAGCAGCAGCAGAAGCAGAAGAAGAAGCTGAAGCAGAAGAAGAAGAAAAAGGCCAAAGAAGAGAAGAGCCAAAGTGGCGGGTTGGGGGCATGTTTATCATCATTAAAGGCGAAAGAAAGTAAAAATATGACAAGTGGGTCAAAAATTGAGCCGACATACGCACTTACACACACGCACACACAAACACAGACAATAAATACTACTACATATGGCATATTATTCGTTGCAATTGAATCAAATTTACAACAAAGTAACAAAGTACAGTGTCTCATGCAATCGACTGTACATGTGTGTGTGTGTAAGTGAGTGTCGTATGTAAAGCTCAGAGATCTTGTCTCTTCATTCGTCAACTTCTCCCGCCCTTATCTTCACCTGCACTTATCTGCCAGTTCAATGGGATTTAAACCTATGCCGTCAGCAGCGGGCAATTCCAGCTATACTAGCAGATTATTTTGCTCATTCCCCCGCAAACCAGTATTCACAATTGATACGCGTCGATAGAAAATAAACAAAAGTCAATTAAAGCTAATACTATATATGGTTTTCCCCATCGAGATGGGTAGACAGCTTTAAGGATATAGTATTCTATCTGTTTTTGCAACTTATTATCAATCATTTTACAAGCACTGAAAAGAGGGAATATCTCAGTCTAGTATTCTGCATTTCTTTCGATCTTCAACTGCTGTTTTTCAATACTTTATAGCCATTGCATGTTTAAATGTATTCTAGTAAATGTAAAAGTAAATTTTAACTTTTAATTAGCAAACTTTTTCGTCATTTAGACAGGGAAAAACTATTACTCATCTGTTGACTTGTTTAATTAGCGCAAACTAAATATTTATCAACTCTGAACTGATATAGCCAGAGACCGCAAATATATTGTAACTTGGTTATAATAATATACTCTTCAACATTTTTCAAGGGCACCAGAAGTCTTAGCATAACACCATTCTATGAATCTTTCTATAAACTTTATGAAGACTTTGCATACTCCTTAGTAAATCTCTAAAATAAAAGCTAAAAATAACTCAAGTTATTTATTTTTATAACAAAATTAAAAAATAATCGCTATATTATTATTATTATTATGGTCTCTGAACAGTCCGAGCCACATGAATATGTGAATGTTAATTTCAACGCAGTTACAGGGTATTTTGAAGATTCACCTTGGCTGCTTCTTGCTATCTGTAACTGTTACTGTGCAAGTGCAAAGTGCAATGCGAGTGCATCTCCCTCTCACTCTCTCTGCAGGCTGTGTGCATGTGTGTGTTTTAGTGCAAAAGATTGGCTTTTGATAAAGCACACGAAAGAGCAATAACAACAACAACAACAACAACAGCAACTGCATCAGCCCATCGCACATTACCGCACGGAGCAAACGAGAGTCAATGTCGCTGACTTGCAGTATGAAGAGCGGGAGCATCCCTACCTCTCTCTTTCGCACTGCCCTCCCTATCACTCTCTCAGCCCCATGCACTTGCACATGCACATGCATACAAAGAGAGCGACAAGAGAGAGAGAAGGAGAGAGTGGCATATTATTTGATTGTTGTTGTGCTTTATTCGACGACGTGCGTGACGCTCCTCGCTGCCGACGCCGCTGCTGCTGCTACCGCTACGTTAACTGCCGCTGCTGTTGCCGGTGCTGCTGCCGTTGCCGTTGCTGCTGCTGCTGCTGCTGCTGTGCTGTTACTGCTGCTGTTGCTGGTGCTGAGGTTTTCATTTCATTCAGTAACGCCGATCGCTCCAAGATCGCTCGTCAGTCACAGCGCAATTTTTTTTTTCAAAATTGTTTTTTGTTTTTCACTTTCTGTTGTAATTCTGTTAAACGCAGCCTTTTTTTATAAGTTGCTCGGTCTCTTTTTTCTAATTCGTAAGTGTGTAAGTGTGTGTAAGTGTGTGTTAGTACGTGTGTATAGATCCGTTGTTGTTGTTTTTTTTTTAGTTTTTCGGTTGTTTTTTTGGTTTAATTCGGGAAACGGCCCTCGCACCTCGCAGTCGCCGCCGGGCGGCTTGCCATATAAAAAATTGAAGCGCACACAAAGGCAGCACTTAGTCTGAGTTAGTCACTGGCCTGCCCAGTGTCACAGTCACGTTCACGCACAGTCACGCACAACAGCGTTACATCCCAAGCGCAGCAACGACTGTGATTGACCGGCAACTGCAGGGAGAGACAGAGAGAGTGCGCGCAGAAGAAGAGAAGAGCAGGAAGGCACATCCAACAACACACAATGTAAGCCAAACAAATGAAAAGCAATTTAGGGCACAGGGGCGGACGCAGCAACGTGCGTAAGGTGGTTAAGGGAGGGGCGCGGCAGTAAATGCGGATGCAAAAATGCATTGCCAGAAAGAAATGAAAGAGAATTATTAAAGTTCACTTCTTTTTTGGGAATTTCACTTTAGTTGCAGAGAAGGAATGTTCAAATTCTCCTACTTTCTTCATTTTTGACAGAGAGAATGTTCAAATTCTTCAAACACACACAAAACTCGAAATTCGTGATCAGTTTTTGCTGAGATTTCACACAACTGGGGGCTGTTTTCAAGGTAATGGGGCTGTCGCTCCAATTTCGAAACGAAACGAATCGAATTGAAGCGATGCGAATCGAATAGGCGCGATATCATCGGGGACACGTGATGCGGACACGAAGGTCGGGGGCAATTACGATACTCTCTACATACCTATACCATACCATTCTATCGATGGCATCACACAACACAACAGGCCCAAATGTTTGTTTAGTGTCCCCGAGAACCTGTTTCCAGCCAACACTCCGCTTTCTGCACTAAAAAGCAACAACAAAAGCGCAGCACTCAAAACTAAAAACAAACAGAAAAAGAAGAGGAGGGGGAGGAGGAGAAGGAGGAGGAGGAACGGGACAAAAAACACTACAAATCCAAACGGGTCAATGGGGAAAATTAGCACAATTGCGTGCTAACCAAAAGCGACAACAGAGTTTCGAAATTGGTTTAGCCTCCGCTGTTTGTTGTTGTTGTTTTCTATTTTCATCATCGAGTCCAGGCCAGGTGAACAATAAAAAACCGAAACCGCGATCGTAATTCGGATTCTGGCAAACCCAAAAAAAAAGCAGAATAAAACCGAATCAAACAAAGATATATACTATATATATATATATAAGCAGAATCGCTTATCGTGTGCTGCATACAAATGATGCAAATTGATTTATTATGCATTCCGAATAATGCCAAAATCGGCGAAACTGCACCAGAATTCAACATTGAACTTGAGTTGCTGTCTCTCTCGCTCTCTATCTCTCTCTGCTACGAGAAACATTGAGTTCGTTTAACGTTCACAATTACCATTCTTATCGATGAGGCACTTGGCAATGTTTCTGACTCTTATCAATAAATGGAAATGTGTTTTAGCCCTCATGTTCTTAAAAGTGCAACTTAATGGATTTTATCTAAAGTTTATCAAAACATTTTATACATTTAATTGTTACTGATTACATTTCCATTACCACTTCAAGGCCCTAGAACCCTTGGGAGACCAAAGCTAACCCTTCCTTCTTGTTCCTGCTGGAATAGTACAACTTCCAGAGCTGTGACTAAGAGAAAGCTCACATAAGCAAATTGAAAATACCGAAGAAATTCATGAATATCTTGGTGCAGTTGTTTATAGTATATGGCAAGGTATTATCAGCAAATGCTAAATTGGATTCTCTCTTTCTTGCCACAAAGAATGCTTTACGTTATATGGCATAGTTATATTTTACAATATATAGTTCATAAGCAGCCCTCAATTATGATAATACTTCAACTCAATTACTTAACTGATAAACTGGCAATTGATATTTGCAGACACAACTAAAAACAGATAACACAAAGATATGTCGATGCCTCTTGAACGGACACCGATGCTGCTGCTGCTGCTGGTGCTGTCGGCGTTGACGCTGGCAGCGGGCAGCGCGTCGAACAGCAAACTCGATGTGGACTCGTACATCAATGATATTCCGGAGCGTTACGATGAGACGCAACTGTGGCGCATTTACAACATCACGGAGGCCATGCAGCAGAGCATACCCGTTGGCCAGATGATGGAGCACAAGTTCGGTGGCAATATCTGGAAGGAGAACTCTAAATTTCTCGATATCTCCATTGCCAAGGAACAGGTGAAGGCAGCGCGTAGCTTTCTAGAGGCGCATCGCCTTGAGCCGCAGGTGCTCAACGAGAATGTGCAATCGATGATCGATGAAGAGCAGCTCGATGGCGTTTTGGGCACCCAACCGGAGGAGGGGGCACGTACAAGTAAGTATGACAAATGAGAAAGGGGAGAGAGCTCTCTTAGAGTTTTAGGAGAGAGGGAGAAGCTTTCTTAAAGTTCTTGGAAAGAGGGAGAGTATTCTCTTGGAGTTTTCGAAGAAAGTTAACTCTCTTGGAGTTCTTAGCGAGAGTGAGCTCTCTTTGAGTGCTCAGAGTTGTTTGGGAAACTCTCTCGCTCTCTCTCTCCCCGTTTATATGTTTCAAATTCGCTGACAATCCTGGATATTATAGAAAAGGCAACGCGCAGCGGCAGCGGCATGCACTGGCGTGACTATCACAGCCTGGAATCGATCTACGCCTTTATGCGAGAGATACGCGCCAAGTACCCGGACATATGTCGACTCTATACCATTGGACAGACGACCGAGGGCCGCGATCTGAAGGTGTTGCGGTAAGTAATAAAAGAAACAGCTGCCCGAAAGTATGCAACAGTTTTGCACTTTCTCTTGTCAGCGCAATTGTGCGCATGGTCGAAAGTATGCTACGCTTTTCTGCATTTCTGAGCGCCGCCTGAATGTATGCCACGTTTCTTACCACTCTTGCAGCATCTCTGAGAATCCACGGGAATACAAAAAAGATTTGGATCGATGGCGGCATACACGCACGCGAATGGATCAGTCCCGCCACCGTGTCCTACATCCTGAACGAACTGATGCTCAACTGGGAGAAGCAGCCAGCGCATATACGCGGCCTCACGTGGTACATTATGCCAGTGATGAATCCCGATGGATACGAATACAGTCGCACCGTTAATCGACTGTGGCGCAAGAATCGTTCCGCCTCGCATCGTCCCAATTGCTTTGGCGTCGATTTAAATCGCAACTTCGACATCAGCTGGAAAGGTTATGGCTCCTCAACGAATCCCTGCAGTGACACCTATCGAGGCAGCTCGCCCGCCTCCGAGCTGGAAACAAAGGCCGTCGCAGAGTTCCTTTCAAAGCGCAAATACAACCTGGAGGCGTATCTGACATATCACAGCTATGGCCAGCTGGTTGTCTATCCCTATGCCTACAAGGCGGTCAAAGTGAGGGATGCCTCGGTGCTGCAACGTGTCGCCAACACTGCCGTCGATCGCATTGCCCAGCGAACGGGTTCCACCTATCGTGCCTCGGTTACCCACGAGGTGCTCGGCATTGCCGGTGGCGGCTCAGACGATTGGAGTCGCGATGCTCTCGGAGTGACGTATGTCTATACCGTTGAGCTGCGTGATCGCGGCACCTACGGCTTCGTGCTGCCACCCAAGTTCATCAAGGATACCGCCCAGGAGGGTTGGACCGTGGCCGAGACAGTGGCTCAGGCCATTAACTAGTGTGTGCCTGAGTGTGCCCATTGTGTGTGAGTGTGCCGAGTGTGTGCGTGTGTGCATGTGAGTGTGAGTGAGCCTATTTATGTGTGCAAAGTACGCTGTACATATGTAAAGTAAATAAATTATATAAATTATTTTATTCAGTTCAGCATTTCATGTTTATTTCAAGTGGATCAAGGGCCCAAGACCACAGAGAGATTATAGTTTCCCACTTTCCCCCCAAAGAATATCGATTTAAAATTGAGAGGGAAACAAGTGAAATCGACCGATAAACGATATACGATGATGGACATCCCAATAAGAACATCAATCACCGATTAAAGGCTTTCTTATTTGATCGAGTGGATCAAAGAGTTCATTCGAACCTTAGCAAGATCAAAAAGAGTTTGAATACCCGAAACAGGATGGACTTTAAATTAAGAGAAAACTCAAAGAAATCGAACGATAAACAATAGACGATTATGAGCATCCCAATCACCGATTAAAGCCTTTCTAATTCGATTCACAATTAAACATATTTATAATTCTATTTCTTCCCTTCAAAGTTGACCTGCCCTCACCTGTATTTTTCGATTTGAAATTGAAAACCCAAATCATGATAAACGATAGACAATTGTGAGCATCGCAATCAGATCCATCTATCAACGATTAGAGTGTTTCAAATTCGAACCCAAATGTATTATTCCCGCTAAGTTCTGCCCCTGGCACCCTTCAAAAATGACAATGTGAGATCATAGATGCAACTACTCACCGTGTCCTCATCATCGTCCGTGTTATCCAACTGCTCCAGCTGCAGCTGTGCCATCGCCTCGGCCGTGATCGTCTGATTCTGCATATCCTTTGGCGTCGACTCTTCCGATATTATCGATTCCGAAGGCAGACTATCGACAAATGCCACAAAGTTGCCGCCGCAGTTGCTGTGATCCTTGGGCGTCTGTGCTGGCAACTGGGCCGGGCTCTCGGTCTGTCTCTCTATCTGTCCCTGTCTCTGTGTCTGATTAGGACTGTGCGTCTGGGTCTGGGTCTGGGTCTGGGTCTGTGTCTGACTCTGTGGTGTGTCCACGCTTGGTTTGGCATTGCGACTCGTCTCGATGCTGCGCGTGTAGTGCGTATTCAGCTTGATGCTGTTCTGTGGCGACGATAGCGACAGCGGCGACATAGACGAGGGCGTTTGCCTGTCAGTAAGCGGACATGCAACCGGACCTGCCTTGAATTGCAACTGCAGGCCATCGATGCAGTTGATATCGCCAGCATCGCCGCCGCCCAGTCGCAGCTGTTGCTGGATGAGGCGTTCCGCCTCCTGCAGCAGCTCATCCACGGAACGTGTGTCGTTGCTATCGGAGAGGCGGCTTACCTCACGGAATATGATGTCCGGATCACCGGGCTCAATGTTGCAGTCCTGCTCCTTGGCCAGAAACTCAATGATCGAGCTGCTGCTTGTGTAGTCCAGTGTGTTCAGATGCTCCTCCATGCTCAGTTGCAGCATCTCGCCACTGGCATCAGTGTCAGCATCAGCATCTGCAATCACATTAACATTACCACTTCCATTGCTCTCCGCTGCACCCACTTGACGCAAAACGGGGAGTGGCCTTTGGCGCGCCACCATCTGCTGCTGCTTGTGTGGACTGAGCACCTTGGACATGGCGCCGTTCCGCAAGTGTCGCGTGCTCTCCTCCTTCTACTTGGAGCACTCTCTCCCTCTCGTTCTCTCTTCTCACGCTATTTACGATTTGTTTGCTTTCTGTTCGCTGTCTGTTTGTCCGTTCTGATTGTTTGTTGTATTCTTGTTGTTGTCTATCTGTTGTCTGTTTGTTGTTCTTGTTTGTTTGTTTGTTAGATTTTGTTTTCTTTCCTCTGCACACTGCACACTCCCTTCTCGTTACTGTTGTTGTTTATTTAGTTGCTCCACTGCTCGCTCAATCTAATTTCTCTTGCTTTTTCTTTATTTTTTTTATTTTTGACAACTAATTTTCCACCCGACTGCCGACTTTACTGTCGTCGCACTCAAATTCAGCCTCTGCAACAATCCGTATAAAAAAAACAACATATTTTCGATACTTTTTCATTCTCGCATCGTTTCGCCGTCTTGTTTGCACATTAACGATAGACCTGTGTCCTAGGGTAGTTAACTTGGCATCGATATACATATGTATCTATCGATACATTGCCCAACAACGAGGTGTATCGATGTGCGTTGACATTTATGGCATATCGCTTGCAATATTTATGGCAAATCATTTTGCAATATTTATGGCAACAAATACACAGAAATTACTTAAAATTGTAATTACATTTATAAATTCAAAATATATCGATTAATTAGTTTTCTTTTAGGCCTATGAATGTACACAAAACATATTCGTTAGCTGAGCTTTGAGCCCTAAACATAATAAGTTGACAACTTGAAAATTAAAATCGTAATTTAAATATTTTCAACAAAATTAAACAGTTAACAAATTTATTGATGATTTTATGTTAAATACCCATATTTATTTTATACTGCATCATAAGCATAGGAATCTCACAGGACTGAAGTAATTTTTAACTAAGCGCTAATCTTTCTTATGTACAAAGCGAAAAGCGAATGAAAAATTCCCCAATTACAGGACTGTAGGACTGATAACAAAAATCTTATCCGTTGTTTCTATTTGTAACTTCATGCCATGATATCACAGGCCAAGGAGCAGATTAAAGAACAATTGACAGGCTAGACATCTTATTATATCACTGAAAAGACTCTGTACTAATCAAAATTGAATGGAATTTAGAGCTAAAAAAAATGTATATATATCATATCATATATATGGTCCGATAATAACAAAGCAATTCTTTCTTCCATTTCATTTGAATTTTATTTAATCATTTTTTTTGTTTTCTGCAAGAACAATATTTATATGTATAGTGTGTAATAGTATCTTATAATATAATATTTTTCACATTATCGACAATTTTTAAACAAAAAATAAATACATATATATTTTGTTCCCGAAATTGTTTTTTTCTCTCTTCTCTTGTTAATATATCTCAGTTGTAAGCCTAAATATGACATTTCTTTCATTAAACATACACATACATATTACATATACAATACATACATACATATTTATTTATGGATAGAGTTTCGCTTAAAATATATATCATATACGCAATAAAATAACTTTATACTTTCTGCCCATTCCGCAATCATCGTAGTGTTATCATCATTATCAGTATATTCATTTCTTTTTCACAATTACATGTGTGTGTGTGTGTGTGTGTGCTTATGAAAGAGCGATTTACAGTTTAAAAATAAAAAAAAAATAAGTATACATATATATTTATATATAATATATATAATAATATAGTTGCTAATATTGCTTATGACTATATAACGTACACATATCAGTAGTAATTTGGATCTTTGAGTTTTCTGTTAGTATCTCCGTCTGTCTGTGTGTCTCTCTGTGTGTGTGTGTGTGTGGGGGCATGGAAGGGTTCTCGTGTTCGTGTGTGTGTGTGTGTGTTTGTAGTTAAAACGCTGACCATGCTCATGAAATTTGCTATCACTTTTTGTTAAATACACAATACAATACAAACGCTAAGCCAGAACCAAAGCGGAGCAGAGCGTGTGTGTGTGTGGGTGTGTGTGTATCTGTGTGTGTTTGGCTGGCTACAGTTATATAAAACACATCCATACATAATATAGGAAGTAACACATAAATAATTATATTTTGGTGGCAGGCTTTCGGTGTGATTGGCGGCGGCGGCAATGACAACGGCAACAACAAAAGGTTCCCAGTTCCCTCTCTCCCTTAATCTTCATCCGTTGATTCCCCCCCATCATCAGATTCCCATTATCTGTGACTGCTGTAGGTCTTGAAGACACGAGGCATGCTACTGCTGGTACTGGTGCTACTGCTGCTTGTGGTACTACTGCTGCCAGTGCTGGTGTTGCTGCTGCTTGTGCTCCGCAACGCCGATGTTGGCGATGTGGACGACCCAACGATGCCCTCTGCTGACGACAGTCCCTGTAACCCAGCATCGTTCTGCTCATCATGATGGTGATGATGATGATGATGATGCACCGTCGTCTCCAGGTTCAGGGGCATGGGCATGGCATGATCCTCATCAGCATGCTCATGTATATAATCGCGTTTCTTAAAGTTATCGATTATCTTCTTAGTAGACTTCATGTGCGCCACAAACGCTGCCTCCAGCTGCAAAGTGGAAATCGAGAAAAGATAAATGAGTATAATGAATCCAATATGATTCGGAATTATGGCAAACTCTGTCTCTGTCTACTCACACTCGATGTCAGATTCATAAAGGTGTGATACTTCTCCAGCACACCAACGATCTCCTTAAAGCTATTGCCGCGCAGCTGCCGCCGCACGATTGTCTCGTACTGCTCGTTGTCCGTGATCAGGTTACCGATTAGGATGGCCGCATAGCTGCCCTTCAGCGTGTGCTCCATGTGGTGTCCAGCGCGTTGCACAACTGCAAAGAGTGATAAGAAATTAGTGATCCAATTCATTGAAAGATAATCAACATGCAGATCAGTGATATATGTTTATTAGAAGAAAGTAACATGAATCGGATGCATTCTTAAAGATTACCTAATGATATCGGATATCATACAGATTTATATTGGGATTATAGGCATACAATTAGTGTAGGACTTGAATTGATTGCAAATGGGGCACTGTTTTTAAAGTTTTACTATTCGAGACTATATCGGATATATGCCTGGGATTATATAAAACAAATATTCTCAAAGATTGACTGATAATATCGAATATATTCCTGGCAACATACGAGTATATGTAGTTTGTTATTGGTTGCCAATCTGAATCTCTTTTGAAACATCTGTATCACATTTTATACAATGGTATAATTTTATAGTATGTCTGGGATTATGGATAACTCTAGATAGTTTGATATAACAAACAAGTTACGCATCTGAATCTCTTTTAAAAGGGCAGCAAGTTTATACTACACAACTTCATGACAATTATTCTACTGCAACTTACGATTGTTCACGGTCTCCTCCACCTCCTCCTGCTTCTTCTTGCTCTTCTCATTGCTCTCCAGGAAGGCGTCTGTATTCTTCTCGACAAGTCTATAAGCAAGCAAGATCGTATTAGACTTATGAATTGCCATCAATAATCAATCAATGTAACTCACCTGGCCAGCTCCTCGCACTTGTAGAAGTACTCGAGCAGTGCCTGGACTGCGCTTATTGCCTGATCTCCCGGCGGTGGATTGTCAGCGACGTATTCGGCGGGCGCATGTGCTTGCATCAGCGTGGCGCGATTGGGCAGCGTATGCATGCACAGATTAATGAGCAGTGTCAACACCTGAAAGGGGAATCAAGTATAAGTTTAACTCTCTCTATTCTCTATCTCTCTGTATAGAAGATTCAACTTACCAGAATACTCAGCTCAAAGACACAGTGGTCCGGAATGTAATTGGACGCAAGCAGCAGCAGATGGAAGCTTGTCTCAATGACGTCACTCCGCTTGCCAAGCAACTCGGCACCCAGCGATGGCTGCGCCTCGTTGAACGTGTGCGTCAGATTGATGAGCACCTTCATGACAGGTATTAATAGTTCACGCATTGCCACGCCCGGATGCTCCTTGCTGCTACTCAGTTCGGTGGACGACGGATGCAACATTAGCTGGCGATCACAGAGCCTATAGAGGAAGCACAGCGTGTCGACGGCACGCCCCTTGGCATAGGTAAGCATATATCGTTGGTTTGCCTCATTGTGCTGTGTCACATTCTCGAGCACACGCAAACAACGCGCCACAGTCTGCATGTTGTCGAGCAGTGCCGGCTGCCATTGGACCATTGCCATGTCTGTGGCAGCTGTGGCAATCACAGGCTGACAAAAGTCCGATATCGTCTTGATAATGTGCTCCAGGCCGCCCAGTTTGCGCAGATCCTCCTTGAACCATTCACCGGCACGTTTCGAAGTGAGTGAGAGCAACGTTTCCATGGCCAAAGTGCCCACTGTGATGGACTCGACATTCAGATGAGTTCCTTTGCCCTGCGCCTTTATCTCTTCGCACAGCTCGCGCACCTTCTGCTTGTTCCGCTCGTAGTTGGCTCGATCTGTTGGCGCTGCCACGCCAACGCCGACGCCCTCCGCCTCCAGCAAATTGATCATCAGCTCCAGTGAGTCGCGATCCAAGTCCATGTTGAGACCCTCCTGTGACAATATGTACATAATGGCCGAGGTGCACAGACCCAGGCTCAGATCCTTGTTCGCATCCGACAGCGCCTGGGCAAGCAAAGAGAAAGAGACAGAGAGAGAAGGTTAGATAAGGATTCGCACAATATATGTTTGCCAGAGACTCACCTTGAAGAACTTGGTGACCACACCGTGGGCACGCACATGCATACGGAACGCAGGCGTCATGCACTTGGTGGCCAGCTGCAGGGCGGACAGACAGCGTGTGGGTGGAGGATTGTGCGGCTGCAGTGCATCCAGTATATACTCGACATCGTCGTCCATCTCCTGGTACTCGCCAATTTCCTGTATCTGATGAGCGGTCTTCACATTCCGCACCACCGTGTAATACTCCTTGGTCTTGCGATCCACACGCAAACCCGTCCGATCCCCACTGCCTCCTCCGCTATCCTCTGCACCCGGCTCCAGATCCAAATCGAAGGCATCTGTTGATGCTGCCGTCGAGGATTGTGCACTGTGCTGGCTTGGCTTGGCCTGTCGCGCCAGTTTGCCCAGCGCGGGACTGTCGCCACGCAAGGCGGAGCTGCTGCAGGTATTGTTGTTGGAGTTGCTATCACCAAAGTCACCGTAGATGGCATCGATGGTTGCCGATTTGCCCGCCGCCAGGCTGTCCACCTTGGCACCACCACTGCCCGCCGTTGTGGAGGCAGAGGCATTGCTGGCATCGCTGCCCGTTCCAGCACCGTTCGCCTCCAGTGCCGCATCCCAGCTGTGCTTGTACAGATGCCGCTTTGCCACCGTCGCCTGCTCGGCCTGATCGGAGGGAACTAGCGCACGGCTCTTGAAGATGCTGCCCTTCTTTTTCGAGATGACCAACTTGACGGCGCCACGTTGCGTCTCCTCGGGACCCCCACCGGCTCCAGTGCTGCTCGATGCTACCGCTTCGGCAGAGCCAACGGCCCCGCAGCGGCACCACCAGCACCGCGCCACCAGCACCACCAGCTCCTGCTCCACTAGTGTCCAGCGTAAGCGTGCGCTTGAACTTGTCCTTGAATTTATAATCTCTCAGAGGCGGGGATGAGGATGAGCCATCGTGCTGCATCGAAGAACTGTTCGATGTGTTTGACATCTCATCCATGCAGGGATCAGCGTCATGCTCCTGCTCCCCATCGAGCTCAGTGTGTGCAATTTTCGCGGGTGCCGGACCATCTGTATCCGAATCATCGTCCTCATCCTCCTCCAGCTGCTGCTGTTGCTGTTGCTGCTGCTGCTGCTGCTGCTGCTGCAGTTGCTCCTTGACCTTACCCTGACCGAGCAGCTTGATGAGTCTCAGTTGATCAGCTTCAACCGCTGAGTCGGCCTCCGTCGTTGCCGGCACCTGCAGCACCTGCGTCACCTGCTGGTTCTTTCGCTTCCTTCCATAGCTGCGCGTTGCGGCGCTGCCTGCCCCATTGTCAGTGGCTCGACTGGCCTCTGCCTTCGCGGACAAGTTGGCAGCGATTTTATTGATATTATTATTATTATTATTATTGTTATTGCTGCTGGCCAAATTGTTGTTGTTAGCCCGTGCCGCTGCTCGTCCACGACGCGGCGCTGGCGGCGGCACTGAGTCAACAGATGACTCCGTTGCTGTTGCTGCTGATGCTGCCTCCGCTGCCGTCGTCGCTGGTGATGACGACAATTCTGCTGCAGGTGGCGACGCCAACAATATCTCTGGCAACTCATCCGTCTTTTCAATCTCCGACATTTCAATCTCTGTCCTCCTGGCGGCGCCACGTTGCACGTGTCGCCCTCTTCACCATTGTTGTTGTTGTGGTTGTTGTTGTTGTGGGCGATGTTTCCATGGGTTTGGCCCGTGTCCTTGTTCGCGTCTCTGGCGCAGCTGCAACTGGAGCAGCAGCAGTTGCTGCGGCACTGGCAGAGACAGCCTCAGCGTTGTTATTATTATTATTGTTGTTGTTGTTCGCCTTGCGCGCTCTGCCGCGTGTTGTGCGCTTTGTCTGCTGCTTGGCTTCCTCGACAGAATCAGCTGGTGCCGTCGTTGTGCCATTGAGACGCGGCATCATCACATCGCCACGCAGCACTGCCAGAATATCCTGCTGCAGTGGCGCATCAGCTGCACCAACCATGCCAGTTGCAGCCGGCACTGAGGAATTGTTGCCATCCATCGACTCGAGTCGCGATTCAATGTCCGAGGGGGGCGCAACCAGTGAGGAATGCTGACTGGTCTCCAGATCACTTGTAATCACACTCGACCCTCGACTGCGTATCACACAGCTGTCCTCCTGCACTGCCTGCGCCAGCAGCTGCGGCGTGCTGTTCCCCTTCGAGGAGATGCTGCCCAGCACCGATGACTGCGAATCAAAGTCGTGATCCGATCGTGTTGTCGGCGAGATGACCGAACCACGCTGGTGATGCCCCTGATGATGGTGCGACGAGGAGAGCTGATGATGATGCTGCTGCTGCTGCTGCTGTGGTGGCTCACTTAGTGCAAGATGTGGCGAGGGTGTCTTGAATTCAGATGCAACCGCCTCGACTGCTCCCGTTGCTCCACTTGGCTGAGGTTGCTGCTGCTGCTGCAACTGTTGCTGCTGCTGCTGTTCGACTAGCGATGCGTGCTTGAGGTGCTTATGCTTTTTGCTCTTGGATTTCTTTTCACTGCGCGATTCCTCGCCAGCTGCCTTGGCTGCTGCTGCTGCGGCTGCCTTGGCGATTGCGTTGCGTATGACGTCGGTTTTTATGATCAATTTCAGTCGCTCCTTGGGCGGTTTATCTGGTGATATTTTAACTGTACAATAGTTGATTTCAGGTGGTTCCTCCTCCTCCTCTTCGTCCTCTTCCTCCTCCTCTTCTTCTTCCTCGCCGTCCTGTGTGTCTGCTGTTGCTGTTGTCGTTATTGTTGTTGCACAATTACCCAATAATGTATCCTCGCAACCCTCTGCTCCAGCTGCGTCTATCGTCGCCGTCGGTGGTCGCAAAGGTTTCACAGTTATTTTTGGCGTACTCACAACTGCAGCAGGAACTAAAGAGTCTTCATGTGCCGCCGCTGCTCCAGCATCGTTGAACGTCTCGAGTTGCTGATGCCGCTGCTGGGCGGGCGAACTGTTTGGTGGCTCCTCGCTGTCCGTGCTGACTAGACGAGAGGTGCCCTGCAAGTGGAAAAGACCAAAGATTTCATTGTTTATAATGCTGATGCGTACGTGTGTGTGTGTGTGAATGTGTGTGTGTGTGTGTGAGCCTATCTATATCAGGCTGTACATACATAGTATTTATTATAGTTTATTTTCTCTAGCCGCAATTAACACTTGGACAACAACAAACAATCAACGACAACAGACAAACGACACTGCGGACAACGGACAGCGAACACGGGACAGAAAACAGAAATGAGACACACACAATCGTGGAAAGAAAGAAAACAGCGTAACAACTGTCGCGAAGCAGAAACAAATATCAACTGTGTGTGTGTGTGTGCCGGAGAGGCGGCAAAGTGAAAATGAAGAAAAAAAACAGAAGAAGAAAATAATAAAACTCCATTTAATGTAAAAGCGCGCGTAATTTAACACTGCCGTTCTTGTTGTTGTTGTTTCTGTAGTTATTATTGTTGTTGTCGCTTTCTCTTTCCCGCACGCCACACTGAAAGAGCGCGGCTCAAAAACGACAGAGACAAAGCGACGCGAGCAGCCGAGCGTGTGAGTGAACAGCAGGAGAGAGCACGATAGCGCGAGAGAGCATGCGACAGAGACCGGGGGATCATTGTTCGGCATCTGCCTGCTCTCTCTCTGTGCTGTGCTGCGCTCTCAATGAGTGAATGAGAGTGCGTTACGTTACGTTCGTAACTCAGACGCGCCTGCGTACTCATTTCAGCGCAGTCGCACAGTGGTTGACGCAAAAAGAGAAGCTGATCAAAAATTGATTTAATTTTTTGAGGGGGAATTTCAACTGGAAGAATGCATAAGAAAAATATGAATTGAAATATGAAATAGGTAAAAACTAAAAGCATAGTTATAATTTAGTTTCGGCTACTTGAAATTATTTTCGCAACATAAAACTTACTCAATATTATACTTTATGTAAGTTATTAATTGATAAATAGTAAATAAAATTATAAAGTCACTAATAACAAACTATACATTAATAAATTTAAAAAAAATAAATAAAACCCTTTAAAAAAATGATAAATTGCATTACTTTGACTGCAAAATTAAAATTCCTCTAGGCCTAATTTAATATTGTTAATATTACACTCGGTATTTATAAACAATAAAATAGTTAAAAAATGATAAAATCCTTAATATCAGACCTAGAGATGCTCATAATGAACCGATAGCCCAATTAAATACTGTTTTTTATGTGAACCGGTAATTATAATACTGAATAAAATGAGAAAATCACTAATAACAATCTGCATGGGTAAATTAATAAAAAAAGGCAAAATTTATAAATCTTAACAAATAAATAAATGTTCTTTCATGGCCAGCAAGATAAATATCGTTGTATATCCCTATGTATCCCGCTACATGCCTGTATTACCAAAGTAATCTAAAGAACGATACAATTGAAATCAAAGATATTAATAAATTATATAGCAAAATAGGAACTGAAGTATGTTCGATTCTTGCAAAACATTTCCCGGTAATAATGCGTAAACTTGTAATATAATCTTAGGTATCCAAAAACTCACTTTGGAAATGCGCAGAACAATTGGCGGATGCTCAGGAGTGCGTGAGGCACTCGATGAGGCAGAAGCTGATGGCACTGTTGAAGCCGCCGCAGCGGCGGAGAGTCCAGTTGCTGCTGCCGCTGCTGCTGCTGCTGCACTGGGCGCCGTTGTTGGCGGAGGAAGAACTGGACTGGAGGCATCGGTAACTTCGCCAGCAGTTGCAACAGCTGATGACGCTTTGGAGGTGGCATCTGCTGCGACTGCTGCTGCTGCTGCCGCCGCCGCTGTTGTGGTTGTTTCGGTAGTACGTGACTTGGAAATAATCAGATCTTTGGTGGGCGTCGGATAACGTTCGTCCTCGTCCACTTCGCGGTAGTTGACCGCCTTGCGAGCGCGTCCTAAAATGCGTGATGGCGGAGCTTCTGGTTTGAGTTTCTTCTCCTCCTTGACCTTCTTCTTTTTGGACTTGGGCTCAGCTGCTGGCGATGTGCCACCTGCTGCTGGGACAGCAACAGCATCCATTTGATCCATGGCATCCAAGTCCATGTGGTCCGTCCGATCTAACGCACCTGTCGTTAGAGCAGCCGCTGCTGCCGCTGATGATGCCTTCTTCTTGGGCGACTTTCGTTTCCGCTCTGCGGAATTGCCTTTCGCCAGCTTGAGCTTAATGGGCTCCAGTGTGGGTGTCATCCCTCCCGCCGGATCCCGCATCGGTGATGTGCCAGAGACGCAGTGCGGCAATTGCTGTATGATCTGCGCTATCACCTCCGGCGGCGCCGTGTTGCGTGACTTGAAGAACTTCTTGGGCTTTGGCGGCTCTGGCACCGACACCGACATGTCATTCGGATCGTGGTCATGTGTCGAGGCCGGACTCTGGGCAGGACTGGCAGCGGCTGCAGCAGCTGCCGCCGCAGCGGCCATCGGATGCAGTGCGGAGAGTGTGTACGTGCGAGTCGAGGTGAAACCCATTTTGCCCCACTTGCCCACAGTGCCTACCGAACGGGCCACAGTGGGCCGATTCGTGTTCTCCTTCTCCTTGCACAGTGAGTCCAGTGGCACAACGATGTTCTTGCCCCAGCGCGACATTTTGGGGCAGGCTGCTCTGCTTGAATGGAAGGAAGGTTTGACTTCTTATTGTTTACACTTCCTCTTCTATGCGTCGTGGGTTGGCGCCACAGGCCACTCGATGCCAATTGCAATTGCAACAATTACACTGCACAGAGAGAGAGCAAGAGAGAGAGAGAGAGAGAGCACATGTTTATTATTAGACATTGTTAATCGCATTGTGTCGCTTGAGTATTTATTGCATTTATTATGCGTTTCTCACACTCTTGAGCACTTTCAATTCTCTGCTGAGCTGCGCTTCGACTGCAGCAGGAAGGAAACTCTCAGAGTGGAGCTGCTGCTGCTGGGGCAGCACAAATGTCAAAAAGCAACAACAGCAAAACACAACAAACTTGCTGCCGTAAGCAAGACGCGGGTGCGAGCGAGCACACACGAGTTGCGCACGTTGCGCGCACAGTGCGAGCGCGAGCGAATTACAATTTTTATTGTTGCCAAAAACAAATCAATGCAAATAAACTATTTGTTGCACTTTGCAGGAGAACATCCCCCACATTCACATTATTATTATCATTATCATTATTATTATTATGTTTATTATTATTATTGTGTACTCCTTGAGAAACAATTGATGATATGTACATTCACGAACATGTTTGTTTGATGCTGCTGCTGCTCTGCTGCTTACCTGAAACAAAACATTTGAGTTGAGGACGATGTTGATTCTGGTTTGTTGTTGTTGTGCTCCTCCGTTTATTGCGTGAATGCATGTGGGTATATACACATACATATGTTTGTATGCGTGCGTATTTGAATGTGCGTGCGCGTGTGTGTTTATGTGTGAGTGTGTGTATGGTCAAATCTCTGTTGCTGTATGAACATGTATGTATGTATGTGTGCGCGAGTAGGAATGCAATAAAACCGAAACAGACAGCAGCAGAAACGTCGTCGCCGTTGCTTATTGGCGCAATTTTGTGTTGCACGCGCGAATTGTAAGTTGCTTTCAGCTTTTTTACGCACTAGCGCAGTGGGCACAGATTGTTGCGGATTATTATTATTATTATTATTAATTAACTAACGCACTGTTGCGGCTGTAGTGTGTGGCTGTTGTGTGTGGCTGTGCCTGTGGCTGTGTGTGCATAGTTAGTGGCAACTGCATGTATTTTGTTGCACACATATTTTCCACCACTTTTAACGCAGCATACGCAAAATCGCAACGAATCAGGTACAACAACAGCTAAAAGCAACATACATACGAATTATTGCTTGTGCGTAACATGCAATTAATGCACATAGCGACGAAGAACAGATTTATAAACGTTTCAAATGCACTTATTGCGTTTGCAAATCCAATTGTATCGGTTTAAAAACACACAAAAATATTTAATTTTTTCTTCGCAACTATGATTTAGAGTGACCAAATTTTGTTTGCGTTGTTCAGCCTGTGCCATTCGCCACGAATGCCCAGAGTTGCACTTTACGATAATGCCACAGGGGTGTTCCGCATTGCGTTGCTCATTTCGCGTTACGTTGCGTCGTTTGGCGCGCATCCAACTTCATGTTATTTCGAATTTTCTACGCAATTATGCGCGCAGCCAACTTAATGCGAGCGCAACTTAAGCGCAGCCAACTTCAAGTACAAATCAAACAAACCGCCAACTTTAAAAAAGAGCGTAAATATATAATATAATATAATATTATGTAGAATTGTGATTATTGTGTTTCCGGTTGGATAATAACTCTAAATTGCTCCTGCTTGTCGCTCTGCTGCTGGCCATTTACAATGTACGCCAGTGGATCGTCCTTGCTGGACTCCATTAGATGCTCGCACGAGGTTTGATTGATGGTGAACATAAAGGACAAATCAATGTCATAGCGTGGCAACTTCTCCCTGAGAATACGCAAGATTATTAGATGATATATGGATGGAAAGTATACTTACCTCAAGAAAGCGATCACATTGTCCCCCAGCGTGGGTTCCCGCGATAGCAGCAGCGCAGAGAGGTAGCGCGGATGCTTCTTCTTTTCGGCACAGTGCATGATCAGGCCCCAGTTCTGATAGTCCGTGTCCAGCACGTAGGTGTTATAGATGCCCTCGTCTGTCGAGGAATATAGCCAAATGATAATACAAATAGAGATATAGCGGGAACCGATTTGACTTGCATATATCCTCGGTGTGCATCCAGTGTCCCGGCGTATTGAAGTCTGGAATCAGCCACGTGATATTGCCCTGCAGCTTCTCACGCAGTGGATCCTCCGCAAATATGTAGCTGAAGTTCATTGTGATCTGTAAAAGAGTGATTGATTAGTTCAGTCAGCATATGGTGCAGTCGGTCCAATGGTCCAATCTTACATGCTGATCCTCGCTGGAGAAGGCAAAGTGGCTGCGCATGCAGGCGTACTCGGGCAGCTCCTCGGTGGAGGCATAGTACTGCACCACATGCCACATGCCCATCATCAGTTCCAGATCAAAGTTGCGTATGGCGCGCACCTGTTGCCACAAACAAGAAGAAAGTTAGCATAAGATAGACTGAGAGAGAGAGAGAGGGGGATAGAAACAATTGCAGAATTCATTGAGAGCTGAGTGCGTGCTAAACGAAATTAAAACACACAGACAGGGAGGCACACTCACACACACTCGCACACCTGAGCCCAATTGCATTTGTCAATTTGGTTGCTGCCTGCACTTGAACGCTGTCAACGACGTAGACGCAGACGCAGCGCTGCCAGTGGCGACTGCGACGACGGTGACGGACGTCGGCGTGCGCTTAGAAAGTGTGATTGATTTTGGCATCACTGTGCGCCGGTTTCGTTGCCGCCACAGACGACGACGTTCTGGATGCGCAGCCCGAGTGACTCGCATATTGATGAGAGCACATGCACACACACACACACACACACTGACACGCAGAGGCACACATACATGGAAGATGCTACACTGAGAGAACTTGAAGTTGGAGTCACTTAAGAACTTCATTGCATTCGAAGTGGGCGAAAACATTTAATTCTACGTTTGCAACGCACTTTTAATACTCTTATATGGAACTAATCCTTGAAGATTTGTAAGAAACAACATTTGTCAAAACATTATCAGGACTGGACAGTTCCTCAAACGAATCATAATATTTTTATATATAAACTGGAAGATTGTAAATTATATGTACTGCAATAATTTAGTGACATTAAGTGTAATTCTAAATCCATACATACTTTGGGGGTCTTCAGTAAAAGCTAGTTCGAAGTTTTTTAACATTGCACATGTGTTCGTCAAGAGATTTATGTTAGGTCCTCAAGGCTCAGATATTTTTACTAAAATGCGTTGCAAACTGCTGCCCAAAATAAATATACCCTCTGCTAGGGTATACATATCGTTTATCACCGATGTCGGCTTGCTATTTGTCATTATTGATTTTGATAACCCCAGTGAGCCGTGTCTCGCCCCACTGTACTCACGTTCGGGCATCGTCTGCGCAGATCTGTGCGCTTCCTTCCAGTGGCCGTGTAACTGTTGTAGTTCATCCAGGCACCGGCCTGCTCGCCCAGCAGCAGCAGCGACAGCAGCAGAGCTGCCCACTGCCCGGCAGTGGCAGTCATCCCTGCTCAGTTAGGATAACTGTGGAGTATAACGGATACGGATAAGGCGCGCTTTAATTTATCCGCTTGGCTTAGGCGGGTGCGATCGTTTCTGTGTTGTTGCTCTGCCTGCACTGGCGTCGAACGGGATGCGCGAACGGATGCTTCAAGCGACGACGCAACGACTCTTTGACGGATAAGACGCAAATACATACACACATTATATATACATATAGACAAGTCTGTGTGTGTGTGTATTACATAGATGTTCTTATGGGCGCACACATCATTTATTAAAATGCTGTGCGTTGTTGTCGCCGTTGCTTATTCATTATCGTAGCTGAAAATAAAACGCACATACAACTTGCACACACACACACAAACAGACAAGTGTGCAAGGTCAGAGCTGAGCTCTTTGGCTGTTTTATAGCCAAATTCACCCCTTAGTTGAAGATACAATAAATGCCATGTGCAAATTAATTTGATTTTTACATTTGTTATTAATTTATTATATATTCATAAAGATAATTGCATGCATTATATTTTTTATAATATTTAGTTATGTAAACTTAAACTTAACTTATCATAGTTCGCTGTGTTCCAAATTTAAGCTTTATTTATCTGGCCATTTTTCGGCTAAATGATTTGTTTACACTTGCAAGACAGTTGGCAACAGTGGCGTCATGCTACTGTTCTTTAGCTTGCGATTGGAATGCGCGTAAGCTTATCATCACACCCACACATACAGAGAGAGAGAGAAAGGGAGATAGAGAAAGAGGAACGGATTAAGTTAGTTACTTCACATTTGCCATGGCGCTTGCACCACTGTGCGCTTTGGATTCCAGTGCCGTCAGAAGAATTCCAGTTGTATTTTTGGACGCAATTCGCGTTGCCAAAGTACTTTTCAATTCAGTTGCTTTTCACTTGTCGCCGTCTGCGGTCCCTTTTTAGCACCTCTCTTCCTCCCCTCCCGCTGCCTCTCTCGATCTCTTCTCTGCCTGGCTGCCTGCAGGCTCCACGAACGTAGCCCACATAATACACACAACTTTCTCGCGGCACTTTGCTGGGCACGGTTGGGGTAGGGGGAGGGGGGGATGCGCTGATAAAGATGAAATTTTCGTCCAGACTGCCGCGAAGAGAGAGTGTGCGCGAGAGAGAGAGATAGAGAGGGGAGAGGAGAGAGCGAGGCAAAAAAGGTATGCAGCAAACAGGAAACACAAATTTATTCTTTACGATCGCGAGAACAGCCCGGATTGGACACTTTCTCTTTATTGCGAAACTCGTTGGGCGGCATTTTCACGCAGCCATCGCCATTCGGCGCACACATTCACATTGCCATCCACACACACTCGCACACAATCCACGGCATCCACATTGACATCCCCAGCGCAGTTCTCTACAGGCGGCTGCGCAGCTAATGTGAGCAGAGCAGCGCAGCGCAGCGTCTTCACTTTCCTTCTTCCGCCTGCACTTGGGTTCGCTGCAACAATGTCTGCATCTGCGTCTGCGTCTCTGTCTGGTTTGGTCAGTTAGTCAGTTAGTCAGTCACTTGGCCAGCCCAAAAACGGCGCAAACTTTCGTCGCAGCAGCAGCAATAGCAGCAGAGGCAGATGCAGCGGCAGAGGCAGCAGCAGCACTTGGCATTGCCATGGCCATGGCCAGTTCCGGCTTTAGCGGTCATCTCCAGCAGGCAGTCGCAGACGCAGACGTCGTCGACGTCGCCGTCTTCTTATCCAGGCGCGACGCGTGGCTTTTTTTATGTGCGCCAAAAAAAAGAAGAAATATAAGAAAAGAAAAGAAATGAGCGGTCAGTGCGAAAAAGGCGAGAAAACGAGCAACGAGAAATGTCTCCTGATCGTGCACGCACATATGTACATTGTCATGCACAGCTGTATGTGTGTGTTTGTGTGAAGATGAATGAAAATGACTTGCAGGTTGCAATTGAGGCATACGCCAAGGGCGTCGTCGTGCAGCTAACCCATATTTACTAACACACACACACACACCCTATAGCCGTGACACGAACCTTGCTTACACTACACTACACTACTCAACATGCCACTCAAGCAAACACTCGAAAACACTCAAACAACACTCGAGCAATGCAAACAAGCTGAAAAGGATCGAGTTGAAAGTGCTGGCATCGATAGAGCAATCGATGAACTCTCCCAGTTATCGATTTCAGCACTTGAGTTTGAGTCTTGTTTGTATTGATAATATACCCACTGTATAAGTTGAACAATTTGAGTGTAAACGGGTATATTAAATTGTTAAAGAGACAGATCATCCAAGTTAATCATGGGCAGCTCAAAATGAATGACTTTGTGGCGAATCTATTTAATAAAGGTAAAATATATATAAAGTATATATAGATAGTATATAGATTATGTGAAAGCTACAGTTTCTATACTAACTTGAACTGTAGATTCCTTTAGATTAAACACAAATAACGTATCTATCAAATTGTGACAACAAAGCGTAGATTGCTTTTGGTATTTTGTTTTTATTGGGCAAGTTTTTAAAGATGCTAGCTTTTTATTTATTTCGTTTGCTGGTTTAGAGTGTTATTTAACCTTGGAGCACATTTCATCAGACTTGGATCATAAACACTGAAGATAAACAATAATCTTTATCTATATCTAGCTACTAGGCGCAGGTTTCAATATGCAATGTTAATAGTTGATGCACGGGTAACTGTTATGTAACTAGACAGCAAATTTCAGCAGACTTGGATCAAAAACACTGAAGATATTTAAGAAACAGCAGAAGTAACTGCATACTGGGTATCCAATGGGTACTATTGACAGTTTTGAAGTTGTAATCTATTAAGTGGACCTACAGGTAGGCAACACTGTTATTCAACAATGGAATAAACACAGAAAATATTCAAGAAACAGCATTAGTATTAACGTACAGGGTATTAAACAGTGTCTTAACGTGTTCTAGTTCGTATTTTCTTTTTGTAATTCAGTTACTTTAATTGTCCAACAGAGTGTCAGCTATCAAGTAATTTGAGCCATTGATGTGCGACTCGTTGACCACTGTGCACAGTGGGCTGATTTCTCAATGAATACCATAATTCAAAAGAGTTTGCCATTATAGTTTTTGGACATGTCACACTGCCTCGACTGCGGCTGCGCAATGACAACGGCAATCTTTGCCACAAGTGAAGCTGCAACAACAGCAGCAGCATCAACAACAACAGCAACAACAACAACAACAATAGGCAAGACAACAAACAAGAAAGAAAAGAGAAAAAGTCGTAGACAACACGAGACACGACGCACGTAGAATGAGACGACGATGATGGGGAGGTTGACGATGAAGATGAAGATGATGACGATGATCATCTTTGTCGGTTTGCCGATGATGAATGATGCTCACAAACGATGATCATCGCGGCGAGATGCGACATTTGAATGCCTGAAATACGCGCGCCACGCCCAACAACAGCTAGGAGCAACAACAACAACAACAACACGGCAGCAAAAGGTGACAAGCAGGTGGCAGCGGCTCGCCCGGAATGTCAAACGTTTATTTGTCGGTAATTAAATTTGAAAATGATTTAAATTTCACCAGCAAATTTTTGGAATTGGACTTAACACTTTCTTCGGCGTCTATGTCGACAGCGGCGTCGGCGTCGACGTCGACGTCTGCGTCTGCGATTTGCGGCCAGCTCAACCGCAATCGCATTCCTTAGCCTCACCTGAACCCACCCCTCCCCTGTCACTGCCACTGCCCCTTGCCCAGCCTGCAGCTTCTTATTTCGCAGATGGGGCCCACCCGCAAAACGACAAGCACTGTGCCCCCCCTCCCCCTATCCCATTCCGACCTCATCCACAACACGGCCAGAGACAGAGACAGAGCCGGACCCAGCCCCCAGAGCAATCCGAGAGATCAATTCGCCTGATTGGAGATTTGTTTTCTATTTGCAATTGATTGATGTCTGACTGCCAGGCAGTGGTTGAGGGGTACGCAGAGAGCAAGTGCATGTGAAGGGGGCATCGTGGAGGGGCGGGGCAGGAGTGGTGGAACAAGGGGTGGCAAGCCAAAAGTCGCGTCTGGACATCAGTCACTGCGCACAGTGCACAGCACATTCATCATCATCGCCGATCGCCAATGGGGGCTGGGGCTGCGTGAGTGTAAATAGCGGTGTGTATGGGTGTGTGTGTGTGCTTATGTGTGTGTGTGTGTACCTCAGCAGGTTTCGATTCAAATTGTCTCTTGAGTAATCCCAGTTGAAGGCAAAATATGCATTACGATATATATCGTATACCATTCAATGGGTACGCCAAATATATTATATACATTATTTTAGAAACTGATAAAAAGAGGCCTTATAATAAATAATTTATTACGTATGTATTACATCCTATAATAAAAATAGATCAATATCTTGTATATCATAATCATAATTTAAAATAATAAATTTTTTTTCTGTATCAATATATAAATAATTTTACTTACTAGTACTTTTTTTATAGTATATATTACAATGTTCAGATCAGATTTTATCGAATTAAGAAACCTGTTCTATTCTATAAACATATTACGCTGGAAACTTATGGAGAAGATTATTAAAAGATTATTTTAAAATCGGTATTTATTATTTGCTTTGATAAATAGATAATTATCTATAATTTCCGATTATCAAACGATCAGTATATAGTTAAATTTATAGAATAATATATATTATATTATATTATATAATATTATACAATTATTATTATATATTGTTATATTATATAATACAATATTATAAATAACAATATTCAGCTTAGCTACGATAGGGATATCCAAAATCCGAAACATTATATTTCTTTGGTCTTTATCATTTTTTGTGCAACTTTTCTCTATAATTTAAATCAAAGACGTGCCCAAATAAAATTGGAAAATATGTTTTACTGCACATCTTCAGTTTTAAGGTTGCATATCTATGCTAGACATGCTTCAGGTTTCCCCTAGTAAATCACTTGGGTATTTCAATCAATTGTTGACGGTCTGCTTAAAGTGCGAACCTACAAACACGTGCAGATCTATGGACTGTTGGTGTTGTTGTGGTTGCTGTTGTTGCTGTCCGTGTTGCAGCTAAATTATGCGCAGACACACATGCCTCTCTGGATCGCCCTGCCTCAGGGTCTGGGTCTGCCTATCGTCCATCACCTGCCACAATGTGCGGCACGAGTCCGTGTCGTTTGTTTGCGCATGCGCGGCGCATTTCGTCTGAAATATTTCACAACAATCGACGTGGTTTCTAGGGTTAGGTCCATCGCATACCTTTTACTCTCCCTTGAGATCGTGATGCTATTTGCCGCCCATATCTGTACGCTTTGTGTATCGTTTCGAAAGTGCGTAAGCTTTGCCTTGTCTGCCTGCTTCAATCATCTTTCTAAGGTAAAAGTTTCCGTAAAACAAACGTAAGAACTCTAAAGAAATTCCCTTTTCCCTTGGGGAAAAATGTTTTCGTTTTTTTTATTGTTTTCTGACATTGTAATTTTGCGTATCTCAAGTTTACAGAGTCCAGAAAGATTTTGAGTTTGAAAATAGAAAGGCAAACAAATTTGTAAAAATAAGAAATTATAATATAAATTTAATAAATAATAGACAAAATTAAATGAGTCTCAAATTCAATTGTTAAAATGTAGAATCACCAAGGAAATGATTTTAAAACATATGATAGAATAGAAAGATGAAAGATCATTGTGTTTGGCGACTGATAAGAAACAACAATAACATATAAAGGTCGCCAAAACGAAGAAAAGAACGTAATTAGAAATATACAGAGCTAACTTCATATCTCTGATATCGATAGATAGACAATAAGAACGGATTAGTTCCGACCGTTTGAAGAGTATGGGAACAAACATTTCTAAGTATTTGAAAGAAAATAACTTTGAAGGTAAATCATAAAGATTAGTTAAGGCAAAAACACAAGGTTTCCTCAATCCACAGACGCTACCAAGCAAGATTATGTTATGGAATATATCAAATAAGGGACAAAGTAGCTTCGCCAGATTTGCGAAGACGGAACATTCACCTGACTTATTTTGTATATCATATATGTACATACATACATAGGTGTATGCATGTATATATGTGTGTGTCTCAATGTATGTCAGAGGCGTAAGAAGAGTGCAAGACAACGTTGATTCCTCGCTTTGCTTTTGTCTTGTGGGATCGATAGAAAAGCGAAGATCGCATAGAGAAGAGGCCCTTGCTCGGGGGCGCACTTAAAGATCCATGAAAGAGGTGAGGTGCTGGTGCTGGAATCAAAGTGCCAATATGAATGTAAGTGTGAGTGCGAGTGTGAGTGTGCCAGCATGAATATGTGAATAGTATGTGAATGGTTGTCCGCACGCCCAGTTTGCCAAAAAAAATAAAGAGAAGCACGACAAGAATAACAATGGCCATAATTGATGACTGGACCTGCCCCTCTTTCGCTTGCTGGGTCAGTGTTACCACTCCCCTCTCCCCTCTCCCCTTGCTACCTCCTTTCCCCCGCACGGCTCTGCATTCTCTTTGCTGCTGTGGCAGAGTGTGGCGCAGTAGAAGAATCTTTTGGACAGCTGCTAATTGACTTTCAATGTTTGGAGCTGCCTTCTCTTGTTGCTGTTGTTGTTGATTGCTGTTGCTGATGTTGTTGTTGTTGTTGCTGTTGTTGTTGCTGGTGTTGTTGTTGTTGTTGTTGTTGCTGAGAAAGTGAAATTGATCGCAAGGCAAGTGGCACTTGGTGCTTGCCCCATGCTTGAAGAGATTTTTGAGTGTTCGTTTTTGGTGATTTATGAGATTGCGAGAGATTTGCACATGCCACATGTCGCATGCCACTTGCTGCATGCCAATCCACAGGGATTCTAAGCAGCAGCAGCTGTAGCGGCAAAGAGGGAAGGGGCGAAGGGGAAGGGGCTGACTGAGGCATAGGCCGCTTTCTAAGCCACGACAGCTTAGCCGCTGCTGCAACCGATGCGATGATGCCGCTGCCACTGCTGCTGCTGCTGGGATGAGTTGCATGAGTTGCAACTGCAACTGCAACATACTGCCGCTTTTACCACGCATGCCCCGGCGACAGTTAAAAGCGAAACGAAACGAGCAAATATCAACAGTGGCAGAAGCAGCAATAACAACAAGTGCAACAACAAGTGCAACAACAGCAACAACGATAACAACAACAACAACAATAACAATGGTGGCATCGCTCTGGCTTTAACCCAATTCTTTGGCTGCATTTCCGCCGTATTGTCGCTGCCTCTAAAAAAGGGCCAATCCGACTCCCTTTCCCCTCCAACTGCACCTCCAACTATGAGGTAAAAAGTGTCTTCTCATTGCTTAATGGCAGCTGTTGCTACTGTTGCATTGCTGTCGCTCTTGTTGTTGTTGCTTTGCTGCTGTTGTTGTTGTTGTTGTTGTCAGTGTTGCTGTTTTCACTTTGGTCGCTTCTGTTGCTGCTGCCGTTGCCACCTCGTAACCCGGCAATAATGGACGCATGCGACCGATTGCAAGCAGCGCAAAGGTTATTGCAACAGCAGAAGCGACTGCAGCAGCAACAGCTCCAGCAGCAACACGACAAACAACAACAACAGCAACAACAACAACACAAACAAGTAAGCCCAGCTGCAATCAAGCTATCTCAACTATTAGATACCCTGCAGGCAAAAACACTTCCTTACTTGGGAACTACACAAAATTGTTACCTAAATAACTTTGTTGTATGTGATGCGATTTAAATGAAATTGTCAGCATAGTTTTATAAATTGTTAAACTATTCATATGCTAAAAATCAGAACTGTTACTTTTAAATTTTGCTAAACAATTGAGTTGTTAAATTTTTAACATTATTGAGCATCATCTGGTGATATATGATATAAGAGTTAGTAGCACATGATAAACAAAAAGCCACATACCAAATTTTACAACTCTTGCAGTTATAATAACTGAGATTCACACATAAATGTAGAAAATCAAACCAAAATGAAGTCTGAGATTGTCTAAAGTTTAGTATGGTTTATCAGAGAGAGTTGCTACACTACACTACGCTGCAATGATTGCAGGGTATACGTGTATAGGCAACAGCAACAGCAACAACTCAAAGTCGAATGCGGCAGATGACAAAGGACGAGCCACTCGATGATGGAGTGTCAATGCAATGAAAACTAAACTAATAAATTGTGAGAGCGACCCAAATAGCTGGCTAGAAACTGGCGTGCAAAGAGGATTTACTGGGCGATGGCTGCGCTGCTTTGCTGCCACTGCCACTGCCACAGCCACTGCCACAGTTGTTGCCACTGCGACTCTCGTCTCTGCTTTGGCCTGCTTGTTGGGGGGCGTGGTCGAGGGCGAACGGGAACGGATACGGGAACAACTGTGGGAGCGATAAAGCTCATGACGAAGCTCATGCTCGTTGAATTTGAATGAAGCCATCGGAGCTGCTGGGGGACAGTCATGGCCAGCACATGAATCCATAAATCCCGCACCCCCTTCCCCCTCGAGATAAGCCCAATTGTCACGTATTATAAGTGAAATATGCCATAGATGTTCTACTAGAGCTGGAGAAACATCGATTTTAAATGGATAAACATCGATATTTCATATGGAAAACCTTAGCATGTTCTAGCTGACTTTGCTTTGGAAGTTTATTGTTCATTTCCTGTTGAATATTTGTAAAGGGCATATAAGTTACTATATTAACTAGGTTATAGTTTAGAGAGTAGTCAAATTGTAACATTGTTGAATATTAATTGAGTTGATCGCTTAAGTTTACAGCGAACTTTTGCTGTTTCTCAAGAAAAAGTGTTTAGTTACATAAGCAAATTTCGTATACAGAGGAGTATGTTAGTAATATTGAGGACAACTTCCTGTTAATCTTCTTGTTAAATAATCAAGTGAGATTCCTGTAATCTTCTTGTTAAATAATCACATGACATAAAAATAATATAAAAATAAGATAATAATGATATTCTCTACATTGTTTAGCGAGTTTAAAGAATTTAGTCGAATAATATTGTATATAATATTGTAGTATGATCAGTTTGTTTTGGTAGTTTAGTGGTTATTCTAGCAAAGAAGCTGGTATTTACTTGGTATTTTTTTGGTAATAACTTGCAGTTTGTATTTTGTATGTTTTATTTTTGATTTGAGCTACAATTCAGGGCTTAAGAACTTCACATGAGTATTAAACAATATATTACAATGAAAATACACTATTATTATATTATATTATATATATTATATTATATTATTATTTATTAACATCTTTTTATAATCTTATACAATAATAATCTTTGATATTTTGCTTCGATAACTTGCAGTTCCTGGTTTCAGGGCAGCTCATGTTGGTTTTTTTAGGATTACTCCCGGGAGTGTTACCTGCTGTATGCAGTACTTCCTGTTTCTGTGACACACATACACACACACACGTGCACACATGTGTGGTGTGGTATGTGTGAGTGTGTGTGTGTGCGCTCGTTTCTTCAATTAACCCGACTTCGCCGGCCGGCAGATGAAAGATGATGGAGCTGACGACAATCGGGGAGAGACCTTCGCTTGGGGCAGCGTCGCAACCAAATTTGGTGCGAGTCAACTGACCAACTGCCACCCCCCCCCCCCCTCCTCCCCCCTCCCTACACTCTTGTTGTGCTGTCTCGCTTGCTCTTGAGCAGAGTCAATGTGTGTGAAATTGAAGTGCAATTCAAGTCTGCGGCCGGTGAAAGTAACAAGATACTTTTAATAAGACATCCAAGTGGAGGGGCACAGTTTGAGGGAGAGGGGGACGCAGACAGCGTTTACTTAAGATGCGTGCGGCGTGCGCCCAGCAATTAAGTGGCATCCGCAGCAATGGGAACCTGCCGCAGCCCTTGGCCCCTCTTCTGCCCCGCGGGGGCGGGAAGGCAACTCTCGCAGATATTTTCCCTTTTTGTGCGGCGATTGCAGTCTTTGATATCGGATATACGAATGGAATTGATTGTCAATGAGGCATGCAGCGTGCAGCGTGCAGCATGCAGCCATGAGGCATCATCTCTCTCTTACCGGATTGGGCAGTGGCTCATGCAAATGCAGCTCGGCAAATAATTGATCAACCCGGTTGACTGGGCCGACTGCCAGACTTTGTGGCGCGACTCACCCGAAGCCAAAGTCGCGTCCGCTTGTTACTTAATGTGCCTCGATAGACAACCACCATCACTACCACCACCACGACATTGGATACACTGGTAAACACTGGCGACTGCCTGCAGGCGTCGGCGACGGTGGCGGTGGCGGTGGCAAGCAGCTCTCTGCCAGTGCGAGAGACAAGTCCGCGCGAGAAATTACTCCAATTTCGAGTGGAGTGGAGGCATTTTGGTCATATTTAGCAAACAGGAATCGCAGGAAAACGCACTGCTCCTAAAAGCGCCAACTGGACCTGAAATGGCGATGAAATCGCTGCTGCACCATGCTGCACAGTGGTGCCAGCACTGCAAGTTGCCAGGCCAAAATGAACTGCAGTGGAAACTGTTTAACAAATTTAAAATAAACAAGATTTCATAATGATAACCTGATATGTTATATACCCCATTATGTGCACCAACATGTGTCTAACAGGCAGAGGAAGGCGTGGCAGACTTCACAAAGCACATACATATAGTATAAACAATCGGCAATTGCATGTCTGTTTGAGCGCAGAGAACTCAACTATTATGTGAGCTAGAGATACTAAATTTGGCATGAAGTTACCTGTGTACTGTGCCCAGATAAAGGATTTAAATGTTGGATGCCACGCCCACCATTCGCCCCCTTTTTTGGTATTTGAAGTTTTTAATTTGATTTACAATGTTATCCCAAATGGATACAACTCTTTGTTTCAGCATAAACTTGTTGACTGTCTATCGGTACATCGGTCTATCTACACAGACTATAAACACAGAAGTTAGTAGAATTTTCAATCAATTTGTATAAAAACTCTGAAACAAATGCATTGTACATGTTTTTAAATATGTTAATTAATTTCGTAATAAAAATTAAAATAGTGTTAACTCATATGATATATAATGTTTATAGACAATTTAATTTATATCTGTATTTTCACATTTTCATAATTAACAAATACACCCTATAAATCTGGCCATGACTATATTTATTGGTTAATCAATTAACTTTACAAGCTTAGCACCATTTACAATCGAAAGAACTAAGTAAAATCTTTATAAATTATTGTAGAATCCATTAGACTTGTAGATTGTCAGTTCTCTTTGGATTCTTATAATGGAGAAGGTACAACATCAAATGGTTATGAAATCTTGCTCTGCCAAACTTTCGCTAGAATTCAAAATAAAAAAAATTGCTTTATCATCATCAAGAAGAAGAAGAAGAAGAAGAAGAAGAGGAAGAGTAAAGAGAAGTGTTCATATGAACTAGTTCCGACTGACAGCTCCGATCGGTGTTAAGTGAATCCTCAAGGGAAGCTTGGCTGAGCTTTCAAATCTGTCAAATCATGCAGAAATCACTGCAGTTAGTCACAGTGTGCAGTCAGGCACCAGACCAGAGCCGAGTGCAGCCAGCACGGGGGGGGGAGGGAGGGGATCTGTGGCAGCTACAGCGTCATTGCTATTGTCGCTCTGGATAAAAGCCAAACCAAAAGCGACGGCACTTGGCAAAAATATTTTATGGAAAAGTGGAACAATCGATTAAGCATTACAATGAATGAAAAAGACTAGGGTAGCGGGAGGGGGAGAGGGGCGAGGTAGGAGTAGAAGCTGCTGCAGCGAAGATTAGGGCGCCACAAGTGCAGCTAACGAACCATGCCCCCCCTTTTGCAAAAACGCCCACTCGGCCTGAACTTGATCGATCCGCCCTAGGCCAATGGCAACTGCAAAAACCAAAGGGGAAAGGTAATGGAGGGGGGGACAGGGGGCTGCTGGTTGCTGCGGGGTGCGGTGCATAGAAAGTGCAAACAGTTGGAGGACAGTTTGTGGCGCATCGCATCGCAGCGCGTCGCGTCGCATCTGCCTCATTGACCGTTGCAACAACTGAAAGTTGCCACCGCATCGCATCGCATCGTCTGCCGTGCGCGCAGTGTAAACAAACAGACGAATGGGGAAACCGTTTGGCGCGACGCCGGCAGCGCTGCAGCAGCGTGACAACACTGCGCATGAGCTTGCTAGAGATACCGATATCGATAGCGCAACCGATACCGATAGCACAGCAAAGCACAGCACAAGCACAGCAGCGCCAAAGCTTTTGTTGTCTGCTGTGTCTAGTGTGTGTGTGTGTGTGTGTATGCCAGGTGTGTGTGTGTGTGTGTGTCTCCGTGTCGCCGCATCGTGTCGCTTTTTGCTGCCTATCAATGAAAAAGAAGAAATTTCGCCGTCGCTGCTGGCGCCGGCTGCGCTGCTCGCCGCCGTGGCTCGTCGACGGCGCTGCGACGCCGCGCATGCGAAGTGTTTCGCGACGAGAAAGCAGGTGGATGCAGCATTCGGCGCTAACCCACGGCGCGGACCAGACGCGTTTTCGAGCACTTCTCTCTTTCGCTTTGCCATCTCGTGTGTGCCTTCTTCGCCTCTTCGTGTGCAACACAACACAACACAACACAAGACAACAAAGCAACAACAACTACAATACCAACAACAATAACAAGAGCAACGCGCGATAACGAAGACAATACAAGTGTGTGCCCACTGTGCGTGCAACGTGCGTGAGTCGTGAGTCCGAGTGTGCAACGTGTCCTTGTTTTGTTGCGCTTGTTCTCCTTTTTTTTTTTTTTGTCTCCCAGTATTTTTGTTGTTATCACTTGTGTGTGTGTGCAACATTGTGTCGCGAACAACAACAACAACAACTAAAACAAGAGCAACGCATAACGCGTGCAACGTGCAACGTGCCACACACAACCACAGCAGCAGCAGCAACAGCACGAACAGCAACTGCTTTCGAAAGTCGCCGCACACATACATCCTGTTTGTCAGCATTGCATCAAAATTGCCAGTGAGCCCCGCCGCCACCACCCCCATCCACCGCCGCGCACTTCCCTGCGCCGCACGGAGTCCTCCACTTTGGTCCGTGGCGAAGGTAAGTGCTGTTGCCGCCGCTAGATGCCCCCAAATCGGGGCCAGCCCCAAACAGACAATGGGACACACACACAGTGGGGTCTGCACCACATCAAACTGGACACATTATTGGCAGAATAACTGCACCACTAATAAATCCAGCGATGTGCTCCGGAATTAATATTCAATTTAAAGAAAATACCCTGTGGATAGAGCTCTGTGGGGGGGCGGATGATTAGAATAGATCTATGATAGTATTTCCCTTTAGTATTTGCATTATTTGACTCAATTAAAGCCATTCTTTAGCTAGTTTCAGCTATGCTATTGCATACATCCTTTCTTTGGCTATTTCTAGCTATAATTTAACACTTTCTTTACCTAGCTCTAGCTAGAATTCGATACTCCTTTCTCTAGCTAGTTTTTAGCTATGATTTAAGCATGAAATTCCTCTATTACAAGCTAAATTTCGATCCTTCCTTCCTCGTTTTTATAGCTAGTTCTAGCTTCATTTCTATACTTCCTTACTTTAGCTAGATTTAGCTATAATTCAATACTTTTTTTTTATTTCTTAGCTAGTTTTGGTTATTATCTCTCTTCATAGCTAATGCTATCTATAATTTAATACTTTAAAATTTCAGTCAAGAATCCCTTTGAGATCTTAAAGCACTAGCTATAGTACATTATTATAGAATAGTATATTATGGGAAAGTGATTCAATTGAATATAATATGATAAATCAACCAGTTTATTTTGTTATATCTTTTAGTATTATCAGTTTTTCGTTGTTTCTCACATCTTTTTGCATTTTTTGAAACTTGTGCTTTTAATTTGATTAGTTTTCATAAAAGAGAGAATGATAGCAAACCACAAATGTAAATTGAATGCTGGCATAGTCTGATATCTGATAACTACTAAGATTATTTACTATATAATAATAGAACACCATGAATTTAAGTTTATTCTGTTTGGATAATAACACAGTTTTTATTTGTTTTGTCATCTGTTAACTTGTAAACCAGGATAAACAGTTGAATTGAGGTTATGGTTATTTATATTCTTTTTGTTTTTAGACTTAGGTTACTTTCATTACGATAGGGAAAGGAAGGAATGCGCAAAAAATGCAAATGATCTTAGAGTGCGAATCGAATCATTCCAATAAAAGCAATGAAAACGATTTATGAAAACGAATGTTATGTTCACTTTAGTGGAGGCCTGGGCCTAACCTGACAGGTTGTCACTTGTTGGTCTCTCAGTTCTCCAGTCTACAGTCTCCTATCTTGGATGGCCGGTCTTGCGACGTCTAATTGCCCGCCTCGGCTATTTGTCTTGGGCTTGTTGACGTTGACCCACTTCGCTTATGGAACCTATTAACACATTTCACCTCTCTACCTCTCCTCTCTCTCTGTCTCTCTCTCGCGAGGCACAGTCAGGTGAATAAGTTGTCATTAAACTGCCGGCTGTGGCTGCTGCTTCTTCCCCTCCTGTGTTCCTCTCATGCATCCTCAGCTACTCTGCCCGTTGTCACTTGTTATTTGGTCTTGGGCGTAGCAGTAGGAGAGGCAGAGAGGGAGAGAGCGGGGAGGGCGTAGAAGAGTGAGAGTGAGGGAATCAAATGAGCTGTCAAATCAATCAGTTGAATGGGTCAATCAGTCAATCAGGCAACTGCGAAATTACCAATAAATTAAAATTAACTGACACACGGACGGGCGGACACGAGTTGAACAGTAACCGGACATACCAGAAAGCGAAAACGACAACAACAGCAACAACAACAACAACAACAACAACAACAGCTGCACAAAAGAGCAACAACAACAATAATAATAATCACAATATGAGTGCACGTAAAAGCAAGAAAGCAACAAAGCAAACACTTTCTAGTTGGGAGACTGCCTCAGCTTCTGCTTCTGCTTCCTCTTCTGCTGCTGCGACTACTTCTACTTGCCACAATTCATTTGCTTTCCCAACAACAATTGCAGGTAACAACAGCAGCACCGGCTAAAGCAACAGCAACAGCAACACTCATAAAGCGCGCACATGACAACAACAACACGACGACGCAAGCAGCAACAGCAACAAATTAATTGTAATTTATACACATTAACAACAACGACAGCAACAAGAACAACAGCAGCAGCAGCAGCAACAGCAACAACAACAGCAGCAACAGCAACAACCGTGACAACAACCACAGCGGCAACATGCAGAGACAACAGCAACATTCACAGCAGCAACAGCACAAACGGCAGCAATTGCTACAACAACAACAACAGCCAAATATTAAACAACAACAGCTGCAGCAGCAACAACAACAACAACAACAATTACAACTACAACAACTGCGTTGCCAAAGTTATCGCCATCGTCATCGTCTTGGGATCAAACAGATTTGGCTGCCGCTTATCATCTCGTTCCTTTCACTGCAGGTGAGCCAAGCCAAGCTGCAAACTGAAAAGTGAAGCTTTTCATCTTCACAGCATGCACACACTCACACACACACACACACACATAGACACATACACACACACTCACACATATTTGTAATTAAAATCAATCTCAGGTTGTGTTGCAAAGGAATTTTGAATTTCCAAGTGCAATTATAGCGCTTGAAACAGCTTTCAGTTGTTCATGCGATAGTTATCGATAGTTGTAATCACAAGTGAAAAGACAACTCTACACATCTAAGCAGATCTATGCAGACATTCAAGTGTTGATTGAGTAAACTTTAAAAGTGCTTTTAATTGGATACCAGGATTCCAGTTGGGCACGCTACATATTTGATACTAACTATCGATATACAACTTCCATATCATCTTCATTATTTATTTATTTGCATGACTCATCAGTTAGATCAGTAAATAAGCCTTTAAATGATTCCTATCTTGTTGTTGAGACAGAACGTATTCAATAGTTTATTATCTCTAGCAAAACTATCGATTAAACAACAGTTGCTTATATAAAATATTGTATTTAATGATGTCTTGCATATACTTTTGACTTATAAATTTAACTATATATAGATAGACAGATATAGGCATAGTTAGTATAGAAGATTCTCAGGCATTCGTGATCGTAAGACATTTATTTATCGATGTAATCGCTTAAAAAATTGCTTTTTGACATATTCATCGATAGATATATATATATTCACAATAGTAGGACATCGACTTATTAATGTATTTGCTCAATTGCAGCCAACTTCTCCTCTAACTAGAACGTTTAACATAATAATGGCTTAGTAGTTTTGAAAGTAAGATTAGAAATGAGAAGATTTTGTCTACAGATGATACCACGGTGCAGAAACTGATACTTCCGCATGAGTATCGTGGCCCACAACTTGAAAAAGCGAATAACTATATATTATATATGTATTATACTATATATTATAGATAAGTGTTACCTTCCCCCTCTATAATCAACAACAAGATATTACTTTAAAGATATCTGTGTCTGTCTTTTGGTTCGCATCATTATCATAAGAGTGGGAGGGGGGAGGGTGGTGGTGCTGGGCTCAAAAAGAACGTCTTTGTCGCAAAATCTTGGTTAGAAAGTCGTCAATTAGCTGCTATTTTTTGCTGTTGTCGCTTGCTGCATGTGGGCGTCCCACGTTCCTCTCTTAGCGATGACACAATTTCCCAAATCTGCTCGCCATGATGATTTCCCTTTCCTTGGCAGCACAGACAGCAGAGGCAGCACAGGCAGCACAGGCAGAGAGGCAGCGACAGCAGGCAGCGACAGCGACAGCAAAACTCTTCCTTTTGTTTGTGCCCTTTCGCTGTTCACCTTTGAACCGTGGCCAGATCTCTTGGCCAGGCTTTGTCTGCTGCCCAAAAATGGCAAACTACAAAAAATGCAAAGTCAGAGAGGGAGAGAGAGAGAAGAGGAAGCGAGAATCTCTGGCAACGTTGCTGTCGACGTAGCTGATGCTATTTGGCGTTTACTTTCTCTCGATTTGGTGCGCTGCCAGACTCTGCCTGTGTCTCAGGCTGCCTCCATCCCTCCCCCTCTCCACCCCTTCCGCAGTTGCAGACTCTGCGCCAGACAGACACCTCGACTCGACATTTCAGCATTGGTCGAGGTCAAGATGAACAGCAACAGCAACAACAACAACAACAACAATAACTACAGCCGGCTTTGGCCTCGACATCAGTTTCGGCTGCGACTTCGGCTTTGGCTTTGGCTTTGGTTCCGTCTCCGTCTCCAGCTCCGGCTGCAACAGCCACAGCAACAGCAACTGCCGCATCATTAGTTGTCGCATTAGCAGCTGCCGCTGGCAGCAGCAGCAGCTCACGAATTCGCGGAAAGGAAAACTTGGCACACATTTTCATTGATGCAGCCAGAGAGGGGGAGTAGGGGAAGGGGAAGAAGTGGCAGACACAGAAGTTACCCCATACCCAGGTAAAGAGCTAAGCATAACTCAGCTCAAAAAAACTTAAGCTACTCACCACACCATTTGTAAACTCACCACGCTGATTCTATCGCATTGCGGAACCGGATCACGTGCGCATCACAAAATCTAAAAACGAAATGAAACCAAAGACGCGTCTCAGTTGCCCCCCCCTCTTGTTCTGCCCCTCCCTTCACTGCCCTCTCTCTCTCTCTCTCTCTCTCTCTCTCTCTCCTTTTCCCAGCCTCGTTGGTATTCATGAACAGTGGAAGCGTCGCTCCAAATCACGTTCGCCTGCGACGCAGCATGCAAATTTCTGGCCTCATCTTTTTCCACCTCCCTTTCTCTCTCTCTCTCTCTCTCTCTCTCTCTCTCTCGTATTTTTAGAATTTGCTTGCGAAACAAGTTTGCCTATTTTTCTGAGTGCAGTGTGTGTGCGTGTGCGTGTCCGTGTGTGTGTCCTGTCTGGCAGCCTGCGGCACATCACTTTCTAAGTGAACAGGATGGGCCCAGGATGCCAGCGTCGCGCTGATTATGTGACATCCTCAGCGCAATCTCCCCTCTGCCCCGCTGCTCCTCTGCTCCGACTGCCGTCGAGGCTGGGAGAAAGTTGTTTCGTCGACAGCGGCTCAGATTGGCCAAAGAAGAAAATACTTACTTGGGATTGGGCCAGCTGGCCAGTGTTGGCCTCCTCCTCCTCCTCCTCCTCCTCCTCCTGCTTCTCTCTCAGTCTGCTGCAGACAAGTAGCAGAAAAAACTAAGGCAGTTTTGGTTAGGTGCGCTATATCAAGTCATGCTGCGGCCTTCTCTGTTCATCGCGTATTCCTTTTTCAGGTTGACCATATGGCGCCACAAACAGCTCAACATATCGTATTGACTTGATTTCACTAGTTTTTCTATAGTGTGACTATATACAGTTGGACTCCAAGTGTAGACATGCATGTATGGATGTACAGATACATATGTTAGAGAAGATCTATCTTCCAACTTCTTTAGACATATTGTACACTATTTTGCGGGTCACATCTTTATTTAACAGATACTACGATATAATACGTAGTATATTTATGCAATGTATCGTATGATTCTACAAGAATATATATCTATGTGACAGTATAACTTTACTTATACGAACGAATATTAAAACATTTTTGCTTACTTTACGACAGTATTTCTGATTAAAATGCCAATTTTAAATATAAATATATGAAATATACTGAATGATTCTTCAGGAATATATATATGTGACAGTATAACTGAACTTACTTAAAAGATTTCATTTCATTTACGACATTATTCCATACTAAAATTCAAATTTTAAATATAAATATATGAAATTAATTAATTTTTATGATTCTACAAGAATATATATATAACAGTATAACTGAATCTATATAAAAGATTTTACTTAGTTTATGGTTTATTTCTGACTTAAATGTCAATTTTAAATATAAATATATTAAATTATTTGTATGATTCTACAAGAATATATATGTATGTGACAGTATAACTGAACATACATATGTATATGAAAGATTTCACTTAATTATTCATTACATTATTCTAGACTAAAATTTCAATTTTGATTCTACAGGAATATATATGTGACAGTATAACTGAACTTACATATAAAAAGATTTCATTTACTTTGCAACAGTATTTCTGATTTAAATGTTAATCTTTTTTAAATTGTGTGTATTAAATCGTATGAATATACAAGAATATATATCTGTCATGCATTTTTCCTTTCAACTGCAGTGCCATATTATATATCTGCTATAGCAACCTCAAATTTATAGCAGTTTTTTGGAATTGTTAACTATTGTAATAAGCTTTGCCTTAAACAATCGCTAACATTCTGTTCTGTTTGATTTGATATTGGTCATAGCACACTTCTATATATATATAGTGTATATATACGATATATAAATGTACTATATATATATATACACATCTAGTTTACACATATGCTATGATATGTTTAACATTCTGCATTGTGAATTATTCAATAGTCACTTCATTTAGTTGGGTTGCTATCGTGATTGTGATTGTGATTGATCGATTAGGTGCGCATAATTAGGTGTAATTACGAGACGAGATCTCCGTCAGAGTTGCCTGGACAAACAACTATCCCAAAGTCACAGCTAGAGACAGAGACGGAGACAGAGACGGAGACGGGTTCTAGCCTTGGCATCGTTGGCCAAAGGCGGATCTCGGATGGGGGCAATTGGGTCAAGCCGAAGATGGCGACGTCGCTGCCGCTGCCGCTGCTGCTGCTGTCGTCGATGGCAGAAAAGTGAAATTGTTACACTTCTGCAAGTTGCGGCGTGTTGTGTCGTGTCGTGTTGTGTCTTGTTTTGTTTTGTTTTGCTTGGTTTTTTTTGGTCTTCTGCGCTGTCGTTGCTGCCTTATGCAATTGACTTGCGAATCGCATCCGCCACTCTCCAGTTGCCACATGCCACATGCCACAACAGGCAGTTGGCAATTGGCATGCGACATGGCTGTGCTCCCATTGTACCTAGTCAAGATTCTTGGCAGCGGCAGTGGCACCTCATTAATGCGAGCATTGGCTTGCTCCTGCTCCTCGCTCCCTCTCCCTGTCCTCCTCCTCTCTCCCTTGCCTGCTTTTCTAACTGCTCTCTCTCTCTCTTTCTATCTCTTTCTACGACCCATTTGCAGCTCGTCTTGATCTGGGCGGATGAGGTCGAGGTGGTGAAGGCTGTTGCCGGCGGTGGAGGCAACGATGAGCTCACTCTGGGAGTCTCCGACCATGACAACGAGGTGGACCAGATGGCGCTAGAATCGGAACAGGAGCAACATCAGTTGCAGATGCAACAGCAGCAGCAGCAACAACAGCAGCAGCAACAGCAGCAACAGCAGCAGCAGCAGCAGCAGCAGCAACAACAGCAATCAGTTTCCATGCCCAAGGTGCAGGTGCACTATCCCGCTCCCCCAGTTGGCATGGGACTCGGCCTGGGACCTGCCAGAAGTAAGTGAAGAAGTGAAGACAACGAAGTGACTAAGCCTGTTAATGCTCTCTCTCTCTCTCTCTCGCTCTCTCTGGCTCTCTCTCTTCCACTTTCCCTTCTTCTCTTTTAGGCAACAACCATCAGAACATTCCGATGAGCTTTGGTCAACCCTTTGGTCCACCACCGCCGCCAGGTGCTCAGTTCTATAAAGGACCGCCGCCGCCACAGCGTGCACCACTACCACCACAACAGCAGCAGCAGCAGCAGCAGCAGCAGCAGCAGTTGCAACAGCAGGTGCAACAGGTGCAGGTGCAGACGCTGCCTCTGCCGGATTTGAGCATTGGCGCCTCGAGCAACAACGAGATTTGGGCCTCACCCGTTCAGGACATGCCAAAGATCGTGTCGCTGGACGTGAAGTGCGAGAAGAGCGGCATGAAGGTGTTTGTGCAGTTCGACAAACCCTTCAACGGCATCGTCTTCTCCAAGGGACACTACAGCAACATGAACTGTGTCCATCTGCCCTCCGGTCTGGGCCGCAGCTCGGCCAGCTTTGACATTGGATTGCATGAATGCGGCACCGCTGGCAATACGGACAACTATAATCAGGGTTACGGGCATGAGGCGGGCGCAGGCGGTGGTGCCGGAGCGGGCACCTATTTCGAGAACATCATTGTCATTCAATATGATCCGCAGGTGCAGGAGGTATGGGATCAGGCGCGCAAACTGCGCTGCACCTGGCACGATCAGTACGAGAAGAGCGTGACCTTCCGCCCCTTCCCCGTGGACATGTTGGATGTGGTGCGTGCCGATTTCGCTGGCGACAATGTTGGCTGCTGGATGCAAATCCAGGTGGGCAAAGGACCTTGGGCATCCGAAGTGTCGGGACTGGTGAAGATCGGCCAAACCATGACCATGGTGCTGGCCATCAAGGACGACGATTCCAAGTTCGATATGCTGGTGCGCAATTGCGTTGCCCACGACGGCAAGCGAGCCCCCATTCAGCTGGTGGATCAACGTGGCTGTGTGACCCGACCCAAGCTCATGTCACGCTTCACCAAGATCAAGAACTTCGGTGCCTCCGCCTCGGTGCTGTCCTATGCCCATTTCCAGGCCTTCAAGTTCCCCCGACTCCATGGAGGTGCACTTCCAGTGCACCATACAGATCTGTCGCTACCATTGCCCGGATCAGTGCAGTGCCGAAACGAATCTACAGGATGTCCATCATCTGCAGGTGGGACCCGAGTCCCAGTACGGACCGCCGCCGCAGCTGCATGTGGATGCCTATCATGTGTCCAGCGCCATTGGTAAGCGACGCGACGAGCGCCGTGTGCAGCGTCGTGCACGTCGTGCAGCCGCAGCCACCGAGCAGGTGGGACTGAATCGTATCATTAAGGTGGTGTCATCCGGAGATCTGACCTTTGCCATTGACGAACAGGCGGGGGGCGCGGGTGCAGGAGCGAACAATGCAAGTGGGAGTGGGAGTGGCAGCGTGTCGAGTGCGCCGCAAACGATGGTCTTCCCGTTGCGCGAGGAGGGATTGATCTGCATGACGACGCCCGGGTTTGCCATCACGTTGATCGTCTTGCTGGGCATATTGGTCACCTCGTGCCTGATTTCCGCTGTGCTCTATGTGCGTCTGCGGCCCTTCTCCCTCGTTCGCCGCCAAGGAACGTGCCGTTGCCTTTACGAATCCACAACTGGCTGCGGCTGGTGCGTTGCCTGTCATCCATTTGCCCAGTCCGGGTGATGGATTGCCGGGTACACTCTCCAAGAAGCGAACGCTCTCATGAGCGAACGCTAATCCGCTCAATTTGCCACGCCCCCACCCCGTCCCGACTTCAGTTAGGTTAGACAAGAAGGAGTTTACCGTTCGGATCGCTATTCATTAGTGTAATTTTGTATGCAGCACATGAAAAAGAAAGCGAAAAAAATATTAATTTATTATGTAGTTCATTATGCCGTTTACTGGGTTAACCACGTTCCCCCCCCCTCCCCCACTTTCCCACTCTCTCACTCGCTCTCTCTCAGCTCTTCTCGCCTGCTCTCTCTCTCTTTCTCTTTGTCTCTTTCTTGGTGGCAGTCATTATAATAAAGTAAAGCAATCAGCTTAGTTTAAGTCAAGGTTCTACATTCATTACTGTACTGATATTCTTCTCATCTCTTTTCTTCTCGCTCTCTTTCTTCGTCTCTCTCTCTCTCTCTCTCTATTTAATGTACTTACCATATTACTTATACATACATACATTAGTTATGTGCATATTTCAATTAGTCACTAAATATTTTAAGCTCTTTTTTAACTTAGTCTAAGCTCCGTTCAGACTCTTCTTTCCCAGTCTACCTCCCTCCCTCCTACACTATTCCTTCCCTATCCCCGGAGCGCATCTAATTTATAAACTTATTTTATTATTTATTTTTTTGACTTACCAACTAGTGCAACCCAAGGGCCCCCTCTATTGTTTATTGCGAGTATTTATTTATTTTACATACTTTTTTTTTTTTTTTTTTTTTTACTATTATTATTGTAATTCCTGCAAATAAGACAGAAAAAACGAGAAAGTGCTCTATAAATCGTGTCCCATGTCTGAATTTAGCTACACGTAATATGAGTGCATCGAGTATCGTGTATTGAGTAGAATCATGATCATGATCGGCCTCACTCACATAATCTTATAACATATAACAATCTATTTATTTACGAAATCTACAAATTACATAGCATTAGCTACGTTGTACTTATGTCTGTGCGAATCAATAAACGAAACATACAAAAGACTTTTAATTGCATTTTCAGTATTGCGAAAAAGCGAGAAAGAAAAGTAGAGGTGAATTATTCTAGAGAAATTAGCAACTTAGCAGAGAAATTATGGCAAACTTTGTTCAGAAGGTGTAGGTCTAAAATTGAACAAATAAACAGTACAGTTGCAAACCAGATGGAACCTTAAGAATAACCGTCGATAGTCCTGCATTTAAGTGATCTTCTCTGTTCTCTTTTCTACCATTCTTGAGCAAGCTAAGTCAGTTTGATCTGTAAATATGGTATAGCTACCAAGCTAGTTATTTATATATTCCACAACTCGATTTCTACAAAACAGTTAGCGATGTTGAATTTGCCTAAAAGTATGCAATGAAATCTGTAAGGCGTTGCTTATGAAAATAACGAGTGCAACCTCTCTCAACAGAGTGAAACAAGTAATTTGAATAAATTTGCTTTTGGTAATATGTGATATTTTAACTTTATTTGATAAAGCTAGTCACAAATAGTATAAAAAGTCCTCGCAAAAGTGCGATGAAAATTGTGGAAAATATCGAAGAAATAGCCTTAATTTAGGTGTTTATTTTGACCATAGGGGGGACCCTTACAACATTTTTAAAATTTTTGAAAAATTAGAATTGTGATATTTGAACTTTAATTGATAAAGCTAGTCATAAGTAGTATAAAAAGTCCTCCCAAAATTGTTTGCGATGAAAATATCGAAGAAATAGCCTTAATTTAGGTGTTTTTTTTCCATAGGGGGACCCTTACAACATTTTTAAAATTTTTCAAAATTTAGAATTGTGATATTTGAACTTTAATTGATAAAGCTATTAATATATTTATAAAACTCTAGTAGTTACTTGATCTTATCCATTCGAATTGAGCTGAGAAGAAGTTAATCAAGTCAAGCGATCAAGTTTGTATCAAGTGCACTCGCAACACTCGCAAATACATTTGAATGTACTTGTGTAGGAATTAAAAGATCGGCTTTTATCATTGTATGTTTAATCTTAACCATAAGTATTTATTTCGTTTTCCATTTAGTTCATTACAATTCGCAGTTTTTTTCTTTAGCTTTACGAGTTTAAAAAAAATTAAATAAAATTGTATAAATTATTTGGCCTTGACAACCGATTTGCATTTGTTGTTGTTGTTGTTGTTCTTCTTCTTCCTCTTCTTTTTCTTTTTCTTGTTGTTGTTTGTTGTTGCTTTGTCCATTCCATTTCTCTAACGACAATTTACTAGAAAGTATGTGGTAAGTACGTAAGACTAAATTCATATAGATCAGAAATCTGCAGATACTTTATTTATGTATTCAGGGAGGGGGAAGGGTTGGGTTTTTATTTCAAACAAGTCGCCAAATACGTATAGAAAATAGTGAGAGAGGGAGAAGGCCTTATGTCCGACCTATGTGAATTTAGATATAGAATACGAATTTAACTAAAGACGCCCGACTTGACTGAACTTCGTAATATTAATTTAGACCGATTACTAATTGACCCAAAACTTCTTTACCATTTTCCTGCTCAAATTCCGAAATTCTTCACATGATGCGATGCTTACAATAGGGTTTGTTTTTTTCCTATTGGGTAAAGTAAAATAAATAATAAGTTATGCCTAGCGTTAGTCATGGGTGTTGTGTTGTTGATAGGGGCAGGGGGGGCAGTAGGGGGAACTACGAATACCTGGAGAATCTCTATAGTAATTTGTTGTTCATTTTTTTGTGCGTTTTGTTTCATTTTTTTTTTTTTTTGGAAATTCTACGACTAAATGCACCCAGAAACAAACGAAAAAAAATCATAAGTCATTACGATAAATGAATAAATAAATAATCGATCGATAATCAGCACCGATAATTTGTGGACCGGGACCGGGACCGGGACCGGGCATCGCTCTACCGGAACAGTCGGGTTTGTGTTTAAGTGTGTGTGTATGTGAGTGTGAGTGTATAAATGTGTGTGTGTGTGTGTGTGTTCTTTCTCCATGAATCGCCTTCTCCTTAGATATTGCCATATTGCCCGCGTAGCTGACGAGAGAAATAACTAACGAGTAAAACTAACGAATGCCAGAAGTGTCTCCATCCTGTGTGCCTACTCCACCTGCTCCTGCTGCTCCTCTCTTACTCCTTCTTCTTCACCTCCTTCAACTCCTCCTCCTCCTTCTTCTCCTCCTCTCTTCTTCTCTTTTCTTTTCTTCTTTTCTTCGCTTTCTTTCAGTCGTTTGGATAATGTGTTTGTTCTTCGAGAAAATCATAAAAATAGAAAAAAAAACACACGCACCAGAATGCTGCAGTTGGTCAGCGGGGGCAACGGTTAGGGGGGGAATGGGGGGAGTGGGAGTGGATTGCGGGTTGGTCAATAGGAGCAGCCGCTTACTGCACCGTTTCATGGCCAGCAACAGAACTGGAACTCTGCTGCTGCTGCTGCTGCTGTTGCTGCTGCTGCTGCTGGTGGTGCTGCTGCTGCTGCTGTTGTTGCAGATGTCGCATGCGAAACAGTCGCAACGTCATCCAGGAGGCCAAGGTGCCGGGCACCGGCATGGGCGTCTGCTTCTCCAGAGCCTCCTTCTGCAGCTGATAGCGATAGAGCAGTGATCCGGCGATCAGTGCCGAGACAATTGTCGCCGAGATGACCACAATGAAGAGTATACTGAAACCAGGCACCGGCATGCAGATGCCGTAGACAACCTCCTCGCTGATCTTGCCCTGGAACACGGTGACCGCCTCCTGTTTGGCATCCGGCGAGAAGGCCAGATCCGCCTCGGAGATGACATCGTACAGTCCACTGACGCCGACATCGGCGCTGCGCACCTTCCGATCGGAGATGATCAACGAACGGCGGCGACGACGACGTTGCGCGCCTCCGGCCTCCTCCTCCTCCTCCTCCTCCTCCGGCGCCTCAGTAGACATTGACTTTTGTTTTGTTTGTTGCTTGCTGTCATCCGACGTCGGCACATCCAGATCGATGTGATCTTCGCGTGGCTTCTTCAATGCCTCCGCCTGTGGTCGATAAACCGGACGCGGCACATCATCCTGATCCGATTTGGGCTCCAGCGAACGTGGTCCCGCCATGGGTACACCCATACGTTTCTGTGCCTCCAACTGGCGTGGTCCGTGCGGGAATTTGCCGCTCTTCTTGAGGCCCAAATAGCGCTCACCCTCGGCGTCCATGTCGCTCAGATCATCGTCCCCAAATAGATCGGATAGATCAGCCTCCTCATCGGGTATCTCGTGCACGGGACGCGGTTGCAGATTCTTCTCGTGTGCCCCATCGTACTGATCACTGCCTCCACCTCCACCTCCACCGCCAGCACCACCACCCACCATCTGTTTGTGATCGTGTATGATGTCCTCGTAGAAGATGTCATGTTGATCCAGTCCCATGCCCAGACCATGCTGTGGACCATGTCCCATTCCCGCTGGCGGCGGCAGTGCCAAGTCCCTTAGCAGATCATTGCTACTGCTGCCCGTCGAGTCTCCCATGTGCACATCCTTTCGCTCGTTGGCATTCCCAATTCCGCCAATGCCAATGCCATCAGCGCCCGCCGTATTCTGGCAATGATCGAGGCAACCATGGCGACAGATTTCCACCTTGCACTTGATGTGCACACTCAGCGCGTCGGGAAACTTGAAGGCATGGAAGAAGGCGTACGTGATGACTGTGGCACGCTCATCGGGGGGCACGCGCCTTGAGGAAACGTGAGATCATCTTGGGACGCAGCACGCAACCAAATTCATCTGACAGATTGATGACGTGTCCGGAACCATCGGAGGCAACGCACGACTTGACGCGCATATCGAATTCACCTGCAAAGTACGATCAAAGTTGAGATGGGAAATTCTTTACAGAGATCTAGACTCACCTCGGTAATCATTAATGGCCACCACGAGGGTTAGCGTTGATCCCAGCGGGACAATGCCACTCACTGGCGGTGCCCATGGTCCCTTGCCGTGCTGTATTTCCATCCAGCAATCGACATTGTCGCCTGCCACATTGGAAGAAGAAGAAGAAAATGAACATTAAGAACGGGGAACAGCTAATTGAAAAACGCTTCTCTTCCTTATTCCTTCCTCCTCCTCCTCCTCCTCCCTGTCCTGATTGTGGTACTCACCGCGAAAGTCAAGCTGAATCACATCCAAATCGGCAATTACCATCGGTGGCTTCGAGGCGGTCTTCTCGTAGTCGTTGAACCACTCGCAGCGCAGGCGCTTCGCCTCGTCCCACACCTCCAGCAGATCCTTGTCATACTGCACGACTACCTGTGGTTATTATACACATACGTTGCTAGTGGTCTTATGTCTGCTTAAAATTGCGTTTCGCTGAGTCCAAGTCGAAGGGGAAAGGCCTCGCGGCAGGTGAATGCGCAACGTGAATGTGGGAAAGCGATTGCGGATCGCAGTGATCGGTGATCGACGCTCGTTTTGCACAGCTCTTTCACGCTCCCTCTTGTTCTCTCTCTCTCTCTCTCTCTCTCTCTCTCTCTCTGAGCTCTCTGTCTTTCTCTGTCTGTCTGCACTGATCGACAATCACTGATCACTTGACCCACTCACTCAGCGGGCAGAGGATACGATCGCTTGGAGGCATCGTTTAAGGTACCCATTGCGCATCCACAACTTGCGATCGTCATTTCCCTCTCCCTCTCTCCCTCTCTCTCTTTCTATCTCTGTCTTTCTCTGCCCATACTTACCGTATTCTCGTAGAACTGTCCATTGAGATCCGGTTTGGTGCCGCAGCGGGAGTACGAGATGCGGAACGAGAAGAACGTCTTGCCCGTCGATGGCGGCACATAAACGCAGCGCGGATCACTGTGTTGCCCTGTAGAGTGTGTGTGTGTGTGTGAGAGAGGTTCAAGAGTACCGTCAAATTGTTGCAGCCTGACAAGCTCGACAATGTGTTATATGATACGCACCTTTGGAACTCACAATGCCCTCGAACGGATGGGAGAAGGTCAGGTGCACATCCATGTGATCCTTACCACACATGACCTCCAGTGAAACTATGTTTGGCATACCGTCGGGCCGATCCATGGGCCACAGTTCATTACCAGCTATGACTAAACTAAACTGTAAAGGAAGAACAGTAAGAGAAATTAAGGAAGAGTATGAATAAAGAAAGAGTATTAAGTAAAAAAGATTATTATAATATTGTGTATCTAAACAAAAAAAAACAGAAACATAGAGGCAACTATGTACTTTCGGCATGCCGAAGGTTCCACACCCTTGCAGTTTTTCATATCCGCCGATTGTTCCAATACTAGTAATGAATAGTCACACAAAATATTATGTCTAACTTAGCCTGACACTAATTAGTTCAGTTTATTCTATAATCGAAATTGATCTTTATAGAAAAACGTGAGTCTCGGCCGATTGTTCCTATGGGAGGTATATGTTATAGTTGTCAGATTTTTATGAAATTTTATATACATGTTATGTATAGAGAAAGAAGTCTGATGAAGTCAATTTGGTTGCAATATCTTGACAAATAACAAAAATCAGCCGATAGTTTGTATGATAGCTACACAATATATCGGTCCGATCCGGCTCGGTCCGACTTATATTCAACGTGAAGTAAATATAAGCATGTGTGGCTAGTTTCATCAAGATTGCTTTAGAACTAAGAGACTGGTTTGCAACATTGCAACAGAACAGACAGACAGATGGACAGACAGACAGACAAACAGACATGCCAGTCATTATTTTTGTTCATTCAAAATGTATACACTTTATAGGGTCGCAGTACGTCGTTGCAAGGGTATAAGAAGAGAAATACATCGTCGATATTCATAAGAAGAAACTCCAACTAAACGATGATTCATCAGTTATTTATTTCATTTTCTTTGGAAAAAAAGAAAATTTAAGCATCTAATAGGATTCTAGAGCTGTAGCGGTAGCTTAAGAAGAAGACGATGAATCGAAAAGGTGGCGAGAAAATTAAACGGGGAAGAAGAAAGAACGCGAAGACTGCAGCGCGTAATGCAGAATTGTGTGCTGCTCTCTCCTGCTCTCCTTCGTCTGTCTTGATCCTCATGTAGATCTGTTTAACTGTCTGCAAGATGCTGACAACGATGTGCTGCGGACCGTTATAATTTCTAATTAACGCGATTCCCACAGGCAAACTTAACACCTGCCGCAGCTGCTGCTGCTGCTGCACCTGTCTGCCTGGAACTGGAACTGGAACTGGAATGGATGCCAGCAACCCAGACCGAATCTTGGCTTGGAATTCTAGATTGGTTATAGTCACTTGGCTCGCTCCCTCTTTCCCCCCTCCGCAAAGAAGGGTCGCCTGGTAATGGCCTTGAGGCAGACGCCCAATGTTAATCGCTTTATTTACCGTAATTACACCTGCTTCAGCTTCTGCTGCAGCAGCAGCAGCAGCAGCAAACATGTTACCAATAAAATCGAAATGAGAAAGCAAATTCCGCGGTTCCCCGACGGTTCGTTGAACGAAGGCGGAATCAGAGCTGTGTGGCAAGGGGGGGGGAAAGGCATAGACAACTCGTCTATCTGGAAACTGAATAGGTCTGGCTGCGGCAACCATTTGAATACTTGCCCCAAAGCCACCTTGCCAAATGCGGCAGCAGAACAACAGGCGCAACGCAGCCGCAGCCACAGCCGCAGCCGCAGCCGGATTCCGGGGCGACTCGCTGGGGCGACTTTTGGTTTAATTGAACTAACCAAAAAAAAAAAAAAAAAAAAAAAAAAAAAAATACGTTGCAAATGGAATTTCTTGTGGCACTTGCAACAGTAAAAGTTGCTCGACTTGCCTTGGCCAACAGGCATTTAAATATTTATCTCTCCCTCCTTCTCCTTCTTCCTCTCTCTCACTCTCTCTCCACTTCCCTCTATCTCTGCCCCTCTACACTCTCTCCTACTTCAGTCTATTCTCTGCCATCTCCGCACAGAGACGGTGCCAAATTGTCTGCTCAGTTATCCACTGTGCCAGCTAACACTGTCCAGCCACGTTTTGAGTTTACACTATGCTACACCTGGCAATAGAATTGCCTTCGTTTCGTTTCGTTTTGTTTTGTTTTGTTTGGCTTAAATTATCTTATACGTATCAGCATGACAAACAAAATAAACGCTGGAAACTAAATAATTGACAACAAGCTGAAACTTGCTGCTGACATACCCTGTAAACAGTTGGTTAATATGTTAGGTCATTTTGCCATTCATCATTCGTAAGTAATCCATTATGATGTCACATTTAGTCGCCTTAATTAAGTTTTAAACACTTCAAATACTTAAGAACTATTATGACTCATTGCTAATGTATGTTATTCTTTAATTCATAAACTTTTACATATTTAAAACAAACATGGCATGTGTATGAGGTAAAGAGAAGTCGAGTAACAAAATCTGCTATCTCTAGCCCTGAAAATAGAGGAGATTGAAGTTTGTTTTCATGCCTATACTACAAACTTGTTTATGCGATAAGAGAACATGACTTTAACTGTTTGCTGCGAATCCAACACTCATAAGAGATAAACTACCCTATACGCATGACTGGTAGTGTTGCTTTCAATACCCTTACAGAGGGTACGATTCTTAGGAGACATCTCCCATTCGATCTAGCAATGTCTGTCCGTTCGTCCGTCTATCTGTCCATCTGTCTGTCCGTCCGCCTGTCCGTCTGTCTGTTCGTTGCTGTGCAAATTAGTCTCATAGTTTTAAAGCTGTCATGATGAAACTTGCCACATACGCTTATTTTTACGTCATGCTGTAAATAAGTCGGCACGAACCGAACCGGAGCGATATATCGTATAGCTGCCATACAAACTATCGGCCGATATACGTTAATTGTCAATATATTGCAACCAAATTGACTACATCAGACTTCTTTCTCTCTACATAATATGTATATAAAACTTCATTAAAATCGGACCTCTATAACATATAGCTGCCATAGGAACAATTGGCCGAAATGGAGGTTTTTGTATAAAGACCAGTTCTGATTTTAGAAATAACTGAACTTATCAGTGCCAATCAAAGTGAAATATAATATTGAATACACATTTATTGCGTTCAATGCTGCAGCATTGTATACGATATACCTAGTATTGGAACGAACAGAGGAGATAAGAACCTGCAAGGGTATACTAATTAAGATGATATTTGTTCTATTCAATTAATAGCTTTGTATTCATTTAAATGAAGCACTGATTTCACTTTTTTCAAAACGCAATAAATTCTTAAATAAACAATTAACTATATCCGTCTTAGCTTATCATGCCATGCCATATTATACATGTATGTAGGTACTATTTATATATATATACAATATATTGTATGCAGACTATCCCGCACTTCCAGAACATTCCAATTGAAACATTGAACTCTGTCAACATTTCTTATATAGCTTATCATATTTAGTAAAAATAAACAAGAATCATTTATACCAAAACAATAAAATTGCATTCTCATCATAGCAAGGCGTAAGTTTTGTTAAATTGCCCACTGTGCACGATCATTTAGTCCCCCCTTGGGGTAGATCACACACTAAGCTTCTATTTCTTCCAGAACTAATTATTTGATATGTTGAAGCGTATGCAAAGCTCTCGCAGAGAACCCAAAAGCGATAGAGAGAACCAGAGAGAGAGAGAGAGAGAGAGAGAGAGAGGCTTTTTTTGCGTCAAGGTTAGTTCTAAGTGGACAGTGGGCTAAATGGGCTATCAGCATGACGAGACGCTTTTAGATAAGCGCTCGCATCGGGCTGACTGGCAGGGGTGTGGGGATGACAGGGCGTTCCACGCACAAACGGGTTGAGCTTGCGCCCCAGCGTTGCGAGCTATAAAAGCCAAGAACGAGAGAGCGAAGCCTTCAGTTCAGATCGCACGCAAAGAGACAATCGACATTGGAAATCCAAATCGAAATCGAAGCTACAATAAAAACTGAAATAATCATGAATCGTTGGTTGAATCGCACAGCTGTTGTGACCGGCGCCAGCTCGGGCATTGGTGCCGCGGTCTGCAAAGATCTGGTGGCCAAGGGTCTTGTCGTAGTGGGCCTGGCACGTCGCGAGAATCGTCTGCAGGAGCTGAAGGCCGAGCTGCCAGCTGATCAGGCTGCCCGCTTCCATTATCGCAAGTGCGACATTAGTGATGAGCAGCAGGTGATCGACACTTTCGCCTGGATCGAGAAGACCTTGGGCGGCACCGATGTGCTGATCAATAATGCCGGCATTGTGCGTCACACAGCGATCGTTGACCAAGGCAACGCCGCTGATCTGCGTGCCATATTGGATACCAATGTCCTTGGTGTATCGTGGGCAACCCGTGAGGCGTTCCAATCACAGCTGCGTCGCAAGGTCGACGACGGTCACATTGTCATCGTGAACAGCGTTGCCGGACACAGTGTACCCAACGTGCCTGGCTTCAGCTTCAACATGTACGCCCCCTCGAAGCATGCGATCACCGCCCTCACCGAGGTGCTGCGTCAGGAGTTCCTCATCAAAGGCACCAAGACAAAGATCACGGTAAGCAATGATCATCATGAACGTTAACAAGGGGAATATCCACTGATTCTTCTTGTCTTCTCTTCTCTTCTCTCCCTTATTTCACGCCCATCAGAGCATCAGTCCCGGTGCCGTCGATACGGAAATTATCAACAAGGACGCCCTACCCGACTTAGCCGGTATGCCTATGCTCCGTTCCGAGGATATTGCCGATGCGATCAGCTATTGCATCCAGACACCGCCCTCAGTGCAGATCCATGAGCTGATTATCAAGCCGGTGGGCGAGAAGTTCTAATATATCTACGTAAACTTATATCCATTATTTATTGTATAATTTTTTGTTTGTCCTAATCAGACGGAGTATAGTGTATTTCCAATAAAAATCTTTTTTTTCTATACAAACAAGATCTTAATACTGATGATCTCTTTGTAATAGAGAGAGAGAGAGAGAGAGGGCCTATAAACTACATAATATACATACACACACAGTTATACGCATGTATATTTGTTTTGTAAACAATCTATTAAAATACATATCTGTGTAACATATTCCTATATCATATGTGTACATATACGATCACTTTCAATAAGACTTTCTGTTATCAGTGATGGGCCAACAAAAAAGCTATTAACGAACTTATATTCTTATCATTTTTATTTTTATAGATTAGATCGCATTTTATATATGATATAGCAACTTTTGTAAATTATACAGGGGTACATATTGTAGATAAACAATCAATTTGCAGTTCCGTATACTCACCAGTAAATGTAAGATAAATATACAGCTACTAAACCTAAGGTCCCACAGCCGTGTAGGGCCTTTCTGTGGGCTCCACATGCTGGCGATGTGGGCACTGCGCCTATATCTGAAAGTCAGAAAGAGAAGGTAGCAGTTAGTAATGTTTTTTTAAACCAAAATTTAAAATATAATTATAGTGATAGAAGAGGCATAGATACCCTAGGTTGGGCTATAACCATATATTATGTGATCGCCAGATAATATCTGCAATTTATGGACATCATTTAAATCGTCTCTTTATTTATTTACTATAACAAGTTCACTGTATACCATTTATATCAATTACATATTATTATCATATTGATAATATTATCATATTGATAATATGTAAAATTTTTGTTCATCATTGGGGGTTTCAGGAGTCTCTTTTATCAGTTGAAGCTCCCTATAATTATGTTAGCCCAGCTAATTTATTTATGGTGATCGTATTTATCGCAATACGAGTACAACCATGTGAAATAACTGACCAATCCCAATGGCTATATAACATAAAGGTGCTTATCAATTGCGATTGGCTGCATGTTCTAAAGAAATGTAGACGATTCTTTATATTCTGTGTAATTTACCTGCTGCGTTCGCTTTCTATACCACTGTGCGGCGACAATTTGTTTTCATTCCGTTAATGAAAATAAATTGAATCTTTAGAAAAATACATAATATCGAACTGTCGATGAAATTAACGACTGCGAATGCGTTTCTGTGTATGATGAAGTATACGATTCTAACTATATGAAAAGTTTGACATATTTCGATGTTCACTAATCGATAGATAAGTCAATTCAAATAGGAATAGAATTGCAAAGGCTTTCATAGCCACTAACCTAACTTATTAGCAATCGATCGTAAATCCCTTGAGGGACTTAAGCACATGTCTGCACTGTTGAAGCCTCAACAGTTTGTTGAACACGATCGTTTGTAGCGTATAAAAGCCGAAGGCAACTGCAGATTGCACTTAACCTTCGCCAAATTTCACTGAACCCCAAACAAGCCAAAAAAACATCTTGACGTGGGTAATTGCTCTGGGTCAGGCACGGGGGTCAGGGGCCAGGACAGGCCAGAGCTCAATTCCCGCTCAATTTCACTTGCCACGCAAAGTGCTGCAAATTGCGATCTTGAGCCACGCAGAGTGATTCGTTTTGATGCCATATTTGGCTTAAGACGAAGAACTGATGAAGAACTCTAATTGAAGTGTAGAATTGTGGAAGAGTAGAGTACATTCGATATGTGGGGGAAATTATCTAGATAACTTTTTAGCTTGACGTCAGTGATTGAAAAGGTCATTATGCATGAGAAAGGCAAATCAGTTAAGGGTTTAAACATATCTTACATTCCATATATCATTTAAAATATATAATTATATGTTGTTAGTTGTTTTGAAGTTCAGCAACAAGTTTGCCAGGGAATAGACGTAAAACTATCATATAAGACAATGAGAATCTGTATAAAAAAAGTAAATTTTAAACATGCTAGAGCTCTCTTGCTCTCTTATAGGGTATTCCCATGTCGATAACAATTGTTGTTGTATGAGTTCGATAAACTTCGTTTATATTGTTTATCGATTGACAGTGCACAGCGTTGTCATCTAATGGTATTTGTGTATTTGTTTCTGCTTCTTGGTGTTTATTCAGGTGCTACGCCTGCGGCATGTTGCACTTTCACTGCGCCACAGCTTGAAAGAGGCCGAAACAGGCATGAATCAATCAATCAATCACTCAGTCAGTCAGTCCGTCCGTCCGTCCGTCAATTAGGTGGACCAGCCCACAACAGAGCAATAATCACATATAACAACAACAACAACAACGACAATGGAATCAACTGAGCTTTGATTCTTTTTTCTCTTTTATGATTGCCGTGCGCAGTTGTTGCTGTTGTTGCTGTGTTGGTTGATGAATATTTCTTATATTTGCACACTTTTACCGCAACAACAACAACAACAACAACAATAGCAGCTGTGGCAGCAGGTGAAAATGAAATCGAAATTGCCGGCGCGCTGCTTTCAATCGAACAACGCTTGGCTGCAGATACAGATACAAAGATACAGAGATACAGATACAGTATCTTTAGCTGTTGTTGTTGTTCAAGCGCAAAAATGCGGTCAGAAGAATCTCTCGCAGAACTGTAAATTGTCGAGAGCGATCAATAGAAATGCGATTTAACAAACGGTAAATTGTTTCTCCCGTCCATCCGTCCGTCTGTCTGTCTACCTGTCCATCTACCTGTCTCTGTATGTCTGTTTGTACGTCCGGGGCAGATAATAAAGCACATGCATATGTATATAAGATACATATTTGTTGTTACTGTTTGTTGTTGTTGTTGTTCTCTTTAATTTGCGCCCAATTAATTTCTCTTTTTTGGCGTCGTCTTTTGTTGCTTTGCTTTGGTTTTCACTCTTCGCGCACCCAAGTTGGCTAATTAGACAAGATTTTCCCAGCTCTAACTGTAAAGAACTGTCCAGCCGAACTGTCTATCGGTATTGAAAATCAACAAGAACAGCAACAAACGGCAAAACCGGCTGCGGCTGCGGCTTGTAACTGTTTTGCATGTGTGCCCCTGTGCTCGTGCCACACCATGTGGCGCCCAATTAAGCGGGGCCCACCTGGCCGGGATCTACTTAAAGCGCCGAGCGCTGAGCCAAGTCTGTTGTCTGGCTTTAAATATGTAAGCCAAAGAAAGTGCGGCAGCACTGGAGAAGGGGCAGCTGGGGTGGCAGGGGGTGTGTGTGTGTGTGTGTGTGTGTAGGTGCTGCATTGGCGAGCATGTTGCACGCTCCGCTGGCGCTTAATTAATGTTAATGCCAAGACGGCAATGCCGAATGAAGATTCGGAAAATGCTTTCCACCTGCCACATGCCACAAGCCATATGCCATATGCCACATAGCTTGGCGTTGATCTCGTCTCCGGGTTGGACAAACCATATGCGATTTATTCATCATTTACGTACCAAACTCAAATGAAATGGAAAAGTGTCGCACACATGTTTTCACTTTTTCTTTCACGCCAAAAAGAAAATGAGCCAAAGCCATCAAACGCGATTTGGGCGGTTTGGCTTGGGAAAATTGCTTTTCAAAGACCACTTTCGAATCGCCACACACACACACACACACCGGGATATAATCACAGACTAAACGGTAAATCACCAAACAATACACAGTTAGCTGCGCTTTGCTTTATTTTTTATTTAGGCTTTTTTTTCCCGCTGCACAACAGAAAAGTGCAGCAAGAAAAAATGAACAAAAAATATATAAAAAATCAACCGTTTTAATGTTAATTAGAAAAACTATAAGGCACGCTATGTGTAAACTAAAAACTACACACACACACACACACCTCGCACACACAATAGCTGGAGAAAATACATTTCCAAATGGTTCACTTTCTTTTGCGCCCGATTTTAATTAAACTGGTTTCTAGACTGGCCGCCCGAACTGGTCTTATTACCCAGGCTAATGGCTACCGGCTATCGGCTAATGGAAACTGGGTACCCCGACTCTACCAAGTACACTCCCAGTACCCTCTTAGTACCCTGTACTTAGCCTGTACTGTGCTAATTGGTAACTGTCGGTTGATTCGTCTGTGGGCACACACAAATTGTGAAGCCAAATGAAGACAACCTTAGGAAATAACCTGCTTTATATATATATCTAACTAAAAGAGGGTGTTTTACTACTAATAGAAAAAGTGTATTTCAAGTTTCGTTCAATAAATAAATAAAAATTTAGTTATATTAAATATATATCATTTTCAAATATAATATTAAAACTAAGATATTGAGATATTTCAGTGAATACGACCTATTAGAAACAGTGTTTTGTAAGTAATACATCAAGTTTATACCAAGTTTTGTTTGGAAAATAACAAAACAATTATGTTTATCATATATAATATAACATAACTTAAAAAATAGATATTTCAGTAAATACGACCTATTCGACCTATTTCAAGTCCGGCTAAGGGATTTCTTGTGTTTGATCAATAAGTTAAGAAACAAATAGCATTGTTAACTTATTAAATGGGTTCTACCTAATTCTATCTAAACAAAACTTTAACGTTTTAAAGTTTTGAGGCCCAACTGAATAGGCATAGTTTGTGGCAGGCTGAAAAGACTGTAAAATGAAACCAGCTAGAAACTCATTTACTACAATATATACACAAAAAAAAAAAACATTTTAAAAATATATATGATTTCATCACTAAGATGGTTCTTTTGAAAGGGCTGAACTTATAAAAAAGAGATAAAACTGAAATTGTACTAAGCTTTTAAAGTTACTGCCGATTCATCCACTTTATGCTTAGTATTATACTATACATTTCAAGAGAGATAGAGAACATAGTCTAGCTATTATATGTCTGTATCTATAAACTAAATGTTATCGATCTCGGTTTCGATAATTGTAGAAAACGGAAACTTTCGATGTGAGACAACTTTGGGTATTCTCAAAAAAAGTCAGTTATGGCATTATGAGGAGAGATGGTGATAGATTTCTTTTGTGTTTCCATTATGATAAACATTAATATGATCATCATCAAAATCATCATCATAGTCACTCTCCCTTTTCTGCTCTGCTCTTAGCTTATTGTGAGATGCAGGCGTCTCAAAAAAGATTTCCATTTCATTATTGGAATGCAGCGGGACGAGGGCAATGTGAGGGGAGGGGGCATCGAAGTGTGTGTTTTGGAACAGTTCGCTGTAGAAAGGCAAAAGAACAGTTAGATGGCAAAGAAAAAACGCTTGAGACGAGCTTGTTAAGCTCGCATTAACATTTTTTGAAGAAAGGCCTCGCCAGTTCCAGTATCTGTGAGATGCCTGAGTATGAATGTGAATGTAAGTCTATAGATAGATTTGTATGTAGTAGTAAACGATATGTAGCTGTATCTGTTTCCGTATTCTTCAAAGAGAAGCTGGCAAAACTGGGCAATGGCCCGAATTGAAATTATCATGGTAGTCAGCGGGCAGAGGGGGAGGGGAGAGAGAGGGAGGGTTACCTGTTAGCGACAAGCTGATGTGGATGCTAATGTGGATGGTAATGTGGATGTTGTTTTATTGCCATCGTCAGAGGAATGAATGAAATTCAAACGAATTTTTGGAAGACCCAAAAAACAAACACAGATTGACGAGTACACGCCTCTCTCTCTCTCTTTCTCTGCCTACCCCTCTGTCCCCTTTGCCTGTAGAAAGAGGCACGTCTGCGTCATTGGGACGCGGTCACGTCGTTGTCTTTTTGGGGTGATCCATGTTGGCAGACCATATGATTTGAGGCCAACACACACACAAACACACACAGAGAGAGAGACAGAGAGGTAGACACAGTTGAAGATGGGGGCACTGCCGACTGACGTTCCTGATCTCCGTTTGCCAACTTACAACAGATGCGACAACGACAACACACAACTTGCAACTTGCAACTTGGCTTTGCATTTATGGCCAAGTCGCGTGTTTGTTACCTGTCCCGCTTAATGTGCCCGTGTGCCCGTGTGTGTGTGTGTGTGTTTGTGTGTGTCTCTCTGTTTTTCTTGCTTCTTGCAACTGGCGCGAGGAATTGAGTTTATTGTGCCACTGTGCGGCGCTCTTTGGTTTGTCGCATCGGGCTTGATTAGAATTCGAAGTAGTTAACGGTGCATTTAATGTATTGCAAGAAGCGGATCAGATGCATTTACCCAGCACTTGTCCGTTGCTAGCTGTCTCTCTCTCCCTCTCTCTCTCTCTATCTTGTTCTCTCTGTCTCTCTATGTGTGTTGAGCTGTCTGATAAATGATTTGTTTGCTTTTTTGATTGATATGCGAACTCATTAGAGTTCAGCTTTTAGCTGCCTCATTAACACGCGTACACTGAGAGAAAAATGTAGAGACATGATAAGGCTAAATTCTCTAGAGTTTGTTAATGAAAAGCCAAGACTATTTTATAGTTTCTCGCAGTGTTGCAGTAGAAATCACAAGAATATTTAATAAAGAAATAAAGAACTTAAAACTCTCTTTTTCTCGCACTCTCTCCCTCTCTTTCTGAACTATTCGTTGTCATATTCTTCACATAATAATTATTATAGCAACATTTATAGCACGCTGTTTGGAACTTAGAAAGCTGTTTATAACTTAAGATCCACAATCAAATTCAAGATCAACTACGTGCGAGACCCAAATTACCCTCGCTATGCTCATTTTTCGAACTACGTAACCTATCTGGGTATCATAATATACCATACCATCATATCTTACTATTATAATATACTACGTATATACCATTCTATACTATTATAACCCACTATATTCCATTCTCTTATAATATACTATCGTCTATTTGCCACTTACCGGTTCAAGGCAGTTGGAGTTGGAGTGTCCTGTGATGGTTTATAACTCTTCTCCACGATTTCGCTCTCGTTCTTCTTCGGCTCCGCGTTAAAAACTTTGTGTATGTGTGTGTGTGCGAATGTGTTCTGTGCGTGTGTGTGTTTGTGTGTTGTCAACGATTTATTTACTGCGCGCGAGTCCGGCGTGAGTGCATAAAATATATCAACGAAACGAAAAATAAATAAATAACAAAATAACGACAAAAAATTACGGTAAAGACGAAGAAGGAGAAAAAGCAGCAGACACACATACAGTTAGACTGCGCGCATCTGTGTGTGTGTGTGTGTGTAGAAGATGAAGTGAAATCGGCAGACCGCTGCATAACACGTAACGTAAATAAGAACCAGCCAAGCAACCAGAGAGCCCCAGCCCCAGTCGCAGTCTTAGCCAAGCCAACTCGAGAGAAATGCTGCCACGAACTGGAGTTGGAGAGGAGTAGAAGGAGGCGGGGGGATGGTACTGTGTCTGCAACTGGGGTCGGGGTAGATCATAAAGAATTTTTCACATTGAAAAGTTGAAAAGTCCGCAATGATAATGATGCGGGCAGGGGGCAGTGGGGGAGATGAAGACGTTGACGATGCGCGGCTGATGATGGCAACTGATTAGTGATTAGTTGCCATTTGACACATTTTTCTGTGCAGGCTCTCTCTCGCTCTCTTCTATGCTAGCTCTCTTCATTACGTTCTTGTATAAGCTCTCTCTGGCACACTCTTTCTTCTTCTCTCTTACTGTCTTTGTATGTGGATCAAGCACAGGCGCACACAGACATGCAGGTGCACTGTCGCTCTGTGTGCATTTGTGTGTCTGTGTGTTTGGGAATGTGAATGGCATTGAAAGAGCAGCGTGCACTTTGAGAGAGAGACGAGAGCAAGAGAGAGAGAAGGAGGCTGGACGATGACAAGCGACTTTTTGTGGGTCGTTTCGTTTTTTATGCTGTGTGTGTTATGATTTGTGTGTAATGATTCCCTTAATGTCTTCACAGGTTTTGTCATTGCTGCGCTGCGACTGCGCTGCAACTGCGATTGGGGACTGCGACTGCGCATCCGCAATAGAAAATCTTTATTTTTGATTTCGATTCTCACAGAGTGAGAGAGGGAGAGAACGAGAGAGCACTGAGCTCTTTTGTGCTAATTGGGAAAAATTAGAAAGCATGAAATGCCGAGTCCGTTTGCCGCCGATTGCGCCAACTCCTCCCTGGACCCCCTTCCATTCCCTCCCGGCACACACACACTGCAATGAGCTGACTGGTTAATCGGCTCGACTGCAGTTGCTGCGGACAGTGACTGCAACTGCGGCTGCGTTTCCTTCTTCCTCTGCGGTTGCTGCTGCTGCTGCTTCTTCTTCTTCCACTGTTGTTGTTGTTGTGTGTCCTCTTTGACAGGCCACCGCATCCAATTGGAATCGTTTAGCGCACACTTTAAGTTCGATTGCGATTGTTGCACAGTGGTACAAAACAACAAAAAAAAAAAAAAATGCCAAGCGTAACGGTTCTTTTGCAGTGTGTATTTCTAGTCAACAACAACAACAATAATGATAATAATAACAACACTCACTACTCACTTTGGGCTTTTTGGGGCTGTGCAACAACAACAATAACAGAAAAAAAAATAGAATTCAATTTGCTAATACACTGATAAACAAATGAATATACACACACGGACACACACACTGTGGCAGGCGAGAGAGAGAGAGACAGCACGCGATAAGTTGAAGGCGGACGGCGCGGAACTCGAAAGCGGATTCAGAATCGCAGAATTGTATTCGAAGTCCGTTGCCGAGATCGGTTCGAAATCGGAGTCGGATGCGAATGCGGATGCGGATTCTGTCTGTTTGGATTCTGTGTGTGTTGCGAGCCAAGCGAGCCAAAGACGTGTGAACTCGTCGAGCGACGAACGCGAAATACACGCGAAACAACCAAGATACTTTCTTTGGCCTCGTAATGTAACTGTCGGGAACAGCAGCAGCAGCAGAAGAAGAAATTCAAGACAAGACACGCACACACACACACAGCAACAGCCAGAGCCACGAACAAACACGAGCGCACACACACACATAGAAAAAGAGGCCGCAAATCTGCGGCTGCGCGGCAGAGACAGACGCAGCCAGTCACAGGCGGCTGGCTGCGCCGACGCGACGTCGACGTTGACTGAGCAAATGAGCACAGGCAGCGCAGTTCAACGGGACGCTGGCGCGCATAGAACTCGCACAGTGGCATCGGCTCCAATTAGCACTTGTTGCTGCCGCTCGCAGTGGGCCCGATTAGAGATGGACAAATGCAACAGAATCATTTGACAATTGGTTGCCAGAAATGGCAACAGTGCTGCCAGCAGCAATTCCTGTAGGATCTCAGGACTGCCGACAGCAGCACAGTTACAGTGGGCACTGCGCAGTTACAGCGTGCAGTCGACGCTGAGGCGCACTTGAACTTGAATTTTAAGCTCGACGCCAGCAGCAGCAACGCGACGCGGAGCAGCGTTGGAGTTGGCTAATGTCTTGTCAGAGTTGCCAAACTATTGATAAATATTCAAGTATTGAATAATTATTGATGATTTTAGTTAGGTTTTTAAATGAATTTAATAAAACACAACGTTTGAAATAATATAATGTATTAGGTATTGTATAATAAAAATTTAAATTCGCGCTAGAGTTCTTTAACAGCGCTTGTTTTAATATAAAATTTATATTCATTTTAAATACCAGATACTTAATACTTCAAAATTTAGACAAAATAATATCGCAATCAATATAACTCACTAAAAAAACATATTTTGATATTATTATACATATACATATGTATTATTTACAACCCTGTTTGCCAAACTGTTGGAAAATATACAAATACTAATTAATTGTAGATAGAGATTTATTCAATTACTTAAATTGCTCGTTACTGTGTAAATTTATATACACATAATTATGTTAATGTTTAATTATAAATATTATAATAATAATTAACTTCTATATTCACACACACTTTGCAAGTTTTTAACATTTAACCTCAAAGTCCGCTTTGGCTGCAGTCGATATAAATTAACGCAACTGGCAACTCTGCTGTCAGCACCTGCACGCGAGTGTGTGTGTGTGTGTGTGTATTGCAGCGCCTGTGCTTTTCTCCTCATTTGTGGCCAGTGTAGCAGCCTCTGCCACGGCGCTGTTGCCTCTCTCGCCAGATGCTGCTTCTGCTGCTGCCTCTCTTTTGCACACATTCACACTCACACACACACACTCACTCAGGCCTGGCAACTGGGCGCATTTCAACGGTAAACATCATGAATGCATTTGGAAAGTGGCTCGTGGTGTTTGCATTTTGCATTTCTTCGCATTCTTTTGTGTTTATGTGTAGCTGCGGCTGCGGCTGTGGCTGCTGCGGCTGCTGCGCCGCTGTCTCTCGGCTTGGCTCTGGCTCTAGCAGCCATCGCACAATTGTGCCAGCAACAACAACAACTGCGACGTTTGCCGAAGACGGCGTTTTCATTTCTCAGAATTGATTGGCCGTCGCGGCGGCTGCGGCTGCTGCTGCTGCTCTCTGCCTCTTCTCCACACACCAGCTTTATTTCTTTCTGCATTTTTCTTTTAGCCACTGCCACTGGCACCTGTCGTTGTTGCTGTTGTTTGCAGAAGCAGACGCTGCTGAGACGCTGTCGCTCTGTCCGCCAGGCTGTGCCTTTGCCTTTACCATTCTGATTAAATAACGCTTGACTTGGCGGGCGTCGACGCCGTCACCGTTGCTGTTACTGTCGCCGTCATCGTTGTCTGTGCCTGCGTCTGGGCTCTGTCTCTCTCTCTCTCTCACACACTCACGCATGCAAACTTCGGCTGTGACTTTGACTTCGGCTCTGCATATGCGATGTGCGTATTTGATCGCAATAATCGCGATTTGCCGATATTTTGTGCCCGTTATGACCGTTGAGTGTTGAGTGTTAAAAACGGCATTTGTTCTCTCTCTCTCTCTTTCTCTCCTTTGCTCTCTCTCATTTTACAAACTGCATTTTATGGCAAGACAATGCATGTTGTTGCAGCCCCCTTGCGTGATAGTCTCATCTGATAACTCAATCAGATATCTGGCGATGAGTTAGTTCTCTCTTGTTGACTTTGATGTTGTTGTTGTTGCTGTTGTTGTTGTTGTTGTTGTACTGCAACACAATGGGCGAAAGATTTTCGTTCCCAGCTCCCCAGCTTGAGGCGAATACATTTTGTCGTGCGACACTTGTGTATAACAGTTATTTTATTTAATTGATGGCAAGCTCTTTGCTATAAAAGTGCCATAAAAGGGGCGCAGCTCAGGAGATCAACAAGCAGGTTCAACGTTAGTATTCTTTTATTCTTTAGAGCTAAAGTTGTGCTATAAAAATGCTATAACAAACTGACGATCAAATAGGGAGAATATAACATGATTATTAAGGCGCATATTAAGCTCAACGTCTAAAGGATTTATGGTACATATGTGTAGTTTGCTATAATAAGTGTTATAAATTAGAATAAACAGTTGTGTACTTATTTCACAGTGCAGGTTCTTCCATTCACACTTTGCTGTAAAATGTGCTATAAATTTGCTATAAATTTGCTATAAAATGTTACGATAAGCTGCTATCAAGACTTATGTATGTAAATATGACTGTTTATGTTGGAAAAGTTGCTATAAATATGCTATAAATATGAATAAATTAGTACAACAGATACAATTGCACTATTTATAGACAACTCTAATTTATAGACACCCCCTATCAATTTGCAGTTCCTGTGCAGAGTTCCCAGGCTGCCCGCCAATCGCAATTATCGCTAATACTTTGGCTTAACTTTGATTTATCGTTATCGCTTCGATGCGTATAATAAACAGAATATCCGCTCGCTTCATTAGCCGCAGATGGCGCACTGGATAACTGTTGCAACAATGTTGCCACCACTTTGTCCAGTTGTTGCCATCGCCATCGCCATAATCTGTGTATCTGTGTGTATCTGTGTGTTGGAGTCCAGCCTAGCCTGGCCTAGTCGGAGAGTGTCTCTGGATATCAAGTTGAGTCGAGTGTGGTGCGATCTGTGCCCATTCTCATTCCCATTCCACGCATGCGCAGTCGACTTTTTAAATTTGGCATCATCAGCAACAGTTGCCGCTGATGCCTCTTGCTCTCCCTCTCTCTCTCCCTCTCTCCGCCATCTCTCTGTCTCTTTCGCAACTGTTTCACGTTTCTGTTTGCGTGTAAATCTATTAACGTCTACCCCCTCCTCTCTCTCTCTCTCTCTCTCTCTTGTTCACTCTCGGCACACTTACCCAGCATTCTGATGAGGTGGCGGGGATGGAGGGAGGTAAGGGGGTGCTCCTCCTCCCGCTGTGTCGCTCCTGGACATGGCCTCGTGCCAATTTGCCTAAGTCGACTATTTAACTATTTTTGCCGTTTGCTCGTTGCCATTTGCTAATTGCTGCCACTGCCACTGCCTCTGCCTCGCAAGATGCTGCTCCATTTGGACGTCCGACTTTTACCGGTCTCTCCATGCTGTAACACCCTGTCTGTCCCCTCTCTCTCTCTCTCTCTCTCTTCTCTTTGTCAGTCCCTCTTGCTATCCGATTTTATTTCACGGCACGTCGCTACGTGGGGCAACTCTGACAGCTCTTGCACTTGTTACCCAGTTAGCAGTCCGTCAACGTAGCCGAGCGCCACCAGCAGGGTCAACAGACTCTCGTCCCAGCACCTTCTTCTTCTTCCCTCTCTCCATACCCGCCCCTCCCTCCCCTTCCCCATTTGTGTGTGTCCCTCCGTCAATGATTGATGAACGCCACTTGTGGTCGCTTAATTGCCGCGACATTAGTCGCAGGCCTGCCACAGCCCACACTGCAGCAGCCACGCCCATAAAAACCACAGCACAGATAAAATAGAAATCTAGGCCTGAAGAGTGCAACGGGGAACGGGGGGAGGGGTGGCACGAATTAAGTTTAGATTAGATGTCGATGCAGCTGCAGCAAAAAGTCAACTGCATTTTAATGTTATAGCAGAGTTGAAATCTTTTGACTATCGATGCGTCGATTAGCGGGGCAATATATAACGGACTGTGCTATAAAAACTACTATTGCTTCTCTTACTTTTATACTACTACTCTTAATACTACTATTGGTATTATTAACACTACTTTTGGTACTATTGACACTACTAATACTACTTTTGAGCTACTAATACTACTTCTACATTACTGCTTTTACTACTACTATGACAACTTCTAATACTACTACTACTGCTACCTATACTACTACATTTTCTACTACTACTACTACTGCTACACTTCTACTACTACATTTTCTATTCTTCTATTACTACTACTGCTACTACTACTATTAATACTACTTCTTCTACTACTGCTACTATTACTAGTACTACTTATGATTCTACTACTACTACTTCTCTTCTACAACTACTGCTACTACCACTACTTTTAAAAAATTCAATAACAAACTAGTACCATTCTGCACTAAAACTTTTTTTTTTTTTTTTTTTCCCCCTTTAACTCCTAGTGGAGCATAGGGCCTCGATGGTTTCTGTTAATCAATTTGAGATTCGAATAAACAGGTGATTAGCCCAATTGTATCCTACATCTGTTTGTCAGATTACAGATACTACGATAGAAAAAAACCAGTAAGAAAAGCAACAGTCGCGCGCACGCGACAGTGGGATACCCTTCGACCTATGTATGTATGTTCCTATGTATGTACTCATACATACATATGTACATATGCACATGCTTTGAAATTAATCCCGACAGATGGCGTTCGCGCTTCGCGCTCGCCCGCCTCCCTTGTTAGCTGACAGAAGCACTTGGTTTTATGCTCATACTTTCTTAAATAACTTTTGTGATTATTGTCCGATCGGATTGTAATTTGGAGACTACGTAGATATTTCATTCAGCTTAGTATATGTTAAAGCCAGAAAGTTGTATCTTTTATACAGCGCTTACAAATTGAGTTCAAAAATTAAATTATTGATTTGCGGGGGCGGTGGGCGTGGCACCTAACATTTGTAATAAACTTGATCTGCTCCGAGTACATAGGAACCCAAATTTGGTATCTCTAGCGTTTATAATAGCTAGATCTGTGTGTTCATCTGGTCAGACGGACATCCGGACATCCGGACATCCGGACATCCGGACAGACAGACAGACATAGCTCAATCGACTCGGCTAGTGATCCTGAGCAAGAATATATATACTTTGTGGGGTCTGCCACGCCTCCTTCTGCCTGTTACATACATTTGCATTTTGCACAAAGTTAGTATACCCTTTTTGACCATTTTCAATGGTCGAAGGGTATTTTCCATGATCTTCAGCGGGACCTCGAACCCGCACAACCTCTGGAACGACAGTCAGCGTCTCTACCCACTGAGCTATCGAGGTCGTCAAAACTAAATTAAACTAAACCTCATTAAAAATTAAAGAACACTGGCTAATCTTGATCTGGTGTCAAGTGATGAAATCAGCAGGGTTGCCAAGCAGTTCAACTGTAAAATGATTGCATTTTCAGTGTTGCGCAATGCAGTTATAGTGGTATACTCGATTTAATCCATTTAAATGTTCCTTTTTTCATTTAGGCAAATTATAGAAAACTGCTTGAAATAGTTAGCTCAAGAACAGTGCTGTAAACTAGACTGACTTCATTTATAGTGTTGTATAGTGATTTTAAACACTATAAACAGCTTGTATGTCAACTAATGCTCAATAAGCAAAGGGAAATTGAGTAAGGGGCACAATGAAAGATTGAAAATAACTTTGAAAACATAAATTTGAAATTATTTCATATTCTATTAGATTATAAAAGTTGTTGCCAGATTATTGATGAATATTCTTAATATCATGCTGTACTGTAGTAAAGAAGAATATGGTAGAATATTGTAAATGACACACTGTGTTATTATATAGTGATCAATCATGGCAGCTGATCTTTTGCAGATCATTATATAAAGTGAAATTAAACAGGATTTATAATAACTTACGCTTTATAGATGTTTCAAAATCAAAACAAACTGGAGACTCGAGATTCAACTGTCAGTATTATAATGCCATATAATGCTTGGCCAGAATCCAGATCGAATTCTGTGCGGAAGACATTGAGCCCTAAATGGCAACAAGCCAGATGGAGGAGATGGATGAGGAGGAGGAGGAGGAGAAGAAGGAGGAGGAGGAGGAGAAGCTGTTGCTGCTGCATTAGGCCATATTGAAGCTGATCTCGAGCTGGAACTAGCGACCAACGGCGGTGGGTGTGGGCTAATTTACTCCGTTTGGAAGTCGCCAACGGAACACGCTGCCAGTGGCCAGTGGCCAGTGGGGACTGGCTGAGCAGTGCTGCAGCTGTGGCAGTGGCAGTGGCAGTGGCAGTGGGACTTGGGACTGGCAGTTGTTATGTGGTTATCTCTCTACATGCCATATAAGTCGACAAATGCGCAGTTAGGGCGACTCTCCTTGCGTGTCCCTCTATGTGTGTGTGTGTGTGTGTGTGTGGACAACGTGTGTGTTACGTACTCGTATTTATGATTGGCAGCTGCAGCGGATCAGACTCCACTTGGTCGTCGTCGTCGTCGCGACGGAGCAAACAACATTGTCTGCGTAAATAAAAAAGCGCGTCCACTGACGATTCCCGATGCAGACGGCACGCGGAATGCGTTTAGTGGCAACACAAGTGACTCTTTGGACCACACCCCCCTCCTCCCTCTTCCCACTGCCCGCCCACCTGTGCTGCGCTGCGCTGTGTGTGCGAGTGTGTGTGTGTGTGCCCCCCCACGAGGGGCAATGCCAAGAATGTTAATGCAACAGCTGCCAACGGCAGCGACAACGACAACTTTGACAGCAACAACAGCAGCAACAACAACAACGACAGCAACAACAACGAAGCCACAACAACATCAATAATAACAACAACAACAAATGCTGCAACAACAACAACAATAATAGCAGCATAAACGAGCACAAACATTTACTTAATCCATTTCCAATGCAATTGCTCTCGTTCCCGTTTACCCACCTTCCACCCCTTCCCACTCCTTCTCCCCCTCTCTCTCTGCCTATGCTGTCATTCCCGTTTTTCTTCCCGTTCGACACCAGAATCTAGAGAGCTTACTGAAAAATGCTGTAGAAACCGAACCGAATCAAGGTCGAAATCTCTTGCATCTGTTACAAGAGAAGGAACAACGGGCTACAAACTTGTTTGTTTTTTTCTCCGCTATATTTCTAGCAGTATTTTTACAGTATTTACAGTATTATTTTATATAATTTCATTATTTAATTTATTGTTTACTTTAGCTTTTTACTACTTTCTTATTGCCTATAATGCATATTTGTCTCTACTTAGTGTTAATTGCCTGGCCTGTGCTGTTCTTCGACTGTGACCTGGACTGATCGGGCAGAAAGTATGACATCACGGAGAGCACTACAACAATGCCGAGTAATGCCCAGAACGTTGGTTCGCAGCTGTTGAAGAAGAGACGACCCAACAAATTGCTACCGAAGACGGCGCCCAGGCGACCCACCATCATGATGAAGCACATGCCCATGGCATTGATCTGTGTGGGATAGAACTCCATGGCCATGGTGCTTACCAGGCCGCCACAGTTGCCGATAGCCATCACTAGAGTCAGCACGATCACCAGCGGTGCAAATTGTGTAAGGTAGTGCAGCAGCACCAGGCACACCATGGTGAACATCATCCAGCTGACTGTGGAAGGAGCAGAAAGAAGAACGGGTCAAGTTGAGCTTGTTAGAAGTGTTTTCAGGCAGGGGAAATATTGATATTAAATTGTTATCGACAGTATCGATTGTAAAGTATAAGGTAAAGTAATAAAGTGTAAAAGGCAGAATACTATTTCTTGCAGTATTCAACACTGGCAACCCTACTCTGCACTCAATAAACCTCCCAGCATGAAATTTTGAGGCAGTGGAGGTATTGATATTAAATTTTTATCGATAGCATCGATTGTAAAGTGGCATTAGTCTATTTCTTGCAGTATCGAACACTGGCAACCCTTTTCTACACTTAAGCAACCTCACAGCTCAAAATTTGGAGTTTTTATGGATGCTTTCAGGCAGTGGAGATATTGATATTGAATTGGTAGCGATAGCATTGACCAAACCCTCACATTATCTTTAATATTAAGTTTCAGTCTTCTTTTTCATTCTGTCTTCAACAGTGCCATACCAATCTGCCATACTGACATACACATGTGTAAATAATAAAAATAATAAGATAAGTGTAATTAATGCGGTTCCTTGATTTTATCTCCTTTCGAACAATTTTCAGATATAAAACTGTATATAAAGCCAGATTCTAAATCCTTATCAAAGTAAAGGCTTAATTATTTTAGAACTCCAACGTAAAAAAACCACTAAAACTATAACTAATCTCTTCTCCATAAAGGAGTGCCTTCTTTTATTTCCATTTTAATTTGTTTAGTGTTTTAAAGATCTTACAAGCCTGAATGCAAAATATACCATTTAATTTGTATCTCTTGAGATTCTACTAGAAACTCTCCTACATAAAGGAGTACCTTCTTATATTTCCGTTTTAATTTATTTAGTGTTTTAAAGATCCTACAAAAGGCTTCCTGAACCTCTTCAAGCCTGCATTCCAAATATACACTTTAATTTGTATCTCTTGAGATTCTACTAGAAACAGCATAGGTAGAATGTACTAACAATATTCTCGTAGATCCTACCATACTTGTAGATACCCCCTAACACTTCCCTATTGGCAGGAGCCCCCAAGATGAGCCTGTTTGTCTACTCACTTAACAGATTCCGCTTGCCAGTCAGATCAATGATGTAGGCGAATATCAGATAGATAATGGTGAAGGCGCCTCCAATGGTGATCATCACTTGGTAGGTGCCAATGTCTGGCGACATATTGCAGGCCCCTTCGACAGCGGACACTGCCTGCTCAGAGGTAGCATTGTAATCGACGGAGTTGATACCCTGCAGAACGGTGCAGAGATGAGTGTTTTGTGCACTCGGTTTGCCCAGCTCGTTGAGTATGGTGGGGAACCACATGAATAGACCCTGCGCAATCCCATAGATCACGAACTGAATGATGCAAATGTTGAGCGTGTGCAGCAGGCGTGATCTGTAGAAAAGCGGCACAGTCTGCTGCCATATAAGCCTGATGGCATCACAGCAACCATGCACATTGGCCAAACTGGCACCGACGTTCTGCTGCACCAGATGCTCCACGGGGTAATCGCTGGCGGGGTGCCCCGAGTTCTGGGCGTACATCTTGCGTAGTGTTTGGAGTGCCTCCTCGACGCGACCCTGCACCAAATGGTACTTTGGAGTCTCTGGCAGCAGGAAGAGACCGCATAGCGCCAGCAGCGTAATAGCCACGTTAGCGATGATGAAGAAGCGCCACGAACTCATTCTCAGTCCAAGCAGAACCGTATCCAGTTCCAAGGGCAGAATGCCGATGGCCACAGCTGAAAATGAGAGATATATTATAGTATACATGACATATAATATTATATATTATTGGTTTATATATAATTCACAGTATTACACTACAGAACATATACTATATGAAAGATATATGCATATAGAAAATTATTAGATCAAGGCTTTATCATAAGATATTTTTAGATGTTGATTTGAAAGGATATTATATATAAGAGAATATAAATATATTATATACAGATATATGTATATTTATATTAGATATATAGTATAGAAAAAGATAGAAGATTATAAGAGAACATTCTATAGATGTACGAGGTGTGTTCAAAAAGTATCGCAAATTTTGAATTTTCGCAGATTTTATTTTTTGATTTATTATGTTGGTACACTCTTCCCGAACATCTGTACCAAGTTTCAAGTGTATAGCATTTTTTGTTTGGTTGAGAGAGGTGTAAAGGTTATAAGTGTTTTGCGTGCTCGCCGATTTGCATAAAAAAAAAAAATAAAATAAAGTGCTCCGAAACACTTGAAATTTTGACAGTGGCATACGGTGAAACTGTTCTCAGTAGATGCAAGTTTTACTGCATGAAGATCATACCATAGCAGCAAATTTATTCTATATGAATAATTTGCATCTTAGTTATAATATACTCATATATAACTATTGTATATTTTGTTGTACTTTAATATTAAACCGAGTTTAAGTCTTTATCTGTTGGAAAGATTGCAGAAGATTGTCATAATCATAACATATCAAAGAAGATTTAGCAAGATCACTTATTTGTGATCAATTACAGTGAAGTAAAGTTGATATATGCATAAGATCATATTACTATATATCATACTCTTTTATACTATATTTAAGAGTATTCTACTCGTATATTTACCATGTGAAGTCTAGTCACTATATTATACTGCAAATGCCATGGCATAATATATGATATTGTGTTATATTTGTATATACACGTATATACTATATATACTTATCTTTGAAGGTAATTTCTTTTTTTCATATCTGCCTGAAGGTCCTCAAAAGAGATAAGGAACCTCAGCTCGGGTCTAGTGGCTCACCTGGTGCAAACATCACGGCAATGCACATGAAGCACGAGAGGAGCGTCACGTGACGCACGCGTGACTTGTTGCCATGAAACTCTCCGCACAGACTGAAGACGCACGCCTGTCCGCCGGAGATGAAGAAGCCGGTGAAGAAGCGACACACAATTAGCATCCAAATGTTGACGGAGAAGGCAGAGATGATCGAACTGATGGCACTGAAGAGCATCGCATAGCGTAGTGTGGCGACACGACCCCAAGTATCCGCCAGAAAGCCCATTGCATGGGAGCTGAGCACAACGCCCAGGAAGCCGGAGGAGGCGAGCAGACCCTGCTGATCCAGTGTCGATTGCAGGTCGCACTTGACCAACGGCATTATCAGACTGACACCCATTATTTCCACCATGACGGCCATGAAGCAGAGGCCGCAGATTAGTAGCAGCTTCAGGTGGAACCTGCCGACACCTGCCAGCGTGACGGCCTCCTCGAAGCTGTATTCCTTCTCCGCCTGCGCCTGCTTGCGCGGCTTCTCCAGCACACTGCCTGCAAACACAAAGAGAGAGAGAGAGAGAGAGAGGGGGTATCTGTCAATCAAAGTCAATCGAGATGTCGACTCGCATTAGAAGCGCCTTCGCCTCCCCCCTGATCATTTGCATAATTGGAATCCCCTATAAGAGTCTATGCCACTTGTCTAGAGGCCGCAAGTGCCTGCGCGACGGCGATGGCGGCCAAGTCAGCGACTTTATTGGGGGATTCAGCTTCAGCTGCTAACGACGACAACGACGACGACGACGTGCGTCTGCCCAAGGAGCAGCCGCCTCCGGCTTTCTTCGAATCGAAAACCTTTCGCATCATCTCGCTTGGCATCTATTTGGGTGGCATCAGTAGCTTGGGCATGGTCCTGGCCGTGTACTTCCTGCTCTTCTTCGACTCCAGCATGCCGGACATCCATCTCAAGTTCCCTGTTTCGATTGGTGGCCAACCGGTACAGAAGGTGCACGAGTACCAGTAAGACCAGGTGACTATACACACAACAAACACACACACACACACACACACACACACACACACAGAGACAGAGGCAGACAGTCTGGCCCAACACCCTCGCAATACACGATAGGGGGTTAGTTCGTCAATGTCTAATTGGATTTGGCGCATTGCTGGCAATAACAACAAGACGGTGTTCGCCTAGCTTATACCCTGCAAATCAGGGAATCATTTAAAGCTCTAAGGTCTTTCAGCTGATTGCAGTAATCAAATCAGTTTAATTCTAAAGCAACAAGACGTTCGATATAATCGTAGTCAGCCTTTCTGTCTGTATGAACGCTTACATCTCAGAGACTGTACAAGCTAAAGCACGCAACCTTTGTGACAACCGTCCAATGTATTGCAGTGTCTAAACTATTGTTCTAGAACCCAGCCACGCCCCCATCTGCCCCTTAAATTTAGAAAATTTGCATAGCAAGCGTATTTGAAAACTAGAACATTAGTTTCTGGTCTGTTTCTTAGTAATCATCACCCAAATGATCTCCAAGTATTAATTTCTCTGTATTTTTAATTTAATAAAGCAGATATTTAAGATATTTACTCCGTAGGGGCGTACAGGTTTCGCTCTCAGTGCCGCAGGGTATGCAACACAACTTTATTTATGAAATGGAAGTGGACAATCAAAATCGACCTATGGCATTTGTAAGTTTTTTTTTAGGTTTAAAGTTATGAACCTTCATTGAATTCATTGCAATAGTCAAAGCTGGAGTGTAGCCGTTCTTACTTGTCTAATATGTATTAGTGTTGACTTAGGCTTGATGTAGGTCTGTTCTAAAGCATACATTAACTTCATACAGATTCACTGTTGAAGAATACATCAACTTGTTCTTTCTTTAAAATGAAATTAAGACATAAGGCCTAAAGTCTAGTCAATATTTGAGAAACAGACAAAGATCTATTTACTTAGCTCTTTCTATCTCTTTCTTACCTCTTATTTTATAGCAATCTATACTCTTTATCTCTGTCTATCTACGACTACTACTAAGTATACTAAATCTACTAACTTTGTTTTTTTTTTTCCATCTATTCCATCATTTCTCGATCTGTTCTCTCCCTCTTTTATATATGTATATTGTAGTTCTGGCTGTCTCTTTTTCTCTCTCCCTGTGTATTTCTCTGTCTGCCTCTCTCTCTTCATATTTATTCCTCTGCCTTTCTAGTTTCTCTCTCCTCTATCTCTCTCTGTATCTGTCTCTGCATCTATATATTACTCTTTCTAACTCATTTTACTCCCCCTTATCTGTCCGTCTTAAATGACTCCCCATCTCCCTTCACGATCTGCCTTAATAGTACGAATTCCTCATGGTACAAAACGTGCCTTCTCTCTCCCGACTGGGCAGACTCAATTATCCGCTGGTGCTGGGTGCAGTCGCTGCTTATGAAGAGGCGCACAAAACAAGCGCAACAAAAGAACAACATAAAAGACAACGGCGACAACAAATCAAACCAGGTCAAGTGGCACGTGATGAGGGCGCCAGGTGGTGCAAGCAGGGGGGGTGGGCAGGCAGGCAGTGGGGGCCCAACCAGGGCGGGAATCTTATTAGTGTGGCGGCCAAGACGCTGCCGGACCACGCAACATCAGCAACAACAACAGCAACAAACCACAGAAGAAGAAGAACAAACGCTAAACAGAACGCGCAAACCGCAAAAAGCAAAACGGAAAAATTGTTTTGTTACCTTTGCGGGCAATTTGCCGCTAACCATCGCCGGCGGGCATTCAGTACCCCGCAAGAGTCGAGCCGAGAACGCGTCGCGTTTGCAATTGTTGCTGTTGGCTTTCCTGACTGTCATCCGTTGTCGTTGTCGTTGTCGCTATCGTTGTTAGAATGACCGCAATAACACTCAGCAATCTGGCCTCGGTGATGAAGGAGGCCAAGGACGAGGAGATTCAGGTGCCCAAATCGAATGACTTCTTTGAGTCGAAGACGTTCCGCCTGCTCACGCTGATGCTGTACATGGGCGGCGTTAGTGGCATGGGACTGACCCTGGCCGTTTACTATCTGTTCATATGGGATTCGCGCATGCCGCCGTTGCCGATCTTCAAGCATACGCATCCCATAGGCTAGAAGCAGCTGGAGGAGGAGTAGAGCAGCAGCAGAAGATGGAGGAGGAACAGGAGCAGCAGTACATACCCATAATCGATGCCATAAGCACTCAGTCAGTCAGTCAGTCAGTCGGGTGAGTACAGGGATTAATTGGGGGCATGCACCACGAACAGGGGCAGCTGCAGGTGTAGGTGTAGGGCGCTGGGCTAGGGGCTGGCAAAGTTGACAGCTAAGCGCAAAACTAATCCGCTTTTGTACGTTCCACTAAATCGCAGAGTTGCCTGGCACCGTCCTCCCTCCCAGCCCCTCAATGACTGTGCCTCTTCATGTCCCCCCCTGTGGCCCTGCACCCTGTCCCTGCCACCGTCGGCCCGTGTTTACTATTTACTGTTGCGCCGCTTGCGTCACCTCCGGATTTTGATTTAATCGACGTCAGTCGTCCATCATAGAAATCAGTAATCGCTGTGCTGCAAAGCGAGTCAGGCCAACTGTTACTTGCCACACATTGCCACATTGCCACACATAGCCACCTGCCACAGTGCGCTGTCAGTTGCATCCAGTTGTTCCCTCGTCATGTCATCCAACATGGCCTCCGCAGCAGCTGCTGCCAATTTGGCCAAAATCGTCAATATCATCGGCTCCAATGTGCGAGAGGAGCCACCAATGGAGACCACTGCTGCACCTGGCGCTGCTGGTGCTGCCCCCACGGCTGCGCGTAGTGTGCGTCTCGCCAGCAGCGGCATGCCCCGTCGCTCTGCCTATTCGTATGTGCCCAAATCGCCGCAACTGGAGGATATTGTGTTCGCCGAGCCAACCTGCTCGGAACGTTTCGCCCGCTACTTTGTCATTGTCATCTACCTGTGCGGGCTGTGCAGCCTCGGCTTCTTCCTTTCCGTCTACCACATCTTCTTCTGGGACTCGCGCATGCCGCCAGTCTTCAAGGGGCAGAAGAAGCCGCCCGCCTTTGGCTAGCAACGACGCCAGAAGATGCCTCCCCTAGCCCACGATGACAATGATGGTGAGTGGGGGGGCGGGTAGTGCTCTACCTTGTGTAGTGCACCTAGTCTTGGGTAGGTAGTAACCTGTTGGGGATTACTCTGGCCTAAGTTTGTACAGGCCCAATTAGGATTATATATGTATATATATAGTATTTATGTGTATCTTTATGTGAACATTCACACATGCAATACCTTAAAAGGGTAGTCCAAACTGCTCTGATCAAACCTGACCATATGTCTTCGTATATCATTTATGATTCTTCACTTGAGAATGCAAAGAATCAAAAGATTTCCGCTTCTTAAGATAGGCAGATTTTCTTATCTAATACTATATAAAAGAATACTGCACAAGGGTTTCCAAATAATTGTTGGAACTAGCTATGTACATATCAATATCTTACTATGCAGTATATTTCAGATGATTGGTTTGTTCTATATATATCTTAAGTATTCTTTTTAATTTTGTATACTTGTAAATCTGTATATAGTTATGCTGCGTATATCCTTAGTAATGGTTCTAATATACAGATACATATATTATTTTGCGCACTAAAACGTCGAAGAACGTTAGAGAGTTGATGAACGCTTTGTGATTGAAGATTATAAAAGTGTTAAGACTATAAACATTCTAGATTCCTGCGAACAGTGAGCTTAGATAATCAAATATACATATATCTCATATATGTAGCATATTCCATATACGTCTTAGTTTTTACAGTTACACAAATCCTGGAATAGTTTTTGATCTTTCATCAAAACTTTGCAATGCAAATTCATTTATTTACGTAAGTAAGAACTGGAGTTTAGAATCTACGTTATATTGTACTATTATATGCTTTATTTATATGTTAAAGATGCAAAGAATATGGCACTAGGTTGCACCATATGATAAAAGTCATTACGCTTGAATAGTCTCTAAGATCTAGTCGTTTATACGGACATGGAGACTAAGATAGCAATATCTGTTGACTTTTAACGTTGATCAAGAATACTTGTATATGGTATACACTTTATTGGAGTCGGAGATTTCTCTTCTCTGCCTGTTAAATAGTTGTAATACCCTTTTACTCTTCTTCACTAGAAACTGTTTAAGAAGTCTTAACAAAAGTCTATTTGCATTGAAACTGAAAAGTTTCTCTTGAAGAAAGAGGAAAGGAAATTTGTTAAACAGTGAGAAACAACCTTCGTCTTGGTATAACTAAATATCGCAACATACGTGCACTATATCATACACGTATACATGGTAAAGTACCACTTTAATATGCTATATTGCCAAGTTTGAACAACTTTAGAACCCTTTGAACACACAAATTGAATTGTTCCAAATCAAATCTCATCCGAACGAGGAGCATTGTTGAGTTATACGTCTTGCTAGGAGTGGGGGTGGTGGGGGGTAGGAATATCTTACATATTTCTTTCAAAATTCACATTTCCCATCGTTCATTGCGAATTCTTGCCGTGTCCACAAAGGCGGAGGCCAAAAAGGGGCCCCAAAGATTCCTTGAGGGCCGCTTAAACAACAATGTTGCACTCGCCTAGAACTGCCACGTTATGAATAGGGACAAGAGTTGGGGATAGGGGGGTGTGGCAGGGCAGGGCAGGGTTGGGTAGCACTGGCAACTGGGCGTGTTTGCATGTTTGGCCTACATTCTGCCGGCGCATACGTGAGTGAGTGTGCGTGGTGTGTGAGGCTTATAAAATAAAATCAATGGCCAACGTTGCAATCGTTGCTCGTAGTCCAAACCGATGCCCACATGCTCTCTCTGTCACACTAGCTCTCTCTCTCTCGTTCGTTCTCCCTTTGCCTGGGCCGCTTCCTTTCGCTCTCTTTCACTCGCGCGCAGCTTTCAGTTGCATTCGTTTCGTTGTCCTAGTGACCTAGTTGCAGATTGTTAACCTCTGCGCCGACGACGACGAAGGCGACGAAGGCGAGGCAAGACGAGTCGAGACGAGGCGAAGCGATTGCCGAATCGAAATAGAAAACAAGTAAAAGTGCTGTGCAGCAGTTGTGCAATGCTCGACTAGCAGATACCACACAGACCCCAGCAAATAGCAAAGCTGTTTAGTTCACTTAAGTTACAGGGTTTTCTAGAGTTCCTTATGCAGTGGAGCCTTTCGCTACAATTGCAGGGTATTTACATGGAATCCTCAGGCACATATGCCTCATTAAGGCATCAGAGTAAAATAATTATATTATATTAATTACAGGGTATACTACAGGGTATACATATACACTAGTTCAGTTACAACAAATGGTAACCTCACAATATTATAAATATCTGCGCCTCCTGTGTCTCCCACCTAGTCGTGCATACCCCCCACCCTGCGCAGTTACAGGGTATAACTAGCGCCAGTGAGCAGCCTGCGTCGCTGCTGTTGCAGGTGCAGCTGCAGCTGCAGGTGCCGAAGGAGGTGCGCGAGCAGCGCGCAACTAGCGAAAGTTGGCCAAGCAAAGCGCAAGCAGCAACAACAACAACAACAACGAGTGTGACAAATGAAACAACAACAACAAGGAGAAGGAGGAAAAGAAGAAGCAACAACAACAACAACAACAACACAACAGACAAGTTGCCCTATGTTGTCCTTCGCGTCGCCGACTGCGAAGGTTGCTCGGCCTCTGGGCATGGTCACATGAACTGAAGATGCAACTGTAAATGCAACGCCGACTGCAGGCAGCGACTGCTGGCAGCGACGTCAACTGCGCGGCGTCGCTAATTGTTTGGCCATGATTTCATTTCGATTTCACGCTTCATTGATTTTGTTTTGCTTTTCGATTTTCGATGAAAAATCAGGCGCGCATTTTTATTTTGCATTTCCGCGTGCTAACTGACTCATCCACTCTCCGCGTTGGGGGCGTGGGCGTGGGCGGTCAACACGCTCTTGACATATAAAAACAATGACAGCCACAAGACGTGCCGACTTGCTGCCGCTGCCTCAGCAGCAGCCTCTGTCGCTATCGCTGCAACTGCTGCCTTCGCCTCTCTCCCACTCTGTCTCTCTCTGACATTGCCTTTGCCATTGCCTTTTCCTTTGTTATTGTTGCTGTTTATTTGAAATGCCAGCGACGCGTGCCAGCTGCATTTCGGCTGCGGCTGCTACTCATTGACGCCGTTGTTGACGTTGACGTTGACGCCAACTGCGACGCAGAACATTTCAGAGCAAATTTGTGTATGGCTAAAGTTTTATGAATGAAATTATAAACGAAAGAGCCGCAAAGAAAGCAAAAGAGCAGCGGCAGAGGCAGTGGGAGCAGTACCACAAGCAGTGGGAGCAGCAGAGGCAGCAGCGGCAGCAGCGAGGATCTCTTGAAAAGCCGAAGGGAGAGCAGAGCACGAAGGCTACACGCGCACTCCGCACGAACAGCAGGCAGCGCAGCCAGCAGCACTGGCAGCAGCCCGAGTGCAGGAGGAGCCAAAGGCATCGCCCGCAGGCAGCGACATCGGCACGCAGCGCGACAGCAGCAACAGCAGCAGCAACAGCAGCAACGTCAGCAGAAGGCTTTACTTTTGGCAGAAGCTTTTTGTGATGGGGCGTCATTTCGCTTGCATTCGCTGGACGCGTCGGTTGGCAGCGTTGTTCTTGCTCTACTTCTCTCTCCTACAGAGCACAGTGGCTCTGCAACTGTAGGGCATTCAAACTGTCGGCTTTAAAACTTGAAAACTGCCTAACAAGAGAAAGAGAAACACTGTTAGCGACGCGTCAAACTTTAGTTTACAACAACAACGAAAAGGCGGCGAAGAAGTAGAAGGAGGAGAAGAAGAAAGTGAAAAGAGGAGGATAGAGGAGGAGTAACAAACAGAAGAAACATTGCATTTATGTACCATATACACTATAATTACGACAACAATTAGACTAACGGTGCACTGCCAACAACAGCAACAACAAACAACAACAACAACAGAAGCAACTAGAGAAGCCGAACATATCAAAGGGAAAGTGCTAAAGACGAAGAAGGTAAACAAGCAAAGAAGAAAGCAAGAGCGAAACAAGAAAGAGGAGCACAATCAAAATCGCATTGAATCGAATCGAAATCAAAATCGAGCATCGAAGACAGTCAAACAACTGAATAATACGGAATATTGAGAATCAAAAACAACAACAACAACAACAGCAAAAAAGAAGAAGCAGCAGGGGAAGCTAGCGGGAAAAACGTAGAAACATAAACGAAAATGAACTCGAAAGTCAACTCACTGGAGGAGAAAGTGAAACTGCCGCCCACCGAGACAATAAGCCGCTGCTATCAGCCGCAGCAGAGCAACCGGAAGGTCATACGCATCCTAACGGTCGCCGTCTATGTGCTCTGCGTCTCGCTGGCGGCCATAATGCTCTCACTGTATTACATATTCATATGGGATCCCACCATACGACCCTTTGTCACCAAGGCCAATCAGTGCGGTAAGTCGCAGCTCGCACACCTTACACCCCCCCTCCACTCTTCCCTCTCCTCATTCATTTACCTGCCCTCTTTCTCGTTCCTCTTCCCCTGTCCCCTTCTCCTGCTTGGTCTTTCAGTTTTTGTTGGCGTCGCCTTGCCTCGTAACATCTCCGGATGCGAAACCAATCAACTGGCAGCAAGGGGGTCAATGCTCCCTCTCTCTCTCTCCCTCTCTCTCTCTCCTCTCTCTCTCTCTCTCTCTCTCCTGGTATGCGCCATTTGAATTGCGGTCGAGTGTGGTCAACCGGCCCGGGGCCCATTAGGGCCGGACTCTGACTCTGACTTGCCGGAGTAGTCAGTTCTCTCTTGGTGCTAAATCAAACTGGGACACACAGCGGACCCAGTTGGAACTAGGCTACAGCTAAATTGCATGAACACACTTCAACCATCTTACCCTACCAACCCACACCCCTCCCTCCCAACACATCCTGCCGCCCCATTGGAATCACAATAACGGGGCAACCGCACAGAACGTGCTATGCTCGGGTTCGGCAATGGGGTGTGGGTGTTCGGGAAATGAGAGGGATGGGGATGGGGGGGACGAGGTGCATGCAGGAAGGGCGTGAGAGAGTTTCCTTTGTTGTAGTTGCTGTTGCCGTTTTTCAGTTTTGTAAATCAGCTCGAAATTGGGTCAATGGGCTATCTCATTCTCATGCACACACACACACACACACAAAGTGCACCCAGACCTCCTCTCTGTGTGTGTGTGTGTGTGTGAGTGCGTATAATCTGCTTGCATGACAGTTGCGGTTCAGCTCACACATTGTCCCTAACTAACTATGAAATTGGTTAAGCTTAAAGTTAAGCGAATACATTCACATCCCATCAACTGAACCAAGTGAATGATTCACATTACGCCCAAGAAGAATCCCTATAATACTTATAACCAATGAAGCAGAAAATATTCTTTACTTAAATACATAATACATATTATACTATAATATTTTATATGTAGTTTCTTATTTATTACGGTATTTGTGATACCTACTCTATGGTTCATTATGTATTTACTGTGTTTCCTTTTTGTTCATTAAGTTGCTATCTAAAATCAGCTGTCTCTCTTTGCTATATACTATAATATAACTAACTATATATTTACCATGATTCATGACGTAAAGTTCTATTGAAAATCTGCTGTAAAGCATCGGCACTGTTGAACCTTGAGACATGCCATGGTGAAGCTTTCGTTTATATTGTAGTTTGTTTGTTTACTTTCATTTACCTGTCCCTGCTAAGGATATATTTCCATGTTGCTACGCACTATATAATTCATGATATTAGCCAGGGTGACAAACGTGATATTATTCACTGCACTATCAGCAGATCTATCTATCTATTGATCTATCTAGGGTATATAGGGTCGTCACACCGTTTAATTGCACACTTGAAATGAAGTAACCTTATTAAGGGCAGTTGGAGTTTAGTATTTTTCTATTTGATAAGATAGAACGGAATACTAAAATTATTTCATTATTATCATAGGATCTTTTGTATCTCTCAGATCTTTTATAATCAAGAATTCTCAAAAATATGAATATATATTTTGAATACAACTTTAGAAAAGTCGAATAAAAGGAAAGGGTTTCTCACTTTGTTTCAAGTATATTGTTGATCCTAACTAATCGAAGGTCCTTTTTTATATTTATTTGCATGTGATGTATTGATGGATAACGGATAAAAAATGATGACTGATGGATAACTTATAATACATTATGGATAACGGATAATTACTGATGGATAATGAATGTCGGATTATGGATAATGGATAAATGATGGATATCGTAAATGAATTGATAAATATCGGATATTCAATGATGGTAAATATCGAAAATGAACTGATGAATATCCATAATGAATAATGAACAACGGATATTAACGATTGAATAATGAACAACAAAAATATAAACAATAAAAAAAATAAAAAAAAAAAATAACAACAAAAATATAAACATATAAAATATAAATATATAAAATATAAAATATAAATATAAACTGGATAACGGATAATGGATAACGGATAACTTTATTGGGGGCGGACAGACAAAATTGTGATACCCGAAAAAATTGCCATACGCCTACTAAACTCATCGGAAGTCAGCGCAGAGCAGTTCTACAAGCAGATCCTCGAGCAGTACCGCATCCTGAGCCACCTGCAGCTGCAGCGCCAGCAGTTCCTGCAGAAGCAGCATCTGCAGCTGCAGCAGCTGGAGGCCTCCAATCGCTTTCAGGAAGTGTTTGCCACAGCCACCATCATACAGGCTCATCCGCATCCTCATTCCCGTGAGCCGCTCAAGAAATCGTTTGTCTCCAATTCCAATTCCAACAACAACAACAATAACAATAACAACAACAACATTAGTGAAATAAGACCTTATCGCTTGGACTCAGCCATGGCGCCACCATCGAATTTGGACGTGACAAACGGAGTGGCCACGGTGCATCACATGCCCCTGGTGCTGGACACATCGCCGCCGGCAGAGAACATGATGCATATGAAGCGCAAGACTCATCGCGGCCACTACAAGCATCATCGAGCGCGTTCGGGATCGGGACAGAAGAAGCAAGCAGCAACAGCAGCAGCAGCAACAGCTGGTTGCCACATCGGGACTGGCGGCAAGCACCACAGCGCCAGCTGCTTCGGCTGCGTTTGCACTGGGAGATCAGCCAACAATGGCAGCACCACATGGATACATGGACACGCCCCTCAACCCGCAAGCTGGCACCATTGTGCAGCAGCCACTGCAGCTATACACTTCGATGCCCATTCCGTTGATCCTCAGTCCCAGCAACAGCGAGAAGCGTCCCTTGCACCACAGCCACAGTCATGTGCATGGCGAGCGGCGGAACGGAGGCGGAGGTGGAGGTGGTACAGCTGTAGGTGGCAGTGGAGGCGGTGGACAGGCCCGCAGACGCACTACCACGGCCACTGTGTCTGGCTATGATGCACAGACCTACCTCAATCCGTTCCTCACCGGCGAGCTGATCTTCGAGAAGTAAACAGTTCTCTCTCTCTCTTCACTCGAGAGTCGATGCAATTTTTTTGTCATTTTTTACACGAGCGAGAAGCGTTGAATAGTTGGCCAAAACCACAGAGAGATGTAGGATGTATGTAGGTACAGTTACTTTAGGCGTCTCGATGGAGAAGATGAGTCCAATGAGGACACTGTCATATCACACACACACACACACACACACAGAGAACTATTCCAGAGACACTTGCACACACAGGGCATCAGCAGCTCAGCTAGTTACTCCAACTCGGACAGAGATATAGAGGAAGGGACAAAAAGAGTGAGGGAGGGAGACAGTCAGAGAAAGAGACTCATTCCAACTTATCCACCCCACTTACAGTACTTCAAACGGGGTTAGCAATGGGTTTTCGGTTACTCCCTTACTTAGCACACCTCTAGCTAAATGTTTTATCGATAGTCGTGCTATCGTACTATCGGCAAACCTAACAAATTGTGCTCAATTGATTTCAGAGCTGAGTTTTCATGCCTCATGGTGCACCTAGTACAATACACGATGCAATGCAATACATATGCCGATACATACAAGTACATACATATATATACCAGATATATCGAACACTACTACAAACATATACACGCATACATATAAACTACATAGAGGGGCATTAGTAAGCAAGCAAATACAGATAGACAACTTATACGATACATACATATACATATATACAGAAAAGAGAGTACCACAGAGCGCATTACTAAACACTGATACGATAGTTAAACGATAGTTAGTTAGGTACAGACTTGTATACATTTGTACCTAGACGGGACCCACTCCAAATAGAGCGTCACTCACAGCGGCAAGCAACTACACCCCACCTAGGACACTGCTTTAAGGCAGCTAGCGAATGCTACACCAACTACAATAATTAGTTTACTTTAGTCCATATATATACATATATAGTCGATATATATATCAAATAATTCCGATAATAACACAATAATAACTAGAGAAGTCACCGCATTTACCGCGCATCACGACAAATCACTGCATTACTGCATCACCGCATTACGGCATCACAGAATGGACGAGAGCGGGTTCGGCTTGGAAAATAAACTGCATGATAATTCTACAATATATACATATATATGGTATATACACAAAGATAACAAAAATTATATAGACAATTTGTATTTGTAACTGAGATTGGTTGATAGAATGATAGAGTATGTATCAGTTATATGGTATTTGTACATACGCAAAGCAAGCGACGAGTGAGCGACACTCAACAACTATATAGAAACTATAAAACAATACATATACACCAAATATACTCGATGCTTTTATTCGGTTTTCAAAAATAAAACATTTTAGCTATAAATTTAGCGAAATGGAAATGGAATTGTGTGATTAAGAACAATATTTGCGTGTCACGCGTGTGTATTTGTGTGCGTGTCACGCGTGCATCTCCAGAAGTAAAGTTAACGTTGTTGAAAGAATGAAGAATGAAGATAACCCCTGAAGTTTCAAGCACACATTTTCTTTTTTTTTTGTGGATTGCATGCAAAATTTTGCATGGTATGCGAAATTCGTAGACTTGAGCATATGAATAAAACAAACAAAAATAAATTGGTATATTGTATACTAAAGATGTAAGAACGTACGTATATTCCCTGTACTGCATGCGTAACTGTACTCGTATAACGGATAAAAATGAAAAGGATCTGCAACTGCATGCGCTGCATCCCTAGCAACACAAAAAAACAAAAACACACGATGATCACCTAATCAGAACTCATGTATCTCTCTCAGACACATTGCAATACTGCAGAAGAATTGGTTCATCAAGAATTGATAAAAACAGAAAGTACTACTATACACACACATACATATAGACACACATTTAAACCGCATAATTACATAAGTATATGGCTTTATGACATAGAATTGTATCCTGTATCTGTATCTGATCGACATATGTATGTATACACGTTATACTTAACGTGTACTTAGCGAATGAAAAGCGAAACTCATTTCGGCAATAATAAAGCATAGAACAAAGTAAACAGAAACAATAAAAATAAAAACCACTAAAAGCAAACTAACAAAACTATGACTTTACTTAAACCTCGAGATTGTTTAACAAGTACCTTTCCCAAGGTGGGAATATCTAAAGTTTTTGATGGAAATGGTCAGAGAAAAAGTGGAAATTGGTTGTGAAAAACTGTACAATAACTACTTGAATATACGATTTGAACTTAAACTAAAATGCAACTATACAAGGATAGTAGAAGGTTGCTGCTTAGATTTTTAGAATATTTGAGAACTTCAAGAAATCTGACGAATTTCACAAATATCTGTAAGGTATTTATAGAATTTCTGCTACTTGAATTGCTATCAGTAAGAACAAACATCATTTAAGAGTAGAGGCAATTGTTTCATTTAGATATAGAAAAAACATGATGAATTTCACAACTAAGAGAAATGATTTTTATAATTTGTACTACATGAATTGCTTTTAATTAAAGTATTCCCCATGGTAAACAACAACAAATAGAACTACCATATCATAAAACGTGCTGCTCCGAGTTCGTTACAAAACAAAAATAGGAAAAGATAAGATTTAGTTGATGCTTAGAACCTTAGTAATTGCGGATTCACAGCCGATGATGCGCCAGAATATGGGAAAAACCAGACTTACTCTAGCACAAAAATATACGATATGTATTTGTTTTAGGATTTATAGTCTAGGTTGAGATCGTGTGTGGGTTATTCTCATCTAATTTCGTGAATTGGATAAACCTTTGTAATCAAGTTCTTTGTGGGCACTGGGGAAACAGAAATAAATGGATTGTAAATATATATAAGATAGACAAGCAACCCCCACTTATTTCTTTATTGGGGCAATTAGATCTGCTCCATGTAATGTGTTTGTATATGCCCCATATAAATACATATATAACACGGCTTATCGGTTATATTTGGACTTTCACTTTTTCACAGCACTTGAAAAAAATTGCGACCTTATTCTGGTTGCCACTTTATGATGATGATCGTGATGTTCCAGGCAGGCTTATGCCTATCAGATTATCGAGGAGAACTCACCGAGATCGTGCTCGCAATCGATAACATAGCTTGGATTATCCATTGCACTGAGACTATCAATAATGTCGATGGTTTAGACTAAACAAAAACGCGTCACAGGCTCGCTACAATATCGACTTTACTATAGAACTTTCTTCAGTGCCACAGACAACACGGCTTTGCCACAGTTGATGCGAATTCTGGCGCTGTCGAATTTCGACTGACTGACTTGGTACTGCTCTCGACACCTTTTACCATAGTGTTTTTCTGGTGGTAGTGCTTCGACAACAGTTATCATCCGAAAGTACAGATTACAATTGGGTTCTGTAAAATGACGCAGATCACTTGCAGATTCTCACAAAGCAAATGCACGACTTAGAGATACCCTGGCTTATCATAAGTGTAATGGGAAGGCAACTCATTCAACGGGGATGTAGCTCAGTGGTAGAGCGCTCGCTTTGCATGTGAGAGGCCCCGGGTTCAATCCCCGGCATCTCCAGTTACTTTTTTTTTTTTATTCACAACTATTTTACTCGATTTACAAATTAAGTTTCTTGTTTTTTACTTTATATGCACGACTGATCGGGTTGATTGACTCAAGGACATCCTTTAATTATGCTATATTAGTTGTATTATTGGGACCGTCTATAAGCCGTATATACCCTGGTATATATACACATATTCATATAATGATTATGCTTAGATAGATAGTTCACCGCTTGATGATACACAGTTTATAGGTTGTGATATCAAGCAACTTACAGCACAGCCGGCTGAGTGCGCTATAAAACATAAACAAGCACTTGGGAACACAGTTAAGAACGCGACACGAGTAGATTTTTGCAAGTCAGCGCGAAGACTCTCACACTCAGCAGCAGAGCCAGCAGCAGCAGCAGCTCGGAATCTCACTAAAGTTTACAGAGCAAACAGTCGAAATGATATTACATACTCTTTGTGGTATATGCTGGGTCTTAAGTTCTTAACTGCTGTTTAAAGATCTTAACTAAACGTCGAAAACTTAACTTAACTGTTAGAGGTGCCTTCAAGGACGCCATTTGTACCTTACTATATCTGCACAGTTCAAGAAGAGTTTTTTAACTAAGCATTATGAGGGTTTTGAATTCAGTTTTTATTATCGTCTAAAACATTGAGATAATAATAGTTCGATATACAGTATTGATTTGCATGATCTTAGATTTCCATTCCGAATTGGATTTATAACTAGCATACATATACATCTAACATATGTAAGTATTTATTTTGAATATTTCATACAACATTTGGTATCGCACACAAAATATCGACTTAGGATTGCAGTTTGTGTAATGTTTAATTGTGTGTTATAGTTCAATTCTCGCTGATTTGTCAGAAACCTTTTTCACGCATGTCAGATCGATGTGTTTGTTTTATATATGATATATACGTATATATAGTATATACTTATATATAGTATATATTCATATGTATTTCTATAATCAGTTTTTGTTTTTTTCTTGTTTTTAAGATAACTTCAACGATGACTTGCTTTCGTTCGCATCTCTCCTTCTCACTCACTCGTCCGTTCGCTCTGTGGCTTTCTTTACAGATTTGCCGTACTCTTCTTATCTATGAACAGTACTTTGCACTTGCAATCCCCAACAATCTATGTAGTATTTATCTATTTATGTAGCCAACGGAGCAGATAACGCTTTATGGATCTCACTTTAAGTTTCTATCATAATTAACAAAAAGCCAAGTAGTTGCTTTAGTTAAGACAGTTAAGACCTGGCTAATATTATTTACAGCTAACAAGATTGGGTTCATTGGTGGACTTAGTGTGTTAGGGATACCTCCGCATAAATAGTATATACAGATATACATATATCTATCATATTCTCATGGATCTCTTGAGTTGACACTGGCCTTACATAGATTTGGGGTCTTGTGTTACTTATCTTATAAATTTAGTATTGTGAAGCAAACACACACGGACACGCACACACACATAGCAAAATTCGTAACGGTTTTCTATATAAATCAATGTTTATTAGAAAAAATTCCTTTCGATAGTCAAAGTTACAATGTGCGACCAGTTAACACATTTCTAGTTGTAAATTGTAAAATATACAAAAAAAGAAGAAAAACACAATACTATATAATAATAATAATCTTAATAATAAAGTGAATTGTCTTTTCGCTAATTTCAAGTCAGATCAGGCAGAGATAGAATGGTAAAGAGGGAGAGTTACTTTCCTTCTTTACAATCAAAGTTACTTTCCTTCTTTACAATTCTAACTATAATAATTATATATGAAGCACAGATTGCACTGCAGGAAGGGTCCCTAGATATAGATATAAATACGATTAGTATGTGTGCGTGTGTGTGTGGGTGATAAGCCTGTGAATTTGGGTACGTCTATACAAAGATGCAGATAGATGGAGATTTTGGAAAAGAAGCCAGGTGGTAGAGGGAGATACGACTATTTACGGTAATGCGCCATTCATACAACATACAATATACAAGTGGCTCATGCCATAGGATCCATTGGATATGCTTCCATTAACATATATTTATATGTATATATATATATATATATATGTATACGTTATGTGTGTGGGGGTGGTTGGGAGGATCAACTCTACAACTAAACCGAACTAAAATTGAAATGGCGGCGTTTCGCGACAGGTGTGTGGGCCCCATTGGCGTTATGACCACGTGCAGGGAGAGCGTATTGCGCTGATTGCCGGTCAGGTGTGGGCTTAGATGACGTGATGTATGCTGAAGCTCCTCGAACGGCAACAAGTTGTCCAAATTGATCACTCTAGCGGAGTCTGAAAAGTATTCAGTACGCTCCACAACAGTGCGAATGTGCGGTATCTTTGTCTGCACGCCCACAATGAGGACAGCAATCTGAAGAGATGGCATCGGAATCAATTGCATACTATATATTGTATATTAACTCTCACTCTCACCTTGAAACGTTCTTCTCCAATATTTTGATGCTTGCAGGAGACACGCAGACGCACCGTGCTCAGAAAGCAGCCCGGCACATCCTCGCCGCAAACCATTTTGGCCATATCGTATTTAACACCTCGTGGAAAGAACTCTATTTCCCAGGTCATGCTGGCATCTGTGCAGTGAGATAGAGAGAGGGAGAGAGGGAGGGGGCATATCTATTAGAATACTCTAGACAAGGCAAAGGGCAACCCTTACCGTCCTCCGTTTCGGCGATGTGACGTTGTGAAAAGAAGCAGGATACATAGTTTTTATACTCCTCGATCTCGTCAAAGTTGTGCACCTCAATGCCCACACTCCACGTATCGTTCCAATAGAGGCGGGGGAGTAAACTGCAGCTCCTCGCCCTCAGTGCGACGTACCTCGCGCACATGATCCTCCTGGTGACCGGACTGATAGCTCATGCCAATGTGCACACGATCGGTAAGGAACTTCTTGTGATACTCGATGATGGGCGTGAAGAAGATGTGCGATAGCTCCGCCGGTGTCATCATGCCAAAGCGTATATGTATGACTGTCTGTTCGATCATCTCCATGAAGGTGCTCGCCTTCTTTCGACACTCATCCCGGGCGTGGCCTCGATCAGCTCACGCCGATGGAGTAGCCACGTCTGCAGGATCGTAAACAATTTGTACTCACTGGTGACAACAATGTCGTTCTGCTGCAACAGCAGCTGCAGTATGGCCGGATCCATATCGACGAAATCCTTTGATTCGGCCACCATACCAAGGTTCCATTTGAGGAAACGCTTCAGCGTCTCGGTGAGATCATTATGCGTGGGCGTAAACGAGAGTGTATATTGCAGCCAGGAGACAAGATAGCCACTGGTGCCCGCCTTGGCCACATGCTTCATCATGTAGCCGACACACAAATCGATTAGGTCACGCACATTGTACTTGTCCGACAGCGCCAGCATGGGCATTACGGTCTGCAGGGTGACCTCGATGTGGCCCACATACAGATACTTGATGAACTGCGGAAAGACCGCCGAGCAGCAGGCCTCCTCGTGCAGTTCGATCACATGCTTGCTGCACTCGTTCCACTCCGGATTCATGAGCATCACTTGAAAGACATCGCTGCTGGCGCATAGTATGACACGGTGTGCCGGATACTCCTTGCCATCCACCAGCAGAACAATGTCCGACATCAGTTGTTCCGCATAGAGATGAGCAATCTTGTTCAGCACACTGTTGGCATCGATCATCTGCTGGAGACAGTAATGGGGCACACAGGTGTACATACACACAATAGATTTGGGGAGGCGAGTGGGTGAGGCGAGGGGAGGAGTTCAAGGAATATGCATACTCACTGTGCTAGCGCCATCCTGGGCCTCGTCCGTTTCCAAGCACTTGCGTCGCTTGGCATCCTGATCATCGTTGAGTGTTGTGGTGCCTCCAGCCTCGTTGCCAGCGCCGTTTGTTGCAGCTCCAGCATCACCAGCTGCACCTCCGCCAGCGGCGCCTCCTGCAGCGCAACCACTGACGGCACCACCTGCAGCACCAGCGCCAGCACCATTGGCTGCTGCTCCAGCAACACCACCACCGCCACCTCCACCTCCGGCACCAGCAGCGGCAGCAGCAGCAGGAGCACCTCCAGCAGCACCACCCCCCACCACCACCAGCTGCACCAGAGGCAACCGCGCCTCCGTTACTGTTTGCGTTCATAAAAAACTTTGCACTCGTCAGTTGCAGTTGCAGTCGCAGTCACTGTCACAGCCTGAGGTTAGGCGAAACAACTGTCACTGACTGTAGGAAACTCCAATTTAGTTGATCTGACAGCACTGTTTGCCTACTGCATCACTCGAGCACGAGCTGCGGAGGACATGGCCAACTTGGTTAACATCAATTTCCAGCGATGGAAAACAACAAATTGCGTTTGTGTTGTCCGAGTGTGACCGTGCGTCTGCGCGTTGCAAATACCAAAGCAATACTCCAAGGTAACGAACGTTTTGTTGGTATACAGTGGTATTTTTGAGCTTTGATAAGGGTTCTTTTTCGTGTTTGTGTGACTGATAACGAATTCAATAACTAAATAGGCAACATTGCTGTTGCTGGGGCAACAATATTTGACGATGAATTTGTATAGCACTCGACGAAATAACACGATAAAATTATAAACAACTTTTCATAGAGTTTTCCAGCCAAAAATTACCAGTGTGACCAGGTTGTACAAAACGTAATCACCATTCTTTTGTTCTTGTTAGCTAATACAACATTGGTTCCTGTCATAGGTTTGCACTGCACTGCAAAGAAACCCAAGCAGTTAACTGCTTAACCAACAATTGTCTGTGTTTTTATTATTAATTGTAAAATGTATACCTATCGGAAACTATAATTCGTTCACTAGACGATATATTGAAAAATGTTATTTGATGTTCTATAAGGTTCACTTTCCACTGGACAAACGAAATCGTTAAGATTTATAAATCCGTTTCAAAATAATTTTCCCGCTAACTAAAATTGAAAACACATTCCAGCACACATATAACACTCAATATATTGTTTTATTTCAGTTATTCTTGAACATGACACACAACGCATTGATCATTTTAGGCTTAGTTAGTTAGGGTTTTGGGGATAATGGGTTGTGGGTGATTGGGGGAGGGGGCGACTACTTCTAGTTACAACTACGCAAGTACATGGTGAATAAGGCACTCAGTAATCAAATTCATCTGCATATTGATAATGACAATGTAAAAACATTATAATCATATGTATATCTCTTGCCAAGTTAGTCAAAGATCAATTAACAAACATGCATTATTATTATTATTATTATTATTACTCTTATTAGGAATTGAACGGGTGTTTTAAGCTCTGTAAATGCTTCCTCTTCTTCTTCGTAATCTTCTTGAAAACAAAACGTATAATTTGCAAGTAATTTTCTTGATTCTCTTGAATTGCTTTATATACATTGCACCTGTCTCTGTCTGTCTCTGTGTGAGTGTGTGTATGTGTGTGTTGTATGTATGTATGTACATTTATTTATTGCACTCTTAAACATTAACTTTATAAATATGTTGTATGTATGGTAAGGTAAGTAAGAAAGAAGAACAGAAAAACTTGCAGAGATTTTTCAACATTTTTCGATTAGAGCGCGCACACATTGTAATAAATAAAACATGATATAGGGGCACGGCATAGAAAGAAAGAATGAAAATACAAAAAAAAGAACGACAATTGCAAGTAGCTGCGCATACAGAAATCGCTTTAAGATTAGATTTAGTTTTAGTTGTAGTTTTAGTTATAGTTTTTTTTATGTTACACAAGGCACGATTCTTGTTTCGTCTCGCTCTCGCTCTCGCACTTGCACTTGCACACAGACACACAGGCCTAGTACTGGTACCAGGGCTGACGACGCACCCATTGCAGGCGATTGCTGGTCTGATCCGAGCGAATCTTAATGCTGGCACCCTCAGCAGCGCGCACTGTTTCCTTCACCTGAGAGAGAGAGAGGGAGAGAGAAGAGTAAGTTTGTAGCCTAGGCATAATTAGAGCTGTGCTCGCTGTACTCACACTCTGCATCAAATTCTGAGCATTGCCCACCAACATGTCGGTGGCCTCGCGATCCTCATCGGATCCCTGTGCACCCAACATGGTCGCCTTCACCGTGGAGAGGATCTTGAGCTGTGTACCAATGGTCGGTATACGTTCGCAGACCTGCAGCAAATTGGTGCGTATGCGACGATCTGTGCACTGCCTGGCCAGCTCCTTGGCCAGTCGCGTCACATCCTCCGATGCTTCGGCAATCTTCTTGGCCGTGGCAATCAGTTCCCGCTTGCTGCCACGCGAATCGGATAGCACCAGCTCGCTGAGACGTGCCATCAAGATGGCCATGCGCTTGGCCGCTGCAATGATCTCGTTATCCTTGGACGACCATTGTCGCACCTCCTGATGCAGCCCGCGTGCCGCTATCTACACCAGAAAGGGAGAGAGAGAGAAGGAGGGAGAGTGAGAGAGAGTTCTACAAGTTGCCTGCGCTGTTGGCTACTCACCAGAATGGGCTGATTGGCATGCGGCATAGTGCGGAAGACGCCCTCATCCTCATCATCGGTCTCTGGTGGAGGGTGGACGCACTGGCGCCAGGCCCTCGCGCGGCAGTGGCGGACGTGGTGGAGCGCGTTCGGCTGCAAAGATCAAAGATAGTTAGTCAGGCATCATGTTGAATGTATCAATCATCTTGCAGCTACCATTCTGATTGGACAAATGCAGCGCACTCAGCTCGGGTATCGGTGGCGGCAGCGATGTGGGCAATGGTGGTGGCTGCGGCGGCGCAATGGCATCGCGCACCTCACGCACATCGCCAAGCAGACGCTGGAATGATTTCTTCCAGGCAGCGGCGGCAGCGGGATCAGCAATATTGGTGGCCACCAGTTTGGCATCGCCAACCATGGCGGGCAGTGAACGTTCCAGACTATTGGCAGCGGCATTCAAACGTTCCGTGAACTGTGGATCCTCCGAGTTGTCCGCCTCCTGTTTGGCCACCAGCAGCACACGATTGATCAGCCGTGCAATGTTCGATGTGTTGTCCACCATTTTCTGTGGCTGCCTGCCATGGATGGCATCCTCACAGAGCTTGGCATACACCTGCATATGCTCCTCGGATGTTTTGATAAAGTCTGCAGGATCTGTCGCCTGATCGCAGAGTGTGCGCATGCGCAACACCGTGTCCGCATATTGTTGCTTCAGATTCTGTAGATGCTCATCGGCCGCTTTGCTGGCGGGATAGTTCATGCGAATGCGTCCGGCATTGATCAGTTGAGGGGTCAGGGAATCCACCTGTGCTGCAGAGGAGAGCAAGATCTCGGCAATCTTCTTGTTGCCACAAGCACCGCCGGCAGCAACCATACGGGATGTCTTCGAGGCGCGATCACTGAACGCCTGCAGATTATTCGATTTCTGATTGAAGTTCTGCTCCCTGCCAGGAGTGCCCTCGGGCAGCATCACTGCCTCGGTGAACTGCTTCAAGGGCTGTGCTCACATCCATGAAGTCCTGCACAATGCGATTGACCAGAGCATTCTGTATGGCTGCCTTCAGCTCGTAGAGCTTCTGTGTCAACTGTTTGGCCGCCTGTTTGGCTGCTGGCCCAGTACCGGCAGCCTGACGTTTGAGACGCTCCACCTCATCGCAGAGCTGCTGGATCTCGGCCTTCTGGTGGCCAGGACAACCTTCGGCAACCTTGCGACCCTCCTCGACAATCAGATTAATGGCACGCTCACCCAGACCGCCATCGTTGAGCTCTGGATTCTGCAGCCATTTGACTGCCTGCTCCAGGCGACCCTGTATGGTGTGTGCCGTCTGCTGCACTCCAGCCTTGTCCACACCAGATACAGCCTGGCGCACAAGGCCCTGCAGTTCACCCAGACGACCACGGATGCCATTGGCCAATGCCTGTGCCTGTGGTGTGTTGCCCTTGCCATCCTGTCGCAGCTCGCACAGATTATTGGACATGGCGCTGATCTCATCGGCCAACTTGCGTATGGGATACGAATCCTGGGGCAGACAACGTTCGGATATTTCATTGGCATTGTCAATCACCTGACGCAGTGCCTTCTCGCCAACACCGCCGCGTAGGGCATAGGGATTCGATAGCCACTCGTTGGCCAGTTCCATTTTGTTGCTAATGGCATTGGTAAGCTTCTTCAGCACCGTGAGATTGTCCAGTTCGCTGGTGTCCTCATCGTAGGTGGTCAATTGGAGGACGCGTATGATCTCTTGCAGTTCATCGCTCATGCGTGCCGATAAATAATTTCGATTCTCGGCAGCCTCCTCGGCTCCCTTGCCCTGCTGCTCGACAATGTGTATGTAGACCTTCATGCTGCAGATGAGAATGGGGGCCAGGGTCTTCACTTGCTCCAGACAACGGACCAGTATCTCGCTATGCACCTGATGCGTTAGCTCCTTCTCACGGGCGCCAACCTCACGCGACACTTTGCTGAGGCAGGGCGATAGATCCCTCAGGAATTGTACCAAATCCTCCATGGTGCCAATAACTTCAGTCACAGCCAGATAGTCCAGCACACGCTTGCACTCCTGAATGATCTTGCGCACCTCACTCTCGTCGAAGCAGAGCAGCAGCGAGGAGGTGCCCTGCAGTATGCCGCGGCTTCCATCAATCAGCTTCTTGCGCGCCGGCCCCGAATAGGGATCTGCGCGCAACATATCCGAAGCCTCCTCAAGCAACTGCGAGGCCGTCTCCACGCGATGCAATGCCGACGGCATATCCTGCTTCAGTATCTTATCGTCGGAGCTATTGATTGTCTCGCGTCCAACTTTCACCAGATTCGCCACTGCCGCCGACACAACCTGCACCGGACGGCTGAGATCGGGCATGGCGTTGCCATCCTCCGCCTCCTCATGAAGTATGACCAAGCGAGATACCTAAATGGGGTGGGGGTAGAGGCAAAGCGAAAGATTAGCCAAGCTGTCACTATAAATCGGAGTAGAAGCCTTCAATTCTATATAGCAATAGTACTGTGAAAGCTTCCAGTGCTTTAAGGTGCTTTCAAAAGCTTTTTCTATGATGTACAGCTTCGTAATAATATTTATAATGTCAAAGTCAAGGTCAAAATCTTATAATATTTATAATGATTTGTATTGTTTTGCAAGCTCTAAGCTATACTCAAAGCTTTATCTCAAGTTTATATAGTCTTTCAATTCTTCGATAGCACTTTCCAAAGTGTGCTTTATATTTAAAAAAGCACCTTATTGACTAGCTATATAATATTATAATATATAATAATATTTATAATGATTTGTATTGTTTTGCAAGCTCTAAGCTATACTCAAAGCTTTATCTCAAGTTTATATAGTCTTTCAATTCTTCGATAGCACTTTCCAAAGTGTGCTTTATATTTAAAAAGCACCTTATTGACTAGCAATCTGAGTTTAGTAAGTTTATCCCGCGGTAAACGTAAAGCTTTAATGTACTTTAATTGCTCGTGAAGTATTATTCTATTATTATGCAATACATTGCCTCAATTAAGTTTACCAAGCTTTAGGAATTTTATTTTATAATAATAAGCCCAAGCTCTGAGCTGCTTTTAAAACTGTTACTCTACAACGAACTCTAGGTTCGTTAACCTGCGCTTTCATTTGATTCCTCTTCGATTCGATGTTTTTCAGATTCTTCTTCCCCATTTACTTTGGCAGCTTAATCCAAGCTTGCAGCAAGTGTCATTGAGCCATGGCCATAAGCAGAGCGTAGCGTAGTGCCCACAAAAGGTAAGAACGAACCGAAATACCCGAAACAGATCGAACGTAACGATCGATCGAAGCGTGGGCAAATGAAACATGGCATTGCAGCTTGGACCTGGACGTGGACTTGGACTTGAGATCACCAACTGATTTGGTATTTTTGTACAATTCGAATACTTCCGCCCCTGCCACTTTCCTCCTCTCTCTCTCTCTTTTCTCATTTACTTTTCTATTTGCAATTCGCATTGTTATTTTCCCGCAGACATCAATTAAATTCTGGCAATTTTCCTGATGAATTAATTATGTAATTAATTTGATGCCTGCACGGAGCCTCCTCCCGCAGATCTGACGGCATCGTTCTCTCCAACATTGGATTCGCTTGGGACATTTCTTGACCAATTTGGCAGCGTGTCTAATTTTAACCTCCCATCTCAGTATTTCACTCTATCCATCTATCTATCTGTGTATCTGTCTGTGTGTTTGTATATCAATGTGTTGATTGATGTGCTGAATGATCATTTTTAATTCGTTTTGTTTGCGTTTTGCCAACCATTCACCTATCCTCCCTTCCCACTTCCTCCCTCTCTCTACCTAAGAACAGCTTTCCTCTTGTCTAACAGTTGCTTCATTAGTTCATCTGCCCCATCGCATTCGGGGTAGGCGATGACTAATGCCCTGGGTTTGCTTTTTGGCACAATTTTCCCTCAACTAACAGCTTCAGTCATCCGCAACATCACCTACAGCTACAGATACACCTACACCTTCTGTCTGGCACACCACCCCCCCTCCCCCGCAGACCCCCTTTCGCCTTATCAGCTTGTCGGCTTCCACATGGTTCTCTCTCTCTCTCTCTGTCTATCTCTGGCGATCGCAATGATTTCATTTTGCCTCATAAATGTTTTCTTTTTATCGTATTTCTCTTTTTGTTTTTTCTATATTTTCTGTGTGTTTTTTCATTATTTTCGTACGTTTTATGCTGCTATTTTGGGCACATGAATTACGCGCCCGCAGTTTCTTCTTCCTTCTCTTTCACTCTCCCTTCTGCTTCTGCTCACTAGACGCCGTTTTCAATACCCTTTCTGGGTGGTATTTAAATGTTGTCAAGCACATTAATGGAGGCATTAATTACTTAATCTTGTTTGCTGCTTCAAAACTATCGATAAGAGTCGCGTTCGATAGTTGAAATTATCACCATTATTATTCAGATATTCAAACAATACTATTTCCAGTTAATATTATAGTAATAAATGCATATTATTCAATAATAATTGAACTTTAACTTGATATATTATTTATATAAAGCGTATTGAATCTTTGTCGAAACTGTCGCTAAATTTCCCAAGAGAATCTTGTTTTCTTCATTTGTTTTCCTTTGTTGTTTTTACTTAATTCAATTTTTTTCTTTTTGTTATTTTGTCCTCGGGTTCAGGTTGATCTTATATCAGTCACCTTCTTCTTCTTCGCCTGCGGTTCTTAATATTATTATTTTTATTTATTTATTTGCCACCTCATTTATTTTTAGACCCTACGATTTGTTAAGTAACAGCAACGCATCTTAAAGTTCTTTGGTTTTTCTCTGCTGTGCTCATAAATTGAGATTGGATTCTAAATGTAGGATGTATTATATATAGATGCGATACCACCAAGAGAGATACAGATTTAGCTATATGCTATAACTACACACATGTTACACAGCTGGCAGAGAGTTTCATCAAATTTAATAGTATTATTTACTTGTTTTCAGGTATGAAATATACTAAAAATACCAAAAGAAACAAAAGTACTTTCTCTATTCTAATTACTTTACAAAATATATGGCTATATAGTATGTAGTAGTTTAGCGTGGGTTGATAGATGTCAGCAATATATCTAGAGAATTGGAATGATTTATGATCCACTGACAACTACAGGGATTACTCAATGATGTCTATGGGATCCCCATGGGGATTTGTTACCTTTTTGGGCGCCAATGTGCACAGTGGTTACAGCTATTAGGAAATATATCGATCGAAACTGTTTTAACTTTGTCTCTTTACACTTCCCTCTCTCCCTTACTCTCTATACAGTTCTCTGCAATCGTTCTCTTACCTGTTGAGCAACAGGATCTAATATGCTCTCGATGGTTTTTGTGTGAAAGACGGGCATTTTAGTTACTTCTTGAGCTGCTCCTCAATGTGTGTGTGTGTGTGTTGGTGTGTCGGGATGTGTGTGTGTGAGTGTGGTTATAGGATATTTCCCTCTCTGGCAAGCCAATTCAATGAGTTCTGAAATAAACAATTAAAAATTCATATCAAAAATTGTTCTTCAAGTTTAACTTAAGTTTTCTTCTTGCGTAGCAGTTATCAAAATAGAAACAAGTTCTAAGCATATCTCTGAGTATGTGTGTGTGTGTGTGTGTGTGTGTGTGTGATATCTTGCTGTTGATTCAGGTCGCAAGATAAAACAAGACACTGCCACCTGTAGAAACAGAAGCATTTATCCAATTTTAATGAAGCTGCCACCCCCTTTCGCAAGACTCTACACCCGTCTGTGCAGAGTGGAGACTGTAGATTGTAGACTGTAGTGAATTGGACCAGGCGTCTTTGTTAATTATTCGTTTTCAATTCAATCTGCCTTCAATTTGCCGTTTCCTTCGTTGCTTTCGTTCTTTCGTTCTGTCGTTCGGCTCTTTCATTAACGATGACGCACACTGTGAGGTCATTACAAGACATTTCTGTCCCACTGTTGTGTTACTGCCGGGGCAGACACCAGCTGAACTGATGACGCACTGTTTACAATCGTTTCGTGTCTTTTTGCAATACATTGGCGCCCTTATTGGAAGGTTTCACTTTTCCATCTTAAATTTTGCTCACCCTTCCTTGCTAATACTCGTAATTGGCCGTGATTAACGGTAAAAAGTGAAATGGGAAAAATAAATCCGAATGGGGAGAAAAACGACATTGAAACGGCGGCGAGTTCCGCCTCTGCCAGACAGGTGGGAGTGCGTGTGCGTGTTTGTGTGTGTGTGTGAGAGCGTGTGGGTGTATGCGAGTGTCGGACATCAAAGCAAACTGGCGCCAAGGTGTTTGAAGCACCTTGCTAAACAGAGAAATACTTGAAAATGTAGACAAATATGTTTGTAATATGCGAACGCAGCAGAACAGCAGAGATCGCATAAACTGAGCGAAAAGAAGCTCAAGATGTTTTCGTATTGCAACAATTCAATTAATTCCCCATTATAAGTTATTTCTTCATTATATGTTATTTTCGAAACTGAAACAACCAAGTTAACTCATTGTAAGTAATTTCTCTCAATGTAGCTATTTATAGACAAGTGCACATGTCGATCATTACTTGATCGGATACCGATCGGCATGCGGCATGCACGCATTTCTATTGTGAATGAATTAAGCCACTTAAGGCGTTAGTTTGCGATTGATTTCTGCAACACAAACACAAAAAAACAAACTAAAAATTTGTAACAATAACAACAAAGATCGAACGATATAGCGGCGTTGCGTGTGGGATTCGGTTGTCCATATATGGTTTACAAATTGTTGCAATACTAAAATGCCAATAGAAACAGCTATATAAACATACATACATTCACGAACACATATAGATATATAATACTTTGTTAACAAATGCTAAACAAACGGATATCGAACACAAAAACGGGTTAATATGCGAGATGCCTTAAAAGTGTAAACTATTTAAAACGAAGTTCATCTCATCGATAATGCAGTACGCCGTTTTATCGATATCAATATTGGAGTAAGGAGTTCAAAATTGCATATGAGAAGTACTAAAAAATACCAAAATTGCAACTTCCTAATTGGAAATGAGTTGGCGTTATCGATATCGATATTGGCAAGGGAGTTCAATTTGAAAGTTGTTTTAAGTGCCAAAAAATACAGAATGTTAATCTTAAATCCCTTTTTCTTATTGAAAATCAGTTTTTGTTTTTTAAATGGTTCGTCACGAGCTGCGGTTACCCGCATTCCTGCAATAATTAAATGCAATAAACAAAACAAAATATTGCTGCTTTTTGTTCTATTCAATAAAGCTGCCAATTCTTTTGTGTGAAGCTGCAACAATGCTGGTAGAAAGCAACAACAACAAAAGTTACGAAAACCAAAACAATTGAGCTTTACAGCAGCGCCATCTGGAGATGGGGAAGGGGACCCTTTATTAATTGTACATTTGCGTTGCATTGCATTTTGATTGCCATAAATTGGGTACACTATGTCCCATCCCCCATGGACCATGGGCAAGTAGTCCCACAGTGGGACGTTTTGCAGCTTCTGGATTTGAATTTGAGGCACGATCGTCGTCAGTTAGCGTGCGCGCAGGGCAACAACAAATAAATGTTGAAGATTTATGTACATTTGTATGTACATACATACATACATAGGAATGCTGGTTTGTACGAATATTATTTTATTTAGGGCAGGCAGCGCTAAAGCTTTAACGGCTTGGAAGAATCGCACACACATACACACAGGCACATGTATTTATAGCTCTGTTTTTGATTGTACACGCATTTAAAGTATGTTCACCAGGCTGTGTTTCTTACTAATTTGTTATTATTTCGTTTGTGCATATTTCGCTTATTCTCTTTTGCATTTCTTCGCACGAGGCAACAAACAACAGCTAGCCATTAACACCAACACACTCGCAGCTCACACAAACAAACACGCACACTCAACACTCTGCAGCAACAATTGGCTTACACAAACACACACGCAAAAAAAACAACAAGAACAAAACAAACACCAAAGCCTGATGACAAATGCAATTTAGCTGCTGATTTACACTGATTTTTGACAACTGAACGATTCATAAGTTTCCTATGCACACACATACATACATATGTACAGAAGTACACATGCACATACATATGTATGAATGTATTGCCCGCTATTTACTTTAAACTTTGCCTTTTTTCGCTTTGGCAGCGCGGTTTACTTGCTTGCCCGACTGTTCTCTAAATACTGAGAAAAAAAATATGCGATTGGGGGCCACAATCTACCTTGCGCCGACGTCAGCGACGCTTTTTTGCCTTTGCTTTTGTTGTTCACTACGTGCCTATCTTTCTCTGCTTCTTTGCTTTCTGCTGTTGCTCTCTATCGCTCTCTCTCACTCCACCATCACGTCTGTGTGTGGCGCTCGACGCCAACATTCTCTCGCATGCGAGTGTGCGTGAGTGTTCTCTTCCTTCTCATGGGTGTAGCCAGTGGGGGCCACAAAGCTCTGGCTTGCAGTGGAGTTTTAAAATAAAAGAATATCCTCAACGAATACACCCATGTGTTTGACATGATTCACACTTAATACATAGATTTTTCCCCTGCCAAGCGATCCACACTACGCCTGAGTTTGTTGTTACCGTTGTTGTTGCTATTTCAGTTTACTTATTGAATCTGCCTTTGGACCACAAAGCTCTCTTCTCCCTCTCTCTCTTTTTTTCATTACCTGTGTACATGCTTGACATTTAGCAGACTCTGATGGCAGCAGAGATCGAAAAGATCGATAATAGCTTTAATGTATAAAAAATAAAAATATGAAATAAACATACATATATTAAAACACAAAGAAAAAAAAAGATAACAAAAGATCTGACGCCACACGTTGTCTAAAAAGCCAACGATCGTGAAGCCTGATTAAATAGAATTTTCAAACTACACATGAAACGACTGTTAAACGACAGTTTTGACAGCTGTTACCAGCTGACATTTCGTTAGAGCAAATATTTGGTCACTCTGCCTTTACAGTATTTTTTTAGTATTTCATGCTGCCAACCTCTAGCGAAATTTCTGCAAAACGAAACTGTGCAACACTCAAATCGAATACATATATACATATATATATATACGTAACTCATACAAATTAATTGAAGGAAAATTGGAAAACTAAATGCTAAGACCAAAGCCAATGTAACTGATTAAATTTCTCTCTCACTTTTATCGGAATGCATAGCGAGTGTAAATATGTAAATCGTAACGCGTGTGCAGTGCAAGGCGAAATATAGCAAAGCAAACAATACCAGCAGGCAGGCAGGCACAAGCAGTAGCAGCAACGGCAGCAGCAGAGAAGCAGAAGAGGCAGAGGCCGATCTGACGTGAAAGAAAAACGACGCATGCAAAAAAAAAAATGCCGCAGCCTTGCTGATAAAATAGCGAGAAGTGTTTAATTGCAAAAGTAAGCGGCGCAAACGTAAGGAAAACTATATTTTCCGCAGTTTTATCAAATTTTTACATAAATTTGAGCCCCAAATGTATTAGTGCATATGAGTTTGTGTGTGTCTGTGTGCGTGCGGGTGTGAGTATGAGTGCGCCGCAGCCGCATAGCGAGAAAGAGCACGCACCATAGTTGTCTACATACATGCATATAACTGCTATCGGTGTGTCTGTGCGTGTGTGTGTGCGTTTGCCTGCTTGTGTGTGTGTGCAATGTGCAGGCAAAACAATTTATGATTGTTAAAAATTGCCTCAAGACTCAAGTGGTACCCATATTACATAAAAAAAACACACAAAAAAAAAATTAAAGAATCTGAAGTTGCTTCTCGCGTCGGGCCCCAAACTAAAAATTGCAAGCAACAACAAAAACAGCGGCTGCTTACAACTGCGACGTCGCTGTCGATGACGACGACGTCGGCAGCGTCGTGCGATTTGCTGCTGCTTTTTGTATGTGTTTGTCCGCACCCAAAAAATACAAAAATAAAAATAAAATAAGAAAAGCAAATAAGCAAAATTAAATCCAATTAATTAACGCAAAATTAACAGACACGGGCACAATAAGAGAGACAAGAGTCTGTCAAATTAAATTAAAAAGCAACGGTACACAAAGCTAATTTGTGTGCTGCTGCTGCGCTGCTCTCTGCCTCTGCGCTTCTAAGCTCAAAAGGCATAGCGAAAAGTGAAGAGACAAAAAGACGGGGCCGAATGCAAAACAACAACCGACACCGAACTCACACACATCGCGACACACACACATTGACATACACATGCGTACACTTATTTATACGAGGCTGCTGTTTGTGTGAACGAGACATGGCTGCCTTTGTGTGTGTGTGTATGAAAAATAGGCGTGTAGCCGTTTCGCTTTTAAACAAAAAAAAATTCCAAACAAATCAAATACACATAGTTTGAAAAAATTTAGCACAATGCTCGCGAAAAGTTTCGTTAAAAGTTCATTTAACAAATCACATTAAAAATAAAAACAAAATCAAATTCGAAAACTAAGGTAGCAAGAAAAGAAAAACAAAAAGCTAAGTGCTGCAACCCTTTTTTTGTTTGCTGGGCAATAAATAAGTACCGCTATTAATTCCATGCCCATTATGAATTACGCAGGCACACATATGTGCCACTGTGTGTATGTGTGTGTGTATGCACGCGTGTGTGTTGAATCTCACCATCATCTTATGCGGCGGTCGCTTAACAAAACAAAAGCTCAGATATAATTCGAAGCTCTATCGACCCCCTCTCTTTCTCTGGCATTCAAATGTGCGTAGTTCTGACTAGATGATGCACCGTTATTTGCCGCTCTCAGTCACGGGGGAATGGCGGAATAGTGCCAAAAGAGCCCAACGAAGAAGAACAATAAAAATAACACACAAATATTTTTTTTGATAAGCGGCGACGGCTCGTGTGGAATACTCAATGAGATATGAGAATGTGCGCGAGTGTGTGTGTCTGTAGGTGTATTAACATGTTTGTGTGTGTGTGTGTGTGAATCACTTGATCGATTTGAATGTGCAACTTTTATTTATTTAAACAAACACAATGCACAATAATTTATTTATAATTTTCATTTTCAAATTGCAGAGTGCAGCCGAAGAAGAAGAAGGTGGAGGAGGACGCGAGAAAAGAGAGTGAGAAACAGAATTGACAAAACAACAACAACAACAACTACACAACGACAACAGCAACAACGGGCAATTCCCCAAGGCTCAAACAGTTGTCAGCGAGCGACAGATAGAGACGGAGGCATTGAGATACAGAGCGACGAGCGAAGCAAGCGAAAGAGAGAGTGTGAGAGAGGGAGAGAGAGCGCGAATTGTTAGTGTGCATAACATGAATAACAGAGATGCCATCGGCACGTCCTGGTAGTCTCAAAGATCCGGAAATAGCCGATCTATTTAACAAACATGATCCGGAAAAGATCTTCGAGGATTTGCGCGAAATTGGCCATGGCTCGTTCGGTGCCGTCTACTATGCCCGCTGCAATCTCAACAAGGAGATTGTGGCCATTAAAAAGATGTCGTACACGGGCAAGCAGAGCCAGGAGAAGTGGCAGGATATACTCAAGGAAATAAGGTAATCCCCAAAGACCACATACACTTCATATACATACATATATTCTCATTCACTCATTAATTCTTCTGTGTTCTTTTAGGTTTTTACGTCAATTGAATCATCCAAATACGATCGAGTACAAGGGCTGCTATCTCCGTGAATCGACGGCATGGCTGGTGATGGAGTACTGTGTGGGCTCTGCTTCGGACATCATTGAGGTGCACAAGAAGCCACTGCACGAGGATGAGATCGCTGCCATCTGCCTGGGAGTGTTGAGTGGCCTCAGCTATTTGCATTCATTGGGTCGCATACATCGTGACATCAAGGCGGGCAATATATTGCTAACGGATAATGGTGTCGTCAAGTTGGCCGATTTTGGTAGTGCTGCCATCAAATGTCCAGCGAATAGCTTTGTAGGCACACCCTATTGGATGGCGCCCGAAGTGATACTGGCCATGGACGAGGGCCAATACGATGGCAAGGTGGATGTCTGGTCTCTGGGTATCACCTGCATTGAGCTGGCCGAGCGCAAACCCCCATACTTCAATATGAATGCCATGTCCGCACTGTATCACATTGCACAGAACGAGTCGCCCACGTTGCCGGTAAGAGTAGTCATCATCCCCCTCATCCCTATAGTGCCGTGAGATTGACTCTTGATTCTTTTTTTTGTTGTGTAGAAGAACGACTGGTCCGATATGTTCTGCAATTTTGTGGACCTCTGCTTGAAGAAGATGCCCGCAGAGAGACCCTCATCGGCCAAACTGTTGCAGCATGCGTATGTGACGCGTCCCCGCTCGGAGACCGTTCTTCTAGAGCTCATTGCACGCACCAAGTCGGCGGTACGTGAGCTGGATAATCTTAACTATCGTAAAATGAAGAAGATACTCATGGTGGACACCTGCGAAACGGAGAGCGCTGTCGGTGACACTGACGATCAGCAGGACGATCATGCGGGCGGCGATAGCAGCAAGAGCAATAGTATTACTTCCGAACACTCCATACACTCCGTGGGTGTATCGGCGGCCAGTAGTCAGGTGAGCAGAGGAGGAGAAGAAGAAGAATGAATCCTAAATGAAACTTTACTTAATCTTAAACTTCCTGTCTCTGTGTCTCCCTCTCCCTCTCTCTCTCTCACTTTCTCTCTGCAGAGCTCCTCGTCAAATTCCATACCGGCGGCTGCACAGAATCACCATCATATCGGAGCGCATCATCATCAGCAGGCAGCCGCTGTAGCTGCAGCCATGCACCACCAGCGTGAGTTGCAGCAGCAACAACAACATCTTGGCAATTGGGCAGCAGCAAATGCACAGCAACAGCAGCAGCAGCACAACCAGGTCGGAGTGGGTGCATCATCTGGCGGTGGTGGTGGTGGCGCCGTTTCACGTAACTCATCGCGCCATCGCAATCTGCCACCGCTGCCGAACATAATGCACAGCATGAACAACAATGTGACACCAACGAATTCGGCATCGGTTGTGCCTGCACCAGCACCAGCGCCGCCGCCATCGATGCTGCCACATCTGAGTGTTGGCATGGGCACCGGCACTGCCAGCAGCACTGGTGGATCACCTGCTGGCGGTGATCATCGTCTTCCTGGACTGGCGACACGTTATCTATCCACACCGGGTGCGCAGGCCTATATTGCAACATCGGCATCATCGCAGCAGGCAATCTCGAATGCGGTCAACGATCATGGGCCGAATAACTTTGCCACCATTCGAACCACCAGCATTGTGACCAAGCAGCAGAAGGAGCACATGCAGGTGCGTCACACACACACACAACACACACACAACCACACTTTTATTCCATACACATGTGCACAACAACAACAACAACAAGCAGAACAAAAACAAGGACAATTAATCCACCCACTGTAGTTGTAGACTCTCATAAGCTCATCGATAGCCATTTGGGGAGGGGCATCGATTGCAATTACAAGATATCGATAACTGTGTGCTGCATCACAGCAAGGGCAACCCACTGTAGTTGTAGTTGTAGACTCTCATAAGCTCATCAATAGCCATGTGGTGAGGGGGATCGATTGCAATCGCACGGTATCGATAACTGTGTGTTGCATACTCTCATGCTCTTGCGCGCTCTCACTCACACTCACTCTCTTTACTTTTGCTTTACTTTGTATTTGTGTCCTGTCAGCAACTTCCAATCGCTCATCGCAGTTGACATTTCCCGTTGTCCTCTCTCTCTCTCTCTTCCTTCCTCTTTTGCTCTACTACTACATGCAATCTTTGTTGTTGTTTATTGTTTTCTACTCTCCTTCCCGCATAACCAATAGGCGCGCTATAACTTCTATTCCCAACTGTGTTGCGGCGGCAGTGGCAGCGGTTGTTGTTTCTTCTGCTGTTGTCAACCTACAGCCTGCTGCCGCTGCTGCTGCCTGCTGCCTCTGCTGCTGCTACTGATACTGATGACGTTGTTGGCCATGAGGAGAGCTTCTTCCAGAAGGGCAAGCATAGTGCAATACCAATGCCAATGCCGAGTGATAATCAATGTCCCTGTGTGATCTCCTGAAAAGACAAAATCAAAAACAAAAGCAAAAGCAAAACCAAAAATGTATTACTAGTGTGCAATAAGCAATATATAATATACATACGATGTGCCAGAGAGAGTCTTGTTTGTGATGGTGTGCGTGTATGGAGTCCATGACAATAAATGCAGAAGAAAAAACAGAAATTAATTGTTTGAGAATTTCAATTAATTATTTACACAAAAATATACACACGCACGCACTTGCATACAAGGCACATACACACGCACTCACGCACACACTTGTATATAAGTTAATTTTACCTTTTTAACACCATGCACTCGAAATTCTTTATGTAATGCTGCCTGTGTAAACCGTTGCTGCTCTCTTTGCTTCCTTTGCTTTGTACACACTCTGAAACTCACTTCTACTTCGACTCGCAACTCCCACTGATTCTCTTATACTCGTTCTGTACTCTGTGCTCTCTCAACAGCAGCTCAGCTTAGGGCTCACGCACACTGTAGTTGAACTTATAATTGTCATATAATCCTGTATATAAGACAAGTATAAGTGCACTTTACAGTCACGCTAGTGTGCGTGCGCCCTTAAAGCTCGGCTCAGACTCTCTCCTTTGCGCTCTCTCTCTCTCTGAGTTTGCTTGACATTTGACAAGCGACAGAGCTAAGCGGAGAACACACAAGAAGACATTTTGTCTTTTCTTTCATTGCAAATTAGTTTAGAAGTTAATTGTTAATCATTGTTAACCGTTTATTGTTGATTATTTTTTATTTTCTTAATTCTTAATTAGTTATTGTACTGAACAAAAACAAGCATAGAGTACAAATTGCAAATTAGTTGCAAATGGTTTATTCCTGCTTTCGTTTTCCTCATTGCAATGAGGTTAGGGCCGATTGGTGGCTCGATTTTGTTTTTGTAAGTAAAACTTATAGAATATAATTATATCTTTATTGTTCTTGTTGCTGTTGTTGTTGTTATTTGCTTTTGCACAAATCCACAAGAAACACACGAACACGTAGTTAAATTAGGCTTGGTTTTCCATTTATATATATCACATTTTTCACATCATCTATTATCATTATTTGTGGGTTGCCTACGCAATTTCGCCACCTCCATCGAACAAAAAATACAGGAGGAGATGCACGAACAAATGTCCGGCTATAAGCGTATGCGGCGGGAACATCAGGCGACGCTGGTGAAGCTCGAGGAGAAGTGTAAAGTGGAAATGGATACGCACAAGACAGCGCTGGATAAAGAGTACGATAGTCTTTTGCATAACTTTACCAGAGAACTGGAACGCCTTGAGGTGAGTAAAGCGTAGAAGTGCTGATAGAGAGATTTCCATCATTACTTTCTTTCTCTACCCAGGCCAAGCATCAGCAGGACTTGGAGAGACGCTCTAAGCAAACGACAACGGCCGAGAAGAAACTACATAAAGAGATTACCATGAAGCAGGAGGGAGATCGCAAGGTGTTTGATTTGAATCGCAAAAAGGAATACAAAGCGAACAAGGAGCGCTGGAAACGTGAACTCTCAATGGATGAGTCAACGCCAAAGCGTCAACGTGATTTAACCTTGCAATCGCAAAAGGATAATCTAAAGCAGCACGAGGCACAGCAGGAGCAACATATGCTGCAGGCCCAAAAGCAATATATCGAACTGGAGATGCGTAAATTCAAGCGAAGACGCATGATAATGCTTCACGAGCTCGAGGACCAGTTGTTGCGCGATGTAAGGAACTCCATCCTCCCCTTGATTATATATTTATCTCCAATCTATATCAATATATTCCATGCAGGAGCTTAGCAAGAAGCAGCATCAACTGGAACAGGCCCACGGCATGCTGTTGAAACATCATGAAAAGACACAGGAGCTGGAGTATCGCCAGCAGAAGAGCGTGCATCAGTTGCGCGAGGAACAGGTGGGTGTACCCCCGTCCAGTACATGGCATATGTTGATATGACACTTATTACTCGACCCTCTTTTGCAGATAAACAAGCAACACGACACTGAGTTGCACAATCAAAAAAGACTACATGGATCGCATCAAGAAGGAGCTGCTGCGCAAGCATGCGCTCGAACTAAGACAACAGCCCAAGAGCCTTAAGGTACAGTATAGTATACAGCTAATCCCCACGAAAGACAGACAAATGTAGACTTAAAAATAATAAGAAAACAAAGAAAGGGATGGTAAACAGAACAAAAGGGGTTTTGGTTAGAAAAAGTCTAACAATGTTGTCTCTCGATACTGTCTTATGTCATTCAAGCCAAATTCTTCACATATTCTTATGATATCTAAAAACATTATTCTTTGGGACAAACAGAAACAACAGATTTGCAGACAGTGAGAACAGATTTGTCGGGAGAAGAAGGCTGACTTGGCAACCTTGGTGTACAGTGTGTAATGGATGATAATTCTTCTTGGTATCTCCTTCCGCCTATAGCAAAAGGAGCTGCAGATACGTAAACAGTTTCGCGAGACTTGCAAAACGCAAACAAAACAATATAAACGCTACAAGGCGCAAGTGCTGCAGACGACACCAAAAGAGCAACAGAAGGAGGTTATCAAGCAGCTCAAAGAGGAGAAGCATCGCAAATTAACGCTGCTGGGCGAACAGGTGTGTTTCCCATACATACACACCCCTTGAGTTACTTATCTTTCTAATTTCCCCTATGATTCCTCCTTCCCGGCGCAGTATGAACAAAGCATTGCCGACATGTTCCAAAGTCAAAGTTATAAACTAGACGAGAGTCAAGTGATCGAGTGCCAACGTACCAATGAGAAATTGGAATACGAACTGGATATGCTGACAGCCTATCAGAACAAGAACAAAAAGCAGGCGCAAGAGCAGCGCGATCGTGAGCGTCGTGAGCTCGAGAATCGTGTCAGTGTGCGGCGTGGCCTATTGGAGAATAAGGTAGATTTTGCACCTGAATGAACACACACAAATTAAAACTGTGCTCTAACTTTACCTTCTCCTCTCCTCCATGCAGATGGATAATGAATTGCAACAATTCAATATAGAACGTGCCGAGCGCTTGCGCATCAAACACGAGAAACACGCTAAAGAATTGGAAGCTTTTGATAACGAATCAATAGCTTTAGGTTTCAGGTGAGCAGTAACAGCAGCAGATACATTATCTATAAGAAATGTACATGTGTAATTCAATGATGAGTGACGAAGTGTCTCTCTTTATTGGTAGAGTGCTCACTCAGTTAGTCCCACACAGTCTGTTATCCCTATAAGACGTCCTTGTACTGATTTCACTTTATCTTCATCTTTATTTTTAGCACTTTATCGCTGGCTGAAGTATCACGCGAGAATTATCCGGATGAGGAGGGCAGTTTGTCTGGTTCCATGATTAGTTTAGCACATAGCAATAGTTCAACAAGTTTTCCGGCTGGTTCGCTATAGCATAGACAACAACAGCAGCAACAACAACAACAACTCCAACAGCAACAAAAACAACTCCAGCAACAACAACAACAACTCCAGCAACAGCAACAACAACTCCAACAACAACCACATAGTAATATAAACTATTATAATTTTAATGGAAATTTTTAAAACAAACACAACAACAACAGCAACAACAACAACAACAAAAATAGAGGCCCGACACAAGCAACTATAATAACAACAATACAAATTTCAATAATAATAATAATGACATAAATTATAAACACGAATAACAATAATAATAATAATCAATACAAAAGCAATTGTCGTTTTTGTTGAGCAGCATTAAATAAACAATAAAACAAATCGAGAAATTTAATAAATGATAAAAGATAAAACACGCGACCCACGTACATACACACACACACACACACGTACATAAGTATTTTATAATCGTAACAAAAAAATGTCGCTGCAATAATTTTTGTATTTAACGAGAATTCGGATTCGACTAAAGAATAAATAAATTCGCAATAAACGCAATCAAAATAATAAAAAACCCAGCCAGATAATGATATAATATGATATTATGTATGTTATATAAGGCATATATATATATGTATATATATAAACAGATATAACAGATACATATGTGTATACTATGTAAAACAACAGCAACAAAAGAACATACAGGATGAGCATGATACATCATTTTAAACTAAGCACCGATTGTCATACATTAAACAACAAAAAACAATAACAAAACATCAAACAAGAACAGACAAGCAACATACATATACATATATACCAAAAACAAAAAAACAATTACAAATTCTATATACATATATGTATGCGAGAGAAAGATCGTTTATGTTTGATTTGAAACTATTTTGATATTATATTACCATAATAATTTAATTAATTTCTTTGTTATGCGAACTATTTGTCGTGAATAGCAACAGAAAAATGTAATGTGTTTGAAATGTGTTTTGTGCTCGAGAATAAACAGCAAAAGCAAATGAGAAAAGAGAATGAGAAGATAGATCGAAAGATACGTTCGTGTATTGTCAAAAGATCATGATCGAGAGAGAGAGATCCATTGAGTGAGTCTCGCCATCGTTGACTGCCTTCCGAAACGCAGCTAAAAGAAAGAAGAAGAAACAAGAGAAGAACGAGAGAGAGAGAGATAAGCAAGCAAGCAAATCGCAAAATCCTTTCCATGAGGACCAAACTGAAACATCGGACTGGAATAAGAAGAAAGAAGAAAGAGAGAAAAAGCTTGGCGCCATTTTTAGCATGTTGTTGAATTCGAAAATGTTCACAATTTTTTTACGTTACGTTTTCCTTCTGACTTGCTATAATGATGATGATGATGATAATGATATGATATAAATAATAAAATAAAAGTAAACAAAAAGAAATAACAAATAACTACAAGTAAGCCTATTATAGACTTAATTAATGCAAATTGCAAAATGCTTAGTCAAAAACAATAAAAATTGTATAGAAAATTAAATGCATATGAATGTTTAATTAATTACAATTTTTGTTTATTGTGAGAAGTTATTTTTTCGTTGTCGTATACATTTAAATAAATATACACACACACATACACTTACACTAACACATACACACACGATCACCGATCACAATCCCCGATCATAAGATATAAAATTTAACATTTGTAGCAATAAAAGTTTTAGTAAACAAAAGGATAACAAAAGAAAAGTAAAAAAAAAATCCAAAACAATATTTCCGTTAGCAATTAATGAATCATTTTATCAACTGATAAAGACGAGCAAAAGAGAGAGGGAGGGAGAACGGATGATGGATTAGATATGTATGAGAAACTGACACTGGGGTTCCACTAGTATGATATATATAATAATAATTCTATATACGATATGAGGATGATGACGAAATGAGGATGAATAATGTTTTTTTCAGTGTGTATAAGTTTTACTTTTATCGGAACAATCGCATGAAGGAAATTTGTTCCAACAAGAGACACGGATAGAAAGAGTGAGAGGGAGACAGATAGAGAGGGAGATAGCATGCGTGGGAGGGGGAACGGAACACACACAGAACATACATATGTAATATTTTTTATGTTTATAAAATTGTTTTTTTTTTTTAATTATTATTAATAAATTGTATTTTTGAAGTGGACAAAAACAAATAACAATTTAATTGATACACGTCAATAAAATAAAGCCTGAAATAAACAAGAAAACAAAATAAAAAAAAGAAAAAAAAACAAAAACAAAATACAATATGTACATACACAGACTATGTATATATGTTTTTCTATATATGCAACACGCAGGTGGTCACGAACATTATCTTTCCAGATGCGAGATATCCATGAAGTCTTTATAAAAGGAACCAATACTCTAGTGCCTTTTATATCTTCATCTTCTATTCTCTCAATATCTTTGAAGTGTAGCTTGTGCAGAAAATTTGAGTTCTTCATATTTGTTATTATTTGGTGGGGGGCAGATGTACTGCGACCTTGTTGATCTATTGTACTCCTGCGGGGCTTAAGAGTTTCCTATTCAGTTCCATACTGCAAGTGTGTGCTCGAGTTACAGAATCTGCAGAGCGCAGTGCTTCCAATATCTAGTTTGCTAAAATGTACCTTTAATCTACAGTGACCTGTAAGCAGTCCTCTCGGGATTCTCTGCTTGAACTTCTTGAGGTTGAAGCAGCCCAAGAGGAACTTCAATTGCCGCGGTCCGGGTTTTTTTTCCCAGTCTAAGCTAGTTAGGAAGTCTTTCTTCTTATCATCTAAGTTACTCCTTGATAGTGTTTCTCTCACTCTGCTGCTGCTTTGTTTAGTGTATCCTCATTCCCCGGTAAGTAGTTGTGTCTCGGTAACCAACGTAGAGAGAGAGGGGTGTTGTTCTTTCCTAACTTGAAGTTGAGTTTGGTGCCAATCTCGCTCATTAGATGCGATTGCAAAAAATGCAAAGAATTTTACGTTTTTCATTTTATTTATGTAACTCGATAAACTTTGCAAGAGTATAATAAATGTATAGATATATATATATATATATTGATATATTGTATATAATATGCGATTAACTTGTATACATTGAGAAGGAAGGAGCCCGCTTGTTTGTGTAATATGCAGGCTAACAATCATATAATACTTTATCGAAAACTGGAGGTATAAAGTGTACCAATACACATACAACATACACATATATAATATATAATTCGGTTAGTTCAATCAAGGGATTCATCATTATTATTCGGAATGTAATAGCGAACGTTCTTTTTCCTTCTCAAAGAATTATATGCTTGATCCGGTAGTTGTAGGGGGGACTTCCCCCTTCCCTTTGGTATTAGTTACGATCATTATTTGTATTATGTTCATAGCGTGGAACTATGATTATTATTATCATTCATGGAGGAATGCAGGATCACACAGACTTGATAAATTGTCAAAAAATAATGCCGGCCCATAACCTCACTTCGCTATGCTGAAGCCATCGTTCTATGTGCGTGTCTGTTGTTTGTATTGTATTATGTTGTGTTGTGTGTGTGTGTGTGTGAAAGATCAACGTCGTATGCGTCAAACGCATGTAACAGTCACAAGTTACAAGTCACAAGTCATAATCAATAGTCACGATCATCGGATCATAAATATTATACGAAATGCATAAATATAGTTCGAATTAGGAGTTGTATTATGACGCGGCCTATAAGATCATATTATATTAATATTCATTCATGAGTATAAGCGCGTTCGGGGTGTATATCATATCGAAAAATAACAATTATATTATCTGACATACAAGATGTGTATATAGATATAGAGAGATCTATTTAAATATATATATATAATTGTTGTAATACACAAATATGCATAAATATTATATATTGATATTAAAGTGTATATTCCCATTTTCTTATTCCAAATCGTCGCATATATGTATTATGCATTAGTATACATTTAATAGGAATGCATTACATATATGCGTCCTTAATCTAAACTGCTCTCTTGCTGCATCGTGGCCTCTCCGACTGTTTGTGTGTGTGTTTGCAAAATAGCAGCACAACCGCTGAGCCATGTTCAGCGCTGCGCTGCTGCTGCTTGCTCTGATAAAGTTTTGGTCCTGGGCGTAAGGGAATTGAGGCGTTCCGTCCGCGGGTCAAACCACACCCGACGGACAAACGGTGCGCCTCCCAACGGCTCAGGCGCTGTCTTCAAGTGCCAATGAGGCTGTCGAGGAATGTATTCTTATTGATGATCTTAGTGGTGGCAATTAGGAACTGCACATTGTTGTCCTCCTGGGCGGCCAAGAAGCGCAGTGCAGCAATCTCGGCGAATGTGCAGCCTCCCACAAAGCAGACCAGGACCACACGACGAGCATGCAGCAGCGATGCCTCATTGATGGTTCCAGTGCCAACAGCATGACGCCCCCCTATGCCCACAAGCTGCACCTGGAAGTCCTCGAAAGTTGGACCTGGCAAATTGTTGATCTGACTCTTGAGAGTCTGCCAGCCCAACGGCTTCAAAGAGTGCTCCACGAGGCGAGCGGTCAATGGAGCATAGAAGCTATGCACATAGCTAATGTCCCTCGGATTAATCTCAACGCTGTCCTCGACGGTCAAGTGAAGGGTCTGCAGGGAATGGAGAAATAGATGTAGATGTAGATATAGATATAAAAGATATATGGTAGATCAGATATCGATGTAGATACAGATATGCATATGTACATAGTAGATATAGATATATATAGATAAAGATATAGATATATGTACATATAAATAGATGTAGATATAGATATAGATACTAGTTGTGTAAATTGAAGTTTGCCGTACAGATTTTCCAGAGTTGGAATAAATCTTAAGGGGGGAAAAGGAGAATAGAGATCGCTACCATTATCAAATTATCAATTTCATCAATCTTTGATCGTAATATGCCAGGATTGGCCCAAAAGACATGCCAAAGTTATCTAGGAAAGTTTCTAGTTACCGTTGTATATCGCTAATCAGGTGAAAGAAACATTAAAAAACACTCAAATGGGATACAAGTTTTCCCTCGCTGTATTCTGCAGATCGCACCATAACTTCTTGTGTTCTGGGAATGGTATATAAAATGAGCAGGGAGGATAAGAAGTATATATAGAATTGGATAATCATATTATTGAAATACTTCTGAAAATGAAATGGTTTTTTCTTTATGAAACCAGCAAACTTCAACTTACATCATAGATGGTGTCCAGCCTTACCTTGCGCAGCACGGCATATGCACGCGACTCGGTCTGGGTGTAGAGTAGGCCAGCCTTCTCCAGATTACTGATGGTCAGCAGCACCTCCAACCCATAGACCTGAGCCAACTCACGCTTGTAGTAGTTGAGCACGCGCTCCTTGAACCCAGTGGCGGCGGCACACTGCAGACACATCAGACGGAGCACATCGCGCAGCTCGGCACGACGTGCGATCTTGTCCTCAATGTAGGAGCAAGGCCTGTCCACATCGGCACAGATCATGAACTCCTGCTCGGCGGCGAGATCATCGTTGAATGAGTAGGCATTAACCTTCTCCGCAATCAACTCAGCAATGGCCGTGTGCTCCGAGGTGGCCCTCTTGTACTCCATGAGCTTGGACAAGCGCTCTACAAAGTGCTTGATCTCCTGCACGGTCTGCTCCTGCCGGTTGACATTCATTTGCAATTGAATCTCGCGCACCTTGTGTGCCAGCATCATTCGCACTTCGTTGAAGTTCTTATCCCGCAGCTCAGCGTACAGTTCCTCCCCCGAGTGCAGCATGATCGTCTTGCGATCCCCCTCGCTCAACAGACGTTGCGGCTCATCGGTGGTCAGAGGACCTCCGCCCCCACCCCCGCCAGAGGTGCCGGCACCAACATTAGCCGCATTCGCATTGTACGATGGGAAATGCTCGGCCGGAAGGGTCAATTGATTCTGGCGTATGCCATAGAACTCATCAATGAGCCCCTCGTAGGTGAGCTGCGTCGCCAGCGGAGTGAGCAGATCGATGCTGCGATCGAGCAAGATCAACTGGTCGATGGCACCTTTGTCCCCATTGTAGAGCGACTTCTCGTCAATGGCCAACTGCTTGGCATGATCCCAGACCATCTGGGCGTGCACACCCTTACCGTAGATCTTCGGTATTTTGCCGTAGAGACGCTGCAGCTGCACCAAACCGATGGCGGCCTGATAGAGCGACGTGGTGTCGCCATCGATCTTGACCTCGCGGAAAGCATTGGGCATTTCCATACTTACCACATCTGCATCCAGGGGCAAGAAGTTCCAGGGCAACTCCTCCAGACGTACGAAGGCATCCCGGACCTCCTTGTCCTCCAGCTGCTTAATGCACAAGCACGAGCGACGGGGCACAAAGAAGATGTGGTACTGCCTGGTACCCTGCTGCTGGCCGTTGTTCTTCACCTGGTTGACCAGCTGATCCATGAGAGCCACCTTGGGACGCATGATGTAGATGACATTCTGCATGTCGCGGGCAAAACGCGTCTCCGGCTTCAGGGCGAGCAGCCTGATGTTGCGATCATTGAAGATCTTCGGTTTAACCACCAGGCCGAGCGGGCCAATCATTGCCTCGTCCAGCACAATGATTTTGGAGCCTTCGATCGACTCGAGTTGCTGTACCAATTGGCGGCATGCCGACTCCTGCAGCAGTTGCAAATTAACACGTTGACTTTTCAAGTACGGAAACATGACTGATCGCCGACTTGCGCTAGTTGTTTTTGTTGTTCTTAATTGGCTTTTTCAAGTTTTTCACTGTTTTTTGTCAGTCTTTTTCACTTTTTGCGTTGCTGCACTTGTTGCAACGCCTTGTTGTTGCTTTTTTTCGGGGGTGTCACTGGTGACGAGCGACTTTGCAGCCGTCGCTATGGATTTGGGTGCGCGCACCGTTGCAGTTGTTCCTTGCTCTGGCTCTGGTTTAAAATTAGATGCAGGTGTAGATTAAGCTTGTGTTGCAACGCCCACGACAGACCGCAGCAGAAGCAGTAAAGCGCAGCAAGCACAACAGCTGGTTTGATTGTGCGCAGTAAACAGTGTGTGCACACCGATAAATTTCGATAATTTTTATAAATTAACAGCGAACTGTTCTTCAAATGGTTTTACATCAATTAAAGTGCATTACGTTTGAATTATTATTATTCAATTATTATATTATATCTATTATTGGTTGCAATGTGCAGTCTGTGCAACTTTGGCATATTTATTCAAAAAGCGTACACACTTTTGTTCGTTACAAAAACTTCGAAAAAAAGCTTTTTATATCGGTGCATTGAAATAATCGTTGGCAATACCTAAGCAACATATTTAATGTATTTTAACATAAGTACATAAAAAAAACAATAAAAATCAAATATGTTGCACAACTAGTGCAGCTGTAAATATGAAAACAAATAACTTTAAAGTGCAGCATAGTTATCGATACACATATCGAAATTCACGATATATTGGCATTCGCGCAACAACCCTAGGCTCAACTCTATTTATTAACTAGCAACAATTTAAGCGTGTAATAGGAATTTGATTTTTCGTTCCTGACAACCTGTCAGAAGAAATAGTGTGTCAAGGGAAAAATTCTCCCAACTGCATGCATAGATGGTATCGAAGAACAACCGTTTTCAACAGAACCAACGTACAATGCAGCAACAACAACAAAAGCAGCAGCAGCAGCAACAGCGCTCGAACGTGCGTGCCGCAATTGCACCGTACCGCAAGCCATTCCGGGCCCAAATGCAGGGACAGACGCAGAACCAAATGATGTACTCATCATGCCAGATGCCCAGCGATCCACTCTACATAGACTTCAATAGCCCCGCACCACTGCCGCCACTGATTACGCCGTCGGGGCCGACCATGGCAACCGGCAATGCGTCACCAGCTGGACCAACAGATGCCGGCAAAAAGAAGGGACTGAAGGGCAAACACCTCAAAGGCAATAAACAGCAGCAGCAGCATCAACAGCACCATCAACACCAACTGCAGCTGCAACAGATTCACAATTCCCAGTATGGACCACATATGCATGGAGGCCCTGGCGGCGGGGGGATACAGCGCTTTCATCCGCCCAACAACAATCGTTTCAATGGACCACAGCTCAATGGCTTCAATCGCTCCAACATGGGCGGAGGTCCGGCACAGCGTGGCGGTGCTGGTGGCGGCGGTCCGCGCATGATGGGTCCCATGGGCCCGGTACCAATGGGTCCACGCGGGTGTCTAGTCGGCGGACCAGTGCCACCATTTCCTCCGTTACCATTTCAAGCGGCCATGCCGCCCATGCGCTGTCCAATGCCACCGATGGGCGGGCCTCCGCCTCGGCATCCGTTTATGCGTCGCAACGGACGCGGTGGTCCGCCATTGCCGCCACCATTAATGGGACCACTTGGCATGATGGGACCACGTATGCCACTGCGCGGCCTGCCGCTGGGTCCTGGCGGCCCATTCAACATGGTTGGACATATTAACGGGAAGATCAAGAAGCCGAATCCGAAACTGATCAAGCAGGCGATCAAGGGGAAGACCACCATAAAGACGCTGAAGAATCTGGTCAATCAGTATCCCATCGACAAGCCGTGGGTCAGCGATGAGATACGTGCCGTGCACGACGAGAAGCTGGACATCGAGAATCGACTGAAGGGCAACAAGGATGACGAGCTGTTTGCCCAGTTCAAGGTGCAGAGGGACAAGTTTGTGTCGATGTACGAGGCGGCACGCGAGGCGTATCTCAAGCAGGAGGCTGCGTCGGTAATGTCCAAGGTAATGTCCATACTAATTACTCTCTCTCGCTCTCTCTTGCTCTTCCCCTCAACACCCCTGCAGCCCTGTCCACATCTTACACGCACTTTTGCATCATTCATTGCGCGATACCGATCTGAGGATCAAATTCATTTTACACTCGCCTCTCCCGCTCTCTCTTGCTCTCACTCTCTATCTCTGTCACCCCCTCTTGCTCACCTGATATCATGCCCAGTTCGGTTTTAAATCTGCCCTTGGTCGGGAGAGATCGCTGATCTCTCTCTGCCATCGCTTTGCGATCCTTGTTCTAATTAGTTAGTTAGTTAGTTGGTTCGATATCGATTTCGATTCATTTCTGATCTCGTTGGCATACATACAATACATTATTCTCTTGCAGGATGCCAACGACAAAGACAAAAACAAAGAGAAACAGAAACAGAATGAGAAACAGAATCAGAATATGAATTCAAATACAAATGCAATTCCGAACGCCGTAGGAAATACAACAATTCCAAGTCCAAATAAGAATAAAAATAATAATAATAATAATGATAATGATAATAAAACACTAAACCAAACCGAATCAAGTGCAATTCAGGCGCAACAACAAGAACACGAACAGCACGAGGAAGAACCCAAACATGAACAAGATCAGATTGAAGATCAAGTTGATGATAATGCCGAGTCGAACCTGATCGAGGCTGCAAACTAATTAAAACTCAAGCAAATATTTGTTGCCACTTCGCTTATACACATTCTAAATGATATATATCTATATATAGTCTATATAGGATATATATTCACATATATCATGTGTCGAAGAGCAACAAAACAATTGTGGGAAAACCCAATGAAAACACAAGCGCCTCTCTTGTTTCTTGCGACTGAGAACTGAGCTTAACTACATTAATTACCATTAACAATCTAAAAAGGGTTTAAGAAACAATATATATATTGGATAATTCGAATGAGAAGCTAATCATCCATTGACCGCCAAGTCCAAAACTCAATTAAGAAAGCAAAAACAAGAATAAAAACACTTTGTGACTTCTTTGTGAATTGTAAAATTGTTGATTGTAAATGTATTTTAAGATAAACTCCCAGCGTGACGTGTTGTAATTGTCTGTTGAATGTTAAATGGAAAGAAACAAACACAAACCATATATTTATATATATAAATCTATAAATAATGTCGAAAAAAATACAACTGGGAAACAAAAGATGAAATTATATGAAGAGTTTCTTTTGTTTGCCAGTTTCTTTTGTATATTCTAGTTAATATTTATTAATCACATTGCTTTGCGAGCATTTCCCTGCTGTTCTTTTATGCAAAGTATATCTATATAGTAATCATACATTGAGATATGATATATAGCTTTGTCCAGGCGGCGACAGCAGGGAAACGCTGCGAGATGAAAGTACGAAAGCTGAAATTGTTCGAGTCTTGATTATTGATTAGACCTTGTAAACAAATTCATCATATAAAAACATTATATATATATATAGTATATTACATATACATATATAATCATTTTGCTTAATTGTATTTTTAAATTAATTCTTAAAAACTACAAATTAAGATTGGAGTTTGACGATAACGAAAATGTTCAAGTTGCGATTTGTTTTTGTGGTTTTCTTTCTTCCTCCCTATCCCACCTCCACCACCCCCACTTGTTTCTCTTCTTATCCAACTCGCATCCTGCACAGTCCTTCACTTACCCGCACCTAACTTCATCAGCATCACCATCACCATCATCATCATCATCAGCACCACATCCCACCGTCCATCTATGTGTCTGTGTGTTGTCCAAAATTAGCATACTATAAATCAAAAAGGCAAAGCAAATTGCGTATAGATCAAATCAAATTGCAATTATTATGTAAATATTTATCCATATATCGTGAGATTATGTAAATTCGAGGAACCAAGCGAACTCATCCCTAGGAAATACGATATAAACATATACATACCTATACATCTAGCACATTTGTACTCTAACCTAAATATATACACATACACATGCATACAATGATACACAAACACACACACACACACATCATTGTCATCGTTATCTGTCATTTATTGTAGATTCTCAATTCCAAGGGAGGTGGGCGCAGAGTACTATATAAGAAATCATATCCGGGCAAAGCTTTCTCATAGAGAGACGTTGATAACTATCGATATAGAACTATCGTACTAGCGTGTCGATTACTTTCAAATAGTTTTGTTTATTTTCCCAATGAACTTAATTCATATCCTTCCACTAGGCAACAAACCATTAGACAATAGGTAATTTTATCGATAGTATTGCCATACTATCGTATAGTTATTTTGCATTAAGATACAGATAACCAGTATGAGATTCTTAATAGGAAGCCATTTAAACAATTGACCCACGGCAACGTAATGTTACCGATAGTTTTGTCTTACTATCGCTAAATTATTTTGAATTAATTTGCAGATAACTAGCATCAAATTATGCATTAGCATATCAAAACTGTCAGCTAACGTAACGTAATGTAGTCGATAGTTTTGTCGTACTATCGCATAACTATTTTCAATTATACTAATAACTAGCATCACATTCTTGTTAAGTAGCTTGCCAGAACTGTCTCCAAGAGATCAATAGACAATTTGCCATACTATTGGTGCGACTATCGTCGTACTATCGTATCGTGTATTCCATACAGACCAACAGACTGCCAGAACTAAACAATCGATAAACTAAGAACTAACTCAACCAACTTGTGATTACCGTTAGCTCTACGACTACAGCTAACTTCAATGAAAACAAACATACACATACATATACACATAGGTATATCATATCGATCTACTCGATGAGCTGCGCCCATCTCTAACCTGCAAGATACTATCGTATATATCACCTCTCAGCTGGACTCGGCCTCAGCTGCAGCTGCATCTCATAGAGAATGCAAATGGTTCCAATTGATTTTCATGATTGTTTTGCCTCCTTCTTTCCCCTTCCCCTTGCCCCCCTCATCCACGCCTTCTGCTCACCAACTGGATCGACTCAAATAAACGAATAAACAAACAAATCAATGCAGACAATTGTGAATTGTTTTTCTTTTTGGGGGTAGTTTGGGGGCAACTAATGAGGCTGTTCCTCCCCAGATAATTGCCTAATGACGCCACTTAATCCCGCTGCAGCAGTGAGAAGTGGAACACTTGAGCCCTTTGCATCCTCTATATATACATAAACACGGCGCCTGGCCTTGCATTGCGTATACGCAGTGTGGAGTGCTGTCACCATGAAGACGGTCATGGAAAAGCCTACATTGAAGTTGGACACGCATAGTGCCGTCGCTTACCATTGGAAGGTGTGGCAACTGATGGGTTTTGTCCAGCCGCCGGGGATGTCTCGTCATTGGTTTATTGTACGCGGCATTGTGATCAATTTCCTAGTGACGCTGCTATTTCCGCTGACACTGCTGGCGAAGCTCTTCTTTACCTACAGCCTGCGTGAGCTGTGCGAGAATCTGACCATTACAATCACGGACATGGTGGCCAATTTTAAGTTCATCAATGTATTTCTGGTGCGGCGCCAGTTGCACGAGATACGTGAGCTGCTGCAGCAGCTGGACGAGCGTGCCATGCGCCTGGGTAATGTGGAGGAGTTGGCTGTACTGCGTCAGGCGGTACAGACGGCGCGACGCGGCTTTTGCATCTTCGGGGGGCATCTTTGTGTTCGGCACCGCCCTCAGCTGCTTTCGCGTGGCCATTGCCCAGGAGCGCCAGCTGCTCTTCCCCGCCTGGTTCGGCGTCGACTGGCAGCACTCGAATCTGGCCTATATGCTCATCTATGCGTATCAGTTGTTCGGGCTCTCGGTGCAGGCACTGCAGGATTGCGCCAACGATTCGTATCCACCCGCGTATCTGTGCATTCTCACCGGGCACATGCGTGCGCTGGAGCTGCGTGTGCGTCGCATTGGCTATGGCAGCTTTCAGGAGAAGCCCGAGCTTTCTCCGGCACTTCGCAATGCCATCTATCGTGAGCTGTGCGACTGCATCAGGGACTATATCAACATATTGAAGCTGCACGATATTATACAGGAGATTCTATCGGTTGCCTGCATGGCACAGTTTGTCTGCTCCGTGCACGGTTGCGATCGCAGCCTTCCTCTATGTGGCCGATGCGAATGATAGGTCGGCAATGATTTTGTCGCTGGTCTTCTTTCTCTCGATCACGCTGGAGGTGTTCATCATTTGCTACTTTGGCGATCATCTGCGCACGCAGAGCGAGGCACTGCTGCATGCCTTCTATGCCAGCAACTGGATAGATCAGCTGCCGCAGTTCAGGCGCAATCTGATTATTACTCTGCAGCGTGCCCAGCGACCGTGCTTTATCTATGCAGGCGGCTACATAGCCGTCACTCTGGAGACTTTTGTGCAGGTTTGGCGAGCGAGTCTTTCCCATTTGATTTCATTATGGGACTCGTCTTGACTTGTTTCTTTTTTGCTTCTTTTGGCAGGTCATGCGGCTTACCTACTCCGCCTTCACGCTACTATTGCGAGCCAGGTAAATGAAAGGGAGCAACCAAAATTTTACTGGCTTCACTTATCGTTATTGACAAACTTTAATTATAGCACATGTAGAAGGAAGTAGCATAGGGTAAAAGCAGCTGGCTTTAAATTAACGCTAGAAAAGGCAAAAGGTGAAAAATTTAATTCAAAATTGCAACGATAACTTTTTCTTTGACTTTATTCATTTTAATGCAATGTGACTGGCAGCACTTTCTTATGGGCAGCATTGGTAAAATGGCTGCCAGGAGATATTAACAGTGCACAGCTTTCAGATAGTTAACAGTGAACAACTTGCAGTGAGATAACGGAACAGTTCTTGCAGGTATACATACATTAACAGAATACTGTAAACTGCTTTGTTATGTTACCTAAGCCGAGACATGCACCACCTACGATATTCAATGCCCTTACTAGCTTACAGTTGTAAATGACAGATGGCGCTGCAAGTAATTGAGAAGCAAAGCAACAACGAAGATAAATAAATGAAGCACATAAAACACACACATAAAAAAAGAATATACAAATAAATAAAAGAATAAAGTTACTACTTATTGCAGCAGTTATTGTTGTTCTTATTTAGTGTCCGAAAGATTAACGTCACGTTGGTAAATGTGATCGTAATGGTTTGTGTCTCTGCTTAGGCAGCAAAGAAAAACTCAGTGAGACTTTGTTTTTGTTGTTTCTTTTTTTTTGGCAATTATTGGTCTGCATTTTTAACTGATTTTTCTCTGTTTAACCCGTTAATCACACAACAGAGCAACGCAGTCGTCGTCGTCCCCCCACCCCTAGACACGATGCGCTGAGCATCATTAAATTACAAAACCAATTGCAGCTAGTTAGGAGTGAGAGAGAGAGAGGGATGGAAATAGAGAGGAGAGAGAGGAAGAGCGAAAAGCAAATTTTGTGGCGGTTTTTCCAGTTGTTGTTGTTGTTTTTGAGGTTGATTGTGATTCTGATTATGACAATTGGCTTTTGCAGGGTGCGGGCTGCGTCGCCCTTCCCCCTCTCCCTTCACGCACTGCGTTGGCTTTGTTGTTGTAATGGGCACATGACAAGTCCGTTTAGTATGTCACCCGTTGCTCAGTGCTCTCTCTTCCTCTACATCCTCTTCCTCTTCTCTACCTACTCTCCGTTACACGGCAAGTGTCAACACAGCAATCTATTTTATGCATAATTCGCTCTGCGCCCTGCAAATGGTGTCATATGCTTTTATGATGGTTACGCGCCAGCTCCTGTCATCCTTCCCCTTTTTCCCTTTTGCTACTTTCCCTCGTCCTCTTCCTCCTTATCTGCCTGTCCTTTTGCGGCCTTTGATTTACTCGCATTGCGCTGCAATTGCGAATTGCGAGTTGCGCCATTTGTGAATTCGTCTACAATTAGCCTCCAAATTAGATTTGGTCACGTGATAGTGTAGTAGTACTCCTCCTACTCCCCCTACTCATCATACTCCTCCTACCCCCCTACTCCTCATGCTCCTCCTACTCCTTCTACCTCCTCCCTACCACTCCCTATCTACTCCACCTACTCCTCCTACTCCCTACTCCTCCTACTCCTCCTACTCCACCTCCTACTCTTGATCCCATGCCTCGCTCCTCTACTTCTCCTACTTCCCATAATGATCTTCAGTCTGTCCATCTCCACTCTCCGCTCCACCTCCTCCCTCTCTTCTTCCAGTTCCTACTCTAGTTCGTTGTACCGCTCATGATTCCGCTACTCCTTCCGCTCCTTTCTCCTCTTGATCCGTCTCTGCATTGCCTTCCTCTGCGTCTGCCACTTGTCCGCTTCAAGGTGCTGCCGTTGCTGCCTTTCCTGCCCCAGCCACACCCACATCCACGTCACGTGTTACATGTCAGCCACGTGACCGCACGTGTCGCCGCTGCCTGCGTTGCCTGCGCTGGCAGTGCTTGCTCAGCTCTGCTTTGCTTTGGTGGTGCTGCTGCTGCTGGCCGTGATAAGCGCGCGCAGCTTTGACAGTTGCCGCCCGCGTGCCACGTAGCGAGATGTCAAAGACCAGGTTAGGCTTTCCCGTTACTGTTCCCAGTCCTTGCCGGGAATTGGGTTGCCAAAGTGACGCGCTGCCTGCCGCTCGCTTATCTTGATTTGCCTGGCCTGTCGGGGCCGGTCCGGGGCCGGAGGCAGCGGCAACGGCGTCGGCGGGCAGCTCTCGCTAGGCGAACGCATCAACGTCAGCCCCAGAGTTCCAGCTACGCCCTGCACTCCTCCCTCCCCCATTCCAGCATGCCTGCACCCATTGGGAACAGAATCGATGGCTTTGTTGGCGTAAATATCTTAATTCGTCGCTTCGCCGCCCTCGACACGCGCTAATCGTGTGTTTCTGACATGAGAATTTTTGAATGTGATGCGACAGGCGACGGTCACGGGGATAGAGAGGGGAATGGAGGGATGCAGAGGGGACGGGTGCAGGGACGGGTGACGCATCCATAAACCGTATCCCAATTTGAAACCGAACCCAATGCCAACAGATTTCTCACACTGGCAGCAAAGAGCGCTGCGGGAATTACCCATCCCCCCTTTCTTCTTCTTCTACTACTTCTTCTTCTATTTCTACTTCTCCTTTTACTTCTACTTCTACTTTCTTTACTTCTTCTACTTATTCCATCTTTGCTTTATTCCTTCTTCATATTCTTGAACTTCTATTTCTACTTATCCTTCTTTTACCTTTTCTTCTTCGACTTTTTCTTACACTTCTTTTCCTTTCATCTTCTATTTCTTGTCCTATTTATATTTCTTCTTCTTTCACTTCTCCCTCTTACACTTATACCTCTTCTTTTTTCTACTTCTAATTGTCATAATTACTAAAGCAATAAAAATTATAGATAGAATTATTTATACTATTAATAATAGACCTTATGATTGGAAGTCAAATATACTTTTATACTATATAAATAATTAGGATAATTCTCTTCTTTATCTACTTCTACTGATTCTTCTTCTAAATTCTTCTCCATTTGCTTCTTCTACTTCTCCTCCTACTTCTACTTTCCCATGTCCTCCTTCTCCAAGTCCTACTCCTTTTAAGACTAATTCTCCTTGTTCTTCTTCAATTCCTTCTTCTGCTTCTTTTCCTGCTTGTCCCTTCGTATTTGTCATCTTTCTTTTTCTTTCTTTTTCTTCCTTTTACTATTCTTCTTCTTCTAGTTCTGTTTCTTCATCTCTCTGTTTCTTTCTTTACCTTCTTAAACATTCCCAAGTTATTACTTCATCCAAATCAAGCTGTAGATCTGCTTGATCCCCTGATGCTGCCAATTCAGACTCAACCTGGAGTCCTATCTATTTTTAACTCCCACCTGCCCCCTTCTCTCTTCTCATCCCTTCCCCCTTTCAGAGGATGTGTCGCACGCGTCGCGGCGCGTCTAACAAGCCTAACCCAATAATAAAAAAGAAGTAGAACTGGTAACGGGTAACAGTTTGCTTGGACCATTAATACAATCGCTAACTGGGAAGTCAACAGGCGCTGAGGCAAATCCCATAAGCAAATGCCTCTTCCGGAGATCCCTTCCCCCTTCCACCCCTTTCCTGCTCATTCCCCTCGCAGCTCTGGCAGATTTGGCGTGCTACGCGTACAACCCCTTCAGTAGGTAGCTAAGCGCACTTTTATTTCCCAATTGCCAACGAATGTGTGAGTGTGTGTGTGTGAGTGCGAGTGTGTGTATGTGAGTGTATGTGAGTGTGTGAGAAATCGTACAAGTATTTTTTATTGTGCGAGTTAAGTTTGAAGTGTCGCTCTTTATGGGCTGCGCTGCTTGTCGCTTCCTTTACTCTCCTGGCTACAGTCAAACCCTCGACAAACCCTTCCCACCTCCCTCTCTCCCGTGCCCCTTGCCCCATCCCCTGGCCAGGTCGTCTGTCAGTCAGTTTGTAACCACGACGCACAGGCAGACACACAGAGAGTAACCCCTAAATTGACCTTTAAAACTCCCAAATGCGCAATTTATCATTTCCTCACCAGGCACAGCGGCAGGGGGAAGGACATAAGAAGGCAAAGAATGAAGGGGGAAGGGGGAGGGAGGGAGTAACTGATGGGTTCACTGTGTGAGATGCTGACAAGAGTTGCCCGTGCCCGTGCCCGTGCCCCTGTGCTCGTCCGTTCGTCCAACTGCCATCAATCGTTTAGAATGAAGAGACCCTCGACGCGGCCCAGAACGCATCAGGAGTTTGGGCCCAGTTGCGATAACGATACCGATTGCGATTGCGATAGCTGCTGCTGCTGGCGGCAGTGACGCGGCGACAAATCTGATATCAGCTGCGTTACGAGACCAACGACTTAAGTCGTGCGCATAAAGCGCTCACCCACAATAACCTGCAGCATGAGACACCCTCACTGGCACTATCCACCTTCTTTACTCCTTCTCCTCCACCTCTCACTATACTCTTCATCCTCTCCAGCCCTCTAACTCTGTATCTTTCTTTCCCCACTGTTCTCCCATCTTGACCCTTTCTGCTAAGCCACATTCGTGCTGCTCTACCTTGTCTCCTTGTGATGCCAGCAATGATCCCCACCTAAGGTCGCACTCTATAAACTTCCAACTTAAACATTGTTCCAGCCCACTGAACTTTAAGTTCATTTTCGACTGAGTTAATTAAAATTTGAGTTGATTTTCGAGCTGGCTGAGAGATGAGTTTGGTATCCATTGGTTGATTCTTCTAGGAGTTTGAGAATTGCCTGAGCAATCGCGTTTAGCTAATGTACTCTTTTGTTGCATTGTTTTTCGATCTTATCTTTGGCCATAAATCTCGTGTTTATCGAGGGAACTTAAGAAGCTTTTAAGATAAGGGATATTCATGTCTTCAGATCTCTAGTGCTTGTTGCCCTCTAGAATATCTTAATCAATTGTCCTTAGATGAACTGATATAAACCGAAATGAATATGATATCAAAGCTACTGAAAGTCGGAGAAGAATTCTCCTAAATTTTGTGGAACTAAACCTTTAATCTTGGATCCCTGCAATTAAAAACCTTATTCCTTGTTTCATTCCTAGCTTAAACATACCTTTCTTGGATATCTGAATGAACTCACTTAAACTATTTGATATAACCCAAAGTGACGATGATTTTAAAGAAATTTATTAAGTATTTTGATAAGTATTTAGTCTTTAAATTCTTCAACTTAAGCTGTTGATTTTTTTCATTTTCTTGTTCAAACTTATTTTCCAGCTACTCTCCCTCAGAAGAAACCTTGTTTTTGTTCCATTCCTATTTAAAACTTATCCAAGACTATCTCGAATACCTGAGTGAGCCTAATTAAAAAGTTATAGTAACTAGGTGTAAAAGATTTTGAAGCAAGGGACTTACCCCCCTTGATCTTCCATCTCCTCTTGTTCCTTTCTAGCTCAAACTAATCTAAGACTATCTCAGATATCATAATTAACCTCATTCAGAAAGTAAATATTCAGCTAAAGTAAACTCCATTTAATGCATTCCAGAATCTTCTCACTTATCTACAGATTTAACCTGCTGCTTATTCTGTCCTCCTCCATTCTTGCGTCCTTCCTTGATCTCCATTTTGTTGCTACTGCCAGCTTGAGCTGAGGATTTCGTTGCTCAACACAAGCTTAGGATGCACAGTTCGAAAAGTTGGCGCAGTTTTTGTTAGTTTTGGGCGTGCACGACAACAGACAAAAAAGGGGGCGGGGCCAGGGCTGGGCCAGGGCTGTGACAAGTCGTAGCAGGTGGAGAGAAGAACATGTGCAAGCATGTAACCCATTTGGTACACCAACTTGCAACAGCAACAGCAACAACAGCAACAACAATGGCAACAATGGCCAGTGGAACAGGGCGCACCCACGTGGCAGGGCGGGTTACCCCCGTTGGGCGGGTTTGCGAAAGGAAAGTGTGAAGAACATTTTTCATAAATTTAACTGGCAACAAGCAAAGGGAGAGAGGAGAAGGGGCAGGCATGCAAGCAGGCAGAAGGAGGCGACAGGTCGCCAGAGCGAATCAAAGGAGGAGGAGGGGAAAGGCAACAATAGAGCGAACAAGAGCAATAACAATAAACGATAGATATTTACCACAGCAGGAGAGCTCTAGCCAAAGGAAGAGGGTGGGCAGAGGAGGGGGGGGAGGAGAAGAGAGGGTATTCCCCTGTCTGGGCAAACGATGCAGAAAAAAGTCTCCTGAGGTTTCGCATCGTAGCCGGGAGACAATAACAAACCAATTACAGTTAGATTGGCCGCATATTAAAAATCGAATGAGAAACACATCTGTCGCACTCCTGGCCCAGCCCCGCCCCCTTACTGCCTTGCCCTCCCCCTTCTGCGATATGTTTTTGGCAACTGTTTCAAAAAAAATATACTGAAGCAGGGAAGAACTGCGAGAGAGATGAACAGACGAGAGAGAGAGAGAGAGAGACGAGGCGAGGAAGCCTGCTGTGACGGCGACGACAAAAACAGGGGCGGAACGCGCAGGGGTCGCCCTCGTGAGAGGGCTGGGAAAGGGGGGGGGAGCAGCGGGCGGGCCATACAACTAAAATAAAATATGATTATGAAATGATTATTATAATTATGCTGGCGTTTCGGCGTTTGGCAGCAGCAGCAGCAACAACAACAGCAGCAGCAGCATCTTCACAGATGTTGTTGCCGTTAACTGGGACCACGCCTCCGCCTGCAGCCCACGCCCCCCGTCCCCCCTGCCGCGCTGGCGGCGACACACAAAGCTGGCAAGAAACGAGGACAAGGACCAAAGCGAGCTGGTTAATAATAAGCCCGAAATTAGGGCGTGCTGTGGACTCACCGATACAACAACAACACTGACAACACTGACAACAACAACAGCAACAACAGGGGCAACAGCAACAACAGGGGCAACAGCAACAACAACAGAGGCAACAGCAACATGTTCCCACATATATTTTCATATTTGCTTTAGTTGCGTGGGGGTTGGGCAAACCTTGTGAGGGGGCAAAGGGGGGAGCCTTTATTGTGTGTATGTGTTCTTACTTATTATCTTGGGGAGGCGTTGAAAATCCTCTTAAGGTAAACTGTGCATTATTAATGACGCCAACAGGGGTGAGAGGGGCAGGGGCAGGTATGTGGGAAAGCAACTGCTGGGGTTAGTTAGTTCGTCTGTCCCATCAGGTGAGAGACGAGTCGCAATTCCCACAATTCCCGTTTCTATTGCGAATAAGCGAGTGGAACAATCCTTCAATTATTATGCGCCAGGGCAGTGTCGGGGGGCTTCCTCTTTTGCTCTCCTACTACCTTGTCAAGCCCCCCCCCTCCCTCTTCAGCTTAGTCTCCCCTTTCGATTAATTGTTGGGTAAATTGCTTGCCTAAAGTGGGTCAGATCACTTCAGGTGGGTTTTCAGTGGTATATAATATGGTATATACTCGTAGTAGGTGCGTGTTTTTGATAACCTCAATGGGGAATCTTTGAACTCTGGAAGTACAATATTACAAAAAAAAAAACTTGATGAAATTGAAACTGATCTATTTATTTATTAATTCGAAAGTAATAATGATTTGCACTCATAAAGTTAATTTTAAAACTTAACTTAGCTGTCAAATTTAGTAACTTTAACTGTCAATTTCACTATGTACGAGTTAGATATATTCTTGTTATAGTTACAGTTATAATAGGCATAAAACTGCTTATATATTAATGTATATAACAGGCAGAATAAATCATAAATCATCGACATCGATAAGAGTTGGTGATAAAAACTGACCAGTAAACGTTTACGATGTTCGATATGAGTATAGAATTCATCGTTACCAATATTTATCCGTAAACTATTGAATTTCCGTGTGGCATCGAATAAGAAACTATTCTTTTTGCAATTAGAAAATAGTTTACAGTCTTCTCTACTCGTCTCACATTGTTTATCTAATGCTGTTAATTAAAAAAATATCGTCAGCAAGGATATCATGAAAACATCGATAGATTTTCACACAACCCTGTGTGTGAGTGTGCAACACTGCAATGCGTTGTGCACAACACGTGTATGACTTTTGAGTCAAAAGTCAAAAGCTTTCACTGCTTGCATGGAGATTTTGATTGTTTGATTTTTTTCGAAATTTTGGCAATAATTCAAATAGCAAAATGGCCGCGGGTCCTATTGCTGAACGTAATCAAGGTAAACAAATGGCTGTCAACAATAAATATTCCATTTACTAATGATTTTAATACATTTCTCGTAGATGCCACCATTTATGCCGGCGGCCTGGACGACAAGGTATCCGAAACATTGCTCTGGGAATTGTTTGTGCAAGCTGGTCCAGTTGGTAAGTCCAAGTCCAAGGGGGTGAAGATTCTATATCTATTTCAGATATCATAAGCATATCTATCTTGCAGTCAATGTGCACATGCCCAAGGATCGCGTGACACAAATGCATCAGGGCTACGGTTTCGTGGAGTTCCTAAACGAGGAGGACGCCGACTATGCAATCAAAATAATGAACATGATAAAGCTCTACGGGAAACCGATACGTGTCAATAAGGCATCGGCGCATCAAAAGAATCTGGATGTGGGCGCCAATATCTTTATTGGCAATCTAGATGTAGAGGTCGATGAGAAGCTGCTTTACGATACCTTCTCTGCCTTCGGTGTGATTCTGCAGACACCGAAGATAATGCGTGATCCGGAGACGGGTAAATCGAAGGGTTTCGCCTTCATCAACTTTGCTAGCTTCGAGGCTAGTGATGCTGCCATGGATGCCATGAACGGACAATACCTCTGCAATAGACCCATTTCGGTGTCTTATGCCTTCAAGAAGTCTCACAAGGGCGAGCGACACGGTTCGGCGGCAGAACGTTTGTTGGCAGCACAAAATACCTCAGCACATGCTGATCGTCCGCATCAACTGTTCGCCGATGCGCCAGTGCAGAATATGATGCCGTCGGGCATGCCGGGTCAAATGATGCCACCACCAATGATGGGACCACCGCCACCAGTGATGCCAGTGACAGCTGCCAACATGAATATGATAGCACCACCACCGCCTGTGCCGCAGCCTGCGCCATTCCCATCGACAATACCACCACCACCACTGCCACCCATGACTGCGGGGCAACCTCCACTGCCGCCGGCAATGGGTATACCGCCGCCGCCACGCATGCTCCAGCCTCCAAATGCGTGGGCACCACCAGGCATGCCGGCGCCGCCACCACGTCCGCCGCCCACAAATTGGCGCTCAACTCCCGTGCCCTTTGAGCCGCCGCCGCCCTTCTCTCGTCCCTATCAACCAGATGGCTATCAGTACTAACTAATGTAACTCAGGAGACACACAAACACGATACAACTCAACACAAACACAAAGGAAACAAACGCATGTAGTTATACAGTTTTGGGCCACATCCAATAAACCAAAATTCACAAATAACTCTCGACTTATTTTACATTTACATCGATTTATTTATATATATATGTATATATTATATTCTTTTTAGGGGAGAAACATACAGTTGCAGTATTTACAATAGATTTAAGAGTTTTACTTTATTTCCTTTTTTATCTTTTCTCTTTCTAATTTCTCTTTAAGCAAAGAGAACAGAACAGTAGAGAAGAGAAGAAGAGTAAGTTGGGATTGCTCTACCAGCTGCAGTTTAATCAACACTTACCTGTATATAATACGTGGATAGAAACCAAGACGTGTAACAAATCCAGACGACAGTAAAAATGGCGAATATGGCATCGCAGACCTTCTGATACTTGGCATATTTAGTCAGCTTCGCCGCCTCAAGGAATATATCCGCACAATCGTGTACGACAAGAACCAAGGAGCCAACACGATGCTGATTGCATACCCAACTCAGAGACATCAGCAACAGTGTGACCATGTGATGGATGAACATCTGCCAGAAATCTTTACGCTTCACATCGAAGAATTGCGTGGCAGTTAGCGACCAATAGAAGGACATCGATATCATATAATACCACCAGATGTCACTGCTCACAGACTGCAGACAAAAGAGAAGGGAAAATAAATGTGGATTAGTTTATAAAGTTGGATAGGTTTGTGCAAGTCGCTTGTGACGTCAAGTTACATAAGTCACGTTTAAGTTGCAAAGGTACCAGTTAGGTATATCCCAGATTGGGTCTTTGTTAGCTTTTTATTAGAACTGGATTATTACATATTAATGTGTTAGGATGAAGCAATAACATATGTAAATAGCTAAGAATATATAGTTTAATATAAATGGATGGAAGCCTCTAAGTTGAATACTCTAGAGTTTTCAGAAATCGAAATAGGTCGTGCAAACTACATAGAATTTTTAGAAGAGAGTGTGGTGAACAATAGTTTTGGTAGATGCTTTATAAAATTAAATGCAATGGATGTTGTTTGTTGCTTATGATTTATTTAGATTCAAATGTAAAAGGTTTTAAAAAGTAACGGAGTGGCACGTGTTGTGTGCTTGACAGTTTCCGATCGAAAGATAAGGAACTTAACGATGATTAAACGATAAATTAAACAGATTAATATCTATTGAAAGTAAATATTTAAATAAGTGTGAATGGCAAATTGAGAGGGTTGCCAGATCTCCATAAGAGTGTAACTCTGGAAGCTTATAGAAATATACAAGATTTATTTATTTACTTTCATTTATTTATTTAATGTCGACTAATGGCAGTCGACTGGGAAAAGATTTTACAATAAAAATTAAGAATCTAAATTGTTTCATAAATAATAATTTGTATACTAGTTTAAATCAGCTTTTAGTTCTTTTATATAGGGTCCTGCCATGTCGCATTAGACTTATAGTTACTTTAAAGAATTCCTACAATCAAACAGCTTGTCTTCAATAATCTCAAAGGAGCTTTCAGTGTAGCTTTCACTCGAGCTTTAGCTGCAGCCTGCCCGCATTGATCTTCCGGCACATTTGATGTGAACAATCGCATTGCCTGATGGATCCGCAACTAATCTTTGACGCTGCCATTTGCATAAGCGTCAGGGCAGCTGAGGGATGGGAAGGGGAAGAGCAGGGGAGGGGGAGCGGGTTGTGGGTGCCAGCGAGAGGGAGTCGAGTGGAAGATTGCTTTTTGTTTTTCTTTTTTTTTTTTTTACCATCATCTGCCATTACACTAAATCCCAGTGAGGTAGCTGAGGTGTGCAGGGCGGTCCCTTCCAAATCTCCACCTGCTTCTACTTCTTGGCTACACCAACCCGCCCTCGTGCCCACCCCCTTGCTGACGAATGCTCTACAAAAAGTTCAATCAACTGGCATTTCCAGTTCGCAGTTCGCAGTTCGCAGTTCCCAGTTTGTTTCCAGTTGGCGTAACGCTGTCTAATAATTCACCTGCTCGGCCAGAATTGTCACCCCCCCCCCCTGCCCCACTCACCTGCCATCCCCTCCTTCACTCACCTGCCTCCCAGTTTCCTCCTTTTCCCATTCCGATTTGATTTTGGGCTTTCGTCTATTTTGCTCGTTTGGCACTGCTTAATTTTATAAGTAATGCAGTTGGGGCAGCAAAGAGGGGAAGGGAGAGAGAGAGAGAGAGAGATGCGGGTGAGAGGGGGAAGGGGGAGTAGAGACTTGGAAACTGGCAACTTGGACTGCTGCCTTGTGATGTGGAAACGATGCGCATAAAATCAGCGGCGCGTAAGGAACAGGATGATGCAGAAAAGAGAGACTGAGAGGGAGAGAGAGAGAGAGAGAGAGTCGAAAGGGGGAAGGTATAGTGAGAGAGTGAGAGGAGGGGTGTGGGGCAGCTCGACACCAACTGGAGGCAAGTGGCAAGCAACGGTGGCGACTCGACGTGGAGCGCTGCCTTCGGTTTTGGTTTCGTATCAATCAAAACAACGCGAATGAAGCGGCGAACGTTGGACGGGAACCTAAGCCAAAGATTTGACATGGATCAGTAATCTAATACCAGATTACGTATACGCATGGTGGGTTCCAGTATTGCCAGCAACGCGCAGCGCTTCTCTCCCTTCTTCCTCTTCTCCGCCTTCTCCTCCTCCTCCTGCACCAACTGCTCGCACTCGCCCTCGACAAAGTTTCGCCTTTGCCTGCGACTGTTGTGCAGTAAGTCACACACACACACATACACACACACACACACAGATAGAAACACCCCCGTCCCCCAGAGTGATTACTGCGGTGTATCGGTTTGCTGACTGGCTGACTGGCATGAATGAATGGATGAATGAGCCCAGGCAGGCCGAGGAGTCGAGTCGAGTCGAGTCGAATCGAGTTGAGTTGAGTAGAGCCCGACCTGGCCTGGGAATGGCAATGGACGACTATCTAACCAACCATCGCCAGCTACAGTCCGTCTCCCTGTCCCTCTCCCTGTCCGTCCCCCCTGTCCTGTCCTTCCGTCAGTCGCTCTGTCTGTCAGTCAGTCGAGAGTTTATATCGATGATGACGGCGCTGATATAACTACAGACAGATCCAGACATGAAACGTCGCTCGCTCGCCTGCCTGGCTGCCCCCTTCCTCAACACACACACCCCTGCACACACACACACCCACACACAGAGAGAGAGAACCGCATACACTCCCGCACAACATCATCATCATTGGCGTTTGCAAAGTTTTCTGCTTGTTTGAGCCCGATTTTGGTTGCCGACTTTGGCATAAAGTTATTACTCTCCAAACTGAAGCAACCGTGCTGGGCCAAAAGGTAACCTCGCACTCGCCTCGGATCTTGGGATTACAAATGGCAGCACAAATATTTTTGCTGCTGCTGTGTAACTGCCCAAACTTACCCCCTCTCCCCACCCCCTCCAGCTCCAGCTCCAGCTCCAGCTCCATTCCAGTCTCAGTCTCAGTCCAAGTGGAAGTTGAAGTTGTAGTTGAAGTTTCTTATCGAGCTCACTCGTTCTGCCACTGTGCAGAATGGCACAGTGACACATTCACAATATTAGCACTCACAATTGCAGGCAGTTTAATTGGTTACATATATAATATGGAGTCAAAGACTTAATACGATAATGATTCGAAAAGAACTTATTCAATTTGATTGCGCAAATTGCCTGAAAGAGCTGATACATACATAAATGGAAGACATATGTGGCTTATATATATATAGATATATATATGATATTATATATGATATTATATATGATATTATATATGATATAAGTTGTAATGAGACTTATCTCCACCAAGTTCAGCTGTAAAGAGATGGAAAACGATCGAGCAAACAAGAGTATTCTATTTTTCATATAGCGTACATAGATAATACGATGTCTACATTGATATTATTATTATTATTATTATTATGCATTCTATGAGTACCAATATATATACTTATACCTTTTGTCAATTGATAATGTTCAAAAAGGGTATCTAACTTTGTGCAAATGTATGTAAAAGGCATAGCAAGGCGTGGCAGAGAAAAAAGCAATAAGTGGAACAAGACTTTGCACAGAATTTGCTGTTGCGAATTATAGTGTCTTTAAAGAAGAATTCTGCAGAAGAAGCATCTGCAAAAGACTGACTGACAGTACATAGATATCAATAGTATATTGCATGACTACTAATGCAAGAGTATATATTATGTATGCATGTCTATAGTTGGCTCTATATAACAATAAGATATATGGTAAATATCAAGTATAACACATTACTATACATGAATGTATAGCATAAGTATTTACAGTCAAGTTGAAGTATCTCTATAAGTACGTTAGTCATATCAATAGTTGTTCAGCTTTATATTCTGTTATATAAAATGCTGGTTTGCTCCATTGTACACACAACTCAAACTGTGAGCCGCAGTAGATGGCTCTCGCTGATATATGGACTCAGTTCGGCCTGAATGTTGTGTGTGTGTTGGTGTGCGTATGTTTGTGTGTGTGTGTGTGTGTGTGGCAGATATAAAGATAGACTGATAGGCTCAATGCCTGACAGAGTGCGGGGGCTGCTGCTGCGGATGGGGTTGGGGTTGGGGCTGTAGCTGGGGCTATGGTTGGCAAAGCGTGGTAACCACCAATGCGGCCAATTCTCTCAGTGCCACACACGCTTGACATGCAACGCCCAAATCGCACAAACACACACACATACACAGGACAAATAAATATACAAAAGCAAAGCAGAGCAGGGGCCGGAGTGGGCAGGGGCAGGGGCAAAGACTGGGGGGCATGTCGAGGCAACTATATTTTGTTTATATCCAGTCGACATTTTTCTCGTAACTGGCAAAGCAGTAAGAATGCGACTGTTGTTGTTGCTTCTATTGTTATTGTTGTTGTTGTTGTTGCTGCTGCTGTTGTTGGTGTTGCTGTTGCTGCTGCTGCTGCTTATCGTTATTTTGTTTGAATTCTTTCTGCAGTACGTGACTCAAAGGACATTGCAAGTATTTGTTGTGCAGCCAAGTTGTTGCTGATGCTTCGTTTTCCTGGAGGGCATACACACAGCAACACACACACACAAATAGCAATACACACACACAAACAGCAATACACACACACACAGCAACCCACCTACACGCCACGTAACTTACATAAGCATGATTTGCCATATGCACAGCGAATTTCGCAATCAATTTGTAAATCTGCAGAGTTATCTTTAAACTTCAGCCACCCAACTAAATGTTTAACTTGCTCGATATTGCCAAGCATAAATATATATAAAAGGTACCTATATCTGAGGTACCTATATCTGAGGGGTACCTATATCTGAGGTACCTTTGTATAAGATAGAACGTGCATATACCTTCTCTGTACTATCTTCTTACTTAAGCACCAAAGTCGTCTCAGCTAATTTGAAGTTCAAAAGTAGCAGCAGAGGCTGCAATTTGTTTTCTCATTAAATTTGAATATACGATAAATATAACTTCCAGCTAGATTTTTGGCTTGTTTTCTCATTCTCACTCTACTCCTTTTTAGCCATTTTTTGTGTGTGTAACTATTTGGCGTGATTTTTATCATCGCACGTTCCCCAATGGAGCCTTGAGCGATGTCTTTGTGTGTGTGTGTGTGATGTTTGTGATTTAGTTATACGACGCTGTCAGGATAGAGTATGAAGATGGTGTAGGTGAAGGTGGAGCTGGAGCGGGAGGAGGTAGCTGCGCTTACCTTAGAGAACCGTACCTTCTGGGTACATAATATCCATTAGCCATTATTTTTATGTACCTCGGTAGCGGCACAACAACAATAACAGAGAATAGGCAAAGGGCCGAGGTGGAGGGGGTGGAGGGGTGTGTAAAGAGGCAACGAGGGAAGAAGGCATAAGGAACACAAACGAACACTCGAGGAACCATCGTAAAAAGCAAAGCAATTTCGCATTCGCACTGACACTGACTGATATGCCACCTCCATAATGGAAGTGCTTGCCTCGGCAGCAGGCTACAGAGCTCTACGTCTCAGTCTCCATTTGTGGCTCCTGGTTTTTGTACACCCAGCAAGAGATACACAATGAGGTATCTTTGTTCTCAAACTGCTGCAGCTACAGTTATCAAATTTGGAATGACTCAAATGATATACATTTTGGGGGTTTTGGGTAGAAAGACACAAATGATATTCATTTCTATGTTGAGCTTGGACTTATTTTGTTGCTAGTTATAATCATATATACAGTACACAGTGATATATCTCAGTTCACCATTAAGCTACGTTGCTTAAAGTTTGTTGGCGTTGAAGTACATATAAGAGCTGTGGTCATATTAAGTTTCATTATGCTTGAACCACTTTTGCGCTAGATATGAGTCAAAAATAGCTCTATCTCAGTTCCAATTTGAGCTACTCAGCTTAAAGTTGGTATTGAAAAAGACAGTTATAAAAGCTATAGGCATATCAAGTTTGATTGCGTTCAGTTTGTTTTTGTGCTAGATATGAGCATTAATATCTATATTCCAGTTCAGAGTTGAGCTTTGTTGCTGAAAGTACATATGTTTGGGAGTAACTATAGAAGCTATGCACCTTCTAAGTTTAATTCAATTCCAATTTCAAATAGCTGAACCATAGATAGTTTTGTCTTCTGTATTCTATCCCTGTTTTTGCTGGATATCTCAGAGTCGCTCTGGCTCGTCTTTGCTGTTTGCTTTGTACTTGCGGCTGTCGACTTTTGCTGCTGCTGCTGCTTTTGGCTTCGTCCTCAGCTTCAGCTCCAGCTTCTTCTTATACTTTCGCCTGTCATTCATTTCTTATCTTTGGCTCTGGAGCTGTTGCTGTTGAATGTGTCTCTAGGCTGTCATTTTGCTTTCGATGAATATCTACAGCACAGCACACACACACAGGCACACAGGCAGGTCACACAGACAGAGACAGAGACTGAGTCTTCATCGTCAACGTGTAATCATCATCGTCATCAACATCAGCAACAACGGCAACGACAACGACGACGACGCGAATCGTTGTGTTCCAAATAGCCTCATTGAGCCGGCTTGCTCAGCTCCCAATTCCCCTTTTCCCTATCAATGCCACGCCCCCGCCTAGCCCATGTTTCTGCGCCCACACACACACACAGAGAGAGAGCACAAAAAACTTGAGCATGTTTGTATATGCGGCCTGGGAGTTGGCATTGCCTTTGCTTTTGCCATTGCCATTGCTGCTGTTGCTGCTGTTGTTACTGTGTTGTTGTTGCCGTTGTTGCCAGAGCATCGAGAGCTGTTGTTATTACAACAAGCACAACTTTTTATCACCACTGCCACCCTCAAAATGCCAGTCAGCGTCGCATCGTCAACAGCAGCAGCAGCAGCAGGGAAACCGGGCTAACAGCCTGGCTAGCAGGAGCAGCATCAGCATCAATGTCAAATAGTAAAGGCTGCACGACCATGAGATACTCAGCTATCTTGCTGCACCTTAGCTTGTCTCTCAGCTATTTATAGCTGTATTTTTATGATATTTGGAGTATAAGCAGTAAGAGTCTGACTTCAAGCCAACTATCTTAAGTACGAGTTTTTTAAATTTTCGCGGGTTTTGTATAATCGAATTTTGATTTTTATAGAAAAGTTTTGTTATGTTGGTACAATAAATGCCATACACTTGAAACTTTGGTACAGATGTTCGGGAAGAGTGTACCAACATAAGAAAACAAAAAAAATCGAAATTTGATTATACGTCACCCGCGAAAATTCAAAATTCGTGATACTTTTTGAACACACTTCGTATATGTAAGCTGAAGTAGATGATATGAAAATAATAAACATGATATATTATAGGAAGATTAAAATAAACTAGATATCTATGCGCATAATATGCATAGAGCTAGAGAGAGAATGAAAGAGAGCGAGAGTGTGATCTGTATCAGCAAGAAAGAGGGATAGAAGAGATGGTTATACTACTGTCTTGATATCCTACATACTATACATATTACCTCAAGGAGACCTCTCCTCTCTCTCTTTCTTATATCACTATCTCACTTATTTCTCTCTCGTATACCTCTCTTTCTTATCTCTGTCTCTTCCTAAGAGATACAACTTATAATAATATCTGCCAAAGAAAACTTATATACCCTACAGAACTATTCGCAACAGAGCATCATCAGAGTAGCAAGAGCAGCAGATATAGCGTTTGTCCTGGTTGTATGTCGAGCTTTTTTGGAGTTTATGGTCTTTGTCACACACACACCCACACACACACACAGGCACACACACATGAACACACACATACACACGCACATACAATGAATGAATGAGAGACACGGCCATGGCAGCCAGTCAACTGTTATGTGCTCAGCCATTGAAACGTTTTATCAAAACTACCCACGGCAGCAATGAGGGAGTTGGAGTCCCTTGCCTGCCACAGCCCCATGCCACAGCCACTCCCTCTGCCCCCTGCCCCTGCGCACCTCCTGTACCCTGTCGAAGTCATAGCTAGAGCTGGAGCCATTGGATAGCAATGGCTTTGCTGGCAAACCCATGCAGAAACAACCTGTCGTCCGACTCACACTTTCCCATCGCTCCCCCAGCCGTGGCCAAAATGATGTCGAGGGGCGTCACAGAAGTTGTAGATAATAAGAGAGAGTATCTCTATCATATACTGCTGTTTGCTTACTATATCTTGCTATACTCCAACTGACAGCGTTTGTAACTTTAATATCAGTATGAGATTAGTTTTTTTTTTTTTTCACGTTAGTTAAGCCTTCTTTATTTCTTTCTCTTGATTTGTCAGAACTCTCTGAGCAACTCTCGCATGATGAGCTCTGTGTGTGTGTGTGACTGTTGTTGTTGTTGCTGCTGCTGCTGCTGTGGCTGCTGTCGTTGTCTGTGTGTGCCTTTCAAGGGTCAAATTGTAAACGAAATACGAGCGTCGAGGGAACGGCATTGGCAGCCAAGTTGCCTGATTTTGATGGGCTGTCGACAACAACAACAACAGCAACGACAGCAACAACAACGACAGCAGCAACAACACTGGGAACAAGGCAGGCAGGCCACAAGGATATGTAGGCGTCATCGCACTGGAAACTGGCAACCGTTGCCGGCAAACACACTCGCACACACACTCACACACCCACTCAGAGTCGCATTCACACTCGGGGGACACAATGTTGTTGTCGATATGTCGATGTGGCCAGTTGGATCAGTGGAGCGTACCAAGGACCAGAGTTGTGTGGTCGGTCGGTGAAGAGCAGTTGGAGGTCGGGCCTAGGTGACGTTACGGAATGGCCACGCCATGCGACGCCACGTACACAGATAAAAATCAAACACACATGTCCGAAAACAAGAGCTGAAGCTGATGCCGATGCTGAAGCAGATCTGTGAGAGAAGTGAGAGAAAATGGACCAAGTGGACTCAGTCAATATGTAGGAGGAGTGACAGGCCTCCCTCCTTCTCCTTCACTCTTCCCCTTTGGCTAAGCAGTTAACGGTACTTAAGCGAGAGAAAGAGCCAGAGAGAGAGAAAGAGAGAGAGAGAGAGAGAGATACGCATCATAAGGTCTATCAGTTCTATCTGTTTGTTTGGGTTGAACTTCTAACTAACTCTGGTCACATCTTTGACACTATCTTGTATCACTTTTAGAGCACTAAGGAAATTACAATCTAGATAGATCCTGTTCGATACAAGTTTCACAGAGCTTAGTCCCTATAAAGCTTTGCTTACTTTTCTACTGTTGAAAACAAAATGTTTATACTTTGCTTGTTTGTTTTATGCCCAGCAATAACTGATTTGAAAGGTGGCTGAGGACGAAGTGCAAAGAGTGTTTAATTTATTCTTAAAAGGTGGTTAAGGAAAAATTACAAGATATGTTTTAAGTATTGTGCCTTAACTCCAAGTTGGGCTTACTATCATTCTGTATCTATTCTCTATTTAACAAATACTATCTATGTTCATGAAGCTAACTATAGCTAACCATATATATTTTATTATTAAAACATTTCTTTATGTTTTTATGCATCAATTTATCTATTTATATGTCTAATCCTCTATCTTTCTAGATCTTTGTAAGCTATTTTCTATACCTCAACTTATATGTGTGTTTTACATACATATCTACCTGCCTTTCTATCAACCTGTCTATCTTTCAGTCTTTCCGGTCATTAATAGATGGATGTAAGTATATATATTTCTTTTTTATAGACTAGTCTATCTATCTTGTTATCTTTCTTGCTATATATTCATATATTCATCTATTTGTCTATTTAACTGGCTATCTTTCAGATAGTTTATCTATCAATTCATATTTCATTTGCGTATCTACTAGACTTTAAAAGGTCCATCATCTATGTATGTATGCTTCAGTCTTTCTTGCTAATTATCTTTCTATCAATTTAATATTAATATGTATGATAATTGATCTGTTCATCATTTTATTTATCTATTCAACTTATCTATTTGAGTTAATATCTAACTAAGAATATTTTAATCCTCTTTTAAATCCTACCATTCATCGATAAATGAATCTATTTGTTTATTTATCTTTCTTTATATTAATCAATCTATTCTTTTGTGTATCTCTTAGTTTATTTGTGCAACTATTTATCTATTCCTCAGTCTATTTTATCTATTTATGTATATTTATATATCTGTCAATTTGTTTTAACTAAACTTTCTATTGAAATGTTATTCTCTTGCTTGCCATCCAACTTGCTGTTTATTTACATACACTGGCATTGTAGGATATCTTCTCGTCTAGCACACCTCGCTACTCATGGCACTCGCACTTGTTTGCTCTGCTGGAAGTATTTAGCATAAAATCGAAAAATGTATCCAACTTGGCAAGTTTACATTCTGATTTCGTAGCACATTTACGTTTGCCTTGCGGTAGCTTAAAGTATGGTAATTCCTTTCCCAGTTTCAGTTCACCCTCCTCCACCCCCCGCAGCTGTCGTGTGTGTGTGTGTGTGGGTGGCGAACCACAAATGGGCTTTAGCCCTGGCTCGGTGTTGTCGTTGTTGGTGTCGATTTGAGTTTGGGGATTTTTTTTATGGCATAGATTATCATAATTATTGTAATACTTTTGCCTGGCTTGACTTTACTGCAAACCGCCCGGCAAAGCGACACACACAGACACACACAAACACACAGAGAGATATAGAGGGAGCGGGAGCTAGTCTCCCTTCTCGAGTCAGCCCAATCCAATGCGAACCAATCCAGTTGAATCCCAGACACAGAGCAACACCCTGAGCAGCCCTGAGCACTGCTGGCTTTTTGGTGTCTCTCGTTGGGCTTTTGAGCTTGGGTGATTTGCATTTTTGTTTGTTTGTTGCTGTTCTATGTTTCATTTCCTTGTTGTTGTTGCTGTCTTCTTTACATATTTATGCGCGCTTCGCTGGAGACGGAGGTTGGAGAAAGGAAGATGGAGAGCAAGATACATAGATACATATAGATGACCTGTGTGGCATTAAGTTATTTTTGCTGCTGCTGCTGCTGCTGTTGCTACTGCAACAGTTACAACTCCCCGGGAGCCGAACCCAAACACAAACCCGACCTGGGCGAGCTGTTAGCATCTGCTGCGTGGGCAGGGGAAGGTGGTCGGGGGAAGGGGAGAGGAGAGGTAGGTAAGGCGTTACGCAAACTACAAATTTCCTGCTCGATCATCAAAAGTTACCGTTGTTGTTGACGGTTGTTGCTGCTGTGATGGTGCTTGCAGTTGCTGCTGCTGTTGTTGTTGCTGTTGATGTAGTTGCTGCTGCTGTCGGCTCGCCCCCATGCGGCGCACTCGATCGATGACGCGACGGGGCAGCTCGTCTTGGCGGCTAGGCGGCTTGTCGGCGCTGCTCGTCGTCGTCGCGCTGAAAAGATCAATCAAAACGCCTTTCAGCGCCAACAATGGCAATGAAGAGTTTTTGATTGAGTCGAAGGGGGCCCACAACCAACATGATATGTGGTTATAGGCCAGCTCTAGGCTAAGGCACACACACGCACACACACGCGCAGGCAGACAAACACATATGCAGACTCATTCGCATTTGCCGCCAAACAGATTGCAACATGTGTCCGCCTTGCACAGGCACTACGGACTACACCTTGCCCTTCGTGCACACTTCTGTTTGCTGCTTGTCAACTCATACACACGCAGACACACAGCCTCACACACATACACACACACACTTACCCAGTAGAGCGCACTTGTGTCTGTTGCAACAGCAACAGCAGCAGCAAAAGCAGCCACCAAACAAGTGACCCGAAGCACTCAACGACTGCATTCGCATTCGCATTCACTAACACATAGACTCACACACACACACGCACATACACTGACTGCCCTGCTGCCCCTGCCCATCTCCTCCCCTCCCCTACCTTTCCTGCTGCGACTATTTGCAGTTAGCTGCTGCGTCCACTTCAGCCTGTTGGCACAGCCAGCTGTGTTAATGGTGTCGCCGGCGGGTGGCAGCAGCAGCAGCAGCTAGAAGAGGGGGAGGCAGCAGGGGGCACCATAGAGTGCCCTATTGGACAGGACAGGAGTAGACAAATTGCTCTATGGCCATTAAACAGTGCTGCACAAACGTATTCACATTAGTCTGTTAACAAAATAACGTAGCAATTCATTCTCAAATTTGCCAGATACGCGTATTGAGGGCTTATGAGAAGACAGTTATAGATATATCAGGCAGGAAAAGGTAGTGTTGTAAAATATTCGAACAAACCTATGCGATGCATCTAAAGGAACTTGCAGAAAGAATTAACCAATTACTAAGGTTTTACAATGACATTCCTTAGGTAATTTGGGCATGAAGAGCAGTAGAATATCAGCGCAGATATGCTTAGACAGTTCTTAAAACTGTATTCAATATACAATAGATAGAGTGCTTAGAGACCTTAAATTCATGTGGCAGTTTCGAAAGATTGTTAAGAAGTTTTAAAGTAAGGGAGTTTTATATGTTATTAATGAGGAAATGAAGGCCACAAGAGCTGTAAAATTTCAGGGCAGCTATGCTTGGACAGTTTGTAAAAGATAAGATATAAACTTTGAAATATATGTACTTCATTTATATAGAATTCTATGAGACCTAAGCCAGTTTAACCTTTGAAAGATAGTGAAGAAGTTCTCAATTACTAGAGGTTTGTATGGAATACCTTGGGTAATTGGAGCATAAGCAGTAAGGAAACTACAGTGTAAATGTGCTTACACATTTCCCGAGTTGAATGATGATAAGGAAGTTTCAAAAGTAACAGAGTTTTATAAAGGATACGCCAGATAATAGAGGCCAGAAAAGTTGTAAAATAATAGAGCTATGCCTAGGTAGTTTAAAAAAGATATGAAATGTTCTTGGCAACATATTCTATATATTTGGGGTGCTTAGAGGCCTTTCCCTTTTTGAAAGAGAAATAAACTAAAGTTGAAGTAGATTAATACATGTGATATGTAGATGACAGATAGATAATATATATACATAGTTCATAGATTTTACATACTCATACATATAGTTAAGAGATACTTTAAAGATCTGCAGAGCCAAGTGGAATGGGAAGTAATAACAGCCTTATATAAATTGAGTCTGGACCGCACTTGCACTTCCGTCTGCTAATCTGCTTGTCTGTCTACACATACTTCCCCTTCTCACACTTGCTCTTGCTCTGTGTTCTCCCCCCTTGCCGTCTCCTTGGTTTCCGTCATTGACTTTGGCATTTGGCAATTGCATTTAGCACCAAATCAAATCGTCTGATAATCACGTTACAAAAGCCAAATGCGCTGAAATTAAAGACAAGAACCCGAACTCGAATTCGAACCCAAAGCCGAATCCAGACCGAAGCACCGCATGCGGTCCTGGTGTGGCCGATGCTGATGCTGGGTCAACCCCACAAAAAATGCACAAGCCGGAGAAGGGGCAGGGGCAGGGAAAGGAGGAGGAGGAAACTGAAGGCAAAATGCAAAGCGAGAGCCGCAGTTAGAGGCAAAACAGGAGACAAGGACAAAGTGAACTACAGCGCGCCCTACACCCAACCCAATGCCTCCTCACCCCAGTACACACCCCACACCCCGCACCTCACACCCCTGACCCCTGTGCCCATGTATGCTGTGATTTTCGGGCAGAATTCCCGCTGGGATCAGACGAAGAGAAGAGATGCACCGCCACTGCCGCCGCCGCTGACATCGCTTGGTTGGCTTTGACATGGCTCGTGTTTGTTTTGCCGCACAGGGACATGTGCAACACTCCGGGGCATACGTATATGTGTACATATGCCATCCAGTTTTCGAGTGTGTATTTCACGGCCCGTCGATCTCAGCACCAGCTCATTCTGCCTTGCCCAACCCAGCCCAGTCCATTCTTCCCCTTCCCCTGCCCTGCCCTGTCAATTCACCCTTGTGCCACCCCTGGAACTCAAGTGAGCTCACACACCATACGCACACACACACACACACACGCACACTCGCACACTATTTTGTTTGTATTTAGATTGCATTACTAAGCAAATTGCGGAAAAATTAGCGGCTGATTTGGGGATCATCTAATTACGGAGACAATCGCCCATATATCACATTACTTTGATTTTATTTCCCTGCTGCCCCCTTCCCCCTCACTCCTGCGGCTGCGATTGTGCCATATGTGTCCTCGAAATGCATCTGTATCGTTTTCGATTAGCCCAGGCACCAGGCACGGGGGATTGCCTCGGATCTTGGGACTGGTTACGTTTCGCTTTGGTTTTGACTTTGGTTTTGGTTTTATTCCCTTTTTTTTAATGATACTGGCAACTTCATCATCGTCAGCATCATCATTATATCATGCAAATTTTCCAGCTGACGAAGAAGGCAATAAGAAGAAGCGGCGGGGAAAACGGCGAGAAAAGGGATCAACTGAGACGGCAGTCAAAACTTTGGCTTGAAAGTTGAAAATGTTTCAACGTTTTGCACAGTTATTCTTGCTGATTACACTGCCACGAGAAATGGGGACTCTGCACTTGTTGACTAAGGAGATATGAATAATATTGATGATTATTAATGAAAATACTAATGATATTAATAATGATAAAATTAATGAAAATATTAATGATAATATTAATCAAATATTAATAGTGGTAATATTAATGAATATACTCATGAGAATAATAATAAAATACTAATGATATAATGAATGATCATATTAATTCCAATACTAATAATGATAACATTAATTATTATAACATAATAAGGTTAATAAAAATACTAATTATATTTATAATGATAAAATAAGTGAATAGTATATTCATGATATTAATAATGATAAAATTAATGAAAATACTAATGATAAAGGTAATCATAATGAAAAAGACAGTAATCATAATAATAATAATGATAATAGTAATAAAAAAATAAAGACAAGGAGAATGAAAATAATAATTTTATAAAGAAAGCAATAATAATAATAATAATTAGAGTAATAAAAGTGACGAAAATATTTATAAAATAATAATCAAAATAAAAATGAAAATAATAACAATGATAATAGCAATATTCAGACCAAATGTCATAATGAATATAATTATGATAGAGGTTTTTATACAAACGAAAACTCTTGTGTATGGCAGCACTGGTTGGACTCATGACAACTCGAGTTGTGGCTGTTGTGGCCAGGTGTCATGCAGTTAGGTTCCTCCACTAAAGAGGACCCTATATAGGGTATTTCAGCATCGTCTTTGAACAGAGTTTTCCCCGTTCAATTTCTTGCCACACAGCCAAAAATCCACTTGAGTAAAAGTTAAACAAGTCGAGAAAAGAAGCCACTGCCCCGCTACCTCTATCGCTGCCTCTTCCTCCTGCCTTCACTCTTCACTTGCCTTTATGCTGTGCCTGTGCCTCGCAGCTTGGTACATTTTTGTTGTTGTATTTCCGTTTTTCAGTTTTTAACAAAACACTGCCACAGGCGATTTTCCAAAAATGATTTCGGAATGAGTTTTCCCTTTTTCGCAAAAAGTTACAAAAGTGATTCGGGCATAAGCAGACAGAGAGACAGACAGACAGACAGACAGACGGACGGAGCGAGCTGACAGTCAGTCAAAATGGCTGCCAAGTTGCTGGTGTTGTTGCTGTTGCTGTTGCTGCTGTTATTGGACTTCTTGCGCCCCAATGAAGCAAGAAGTCTTTGAAGACGTTTGATGCGACGTTGTTGTTGCTGCCGTTGCTGTTGCTGTGGCAGCCACCTGTGCTAAAGCTCAATGACAATTTCTAGCCAAGCTCAGAAAAAATCAAATACAAGCAGCTAGAAAGAGATGGAGAGTATGTGACAGGGACAGCGAGAGAGCGGGAGAGCGCGAAGGGAGAGAAAATGAGCTCGCTAACAGGGCGAACCGAGCTGGAGCAACCGAGCGAGAGCAACTAGTCTGGAATAGGGGCTTCTGCGGGCTTAGCTCGAGCAGCAAGCATGGAGGGGTGTGAGAGGAATACGAAGGGGGAGATACAGGGCAGTCGTGGGAAGGAGAGAAAGGAAGAGGGAAGTGGACTGGGGCCTGGTGTGGGGGGTGCCAGTCCGCCCATAGCTATTGGCAACGCAGCTAAATTTCTTTGACTGCTTTCAGCATGTCCTGCCACTTGAGGCCTCCTCCAGCTACTCCCTCACACAACCCCCCCCTCTTTGGTTCTCTTCACCTCCTGCACCTCGTCGTGCCTGGGGCTGACTGAGGCAAAGGCAATGAAACGCAATAGAAAGCTAAGGCCGCAGCTTGTTACGGCTGCCATTGGTCCGGATAGGTCGAGACTAACGCAACGACTGATGCCTCTTTGCGCCTTTGCCTTTGCCTTTGCCCTTCCCCTTCCACTCTGCCTGCATGCCCCCTCCCCTCGAGCACGTTCTGTTCTTTGTCTTGTTTTTGTCCCGGAGCCATAAAAGCCGCTAACATTGCTGTCATTCAATAGGCTCGAATTTTAAACAAACTTACCACACACACACACACAGTTGGCAACGCTGAGAAAGTGTTGAAAAATGCCCCAAGAAACTCTTAATAGCGAACTGTAATAGAATTAAATACATAGAATAGAAAGATATATGTTAAAACATTTCTCAGTTAAATCAAGGAGGTTATGTTGAAGCTCTGAATATCAAATGAGTTTTCAGTAATATATAAGGATAATTGTATTGATGAATGTAATCACGAATATATGTTGAGTTGTAATCGATACTAAGTTGGCAAAAAAACTCTGCTTTATATTGCATTTATGTAAATCTAGAAAAAATATTTTCCAAAATCGATCTACATATTTGAAACCTTTAAGAACTCTTCAAGTAGCCTGTTTATATTGTATATTATACTTATTTTTTCATTATTTACACATATATATTTATAAATATTGTATATATACATACATATGTATACCAAAATAGATTATGTTTTATTATATGTATATTATATAGATAATATGGAAATATAATAACGTTCATTTATAAAGAATCGTCAGGGATTCTAATAAACTTTTCATTTTAAACAAAATATCAAGGCAGATCTATAGGCAGTTATATTACTATAGATTCCTATTTACTAACTATGTATACTGGTTATATATAACTATACACTTAAACCTTCTTGAACTGCATAAAAGTGGATTATTTTGTTGCGGCTTTGAGGTTAGGTCTGCGTTACGCTGTGCAGCTGTGAATTAAAGTTGAGACTCGTCTTGAAATTGATGTTGTTGTTGAAGTTGTGATTGGGATTGGAATTGGGGATGGGGTTTTGGGGTGCAGTTGGAGTTGGAGGCGACTGTTCTGCAGCCTTGAGAGCCTTGTTCAGTTGTGCGTTGCGTGGCGTCTTTGATTCGTTTCTTTGGATGCTGCGTAAAAAACTCATTCAAAGTTAAACGCAATTTTTCTCCCCCACACACATGAGTGTGTGCGTGGGTGTGTTTGTGTCGGCGTCGGTGTGTGCGAACACTACTAACCCCCCTTCCCTAGCACACACACTTTCCCTACAGTTTACCTTGACACGCTCTATGGTACCAGGGGCTGGGGGAAAGGGGCGTGGGAGAGAGCTGCTGCAAAGGCAAACGAAATGTGTATAAAAATAAAAAATGATAAAAGTTGGCAGATAAAAAATTACACACACGCACACTCATGCACGCACACACCCACGCACACACATCTGCGTTGCCCGCCAAATCACCTGCATACAAAATGGCGTCGCCGTCGTTGCGTACCAAAACTCAATTCCAACCCCAACCGACAACGACGACGACGACGCCCCAACAACAACAACAACAAGTTGAGAATTGTAATTTTTCTTGGTTCATTTCCTTTGCCATTTTCGTTTCGTTCGTTTTTTCATTCGCCGCTTTTGGTACTTGAGTTGAGAACATTTCTGTTGCACAGTGGGCAGCATTTGCACGTAACTTCATTTAAAAAAAATCGTTAATATATACATATAAGCGAAATTTCGGTTGATCACAAAAAATCTCAAGAATATTATATATTATAGTATTATATTTTATCATTATATGGTACTATATCAATAATCTATTAAATAGTTTAATAGATTATGTTATTCTATAATTATTAGTCATTATATTATTTTCTCATTTATTTTGAGAAGATTTCCAAGCAACCATTTGTTAATCTCTTGTTATTCTGCCTAAATTTACTTGATTCTGTGTAGTTTATTTGTAGGGAAAGGTCTACAATTCATTTTATATATATTTTTAAGCATTATTTTATATGGCTTAATATAAAATTCTCTCTTTCGACTGTTCCTTATCTTAGAACCTACGAATCCCAAATACCATAAATATTTCTTCACATTAATTATGCAAGAAATCAGTGTAAGCTGTGCATGATCCCGTTGGTTTCTCACTCTTCTTCTATTTTTTGCTCATTCTTCTGCTCCTTTGACTCTTTTTTCTTTCTTTTTTTTTCTCCTTTTTCTTTTTTCGCGTTGCCACTAAACATCGTTGGTGCTCCACCTTCGCACAATACTCGTCTGGCTCGTTGTCGTCTTTCGTCCTCGTCGTTTTCTTTCACTCTTTGCTCTATTTACTTACTGGCCGACTCGTTCTGCCCTTGCCACGACCCCATCCCCCCCTTTCAATGTCTGCTATGGCAGCACGCCTTTGTATGTGCGCATGATTCCTGTGCCACTGTGCGTTACCAGTTGTTGTTGGTGCTGTTCGACTACTTGGGATATTTTTCATGATTTTCATTCTATTGATGCGTGTGTGTGTGTGTGTCTGTGTGTGTGTGTGTGTGTGTGTAAGCTTGTCCGCATTTTATTTGGCTACTTTCGTTTTGGCGCTTAATGCGCTGCGATCGAGCTTATCGGTTTGCCATAAACGTAAAAGCTAGCTATAATAGTTGCTATAAGCGACAGCATAATGCAACGGCCATAAAACGAGCTTAAGTCGTCGTCTCTGCTGGCAAGAATTCCCCTCGACAGAGTACGCTTGCTTTAAGGCGGATCTAAGTTAAGACAGAAGAGCAGGAAGCCAGAACTTGGTAGAACTAAGCTCTGCAATGAGTTACAACATACCAGGGACATGAAGAAGTTTAATCTGTGATTAGATATATCCATAAAATCAGTTTTAGCTGTCTTATGAAATTCATAATATGAATGCTTTATGAATTCTATAATCATATTTAAAATATATTTAAAGTTTTGCAAATTAATAATTTCTAGCTATAAAATAGTTATTAAAGTATCCAAATATGCTTTGAAATAGATTGAACGTTTTCAATTCATCCCTAAAGTTTACGAACTTAAGAAAATATCGGCAAATAAAGAATTTCAAACCACAAAACAAGTTTAGATGAATTAACATTGTAGAAAACTATCTCGCATTTTCCATATTTGCAAATTTTTAAAAATATTTTAAAATAAAACTTTTCTAACCTGTAAATTAGTATGATATCCCTGCAAGAATTAAATTGAAACCATCTTAAACTACTATAAGTAAAATATAATATAATAATATTATAGTTTAGTGAAGTAAACAGAGAAGCAGATTGAAATCTTCGAATTTCAATCGTTTTTAATTTACTTTTTTACTTTGATGTAAAGTTAATTTCAATAAGGTTTTAGTTCTTTCTCATTATCAAACTTTATATTAAAACGAAAATATCTCTATAACTATATCTAAAATATCTATATATATATCTCTATACTTTAATAGTTTATTTTCCTATCCGTAGTTATAGGACGATTTTATAGTTGAATCCTCGTATTCAAATTCCTTTTGGGAGTGTCTCAATTGAGTCTTCATGGCCAAACCCGCGCTCTGTTTGACTTTCTTCGCGCTCACTTACTTGTTCCGGCTTCCGTTCTCTCTCCCTTCCATATCTCTCCTCTCCCACATCTCACCCACTTTAGCTTCTATTATTCTTTTTTTTTTCCGTTGTTGGTTTTTTTTTTTTGTTGAGCTCGTTTTTGTGAATTTTCTTGTAGAACATAATTTATCTGTTTGTAGAACGAATGATTTAAGGTGCATGTTAAACGAAGTGTGGGCGCAACGGGCCAGGGAAGGCATGGTAGTGAGGGGGTGAGGGGGTTGGTATTGTGCTGCGCATGAAGAGCTGGGGGTGGCGGGGAGGGAGGGAGGCCGTGCCAGAAGCGGTTTGAGCGAGATTTGGCGGATGGCGGTGACTGTCGCGAATGCAATTTAAATATTTGCATTTGTTTTGGAAATGGAAATTCATGGCACGTGTAATGCGTTTCCCAGTCCTTCCCCCTTTCTTCTCCCCCCCTTTCTCTCGGCACTGTTTGTTGTTGTTATTATTGTATTTTCTGCTTGGTGCTTTGTCGTATGCTCGTGAATTCTACGGGTGCCAAAGAATCGCGACCTTAAAGCTTTAATGTGGCAACGCTGCCAGCTGCAAAATTGCATTACACGGTAATTCTTTTTCCCTGCCTCGCTACCCTACCACCCTGCTCCTCCCCTGCGCCCCCTGTCCCTCTTTATTCAACACTCTTTTTATATGTGTTTTCTTACATTTTATTTTGCGCGCTCTTCTCGTTTTCGCAATGCAATTGAAGTGCTAGCTAGGGGCGGGACAACGGGGAGGGGGCGTCAGTCGGCGACTGCAGCATTTACAGTTAACTTCATAAAGAAAATTTAACGAGCAACATCCTGTGCATGGGCTGGCCAGGAGAGGGAGTGGGAGAGGGAGGGAAGGTGCCGCACCAGGATGACGACAACAAGATAAAACGCATGCCTAGAACTGGTTCCAGGACGACAAAATACATTACACGATGTCCCGAACGGGGTTGAGTAAGGGGGGTGGGGAGGATGTGCCAGGCGTGATGGCAATGGGGGCTACAAGGACACACAAGCACAAGCGGCCAAGCAGCCAGCATGAAACGGTAGCAAATAGAAGCGCTGCCAGTGCCATCACCTCCTCCTTGCTTGCCCAATCTGCACCCTCACAGCGCAACACATGCAGAGCCAGCTGCAAATCTCAACGGTGAGGCCAGGACCTGTCCAGGACGAGGCTGCCGGGCTGCCAATCCGGTGCAATGGAATCGCAGTTAACGAGTTTTGCCATTTTTATACCCTCGCACAGGCAACAACTTTGTTGCGCATGCCGCACTCAAGCAGGGATTGCAACAGGAATACGTATATAAATGCCGCAGCTATAGACGTGGAGCTTGCATGGCAGACTGACAGTGGACAGCTGCACACTGTCTACAGCTGAAGCAGCTGACTCGTCTCAAGCTTCGATCACACAGTGCAGATCCGATCTAACCTCAAAGGTGGCTGCAGGGGAGGGTATGTTGGCTTCATGGAGCCAGACAGCTTTGCTTTGTTATTTGTTTTGTTGCAGTTGCGCGAGGAGCACTTTGAAGCAGCATAGGAGGAGCAGGTTGCACAGAAGGAGGCGCAGTTAGAGGCTACGTATACAGAAGGAGGCTGCACAGCCAGCAGAAAAGGCACAGGCAGTGGCACTGGGCGAATCCATCAGCCTCACGTCCTACATATATCCTGCTGTCTGTCCATCCGTCTCTCTGTCTGTCCTGCTGTCTGTCTGTCCTGTCGGTCTGTCAATCGCCCGCTCCAAGCTTGTTCAGTTCCGTCTCCAGTCTCTCTCCCCTTCCTGCCTGCCTTCATTTTTTGTTTGGGGGAGGCGACACTGGCGACACAGCGGGTTAACCAGCGTTGATGTTGCCAGCGCTCGAGGGTCTAGTTGGGTGCTCGACTCTACTCGACGGCTGCCTGGCTGGACAGATAGATGGTAGATGGATGGCTGGCAGGATGACTGGCTGATGGTACTGACTGAGGGAAGCTGCTGCTCCTCCCCCGTCCGTGCTCTGGCTCTGCTACTCTGGGGTGGAAAATGCGAAAATTCAGTTATGAATTCATTTCGAATTGAGGTAACATGATTACCGCTATGATGATGCTCTTCCGCTTCAACATCGTCAATATATTTCGCTTGAGCTGTGTTTATTTATGTGCCTGCTCAGCAGCAGGGCAGAGAGGGGAAGGGGGTTGATGGGAAAGGGGAATGTGAAACAGCCCACCAAATGAGCTTTTGCCACGAAAAGGTGCCGTTGCTCAAATAAACGAACGCCTCCTTGAATTTGTAGCAGCAGTAGCAGGGGGAGAGCGAGGGGAAGGGAGAGGAGCTGGCAGAGAGAGAGGGAGCAGAAGACGCAGCAGCATGGGGGGAGAGAGTGAAGAACAGGAGCAGCAGCAGAGCTGGAGAGTGGAAGCGGGATTGGGAACTGTAGTTGAAGACAGAGATGGAGTTGGAGTTGGAGTTGGAGCTGGAGCTGAAGCTGGAGTCAGTTGGCAATGGGGGGAAAGGTGCAAAAGGGGGTCGGTGCTGGGGCAAGCTCGAGTGGTTGTTAAGTGGGGCGACGCAGACGTTGGTGATGGCAATGGCGACGGCGACGGCGACGGCGCGCACATCTACAAAATGGCTGTCAACAACAACATGGCGTATACGCGTTATGAATACGTATTGCTTGTTTATACACGCACACACACAGGGAGTGTGAGACAGAGAGAGAGAGTGGAAAAGAGAGGCAGATAGAAAGAGGCAGATCTCTGTGTGCGTGTCTGTGTGTGCCACCCAGGTGGCTTTGCTCGCTGTGTGGATGCGCCGCCGGCGCTTCAAGTACTTAAAATTTCACACTTTTTTTTCTGTCTTGTTTCCTTGTTGCTGCTGTTGTTGCTGCTGCTGTGTTGCTGCTGTTGCTGTTGTTGTTGTTGTTGCTGCTGCTGTTGTTGCTGCTGTTGTTGCTGCTTGTTTAAAGTGAAAAAGTTGTTGCCTCAATTTAAAGTTCGGCTGCAAAATGGAATAGGCTAACTTTGATTGGGCAGCAGCATCAGCCCGTAGAGTAGTAGAGAGGGGGGAGAGTGTAGTGGGCAAGAGGGGGCTGCGGACTGTGGCAAAGTTTCTGGTTATATGAGGCTCAAATTATAAGTTACTCGCTGCTGCTGCTGCTGCTGTCGCTGTGTTGCCGCAAATGGGACGTGTAATAAGCGACCCAAAAAAAAGAAGAAGAAGCTGAAAATAATGAAAACCATTTGACCACACTCCGGGCCATTTGATTAGAATTTATACCTTAGCTAGGCAGGTAGTGCAAGGAGAGGGGGAAGTAGATGCTGCTCGAATTTAAACACAAATTTAAAACTTAAATATTTGACGCTCTCACTCTTTCTCTCTCTCACTCTTTTCTTCCCTCTCCCTATTGGCAGTCCTGCACTGTGTGTGCTTTCAACCATCCGCAAATTCGTTTCCGACAACATACACGGCGTATGCGTAATGCCAAAAATAACCAAAACACAAACCCAAACAGTGCGACACAAAACCTCAAAGCCCACACACACACACACACACACACACACTCGCACACACACGTGCGCCTGCAAAAAGTAAATAAATATGCTAATAAATTTTTCAAAATAAATCTGTAATAGATAGAACAGATATAGAGCTACAAAATAACCGAGCAAGCAGCAGCAGCAGCGTCAACTAACTGCACCCAGCTACCTCTGTCCCACCCTTTCCCTTCCCCCCTCTCTCTCTATCGCTCTTGCACTGTCGCACTGTGTTGCTATCTCTGTCTCTGTAACCAGGCAACATGGGAAAAGTTTTTAATCCACGTTCGGAAAAATTTTTCACACAAATATTTACACAACTCTTCGCTCTAACGATTTGCGCAAACACGAGACACACACACATACAAACACACACGCATACAAACGCAATTTTTGATGCCGATAAGCACACACTACCTCACATACACACACAGCCACAGTTAGACAGACATTTTAATGTTTGTAAAGCTTTTAAATGCTTCACACATAAATTTTTGCTTTCCGTTTCCTTTTTGCATATTCCCTATATATATGTGTCTGTGTGTGTGTGGGTGTGTGTGTGTGTGTGGAAAGGGAGTGTGGGTGTGTGGGGCAAATGGCAAAACAAATAATAAAGCACTGCGAAAATAAATAAATGAAAAATTGTAATAAGAATTTATGATATTTTTAGAGAGACAAAAAACTGCCGACAAGGCCGCCAACGGCAGCAGGGAAGATGGGTTGGGAGAGAGGGAAAGGGGGGTAGTATCTGTAGCTGGATCAGCTGGATAAACGAGGCAGACACACACAGAGAACAATCTGTTGTTGATTTTCATTTTTACTGTTTGTCTGCTAAACACAAAACAAACAGAAAGCGCCAACAAATCTCTCAGCGATGCGAACCGAAAGCCAAAACGCCGCACGGCAATTTGCCACAGGGACACAGTGGTACAGGGGTACAGGGGCACAGGCCACGGGACCAAGGGGAAGAAGGTTGTCAATTAAGAGGAGAAGAAAGGGTGTAGGAGAGGTTGAGCGGCATCTCAAATGGGGTTAAGTTACTTTAAGTGAACACACGAAATTTCCTTTGCGCCAATTGGAGTTTTTGGAAGTTTCGTTTATCGATACCTTATGGAAGACATAAAGCAGTTCCCCTTATCGATAACTTACTATATACAAGTCGTTGGGTTAGTGTCCAATCAAGTGGATTTTATAGAGTTTATATTGTTATGCTGCTTTTAAACAATTTAAAATTTAAATATTTAAAGATTTCTTATACAAAAAAAAAAAAAAAAAAAAAAAAAAAAACTTTGGAAACTTTATCAAATGAAGAAGTATTGCAACTCATATATATATTTCAAATTGCGTATAAATCGGAGAACGCTAGTCTATATTTTTTATAGAAACTGGCAAAAATCTAATCTTTGATCTATCACAAATAAACTCTACCTAATAAAGAAGTGGAAGTAGAGTAAAATTTAATCAAAATCTGATTATTCTCTCCCATAATTTGCAAAAATAGGTCAAAAATCAAGAAGTTCTTATGAAATAGGTTGCTTATTAAACCGTTTACGTCTATATATATGTATATACCATATATATACAGTATTACATGCTATTTATATTTCAATGAGAAGCGCAAATCTTCACAGCTTTAAATTTAAAAAAAAAATTACAAGAGCATAAAACTTTTGGTTAATGAAACTAATTTATTTTCTTGTGTTGTTTTATGATTTTTATGGTTTAAACCTTTCATAATTGTACACTCCTATTTTATATGAACTAGCTCTCCAATTAATATTGTACATTATTCTTAGCTTGCTGCCAAGCTTACTATCAATAATTCACAACTGGTTGTTTTTGGGATTTGCAAATATTCTCGCCGAACGTAGAAAAGAAGTATAACAAAGTTTGTCGCAAATGAAGCAACCAAAATGACAAATGAAAATTGTTATTACAATATTTTTCCCCATTTTCTGGGACACATGCCATAAAAGTTTTTCAAGCAGAAGAGGAGGGGAGGGGAGGGGCGAAGGGGATGGGCTAAATTGGGGAATAGTAACATAGTTTGCTGAGTGGCTTGATCGGGGCAGGGAGGCTCTGTTGTCTCAAATTGGCCACCCAAATAGACAACAAAATGAAATAGTCATTGATATGTTATTAAATATGGCGTCGGTTGTGCAAACACGCACACACACCCCACACACACGCACACGTACAGGGGGAAATAACATAAATTTATGCATATATATATACACACACTGAGAGCATTTAAAGATATACAGCAAGAGATATGGCCACAAATTCCCATACACGCCCATACACACGAATGGCAGTCGCCATCACCCCTCTCTTCTTCTCCCTCTCCATCTCCCGCTTCCCCACTCTGTCTCTGTCGCACTCGTCAGTATTTGCTTTTGGTTTGCTGTCTGTCGTTTTTTCGCATTGTTTGCTTTGATTTTATTACGATTTTTGTGTTGATTTTGCTTTTATTGCAATTCAATGTGAGTACTTTGTTGTTGCTGTTGTTGTTGTTGTTGCTGTTGTTGTTGTTGCTGCTGTTGTTGTCGGTTCTTATTGTTCTTGTTGTTACACATTTGTTTTGCACAAATTCAGCAAAAATCACAAAACCGCACAAAATGAGCTTAGATCAACAGAAAAATAAGACTAAACAAAACTGCGGACAGAGAGGAGAAGGGAGGAGGAGACAGAGCAGACAGACCAGAGGCATTAATATACAAGTAACAACTCCTTCCATTCACCAGCAAAGCCACAGTAACAACAACAGCAGCAACGAGGAGCAGTAATAAAAATTCATAATACATTTGGCATTGTTGTTAGATATCCATTTCATCTGGAAGATCATAAAAAAAAGAGCTTTATTGTTGTTGCACCCATCAACTGCCCCCCGAAAAACATCTCGCAAATTAGTTTTAATGCCTCGTCTCGGTTGCCTTCGAAGTCTTTCGTGGATCGTGGTTGGGGAACCAATCCGAAACAATGTGAAATGCAAACAAAAGCTGAAATTAAAGTTGCATTTTAAGTTAGCGGTTAGCTACTTGTGGTTTGAAGAGGGAGATGGGTATTCTGTAAGTAATTTCAGCTGATTGAGATTGATTTGAGCTTGGAGAAGCTTGCTGTAAACTATATCAGCTGCTGTAAATATTGTGATAAAAATGATGTAGTTAAGTACATTATTTTGACTGTCTTTATTTTCATCTTCTCCTTATCGATTACATTACAGCATTGCCACATTGTCTTGCTCTTTCTTTTTCTAATAGGGTTACCAGTTAATTACAATATTTTCTACGGATTGTACTTGCTCATGCTACTTATAAGTAGTTACTCTTATTATAGCTGGTATAAAATAGTAGCGATAGCAAATTAATTAAACATAAACACTCAGATATGATAAATCGAACAAGGTGTGGCCGTCACGATACATCGCGAACTAGTTCCGCCAATCGATAGTTAAGTCGATGACAGACCAGCTGCAATTGAGTTAGAAGCTACCACTAAGAAAGCGACGCATCTAAAGAGCTACACACAATTATAAAGACTAAAACTATAGAATTAAGTGAAATACTTGAATAAATATAATTTGCTACTTAATTCCATAAAGGTTTTACTCTTTTTTAAAATGCAATAAGTCTTTGATTTTAATATTTAGTATTAACGCATAGATTTGTCAATTTTTTAATGTTACCATTAGTTTTTCAAAAGTACTTACTTACTTAACTTACTTGTGTAACCATTTCGATCACTGTTTTGAAAGTTTCTTAAATGACATCGATTATCATTAGTTTTTCTTTTCTATTTGTCTTTCATTAATTAAACTATATTCTATTACCTATATAAGGATTTATACTATATTTACCTATAGTATATCTTATATTGCAATCAAATCGATTACTAAGCACAGAATTCTTCAGGCTGACATTCTGCATAGTTCTTTTATATCGTATATTGATTCTGTTTTCTGTCTACATTCTACACAATGCAAATGACTTTTATTGCTCATTTATTGCACTGATCATCAACTCTTCTTAATTGAAACGATATATGATTTGAAAGATAATCCCTAACTCTTTGTAAATCCGCAAAGGTGAAATGCTTTAATTGTTGGAATGCGTGTCTTTGATTTTAATTTGATTTAAAGGGGTTTTCTGACATTTACAAGCTAAATGCTTTTAATATGAAAACTTGCCTTGCGTTATTTTAGACTTCCGCTTCCCCCTTTTCCCCCTCTCTCTCCCTCGCTCATCCTGCCAAGTGCTGGTGTTGGGTCATCAATTAGATATTTGTAATTTGCATTCATTTCAATATTGATGTGCGGCATTTCATCAAATTGCAGGCGTGCAACAACAACAATAACAACAACAGCAACTACACTTGTGAGATGGCAACAACATGAAGAGAGAGGGGGGAGAGATAGAGGGAGACAGCAATTGCAATGTGAGGCGACCTCGCCTATATCGAGCTGCATGGAAATTTACCGCCTCTTGCCCAGTATCTTAGTATCTGTATCTGGCGAGTGTGTAAGGCTGTTTAAGTGTGTGTGTGTGTGTGTGTGTGTGTGTATGTGTGTTCATAACTCGTGTAATAAAGCTGTCTGTTGTCGCCCGCAACGAACACGTGTCAGCGACACATATCGACAACACCAACAAGAGTAGGGAAGAAGGCAAGAGCGGAACAAGAGTGGAAGGGGAGGGGGAGGGGAAGGAGGAGGAGTAGGAGATGGGAACATGGAGAGTGTGTGTCGGCCCACGTAAAAAGCCATAGCCCGATTCGGTTCGACTGGGGCCCAACCTATGTAGATGTCTGCATAGATTGAACTAGATTGCGCCAGACAGAGATGGAGATGGACAGGGAGACGGAGACGGCGAAAGGGCGACAGAGATGGAGATGCAGATGGGGACGGAGCAGCACAAAGGAGGAAGCAGCAGGAGAGGAGAGCGAGAGGAGGAAGTCGGGTTCCCTTCCATCCACAGTGCCTGCCTTGCTTTGTGTGTGTGCGAATACGAATGCGTTGTACACATGTTTGTCTTCACTGTGAAATGGTTTGCCTGAGAGAAGAGGGGGAGAGAGAGAGGGGAGGAGGGAGGGACGACACTGTGGCTGAGCGATGGGCGCTTCATTTGCATTAAATAAGCTGAAATTCAGCAGCGGCACGCTCCATTAAAACGCTTTATGCTCTGCGGTCAGTCGAGCAATCCCAAGTAAGCAGAGGATCCTGTGAGTTTCCCCGGAACGCTACAGCGCCTGGGTAAGGGAAGAGAGGGCCATGCAGTGGGGGGAGGAGGGAGTTAACCCAAAGCGAATGCGCTTCACTAAAATCATGCGAAATTATCGTTTAATTAACCGTAGCACTAAGCGCTCCATCTGAATGGCAACCCTGGGGTAGTCCCGGGTACAGGGTACAGGGCACAGGGTACCGGGTACCGGGAATTGGCAATAGGGTACCGGGTGTCGGGTACCGGGACCGGGTGCTGGCTAGGGGGAAGCATTTTTTGTTGTTCCTGCTGCTCTCGAGTGCGTCGAGTCGAGAGATTAGTGCAAATTGATGTTGTCCCTGTTGGCGCCGTTGCGCACGATTGAAGTCCCAAGAAGCAAAAGGTCAAACGCCTCTCTATGCGATTCTCAGTGTCAACAATTGTTAGAGGATGTGGCGTGGTGGGAAATTCTCAAGAAACTTAAAAATTATAATACTTAAAACTTTAAAATATTATATCATGTGTAAAGGTATATAAGTATAATGCTAATGATATATAGTTTAATGTTAACTGAATAGCAATAGTTATAAGTCATTCATCTATTATAAAATTTGATAGTGGTAGAAAAATCCTTAGAAATTTCTAATCTTTTTGAACAGATGGAAATGTAGGAAGTTTCAATTCTGAGGTTCTTAGCTTCTTGGCAATGTTCTTAGATGATATTTATCAGGTAAATAACATAACTAATTGACATCATAAAAATATAAAAAGATTTCGATCAATGTTTTTAAAGGTAATACTAACAAGAATTTGACGACATTAGGGTATAGAAAGATATTATATTATATAATATATATATATATATATATATATATATAATATATAAAAAAAAAAAATTTATATAATATATTTATATATATATATATATTTATATAATATAGTATATGTAGTGTGTATAAAGATGAGCAGCTTAAAAGTCACTAGCTCAACCTGCGTACTTCGAAAAAGATTTTATTCTAAGAAAATAAGTAATAAATAAATATAAATACAGGTATATCATGTTATGCATCTACTTAGCTTGGTCGTGATGTGGAAGAGACTTAGGAACTTTCAGTGGTGAATTATGTGAATGTACACACAGTGTATTCATATACAGATATATATGTATATATACATAATATATATAGTATTGTATATTGCATAGAAACGCTATATCTTTACTTGATTCCTCCTGTTTGTCCTAGTTAGTTCACAACTCGTTGAGGCCTTGCAAACTGTTTGTGCAACCCTCGTTGTGGTTGTGGCCAGCTGAAGCTGTTGCTTGCTCGTCGCATGTCCAATTGCCAAGTAGAGAGAGCAAAGGGAACGAGCAGAGCTGGGGGGCGGGGAGGTGGAGGGGTGCGTTGTGGGGAAAGCGTCACAAGGTGTCAAAGTGACAAGCCGTAATACATTTTCGTAACAATTTTCCAACGGTTTTTGGTGTCATTTCGCTGTGCGGTGTGCGGCAAACAGGAGCAGCACAAGGCAAAGCGAGGGTGGCAGTGGGGCAAGCAAGGAGAGAGGGGCAGTGAGAGAGAGAGAGACGAGAAAAGGGTATTGAGCTGGGCCTGGAGCTGTGTGCACTCGCATGTGCATGCGACACGCAAGTGCCGCAGTTCCACGGCAGTCAGCCAGTCAGGCAGGCAGGCAGTTATTCCTCCCCCCCTTCACCACCGTCTGCCAGGAGGGGGTAACGTAGAACGGGGGCATGTCGGGCGACCACATATTGAGCTTATCAAATATTAACACATTTTGCTGCAGCGCTGACACATGCGGGTCCGGTCCGGACCTCGTGCTACGCCTGCGCCGTTTGCGTCGTCGGCTTCCGTTGTTACGTGGCCTTTCCTTCCCCCGCCCTCCCCCTCTCTCCCTTTAACCCTGTCACTGTCACAGTCACAGTGGCAGCTCCCTGTCCCTCCTCTCCCCACTTGGACATGAGCATGTCCATGTTCATGTCGTGGGCTTAGCGTGAAATGACATTGCGTGTTCTCACAATGGAAACGCGGCCAACAAAACGGAATACTAAACTACTCCAGCAAATGCTGTAATACTGAAATACTGAAATACTGTAATACTAAATAAAATACTGCACACACAGTAGCCAAGTGACGTGCCCAGTGACGGGCACAGCGACTCGTATATCATCCAAGCCAAGTGGCAGACTTGAAGGTGCAGCACAGACATGGAAGTATGCAAAGGAGGGGAAGGCAATTGGGGCCAGTTCGAATGGGATTGCCAGTGGCTCAGGTGCTAAGGATATAGCATATATACATATTATATATATAGTTGATAGATATATGTCGCTGAAGAAAAGGCAGCTCAATTTGATTGGCTTTCCTCGAGGGAATGGGCAGGGGGAAACGGAAACTCTTGTGGCGAAGCACTTGAGCAGTTGAACTAATAAGCTTCGCAACAATTACAGCTATTGTTGTTGGTGTAGTTGTTGTTGTAGCTGTTGTTGCTGTGGTGTTGTTGTTGTTGTTGCTGCTTTGCTTTGCCACTTGCAGTTGCTTTGTTTTAATGACAAAACACACAAGGCACAAGGCGAGGCGCGGCAAGGCGAAGCACAGCTAAGCGTAATCGTGCAACATGCCACCTCCCCTCCCCAGCAAGCACATGCTACCACCTTGCCTGTTCGGCATACCCGACAACGTGTCAGCGCTTGGACGTTGTGAAATCTTTTTGTGCCCTCGCCTGACACTTGGCAGACACGGACGTAGCTCCCTCGAAATTGGAGTAGGTTTGCGTGTCAGCAACGGCAGCTACAGTAGCAGCAAATCGCACACCACAGACACACACAGGGACACTGCCTGCTAGTCGGATTCGGATTCGTATTCGGATCATGCTCAGGCTCGGTTCCGTTCGCTTTGTGGAGCCTTCTGCTTCGTTTGGGCGATGCTTTTCTCCTTTTACAACTTGAACTTTTCAATTTACTAAGCCTGCGTGTCTGTCTGTCTCTCTGTCTGTCTGTTTGTCTCTCTGTATGTCCGTCTATAAGTTTGTTTGTAAGAGTGTTTGTCTGTATGGCTGGGTGTCTATATGTCTGTGTGTCTATATGTCTGTCTCTCTATATGTCTGTCTTTCTGTTTGTCTGTCTGTCTGTTTGTATGTCTGTCTGTCTGTTTGTCTGTCTGTATGTCTGTATGTCTGTATGTCTGTATGTCTGTATGTCTGTATGTCTGTATGTCTGTATGTCTGTATGTCTGTATGTCTGTATGTCTGTATGTCTGTATGTCTGTATGTCTGTATGTCTGTATGTCTGTATGTCTGTATGTCTGTATGTCTATGTCTGTATGTCTGTATGTCTGTATGTCTGTATGTCTGTATGTCTGTATGTCTGTATGTCTGTGTGTCTGTATGTCTGTATGTCTGTATGTCTGTATGTCTGTATGTCTGTATGTCTGTATGTCTGTATGTCTGTATGTCTGTATGTCTGTCTGTCGCTGTCTGTATGTCTGTATGTCTGTATGTGTATGTCTGTATGTCTGTATGTCTGTATGTCTGTATGTCTGTATGTCTGTATGTCTGTATGTCTGTATGTCTGTATGTCTGTATGTCTGTATGTCTGTATGTCTGTATGTCTGTATGTCTGTATGTCTGTATGTCTGTATGTCTGTATGTCTGTCTGTCTGTATGTCTGTATGTCTGTATGTCTGTATGTCTGTATGTCTATATGTCAGTATGTCTATATGTCAGTATGTCTGTATGTCTGTATGTCTGTATGTCTGTATGTCTGTATGTCTGTATGTCTGTATGTCTGTATGTCTGTATGTCTGTATGTCTGTATGTCTGTCTGTTCTGTCTGTCTGTCGATCTCTTTACTTGTCTTCCACAGTATTTTCAACTATTTCCATTGAATTTCAAGAATAATGAGAACGTTCGTCGTTGTTTGATTTGACCCTATAAACAGTAATGTTGTTATTGTTGCTGTTATTGCTTAAGTTGTTGTTGTTGTTGTATTGTTGTGTTTTTGTTGTGCCTGCGCTGTCTTTCGACAGCTTGAAATCAAACATAGTTGGCTGTCATTGCGTGGCACGCACACACGCCACATACAGTTGCAAGTTGTGCCCCTCCGTCCACCTTTCCACCTGCCCCCCACGCATTGCCAGTTGTTTTTTGTATTTGTGAATGAGTCACAATGAGTCGCTGTGGCAATTGTGAATGGGAGAAGTGACTGAGAAGAGAGGGAGAAGGAGGGAGGGAGTGAGTGAGAGTTGAGTTGCTGCCGCATAATTGACTTGGCTACAGAAAAATTGAGTCATTAGGCGTAGTGGTCAGGGCAATCGGGCAATCAACGGACAACCGACAACAGCAACAACAACACAACAACAGTAACAACAACAGCAACAGCAACAACAAACAATAACAAGCAACAACAACAATAACAAACAACGGCAGACAACATCGGTTGCCATTAAGCGATCAAAGCATCTTTAAGATCTTCAAGCTATAGGCCAATTCTGTGGTTTTGCGTAAAGAGAGAGAGGGGTAGAAAGAGGGAGGGGGAGGGAGAGAGGAAGAGAGGAAGAGAGGAAGAGAGAGAGGAAGATAGAGGGGAAGAGAGAGGGGAGAGAGAGAGGGGGGAAGAAACTGAGGGAGACAGAAGGAAAGGCAGCCAGGTTGAAGGGGAGAACTAGAAGGAGCTACTGCAGTGAAGCTCCGCCAAGTTCAACTTAACCTAAAGAGCACCTTAAAGAGATTTACTTAAACTGGGCACACTGTACATGATTACACATGTCCGTGCATGTGCGTTACTGTAAGATCAGCAATGAGACTGCGGGGAGAGGAGGGATGACGATGATGATGAGGCTGCGAGCACGCGTGACTAACTAAGCTGCAAGTTCGGAAGCATTTATCACAAGGCTGCCCCCCTCCACCACTGCTCCCTCTTCTGCTACCCCTCACTCTTGGCTGCCTTCCCTCTCCCTCCCCCTCTCTCTCAGTCTTGCTCTCTCTCTCTCTCTCGCAGTCTTCATTCTTGACATGTGCCATGAGTGATGATAGAAGCGGCGCAACTAAATCTTAATCTGCAGCTTGGGGAAGAAGGCGAGGGCGAAGGGGAAGGCAGTGCGGCAGTGTGTGCAGAGGGGAAGGGGAGGGGGTGTGTTGAGGCGGTTAGACCTTGCTCTAAATGCCAATTTAATGTTAACAAATTCATTTTTGGCGACGAACGGAAACGGAAACGGAAAGGGACACACACAGTGCGCTTGGCAGTGCAGGGGGAGTGGTGTGCAGGGGGAGGGGGAGGGGAGTGCACGCCAGGAACATTCGCAGCGTGGGCCTGCCCTGCTTGATCAAGCCATGTGATGTGGCCATCAGTCAAGCGAGCATAGGCCTTGCCACAGTCACCCCCCTGCCAACCCCGTTGCAACTGCCCCTTGGGCAACTGCTGGCTGTGCATCCTGGTGCGGCCTATGCCGACTGTGCTGCTACTGATAAACGCACGTCACACGTCAGCTCAGGGCAGCAGAGGCAGAGTCCTTTTGCCTTTGTGGATTGATGGCCGGACAGATTGAACGTTGCACGTTGCACGTTGCTGGCTTAGGCAGGCGTAGGCAGCAGGCAGCACTGGGCTGTGCGCGCTGATGGACGTTTAATATGCGTTTTAGACAAGGATATAGCTTCCAGTGCCAGTCTGTCCCTCTCTCCCCCTCCCCCTCTCTCTCTCTCTCTGTCTCTCTTTATGAGTGTGTGTGTGTGTGTGTGTGTGTGTGCGAAGTGCAACGCTTGCCTGGGCACCCCTTGTTACGTTGCGTTGCCTCCATTTTGCAACGCCTGCAAATGTATTTTGGGCAACTGCCGTCGTTGGGCATTGCATTCGTCATGGCCAGCAAGGGAAAGCAGCAGCAGCAGCAACAACAACAACAACAACAACAACAGCAACAACAGCAGCAACAACAACAGCAACAACAGCAACTACAACTGGCATTGTTTGGCATTAAATGCTATCATGCTGCCGTGTCCAGGCCACATCGCCATGTCGCACATCACATCCATGCAGCACACACACTCACACACATACACACACACATGTGGCATATTGTGTTCCCTGCTTCGCACTGCGTTGTTCATAGTTTGCCTTGCCCTCTGACCTCTTCCCCCTGCTCCCCCTACTCCATCACTTGTAGTTGCTCCTTTCTTGCTGCTAGGTGTGAATGCGCGCACATGTGTCGAACAAAGGAGCACAGTCTCCTCACACACACGCACACACACACACACACACACAGGTTGACCCCTCACCCCACCCACTCACACACAACGCAATGCTTAAGGTACCCAGTTTCAGTGCGCGCTGCAGCCTCGTCTCCAACAACAACAACAACAGCAATAACAACAGACACGCATGTGCATGTCCACAACATTAATAATCTTGCCTCGATATTAGCCACGCATATTAACTTTCGCATGTGTCTGTAGCAGGCAGCGACTGTTGTTGTTGTTGCTGTTGCTGTTGCTGTTGTTGAAAATCCAAACGGCACGCTGAGCTCGAAAAAAGTAAAACAAAATTGTATAAAATATATACATATATGTATGTATTTACAAATCTGTATTCATGTAGTAGCACTCGCTGATACAAAAGTTTAAAATTATATATAAAATAGTTGAAGAGTAGTAAACAAAAGTTAACAAATTTGCGTATATATCGTAAAGCAAAGAACAAAACTATAAAAAACACATCGCTGATTTATTCGTTTATATTTGTTTAAAGAAGACAAAAAACCACCACTCAAAATGGTGGGAACAACTATGAAAATGCTTATGGACGAGAATGCAAGTGAGAAGTACAATCAAATGCAAGTGAAGAAATTGACAGTGCCTGCAAACAGTGAGGCAACCACAAAGCACGCCGCACTTGGCGATCTACAGAATCGCGGACTGAATCGAGTCCTGGCCACTAAAGATGTGGCGCACAAGGAATTGAAGGATCTTAAATTGACAAAAGCGCGTGTGGACACGTCCTGGAAGAAACAACCTTTGGGTTTAAGCAATACCAATGCTACCAATGTGCCTGTGTCGGCAGGAGTCAAGACCACAACAACGGGTCCACTGCTGTGTTCCAACTCTATACGCAACAATGTGGTCGCCGCCGTGGCTCCCTCGGGTCGTGCTGCCGTCAATGCGAACAGCAAGCTTGCTGCCGCTAGCAAACAAGAGTCTGGCTCGGATGAGAAGCTCAAGACACTGCGTCTCGAGGATAGCATAGATTTATCCCACAAGTTATTGACGCAGTTGCGAGCAGCTCTGGCCAAAAATGAGCTGCGTTGCCAGCCAACAGTAGACGTGCCTGAAGTAGTTGCTCCAGTGCAGCCAGTTGCGTATTCATTGTCCGATCAACGCCTGAATGAGGTGGAGGACATTGATGCCGATGATCGTGAGAATCTTATACTGGTCTCTGAATATGTCAATGACATATATGACTATCTCTATCAGCTGGAGGATGAGCAGCCCATCAACAAGGATCATTTGGCCAATCAGCAAGATGTTACCTACAACATGCGTGCCGTGCTCATCGATTGGATCAACGAGGTGCATCTGCAGTTCCATCTGGCTCCAGAGACCTTTCACATGGCTGTGGGCATCATTGATCGCTATCTGCAAGTGGCCAAGAATACCAATCGCAAGTATTTGCAGTTGGTGGGCGTGACTGCCCTCTTTATGGCCACCAAGTATGAGGAACGCTTTCGTCCAGCCATTGGTGACTTTGTCTTCATTGCGGATGACACTTATACGGGTCGTGAGATTCGTTTAATGGAGCTGCAGATGCTCAAAGCCATTGACTACAATCTGTCGCGTCCATTGCCCATTCACTTCTTGCGTCGCTTCTCCAAGGCTGCCTGCGCTGAGGATGCTCATTATGGCATGTCCAAGTACTTCTTGGAACTCGCCGCCATGGACTACGAGCTGGCCAGCTATAAGCCCTCTGAGATTGCAGCTGCCTCACTGTTTCTATCGCTGCACTTACTCAATGGCAATGCCAGAATCGATACAGGCTTCAATGACAAGCACTGGACAGCCACACTGGAGCATTACTCGCGCTACACAGCAAAGCATCTGCGTCCGATCACACGACAGATTGCCAAGCTGGCGAGGGATGCTCCGACAGCGAAGTTGCGCAACATCTACAACAAGTACCAGGCCAACAAGTTCCAGAAGATCTCGTTGCGTCCTGAACTCAGCAGCAAACTTCTCGACTCGATTGTTGTCGGACTGAGCCAGAAATAAAATCCCGCCACGGCCCTTCGCCCCCGCAACAGCCTCAGAAATAACACAATCGATTTATAGATTTTGTTAAGTTTTTAGTTCAATTTGTTTTCTAATTTAAAAAAAATTTGTGTATTTTTACGTGTTCTCTTTGTGTAATAATTCATCAAAAAATTGTCCCATTTTGTTGTTTGTTGCTGTTGTTGTTGTTGTTGCTCTTATTGATGTTGCTGTTGTTTGTTGTTGTTTTTTCTGTTTCGTCTGTGCGCTTAAAGGGCAGCGTGTAAACGCTTTCAACTAAGCAATGTGCACAACACACGCACATACACATAGATGTTAAGCACACACACCTACCTCCCTCACACGCCTAAAATTGATGAAAAGCATCCAATGTATTCTTTGCACAGCTATTCTTGGGATACAAATGTTTTTAGCGGATACTACCTTAAGTAGCCAATTCTACTTGACAAGGCAAGTTCTAAACTCTGCAAGTATTCACAACAATTATATATTCAAGTAGAAGTACAAAAGTATCTCAGAGATACATTAACTTCAAGAAATACGATTACAAACATATGTATGCAACAAAAGTAACTCGAAGATACAAACAAGTCTTTAAGAAACAGATACAGATGTCTTTCTAGTGCAATAGTATTGATACTGAATGATATAGATGCTGATAGTATGGAAAACAACTGTATATTCATGAAGAAGGCAATTTATCTTACGATTAATTGAAGTAAAGTATGTTGAAGATAGCAAGGAGTATCTAAATGTTAATAAATAAAATAAAATAAAACTTTAGGATACTGTATTATAACATATAGCTAAGTGTTAACAAGAGTAACTATAGTTACTCGACCAACATCAATTCAAAAGATCTAAATGCTGCAATGAGTGATATCTATGAGATAACGAGAGAACAATTTTGCATATTTATCTCGCCAGAGACCAGAGAGTATCTTTAACTAGCTTTTGTATATCTTCGTCAAGCCGTCCTCACTTGGTAAGTAGCTGCAATAACGTCCCCTGAAAATGTCTGAAAAACTTATAAAGATCGCACCCTGTAGACAGCCTGTATAGCATAACCCAGCTATATAACCGCACAACGAATTGTGTGGTAAATAATCAACGCATTTTTATATATATTTTTTTTATTTTTATATTTTTTATATTTTTTTTTTTCTCATCAAAGTTTCTGCTTCTATCGCTGTTGCTCTTTTTCTTTTCTTTTCGCATCGTTTTTGCCACTGTTTCTCTTTTGTTTGTTAACAATTTGTATGTTTATTGATTCTTATTGATTTGCTTTGCTCGCCAGTTTCATCAGCTTGTGTTTTCACATGCTAAATCTAGCGGGTTTTGTCATCTTTCATCTGTTTAGGCTTTTTTTTGCGATGGTCTTCTTGTTCTTGTTGTTTCTCTGGTTATTTCCTCTGTTGCTGTTGTTGTAGTTGCTGTTTGTTTGTTATGTTGTTCTGGTTGTTGTTGTTGTTTAATAAACTTACGCATTAAGCTAACACTAAATACTTTTTACAATAATAATAATTATAATAATAATAATAATAATAATAGGTGTAATAGGGTGACACGGCCGCAAGTCCAAGGGGCCCATCCACAATAATAATAATAATAATAATATCGATGGAAAACTCAAATCGGTTAGCTTCCTCCTCTTCTTCTTCCTTCTTCATCTTCTATACTTTAGTAATATATAGAAATTTATATTTGTCTTATAGCTGTTGTTGTTCTTCTTTTTGCTGTTGTTGTTCATGTTGTTCATCTCGATTTATTTGTATTTCTTTGCTAGTTTTACATTTTGTTCATGATATTACATTTAATTATTTTTCGTAAATATTTTGTTTTTTGTGTTTTCTTGATTTTTTACTTGTTTTTATACTCGTTTTTCTTTTTCGCTCATATCATTTTCATTTATTTATTCCATTTTGTTTTATCATATATCATTTTCATAGATTTGTTTATAATAAATTATGTTGCTTATAGGCTAGGACCACAAAAAAAAAAAAAAATAGTTAGCTATGTGTGCTGTTCTCTATATAGCTTTATAATATATATATATATATATGCGCCTCTCTCTCTTCATATTCATGTATATATATGTATACATATATGCCGTATATATACTATATATGTATATATGTTTATATATATAAACTTATTCACTAGAAAACTACACAAGTACAATGCCTAGTTACGTTTATGTTGTTAGACAACGATTATAAAATATGTTTACTTTTCCTTCCGTATATGTATAAAAGTAATAATAATATAATAATAATAATAAAAAAAATGCTATGAAAAAAAATCATTGTTTGCAAAACAAAAATCAATCGGTTCTTCGAATTATAAAAATGTGCTAATTTACAAAAAAATAATATCATTATTTTTTGCGTTTTTCTCTTTTGTTTTTTCTCCTCTTCTTTTTCCTTCCTTCCTTCCTTTCTTTAGGCTACGTATTTTTGTTTTCTTGCTGATTTTGTTTATGGTTTTTTTTTGTTTTTACACACACATACACATAAATAGTTTATTACAGACAAGACAAGTTTAGTTTATGTATTTGATTTTTGTTTTTTTTATGGTTTTTTAGCATTTTGTTTTTTTAAGCATTTTCTGCATCTTCTGCTCTTCGTTTAGTTTAGATTAAAATACAAAAAAAACGGGAAATATACATATATTTGTTTATGTCATATAGATATATTTATATTTATATTTATATTTATAGTATAATATATATTTATAGTTTTTTATGTGCAGCGCCCATTTCAATGTACATTAAGAGATTTCGGATGTGTTTTCTGCATTAATTTTCGATTTTAGTATTTTGTTGTTTACTGCCTTTGTTTTTGTTTTGTTTTTTGCTATGAATTTTTAAAAATAATTTACACATATTTTGGCGCAGTCATCGACAAAAAAAATGGTACTAAAACAATAAACACAATAATAATAAAGACAACAAAACCAACAGCTGTTTTCTGGCCAAAGGCAGCGCGCATTTGCCAGTGCGTTGGAGCGAGATAGGGAGAGAGGCAGGGCAAGTGTTGTATACGAGTGTGGGAGGGGAAGTGCAGTGCAGGCCAGCCAAACACGAGTCTCTCCTCTCGCGAGAGAGAGCGAACGCACACACACACACGCACACGCACAGACACAACGATGATAGGCGCTCGCGCTCTCGCTCTCTTTCGACGCGCAGAACATGCGACTCGCCCTGCGCCAGAGCGAGATGACAGCTGTGTGCGCGCAGTGGGCGGCGGCAGCGACAACGACGAAGCTTTGTCACTGCTGCTGCGACTGCGACTGCTGCTGTTGTTGTTGTTGTTGCTGCTGCTGCTGCTTTTTCTACTCCTCCTCGCTATGTTGTTGTTGCTGTTGCTGCTGGTATTGCTGCTGCTGCTGCTGCCGCTGCTGCGTGTAGGTCTTGAGAAACAGCAGGCGCGTTGCCAACTGTTTTGTATATTACCAAACAAGCCCTTCATTTTGCATATTCTGCGGTTCGCTGAAGTTCGCCGAGCTCATGAACTCGGGCGATGCGGTACGCGGGCCATTTTGTTGTTGTTGCTGCTGTTGTTGCTGTTGCTGCTGCGTTTGGCTTGCTGCTTGTTGCGCATTCTGTGCCGCCTGCTGCTGCGCTTGTTGCTGCGCTGCCGCCTGTTGCAGCAAATGCTCAGCGGCATTTGGCGGCGGCGGCGGTGGCGGCCCCACAGCCGTCTGCAGCTGCATTGGCGGTGCGCCCGCCTGACTCAGAAATGTTGACTCGGGCGTCAGGCCAAACTCATTCACCATTGGGATGGGGCCGCTGTGATCCATTGGTCCACCTGTTCAAACGGGAGAGAGAGAGAGGAGAGAGATAATTAGTGGGAGAGTTTTATTAGAGGTTATGTTTACTAGGCTTTTGTTTTTTGTTTGTTTTCTTTTTAACATTTTTTTTTTTCGTATATATTTATATTGTTAATATCTCTTCCTATTTTAATTCTTATTGTTTTTATGTACTTCGTTAACTGTGTTTTCTATTGGAAACTACTACATATTAGGTTGGTTAAAACCTTTTCTTATTTTAGTTTAGAGAAAAATAGTTCTTTTGATCTATGTATCTTTATTTTTATAGGGAACTACTTTTTTAAAATATATTTTTGACTATCTATTCTCTTTAAAGTTTCTATTTAGTTTTGTTTGGTTCTTTTTGTTAATTTGTATGTTTTTAGCATTCTTTTCCTATTCGAGTTCCTCAAAAATGTTCACTGTAATTAAGTGATAAGGTAAATTATTGTTCCTAGGTCCCTTAAGGTGCTCATAACTCTATGTAACAAATTTACTGCTGATGTGCATTCTATTTATACTTATCATTGGTAGATTGTACAATGTTTTTCAATTTCTTGGGGAATTTTCATTAAAATAACAAAGGAAATTTACAATGCAGAAGAAAAACTGAAAAATTCCTCAAATTTAATTGAAAATTTGAAAAATTTCTCTAAAAATGAGTAAAATGAGACTTATTGTATATGAAGCTAATAGATTTTAGAGTTATTTCTACTCAATTTTGTTAAAGAATGTTTAATTATACGCTGAGAAATTGCTACAAACTCAAGAAAAGAAAACTGAACTAAACTAAACTTATCTGTATAGTTGTGACTGCTTAATAGGTATACCATAGTCTAGTAAACCCTATGAATAACTAATGTATGTTTAGATAGTCCGAGTTGTCTCTTACTTGGCGCATTGAAGGGCATCGGTCCGCCGGGATGGCCGGGAAAGAAGGGTCCATCGTGCGGATGGAATGGGCCACCATAGCCGAACTCGAATTTAGCGTCTGCTGCAAAGTAGGGGAATCCGGGACCGTCGTCTAGCCCGCCCGGCGAGAGATTCATGGGGAAGCCGCGCATTTTGCGCGCGCCGCCAAAGAAAGGCGGACGACCCATGCTGGTGATTTGCTTCATGCGACGCTCCTTGGATCGCTTGTTCTGGAACCAGACCTGTAAACAGAGACAGAGAAAGAGAGAGACAAGCATTGAGTATGTGTGTGAGATAGAGATAGAGCGGTGGCTAGAGGGGGGTACATGTCTAATTGTTGTTGCTGTTGGGCCTTGTGGCTTGTGCATTTTGAAGCTACCGCCGCCACGCCGGGCGGCCGCGTTGCAAAATTAGCCTCAGCCCGATCGGGCTTGGGATCTGGAATGGGGGAATCGGGAATCGGGGATCGGAATCGAGGAGGACGTTCTCTCTTATTTTACGATGTTCTGCATCGTTTCGGGTGCTCCAGAAGCACCGTGCACAGCATGCAAAGTAATAAAATAAAAACATATTTCAAAATTTTTAGTGGCACCTTTTGCGAGCTCGCTTCCCTTTTGTCTCCTCATTTCGGTTTCGGTTTCCTTTTCGTCGTATACTAAAAACTATACATATATCTCTCTCTCGCTGTGTTTTTTGCATTTTAATATTCATATCTTGGACGCGTTTTTTAATGATCTTTTTCGGTCTTTCGGTCAACGAAACCGTTTTCTCAACTTCGACTTGATTTTTTTCGTCGTTTGTTTTTTTTTTCGTTTTTTTTTTGTTGGTTCTTTCTGTTTTGCCAAAACTTTTCTCAATGAAATTTTTTTGATTTATGTCTTTGGGATTTTTTGTTATTTTCTTTTTTGGCATTTTAGCTCATTCCTGTCCCCTCTACACCCCCTCTGTGCCTTCTGCTTGCTGTGTCCTTTACGGCGTGTGGAGTTCTTCTTTTCTTTTGGCAAATAGTTTCCAATGAATTTAGCTTAGATACTGCTGGTTTTCTGACTTGGTTTGCTCTGCTGCCGCTGCAGCTGTTCCCGTTCTCTCCCCCGCCTACTCCCCTCTCCCCCTCCCTCTGGCTGGGCAATTTAAGCGTGAATTTTAATGATGAGCGCCGCTGTCTGCAGTTCATTTGAATTTGTGATCATTTTTATGAACTCTTCAGAGAGCGCAACCTGGCGAGGCATCCTCTGCCCCGACCTAGACATGCATATAAGGCGAATCAGGTGGTGGCAGAGAGAGGAAGGGGTGTGCAGGGGGAGAGGGGAGCAGGGGTTGCCTTCATTTATAAACTGACATCTTGTGGCACAACGAATTTCGCTAGAAAATCGTTAGGCTGTGAGAACCGCAAAGACTGCAGAGCCAGAAGATTGTAGACGGGGCTTCAAGTCAGCTCTGTGTGTGTGTGTGTGTGTGTCGGCATGCAGGACGTAGCTAAAGGAAGTAACATGCTGAGCGAGCTAAGAGATTCTAGTAGATTCTCTCGACGTTGACGTTAAGTCCAGCTGCGTGTCGAGCGATTTGCGGAAAACGTTAGTCAAGCGCGTAACTTTTGACATGCGAGAGACAGAAGAGGGGGAGAAGTAGAGGAGAAGAGGCAGAGAATAGAGGCAGATCCAAAGTGGAGTGTTCTACACACTCATTACGTTACGTAAGACAGGAGAGAGTGAGTTCAAGGAGAGGAAGATTGAGCTGTGGAATTGGACCTAACGTTATTAAGGGTATCTCTTAAGGCTTTTTATCTTCTTGACTGTCTGTCTGCCTGTCTGTCTGTCTGCCCGTCTGTTTATCTGTCTGTTTGTCTGTCAGCTTGTCTGTCTATCAGCTTGTCTGTCTATCTGCTTGTCTATCTGTTAGCCTGTCTGCTTGTCTGCCTGTCTCTCTGTCTGCTTGTATGTCTGTCTCCTTGTCTGACCATCCCTATAAACAGGTAAGTCTCAGAGACTGTAAGAGCTAGATCTATTAAATTTGATGACAAAATGTCTAACAGTTGCAAGCAGCTCAAGATCATTTTAGAATTTTGCCACGCCCACTGCCGTCCTGTTAATCCTCATTCAAATGAATCGCTATCAACATACATACATCATATGTAACATTTAGAACATGTTGTCTGTTCCAACAAAGTGATCTAGTCCACTCAGGGTTGCATTGAGCTCTCTGGTAGGCAACACTCTAGTTCCACGTACTCAGTTGAGCTCTTCTCAGCTCTTGTCATCTCTTTCAGTTAACGTTATTGGGCATAAGTGTGGTTAGGATTGATCTATCTTGATGCGAACTTCGGCTCGAGTTGTTGCCACATTTCAATTACACGTCACGTAACCGCAACGTAATGACGTAAAAATGTAACCACAGTCGCGACAGTCTAACATAACTTCGCCTCCACACCCCCTGCTGGCATTGTTGACCCCCTTAACCCTTGTACGCCCTCGCAATGCTCTCTCAAACAATTGCCAATGGCAATACTTATGTAAATACGTGTGTGTTCAGTGTGTGTGTGTGTTATTTGCCCCGTTTGGCCTGCGGTCAGACAATTTTTCATTTTCATATGTGCAACAACAACAAGAACAACAGAAGGCAGCAGCATACAAAATAGAACTACGCAGAGTGATGGGAAAGGGGTTGAGGGGCAGGGGTAGGGGTTGGCAAAACAAGAGAACACACATTCAAACATACACACACACATGGCAAACAAAAAGAGTGCAGCTAAAAAATGCATTCACAATAGTTTTGCAGTTTGTTGCATTTATTTGTTCGCTTTATTGTTGTTGTTGGTTGTTGTTCCCCTAGTTGTTGTTGTTGTTGTTGCTGTATTGCCTCTTGTTTGCAATTCTTTTTTTTTGTTGTATTTTGGCATTCTTTGTTGCCATTGTTTTGTTACATCGACAAAGGAAAACAAGCAACAGAAATGGCGAATTTCAAAGAAAATGAGAGAAAAACAACAACATTGGCGACCTGCCTGTGGGGCGTGGCATTGGCAAAACGGCAGAGGAGGAGTGGAGGGAGGGTGTGGGGCTTGTAACCGGGCAGGGGCAGAGGCAGAGACAGAGGCAGGGGCAGCGGCAAGGCATGGCAGGTGAGGCAAGCCAGCAGCTTGGCAACATCTTTGTGAATGTCTTCAACACAACTTGAATTACAGCCTTGCCATATGCCATACTATATATGGTATACTTTGACATACTATAGGCCATACTATATGCCACCCCATGTGCCATACCCTGTGCCATACTATATGCCCTGCTATATATATTGAGCAGACTGGCAAATCGAAGTGCAGCTCAGCTCAAAGGCAGCAACTTTACAATCTCAGCGGGTTCCATTTGCCTAGCCTCCTTCCCAACCCTTTCTTCTACCTCCCCCCCAGTCCTTCTCCCTGCCCCTTACTCTGTCCTCCCTCTTACTGCACACTCTCAATAGTGTATACAATTTATTTTGCAAGTTTTTCAATTGTTTCTCCAACTGCTTGCGGCAAAATGTTCGCGAAATAAAATTTTTGTTTTTCTGGAGCAAAATAATTTTCAACTATGCAAACTGCCTGAGCTGTGTGTGTGTGTGTGTGTTGTGTATGTGTGTGTGTGTATGTGTGTGCAAGTTTCAATTTTGAGTTTCGTATGTTTATTTGAGCTGGGAAAAGGAAACGCGCGAGGCAAACTTGATATAGATATGATGAGATGGGATGAGCGACTGCCTTCGGATGATGATGATATAATATGCTACATTGCTGAAGTTCTTCAAAATTGTCGGCTGCAATTTGGCTGGGGTAAGGGAGGGAGAGAGGGAGGGAGGAGGAGGAGAAGGAGGGCACATAATATTTTATTTCCGCACTTCGGGGAGCAACAGCCGAAGAAGCCGCAACAAGAATGAGAAATTTCTTTCCAATTTTCGGTTCGAAGCTTTCAACAGCAAATTTTGGAAGGCGGCAGGCGGCAAGCGGCACTGCTTGGCAAAACATTTGAACATTTAGTTAAATTATAGGTTAGGTCCTGACATAAAAGGGCAAACAACGTAACATAATGACCGTGGTAGCAATCAGGCTGTGGCTCTGGCTCTGGCTCAGGTTGAGGGGCTCAAGTTCAGCCTCAGCTTGAGCAACATAACAAAATGATTATTGCGCCTTTGACTCGAGAGAGGAGAATGAGAGGATAAGCGCAGCTGTTGCTGCCCCTGCTACCCCTGCGGCAACTCTGGTTCTGCTTGAGGTGGGCTGCCCCCGTTGCCGTTGCCAGTGCCGGCGGCAGCCACTTGGCAGCTTCGTTCGCCGGCTTTGCCTCGCTTCGATTCCGGCGTTGTGTTGAAAATTATAGCAAATTATGTTAAACGGCAGCCGGCAACAGCAGCAGCACCAGCAGCAGCAGCAGGCGGGGGGTGGGGTGCCGCCTCTCCCTGAGTGCCCGCCCCCTTGCTCCACCCACCATTTAGCCCCGCTAGTGCGGCCCCCATTAAAGAGCTTAACATACAATTTGCGGGGCCGCCAGTCAAAAGTCAAAGTTGCTTCATTGTGACCCGCCGCCGCCGCCGCCGCAGTTCGATTCAGTTGGACTCAGCTGGTTTCTGGCGATTCTTCTTCCTTCTCAATTCTTCATTCTCAATTCTTCTTTCAATTCTCGCTTCGATTTGTGGAGTGAGTTGCGCCTTGTCGCCTGGGCAAATGTGTGTCACGTATTCGCAGGCTGATTGACATGATTTCGCGTTGATGGCACCGATTTGTGGCAGCGACGCTGCCCCTCTACAGATTAACCCCTTGTTGCCTTGTCTTAATTGCTGGCGTAGCATTGCTTTCAACTCTCTTAGCTTGGATTGTTTATGTTTATTATTGGCAAAGGATGTTGGAAGAGTATCTTGCGGCAGCTTGTAGAGAGGGAATTTTTCTGATTTGACTGCAATCAGGCAATCCATTATAGCGATTATCTGCCAGCTACTTTGTTATACATCCAATTGTCTGTTCTTACTTTCTGTCTTTATCCATCTCCGTCTAAATACATCGCTTTCTGTCACTGTCTATCTCTTTATGTCTACCTATATATGTATATCATTATCTATCTCTATTTATGTACCTTTATCTATCCCCATTTATCCCTATCTATATATATATATTTGTCACAATTTCTATTTATTTCTACCCCTGTCTAAGTCTTTCTCTATCTACCTTTTTATGTCTCTGTCTATCTTTCTATATAAATATGTTATATATATCTTTTTATATTTATCTTATATATTGATAATTTTTTTTATCTATATTTATATCTATCTACATTTATATATATCTATCTATACCTCTCCATTTATGTATCTGTTTCTATCTCTATCCATATCTATCTATCTCAATCTATATCTATCCATATCTTTGTATACTTATCTCTATCTATCTCTCGATCTCTCAATCTTTCTCTCGATCTTTATATCTTCTTAACTCGTGCTCTCTCTTCAATTTTATTAGCCAATCTCCTCTCCATGTTCTTCCCATATCTTGCTGCATTTCCCCAATCTTCTTTCCTCTCTTAACTATCTCTCTCTTCTTCTCTCTATCCTCTTCCTCTTTCTTTCTTAGATCTCGATTTGCTGCACTTGCATATCTGTGATTAGCTTTACCTCTACAATATATTTTGTATCTAACTTATCGCGTGGGGATTTCTCCCTTCTTCTGCCTTTGTTCTCCCATTTTCGCCTGCTTCGCCGTGACGCAGCATTTATTACTGTGCTGACCACGCCCCCTTTGGTTTGGTTAGATGACTCGGCCAGCGCGTAGCGCGCAGCGACTACCGACTACAAGATACAGATACAACTGCGGGCCGCAGATGCAGATACATCTGTGAGGCGTGAATTCGCCTGGGCTCAGGTTAACAGATAATTAACTTCGACTGCTGTTCTTCTCTCTACTCGAGTAGCAGTTGTTGTTGTTGTGCTTCTGTTGTTGTTGTTGTTGTTGGTGTTCTTGTTGTTGTTGTTGTTTTTCCCATAGTTTAGTAGGTGTTTCGAGGGCCTTTGGCTCCTTGAGCCGCATGACGCAGCAACTTTGGCAGTATCAATGCGAGTTTCGATTTCAGTTCACTTCAGTTCTTTTCCCCACCCTCCCCTCTCCCTCTACCCCCCACTCTGCCACTCTTTCTATCTCTTTCTAATTTCGGCTTTAACCAAAAACGGCGCCTCACAAAGTCTTCCCCGACGAGAATTAATAGCGACCTGATGAGTTGTTGAAATTATAATTTTCAAAGGGGCAAGGGTAGCACCCGCAAATGGGGCAGGGGGAAGGTAGGAGAGGGAGGGAGTCGGTTTGGGAGGCCCAAATTGCCTTGTCATGTTTGCGCAGGCGCCGCCCCGTCAGCCCCAGCTCAATTTCATATAATGAACGCAGTATTGCTCTGCCTCTCTCTTGCCTCACTTCCCCCCTCTCTCTCTTTAAATGCGTTAAATTAGCCGCTTTTGTGGTCACTTCAATGCTTCGTTTGTTTGGCTCTAATTGCTGTTGTTGTTGTTGTTGTTGTTGTTGTGCTCTCGAAATGGCCAAAAATGTATAAAGTTAACAGAGAGAGATAATTAGCCTCGATCGATCAAAAGTTACGTCGATTTCTAGCCATTTTCTGGCCATAAATCGTCGAGAGCAATCAAACAATTTCCGCTCAATTAATAAACGCGTCTTTGACTAATTAGTGCAGCGCGATCTTAACGCCAGTTCCCCCACAGTTGCCTCTAGCCTAAACCCTTTGATGCCCCCCTTCATTGGGCGCTTCCAACGAAACACGCGTTCTACGAGCATCTGATTTAAGATTAAAAAAATTTGTCAACTTCCGTGGCCCAAAATGCAAATTGTGCCGCCCCGAAAACCCCAAAGAAACCGACCAAAACGAAAAGCAACAACAACAACAAAACCAAAAAGACAAATAAAAAAAAAAAAAATTAAATAAAAAGAAAAAAATATTATAAATCGCCGCTCAGATAAAACAAAATGTAAATCAACTCGAAATGCTCTCGAAATTTGTCTGTTGACAAATAAACGCCTCTGCACATGACTCTGGAGAGGGAGTGGGCAGGGGGGGGGAGGGACGACTGTGTCTGGCAGGTCGCTGGCTCTGGAGACACTTGACAAATGTCTCGCTGCGTCTGTCGCTCTCACATCCGCATCTCTAGACGTATCTGTATCCGTAGCTGTGACTGTATCTGTGACTGTATCTGCATCTGTATCTGTGGCTGAGCTTTGGCTCTGGCTTTAGTTGTATCTGTAGCTGGCGATCATCGTCGAGTGGCGCCAGCCGAACGCACGCCACATTAACCGGGTCCCTCAAGTCGAGCGCGACGGCGACCGTCCGTGTGATTTGCCTCCCGCTGCCCAGTCCCCTCTCCCTCTCCCTCTCCCTCCTCCCTGTCCCGCACTCTCTTCTTTTCCTTGTCGCTTTATTTGTTTATAATTTTTCAAAGCTTAGTTTGTTCGTCGCCGACGTCAACGACGACGTTGGCGTAAATGGAGCGCACACATTAAAACAAAAGCTACAAAAATCAAAATCCCCCCAGAAAAAAATAAAAAATAAAACCGAGAAACCGAAAAAATATCCGAAAAACTGAAGACTGAAAGTCACACGAGCTTCGCCCATAAAGCCGCTGAGAGTGCGGGCCTGATCTTTAATGGGTGATCCATTCGGGGCAGCTCAGAACAGTGCGACAGGTTGCAGAGCCGCACCTGATCGTGTGACATTGCAAAGATTTGGTAGACGAGTAGTCTGGGAGACTAAGAGGGAAACGTAATTTAAATGGACTCTTTAGGGAGTGTTATAATTGAGTTATGAATAGGATAAGTTAGGATAGTTAACTATAAAGAGATGGAACTGTAGAAGAGAAAAGATAGCAAGTGATTTCTATCTTTAATATCTTGTTTACTCTTCATTAAACTCTACCTACTACATATAAATTTCGATAAACGAAGTTATACATTAGATTAAATATGTGTATATATATAGTATATATCAAAATCCAATATACAACTAATTAAAACTGTGACTGATATCATGAAAACATGCAGATATGTTTTGCTTTTGCAAAGTCATAGATTTGTCAGCAGTACCTTCAATGAGCTCTACCTACTCCATCTACACTATGCTTCAGAGATATATATTATACAGATATATAAAGATAATGACTGCAGCTATAAAGAGTAGACTCTAGTTTGATATTCTAACTTTGGATATGAAAAGAACTTGCTTGATTACTTCGCGTTATACTATTACATTTAAAGCAGTACCTTGCATACCTTCAAGCAGCTCTAACCTCTCCATCTACATATGTATATAAATAGATCAAATTTCGATATATTCACATTGCAGTAACTTGAATGACTATAAACCAACGACTAATATTAGAAGAACTTGTTGATTGTTTTGTATAATTGACTTATAAGCAGTACCTTCATTAGTTTCAAGCAGCTCTACCTACGCTACTTAAATTTCCACTGCATGCCATAGTTCAGTGCCTGTGCTATGACTAAGCAGCAGTAAGAGCCCCTTAACTCTAGATAAACCATATAGGGGCAGCTGCTATAAACCAAACTGCGATATCTGTTTCTTTCTCAGCTTTCTCGATGCGAAGCACCCTTTATATTCATTATATGTCTCGACTTAAAGTAGGTTTAAGTCGTTTTACAAATTGTCGGTCTATAAAATGAGAGCGGTAGGCGAAGCAGTAGTAGAAGAAGAAGGCAAACGGGGAGAGGGAGGGGGGGAGAAGAAACAGAGACAGAGGAGGTAGACGAAAATCAAAACTTCGACTTCAACTTTGAGTTCGAGTTCGAGTTCGACTTTGAGTTTGGGCTGCTGTTATGATTGTTATTGTTATTGGCCATTGTTATGGCCCATAGCCAAGAGAGGTGGGGGGGTGGGTCACGGGCAGTGGCAGCGGGTGGTGAGTGGTAGGGGGGATTGTACGTTATATACTATTGTTATTGTTATTGCTGTGCGCTTTTAATGTTAATGTTAATGTTAATGTTGAAAACATGTCGATGATTTATTTGTTGTTTGCGGCGGCTTGTGGTCGCGTTGCCCCTGTCTCCCCTCCATCTTTCCCCGCCCTTGCTCCTTCACTTCATGGAGTTGAAAGCGGGGAGCGCAATTTGCTGCCGCTGCTGCTGCTGCTCGGGTCAGCTGTCAGGTCAAAGTTCAGACTGCCAATCGCAGCCAAACGCCGAGAGCTATGCAAATTGTTAGCAGCTCCTTTCCACCCCCTCTCTTCCCCACCACTCACCCTTGCTTGTACTACTTGGATGTAGTGTTGTTGGCGTGAAGCGGGACGGGGGCGTGGCTGCTGCTGCTGCCGCCCGCTGCGAGCTGTCGGCAAAGTTCTTAAGAAGTTTTTGTGTCACGCTGCTTCTGTCTGTGTGTTGTGTCTGGCCCCGTTGCTGCTGCTGCTGTTGTTGTTGTTGCTGTTGTAAAACTTATTATAAGACGCACAGCATGCGGGGAGCTGCCACAAAAGCCGTTGGCCCTTTTCGATTCTCCAACGCGCTTCACATGGCTTCGATCGCTTTTTGGCGTTGACATTTTTGTTAGACGCGCCTGCCCCCCGATTGTGGCACGCTGCAACGCTTTGATGCGCCAGCAGCAGCAGCAGAGCAGATCAAGTTACTCAAAGGGCTACGCAGCAGTCTATCTGGGAGTATCTGTGCATCTTTGTATCTGCGTATCTACGTGTATTTGTATCTTTGCCTTCTAAGCAGCTGCGACTGCATCGATTTTTGGCTGTCGACTTTTCCTGGTACATGCAACAGCGCCGACTGACTGACAACTTGTTATTGGATATTGTTGATTGCCACGGCAACAACAACAACGACAACAACAACAACAAGTGCCTGTCAGCCTGTCAGACTGTGCGAGTTTTAAAGCCGCGCAAAAAAAAAACAAATCAAATTCGAAAAAAAAAATGCAACATTAATGAAGATGCAAAAGTTGACAGCGCACAGCTGTGTGTGTGTGTGTGTGTGCCAGTGTGTGTGCGTAAGCTGCTCCAGCAAGGCGATTAAGTCAACGTCAGCGACGTCGTCATCATCTCCGTTGTCGTCTGCGTCGCCTCCTCTTCAACTCGTTGGCATTTGTCACTTTCGTTTAGATTTGAAGAGGGCATCAACAACAACAACAACATGAAGAAGGGTCAGAGGAACAGGGCGGGGGGTAGGGGGTTACGAGCTGGGCATAAAGAGGTGTTGATTGTGTCACACTTGTCGCGTTTAAAGACTCAACTAAAACTCGCGACATGCCGCCCGAAATATCCTTTAACTGTAACCAATGACACATCAAAGGCGGCGACCACAGAGACAAACGAAAGAGGGGGAGAGAGAGAGAGAATATGAGAGACAGAGAGAGGGGGAAGGGGAACCCTCGACTGCGACTGCGTAATCCCCGTTAAATGTTTCGTTTTCCAACGTTTTCATTTCTTGTGGGAAAACTACAAGACAGCGCAGTGAAGATCGGCAAGATTGGGATCGTTAAACAGCTGTGTGTGTGCGTGTATGTGTGTGTGTGAGTGAGTGTGCGTGTGCGGGGGCGCGGCATGAAAAATTTGTAAGTTAAACCTGTTGAAAATGCGCTGGAAAAGGGAAAATGCTAACGAAGCGAAGGTGCGCGCAGAGAGGCCCGTCATACTGTCTGCCCCTCTGTCTGTCTCTCTGTCTGTCCGTCTGTCTGTCCGCCCCCCTGTCCGTATTGAGTTGCAAGCATATGCTGCGGATATCCTTGACAGGAGCCGAACAGATGCCGAGCGGATCAATCGTAGCACGAAACACGATTACAATGTAATCATCGAGAAAGTGAGAACAGGAAGGTGTCAGCGAGGCCTCAAAACAGATAATGAAATTGATCCCATTTCGGAGAGCTATGGAAATTGGGCAATATGTAATGCATACGAGTTATGGGAAATATTGAAATCAGAAAAGAAGATGCAACTTTGAAAGCAGAGACTTTAAATTGGAACTACCTATGAAGAGGTGCCACTTCAAACGCCGATGCCGATGCCAATTATAAGTATTTTTAATTTAATTGTATTACTTATAAGGAGTTCTCATTAAAATTCAGCAGACTGAACACCTTGCATATAGTAATGTGCAGAAGAAAAACACTTCAGGCCTGCTTATCCCTGCATCTAAGATCATAATATGCCTAAAGTTCCCCATTATAATTGCATAATCAACTTAAAACTAACGAGTTAAACATTTCAGGGCACTGGGGCTGATTACTGCTTCGGGCTTAACGCTTAAAGATTATTACGATCTTTATTAAGGTGCATTTTTCTAATCTTGAAAGCTCTGACACGCCACTGGGGCCCTCATTACTATGTATAATGTTGGGCCTGGCTCTGCACTTTCCATATGTACGTGTAGATACGGCACTTAGCCCTATTTCTGTATGTTATCTACCTACCTCCCTCCCGCCCACTCTTCGCTTCCTCTCTCTCTCTTCTTTTCACGCAAACCTGCCATAAGAATGCTAATAATTGCGCAGCCAAGGCTTCATCGCATGTTAGCTAACAGTTGCGTTTAACATGACCGTTCTCGGCGCTTCTCACAAGCAAAGCGAGCGCTGTAAAAATGTTAAACGCTTTCGCTGCCTGCTTTTTTAATCACTTTTCATTCGGCACGGGGGCGTTCTTCACTTCTTTTTGTTTTGGCCTTAGTAATTTTTCTCTCTTGCCTCTCGGGGTCGTCTTGCTGTAGTTAAAATATTTGTTGCCTTTGGCTCTTTTTTTTGTGGGTTTTATTTTTTGTTTTTCTCTTCGAATTTTGTCGATTTTCCTTTTTGGTTTTTGGCGCAATGAACTTCCGTTTTTTATGCGCCCCCGCCTCGGCTTTACGGGCTTAAGTTCATTTTATTTTTTATTGTATTTGGTTTGTTGTTTTTACAGGCTTGAAACCACAGTAAATTCCGCAGCACAAGAGCGAGAGAGAGAGAGAGAGAGAGAGGGGGGGGGAGCAGCGCAATGAAGCGTTGCAAGGCGGCAAACGACGACGTTGAAATATCGTGGCCGACTATTTTTATGATTTGGTTTTAAAAAGTGAAAAACAACAACAACAACAACAGTTAAAACAGAAACAGCAACAACAATTGGAACTCGCCCCAGAGTCGATGACTTTGGCTTTGCTTTTGCTTTAGTTTAAACACTCGCAGCGCGCCTAATTTATGCCTTTTTTATGCTGATGAAACGCAGACAGAGACAGACACACAGCAAGAGAGAGGGAGAGGAAGGGAGACAGGAACTGAGTTGCGGCAAACCCATCTAAACAGCGTCACATGGTCACTTTGGTTGCCAGAGCTGCGACCAAACCCAATGAAGTCGCAAAAACAGAATCGACAAAGCGCAACAATTTCGTCTTAGTCGGAACTAACCTCCGACCAGGCATATCATATGGGCAAGCTCACCATACGCATATGGCATAGGGTTCTCTTTGAAACCATAGAACTGATAAAGAGAGAACTTCTACATGCTACCTTTGAGCTATACCTATAAATTGTGTTAATAGTCTTTAAAGTTGTAAGGTACCTTAGTTAGGTATTGCTAAGTTTAATAACTAGAAAATCTAAGTTTGGGTAGTGTCATTAAATAGTATAAAGACATACAACACCACTCTGTCAGTTTTGGTGAAAGGATGTGGTTTCCCTGTTTATCTTATATGGAACGTTAATGAAACAAAGGAACACCTTCTTACAATACAACGTATATAGAGGACCTTTTCAACACCTTCATTGCTACAATTTGCTAATTCTTGGCTTGCAATTTGGCTTCTTTTGCTATAAGTGACTAACCTACACTTTCTCTGGTTGGTATATCTCTTGAGCTCCTTAGAGCCTTTTTACTCGAAAGTTCAGTTCTGTTTATATATGATATACAAATGATTTCCAATCGAAATACCAATGCAGCTTCTTTTTTTAATGCATAGAGAATTTTGATGATACTCAGGAACACTCTCTTATGATATATCATTTATAGAGGACCTTTTGAACACATTGAAGCAACAATTTGCTGATTCCTTGCCAATTTGGTTTCTTTTGCAGAGCATTTTAGCTGCGTCTATTCGCGACTAGTCAAGACCTTCCCTTGGTCGGTACATCTCCCCATTGGGTTTCGGGTAGAACAAATTGTTTATGAACTGCAGCTGACAGTTGCATTTGTTCGGTTCGGCTGTCGGTTACGCCAGAGCACAGTTGCAGACGCGATGGGGGCAGCAATGGAATCGAATGGAATGGAAATCGAAATCGAGTTCCAGTTCGGGTTCGGGTTCGAGTTGGCAGGGAAACTCACCTGTATCACGCGCATGGGCAGTCCCGTTTCCTTGGCCAGTTGCTCCCTAATATGGCGTGTCGGTTTCGGTGTCTGATTGAATGCCGTTTTCAGTACTTCCAGCTGTTTGGCCTTGATGGTGGTGCGGGGTCCGCGTCGCTTCGAGCCGTTTGCATCGTCGGGACTTTTGTTCTCCGCCTGAGAATCGCCGCGTCCATCGGGATCACCGTCCAAGGAGCCCTGTGAGAGATCGAGTCAAATGCATGAGATGCAGAGTAACACAGAGAGGGAGAGAGGGAGAGAGAGGTAGAGGGAGTGCGCCCTTGGTAGTTGGAGTGAGATATACGAGCTCATAATCATTTGCCAATCATTAATCAAATGGGGCTGACGGCGGGTCTACAAAGTGGCGGACGAAGCCGTCGCTTTCCCATTCCAGGGCCATGTCCATTCGATTCCATTCATTACTTTGTATACTGGCAACGGAAACCTGTTAATGATGCAAGCGAGTCCACGCTGGGCAGGAGGTAGTAGGGAGAGGGAGAGGGAACATTGGGGGGGGGTGAGACTGAAGAGCCTCCACTTACTTACCTGATCGGAGTCGTCATGCGTATTTTTACTATCGGTGCTCATGCTTTGTACTGATATATCCGAGGTGCCCAGCGGTCCACCCGCTGAGTCTGGCCCATTCGGGCCGAGCACGCCCAATCCCAGCGCCGGTCCGCGCAAATGTGGCGGATCATCGTCGTCTTCGTCTTCACTCGCTGAGCCCATTAATGAATCTGTGACGAAGAAAGAGAGAGAGAGAGGTTGTAGTTGGGAAATCTCTTCACAAATTGCTCAACAATGCGTATGGAAAGCGGGGAGGGAGTAGTAGGCGGGAGAGGGGGGGCAACCCAAAAGCCACTTAAAATACAATTGCAATAAATAATATTTGTGCTTGGACTAAGCCGAAAAGGACGACCTGCTCGGACGAAAACGACGCACGGCTGGAGTCACGTGTCACCATTTCATGGTCTAAGTAGCCCCCACACCCCAGTGGCCCATCCCCCCTGGGACACGTGTCAAATGCAGTTTCGGGAACAACCGACGATGCCCGAATAAGTTGATTAAGCCAGTTCCTGCTCCGCTTATCGCCGGCTGCCTGCTGCCTGCTGCCATGCAAAATGCTGACACGCGTCCTTGTCATCCTGCACTGCTCCAGATAAGCGAGAGCCACGCGGCACCAGCCCAGGCCAAGGCGACGGACGCATCTCCGCGTTGAAACGTGTCACTCAAAACTGGCAACGATTGTCGATTGTCTTGGGCCAACCCTCGCTGCAGAAATCTCTGCGAATCTCGTCGCATTCTCTGGGGACCCTGCCACCTGATAAAGGGGCCTGCAATCTCTCCTCGACACTTGCCAGCGCTCTGGCAACTTGCCGAAAATAAATTACACTTTATTATGCATAATCTAATCCGCACCAGATGCGACCCGCAAAGGGGTGTGCCACGAGGTCGAGGGTAGAGCTGGGAGAGGGTAGCGTGGTTCAGCTTTGATTCGCTGCCACACAATATGCCTTGAATTTGGCGCCAGACTGAGAGTCATTAGCCTCATGTTCGGTTCCAGTCCTTCCCCCGGGGACCCTCCTCCCTTCCTCCTCACTCACTACTCCCGTCTAGTTGTCCACCTGTCACTCAGTCAGCTGAAAGGGAAACGTAGCTAGTGCAGCAGAGGGAAGATGGTAGAGGGAGGGAGGGAGGGGGGAGCTTAACGCATTACAAGTCGAGCTGTCTCCTGCAGCGGAGCATGCAAATCCCGGCCAGATGATGACCATAATGCAGCTGCGCGTATCGCTGGCCAAATCGCAAGTGACGAGCAGGAAGCGAACGAGGCGCTTTGATTCAAACTTGCTCGGGCATTTGCCAAAGTGAATGTGAATGCGAATTTGAGTATGAGTATGAATATGAGTGCGAGTGCGAGTGCGAATAGCTGTGTACTCTGTTGATGGTTAGGCGAACGAAGGTTAATTGCAATCAGCGGAGAGAACTGCTGAGCGCTTCAGACAGCGGAAAGAATCGCCGAGATTGCTGAAGTCGGAAACGCGAAGAGACGCCTTCGAGCTGACAACTGAGGAACGAGGGTCTTAGAAGGTAGTTAGAAGTATTTCGGAGAGAGGTTAGAGTGAGGTTGGCAAGATCTGAGAAGTGAGGTTAGTAAGAGCTTAGCAGTAAGGTTAGAAGTGAGATTGGGAGAAGGCTAAAAGTGAGGTTGGGGAGAAGTATAAAGTGAGGTTTGTGAAGTGCTTAGAAGTGAGGCTAGGTAGAAGTTGCAAGTGAGGTTAAGGAGAGATTGGAAGAGAGGCTAGCCAGAGGTTTCAAGTGAGGTAAGGGAGAGGTACACAATTAGTGAGGTAAGTAATAAAGAAGTTTCAAAAAAAGAGGGCGTAAATATCACAATGATAAAACTTCTTCAAAACCAAGGGATCAATTAATAGAATAATAGATCAGTAAGAGAGGAAGGAAGAGATACAGAAGAAGACTTTACTGAAAGAACCTGAAAGAGTTCAACTAAACAATCAACTATTAAATACATATTTGAGAGAATGCTTTAAGTACGGAAGACTAAAACAAAAGACTTAGGGCTTCTTCAACCCTCTCTCTTGAGTAGAGATTCTAATTCTCTACTGCTACACTTTGCTTATCTTTTAATAGAGGGTTACCATTGACGCATTGTTTTACTGGCTACTTTTCGTATGGCTTAAGCCGAGAGGCACCACGTCGTCCTTTGGGTACTTGTCAACCTTCTTCAGACGCTTATCCAGCGTTTCTCATCTAATGCGAAAACAAAACTCTCCCAGGGGTGTTTTCGATCTAATTTCTGGTTTAAAAGAGCGTCAGGTGCGCACCGCCCTCATCCGATTGCACTACTCAAGCGACTCTCAATTGACCCGCAGCAGCAGCACCACCCATCCCCCAAATCGCCCAACCAGGCAACCACTAAACCGTTCAAGCAACAACAACAGCAACAGCAACTCGAAATGAAACGAAACGGAAACTTGAAGTGTTTACCAGCATCGCTTACATGTCGCCAGTTGACAAAGAAATCGAGCTAACCGGCAGGGGGACGGGGGAAGAACCCTGGGATCACCACCCAATGTGGCACAGTCTACAGCAGGCCAGACCAGAGCAGACCAGACTCGGTTCCATATGGGCGCTTTAAGTTGTTGTTAACACATGTTAATAAACACGCGACGATTGGGAAAACGGAACAGGGGAGAGGGTAGCGCAGTACAGAGGGTTGTCAGTACCAGTAACCGCTGCAGCAAGCGGCAGCAGCAGCAGCAGAGACTCTGCTCAAGCATCACTCAAATTAACTTTGAAAACCATTCAGGAACACTTCATTTGATTGCCACAAAAACGTTGGCTGCCTCGGCTCACAGGGCTCTGCTGTTGTTTGTAATTGTTGTTGTAGCAATAGCAATTATGCCATTGACAGCGGCAGCAGCAGCAGCAGCAGCCCCCCTCAGCCGTTCAGCCACCCCCAGCAGAGCAGAAGCAACCATAAAAGTTCAAACATTCATTTCTCGCTTAGGATAGAATTATTTTTTGCCTCTTCTGCTCGTGTTTTTCTTTTTGTGTGTGTCGCCATCCTCCATCCTCTCCCCCTTCCCCCTTGTGACGCCTTTGTTTGACTAGCACAAACAGCAGGGGCAGGATCAGCATCAGCAACAGCCAGCGGCGTCCTCGAGGAAGACGCACAAGTGCAGCGCCAGCTTCGACATCGACAGCATCCTTGAGCCTTGAGCCCATCCGTTTTGACTGACAGCCGGGCAAACACAAGGCCAAACAGACCAACAGACAAACAGACAGATGCACAGTGTGCACAGTGGGATTGGGGGTACAGCGACGGAAGTCGCAGGCAAATAAATAAACAAAGGCGCACCGCCGCCCACTTGTACTTGTTTGCATAGTCAAGTGCGATGTTTGGCAACGCATCTTGCAACAGTTGCGCGATACGCCAGTTGCCACGCCCCCGTCACTGCGGGGTATGGCTAAGGGCGCGTATGGGCAACCCTCTCAGCCCTGGCAAGTGCCTGAGCAAGCACCTGTTCGAGCAGTACCAGTTGAGTATTGCCTGAATGGTTCTATGTAGTTGTAGATTTAGATGACTTAAATGATTATGCCCCTAGATATAACCTAGAAATTGATAGTTGACATGTGGCAATATAGTAATGTAGTAAATATATTAACTGTAGTAGTTAGAGCAGTTATAAGTAACATAAGACCAAGGATTATAGAAATTTAATTAGCTGGTAACCTTATATACGTTAAGAATAAGCACAACAATGTGGCAACGCTGAAATGTAACCTATAGTAAAAGATCATATAAGAACGTACTAAAATATATGCATATTTTAAAGATATTCTAGAGATTTTAATGAATATTTTACAGAGTAACTCTAGAGTTGCCAGATTTGAAGAATGTACCATAAAGAAAATAAGTTGCTGATATGGAAAAAAGAGAAGCAAAAAGAGACTATTAAGTTGAACTTTTTATTTTGATTGAATATTTCTATATATATATATATTAGCGTAAGAAAAAGAAGGGAAGCCAGGAACCCATATTTATATATTTATATATATCTATATATTTCTATATATATATATATATACATATCTAGAGTTGCCAGCTTTGTAAGATATACCATAAAGAAAATAAGTTCTTGATATGTTAACAAGAAAGGCAGAGATTTCAAAAAAGATTGTAACTCCATTAAGCAGAAGACTTTCTATACTATAAATATATATATATTTCTATATCATCCTATATCATCTATGTGTCTTTATATGTATTGAAACCCATAGTTCCCTCTAGATCTCCCTCATTATTTTGGCATCTGCCGATGTTTTGCGACAAGTGCTCGAGTGGCTCAAGTTGTGCCTCTTCTGTTTTTCTAACGTTTTCCGACCCCATGACGAGGTTGGGCTTAGCCACCCACAGCTACCCCTGTCCAGGGCATGCCAGGGCGCGGGGGGCAGGGACAGAGAAAGGGAAAAGGAAAGGGCATAGACAAAGCGCACACACATTAATTTCGAATTAGTTTTGCATCATGTGTTTCACGATGCAGAAAAATCGACTCTGCCGCTGCGGCTGGCAACCCTCAACGGTGCAAGGTAGCGGGCGGGGCAGGGGCAGAGCAAGACGATGCTGCTGCTGCTGCTGCTCCCAGGCAGGCAATGAATTGCCAGAGCTCAGCTGGGACTGCCGCAGGGATGGGGCTGGGGGTTGGGTGACGATCGACGGGGCGAGGGGCGAGGGGGGAAGTGAGTCGAGTCGAGTTGAGGCGATGCGCGTCGAGTGCGGACCGTGTTTATGGGCAACTATTAAGTGCACACAACGTACGCGGCATGAAAAATGCGGCATGGACGTGGAACAGATCGCTGGATTTTCTACATGAGCGCATACTGAAAGTATCCGTGAGTCGCCGTCGTCGTTGTCCGCATCTTCATTCATGCAAGGCATAAGGCATAAGAGGGGGAGAGACAGAGAGAGAGAGAGAGAGAGCGGGAGAGAGAGTGAGGAGAGAAGGAGGCTGCGAGTTGCGGCTCAAGTTTGTTGGCTGTAAAATTAGGTTAATTCCTGTCAGTGCGTTGCTGATTTGAATTGTCACACACACACACACACAAGAGGCACACACATAGAAGGGGCACACACACTTGTCTGAGCTGGCCACCTGCACAGGTGCCAAGGGATTTGCAGCCTGACTCGACTCATTGACGGGGCCGTTGACGCTACACCCGTCTACAGCCAGTCTCCAGTCTCTGTAGTTCGCTATCTTCAGTCTTCTGTCTGCAGTCTTTTGCTCTGCAGTCTTCTGCTGTCTGCTCTCGCACGGCTTAGTGCGGCAACTCTAATCCGCGTGCCTGACTCCCCATTTGAGATGTGATATGTGTACTTTGTGTTCGCTATCCCGCTACCTCCTCCCTCCTTCTCCTGCTCTTCTCTTCCCTCTACTCTTTAACTACTCCTTCTCTGCTGCCTTTCATTTCGCAGAGTTACGCAAGAGTTGTCACTGCTGTGGTTATATAATCGGCAACTTGCGATAAAGACAATCGTCTTGCAGACATCACAACAAGCTTAGGCAATAAGAAACTATAGATGATGTTGACGATCTATGAAAGTCGGCTTAGTTTGTATTTGTAGTAGAAGAAACAAAAGAATATCAAGAGAGAGGGAAAAGAGAAAGAGAGAGAGAGAGAGAGAGACAGAGAGAGAGACTTTAGAGTAACTGCTTGTTCTCTTTATGCATAACTGAAGTATTGTTTTAAGAACTTCGATTGAGTGTAATCGTAGTTTTGATTGAGCTCAAGATATTATATGTAAGCATTCAATACATATGAATATCAATAATTAGGTTAGAAGTCTATATAGTTTTCTTAGTTATTATAATTATTTGGTTAGGGTAGATGTACTGCCAGCTTGTTGGAATATTGTACCTACTGCTAAGAATTGATCTCCAATTCTTGTCTAGTTCTTTAACTTTTTGGATATATAATATTCATATATACATATATATGTATATATTCATATTTTGAGTAGTATTAATACACTATATATTGTACATATATACTATATATACTGCCATAAAATACCATATATAATACCATTTAATATCAAATGTTGCACTAAAACAACCTGTGCAGGCGAATCTTGTGAAGCCAAGAGAATCCTTGAGCTTTGTCACGTTGTGCCAATTCAACACAAAGGAGAAGAACCTTCGAAATAGTTTCAAGTGTACTTCATGTGTGTGCGAGTGAGAGGGAGAGGGGATGAGAGTGTGTACTGTGCAAGCAGTGCAAACAAATCTGCAAGCAGTGCAAACAGCGCAAGTTGCTGCTGCTGTTGTCGTTGTTGCTGTTGCTGCTGCTGCTGTTGTTGTTGTTGCTGCTGTTGTTGTTGCCCGTTTCATTGTCATTGTCATTGTCCTTGCGTCGAGCAGCGCTGGCAGGTTTATTTGTCATGCAATTTATGCTTCAACGCCTGCGTTTCATTGTTGTTGCTGTTGCTGTTGTTGCTGCTGTTGAGAATTGTGTGCAAAGTGCAGCGTCAAGTTCTGCAAGTGCCACAAAGAGAGTTGAGTGGTGGGAGAAGAGGGGACGAGGTGGTAGGGGGCGGGCGTGGCAAGGGTTTCTCTGGTAGTTGGAGACGCATCAGCGCGAAGAACTGCGAACTACGAACTGTTCTTGACACTTGCCACGCGCTGCTTTGTTTGACGCGAACGAAGAAGGAAATGCCGACGACAGACGACGCCGACGACGACGCCGACGCCAGCAGAGAGCCAAGGCAACGCGGCAAATGAATTAAATAAACGAATGGCCGTTGTTCTACAACTATTTGCGAGGTGCAGCAGCAGCAAACAACAACAATAGCCGGGAACGACAACAAATACCACAACAATTTGTGACGCCGCATCAAAGCATGAAAAACGCGCCACGTCGCAACCAGCAAAAAGGGAAACATGGCAAATGCCAACGAAATACAAGTGATGGAAGGGGGGTGCTGTGGGTAGGGGGGAGTGAGTGAGTGGCAACTTCATTTGGCAGTGCAACCCCTCAAATGGGGCAGGGGCAGGGGCAGGGGAGTTGTTGGCGTGTGCGTGCCTGCTACACTTTACACTTCACTGAGCATGCCAAGTGGCTGTGGCTACAGCAGGGGCAGCAGGGGGGGGTGAGGAGGGGGGAGGGGGTGTTGCTGGAGTGGGTGTGCAGGTGGGTGTGGGTCAGCTAGAGTATTTGTCTATAAATCTTAAATGCTGCACACAACACACAAATCGAAATTAAGTGCAAAACTTGCACAACAAACACAAGAGCGACAAACATTCAGAAGGGTGACAGAGAGGGGAGGAGGGGGGAGGGCGATCAGGCAAGTGACAGACAGAAAGACAGACAGAAGCCAGCCAGTGAGGACTGCCGGCAGTCCGAGCTGTCAGTCTCTGCGCTGGACACTCATTACGCGCCGTGTGACCCGCAATGTGGCTGACCTTGACGTGCGACGGCGACGGCGCCAATTGTCGCTCAACTGGCACTAAATGCCAACAGAGACGCGCAGTCGGTAGTCGTCGGCAGACGCTGTCTAACGGTAAACGTATAGCAGTCAAGTCTGTTGCTGACATTTCGCTTGAATTGGAGCGGCAGTAGGGGAGGGGGAGGACCTTAATCGAACTTGTGGTGTAATGACATATAAAGAAGGGCAGGAGGAGAGGGGAGGCAGAGAGACACTGCCAGACAAATTTACGAGTAATCTATTTATACAAACAATACACGAAGTAAACTAAAGACAAACATATGTCTATATGTCTACAGGTTATACACAAGATGATATACACAGGATATATACAGTAGTATATTACCTTGAGAACTATCAAAGTAATATGTTTGTGGTTTGTTTATTGATTCAGAGTCAGTCTGAATATATTTAGAATGAAGCTTAAGTCAATACTTAGATATCTATATATACATATGTAGATGTATATATGTATACTAAATATAAATATATAATTATATACACGAAGTAAACTGAAGATATATGTCTAGATGTCTACAGCAAATACTTTACTGTAATATATTTCAATTTGTAAGCTTAATGCTTCTTGAGTCTAACGGCTCTATTGATTATAATTGATTATATATGTATATATGAAGAAACATTATATATATTGTATATATATAGTACATATATATCTACATGTACCTCCAGCAAACATAAAGCACCTGAATACCTATCATGGATCAATATGCTTGCAGCTTGTTGAGTCTAACAACAGTCTCAACTTGATTTTTCATGCCTAGCTATATATTTATAGATATTAACTGGCAGCTACCCTATGGTGCTACCTACCATACCTATCTGAGCTATCACATTCAACATATAGTATATAGTATATTGCTCATTTGACAGCTAAGCTTGCAATACCCGGTGGCAGGCAGCAAAAGACTCATCTGCTATTTATGGCCAATTAGAATCGGGCGTGAACTATATCAAGCACCTCCTCCTCCCAACTTTTGCACTACCAGCCCTACCTCATCTCCCTCCTACCTCTGGCTGTTCTTCTCACTCTTCTCTTTCGCCCTCTCCCTCTGTCTCTGTCTGTTGCTGGGCAAACCCTTTCGAGACAATGTTTTGATTGGCATTACTCGACTAAGGCGCGGTAGTGCCTCAATTGATAAAGGTAGCTGGAAGTAAAGAAGGAAGTATGGTTAGGGTTAGGAAGAGGGAGAGGGGGTTAGTCTGCAACTCTCTAAGCTTGGCTGTAGTTTTCCTTCCTCTGGCTTTGCTGCCTGTTTCCTTTTCTCCTGTTGTTGTTTTTATTCTGCTCGCTTTTCATTTTGTTTGCTTTGTTTTTCGCTGGGTTCGCTGAGCCTCAACGCGTTCGTTTACCTTTTTGGGTAACTTATTGTTGTTGTTGCTGCGGCTGTTGTCGCTTGTGGCAAAAGCCGCTTGGCAGCAATAGTAACAACAGTAGCAGCAACAACAACAACAGCAGCAGCAGCATCAAGAACAACAGCAACATGAAAACCGGCCGCATTTGTGGGCATTTGTAAAGTGATCCTTTTTGCCCATGTCTGGGTTTTATGCGACCGCAGGACCTTTTCGCCTTCAATTGTTATTGTTGTTGCTGTTGTTGTTGCTGCTGCTGCTGCTGCTGTGGCTGTTGCTGTTGTCCCTGTCGACGTCACCGTAGCCTAAAGCAACAGGATTTTCAGCCAACGCGCCCCGGCAAACGCGTTGAGCTGTGCCAAAAAGGATTTACGGCTGCCTCGCTCTCTCTCGTTCTCTCTCTCTCTTTCCCCTCTCTCTCCCTCTTATTCTCTATCCCACTTGCTTCCTCTCCTTGTCTCTGTCTGTATTGTACAATAATTTAAATGCGCTCGGCTCTTATTTTTGTTTTCTTATTATTGTTGTTGTTTTGCCTGAAATTGATACCAAGTTGCGCCTTCGGCCCCGTCTCGCTCTCGCCCTATCTCTCTCGCTCACTCACTCTCACTCTCGCTTCTTATGGTTTGTTTTTTCATTGTTGTTGTAGTTGTTGTTGCTGCTGCTGCTGTGTGTGTTTTCTGTTATTCTTTCATTTCAACGCGCCCGCAAAAGGGTCGCCCCAAAGGTGTCTCAGAGAGTTGCAACAAAAAATAACAGGGAGTTGAGTAGATGAGAGAGGGAGAAACAAAATGGCGAATGCTGTAAAAACTTTTGCGTATATAAGATTATAACTAACTCTATAGGGAGAATACGAAGGTTTAAAGTGATGGAAGCAAGCCATTGGATACAGATTTAATGATGGAAGAAGAATGCATAGTATGGAATGGAATGGGAAAGAGTAAGAAAGTGTATATGTTGATCTTATGATGGAAAAAGAATATATATGGGAATTGAGTGAGAAAAGGGTATATTTTGACTTTAAAATAAGAGACAGAGAAGCAAGAAAAGACTTAGAATAATAAAATGAGAATAGTAAATAAAAAATAAAATAATAAAATTAGAATAATAAAGTGAGACAAAGAAAGAGAGGCATATAAGGCAAAATGAAAGTAAGTGAAGCTAGCTCAAGGTATTACATGATATATAGACATCGTAATATTTTATATGTTTACATACATATATATGTATTACCGTATATTTTAAGCATCTTTTGGGAAAACTTTGGTAGTGTAAGTCAAGTTAGGATATATATAGACCTACTATATGGAAAGTACTTAAGTCAGAAGTAAAGTAAGTCGAGTTTTTTGATGGAATAAATATATATATTGTCTATATAAAGTGAGGAATGGAATAATATGCAAGCATAGATAGCCAGCTAGAGTAAGTGAAAGAGAGGAAGAGAGAGAGAGAGAGAAGCAGCTAGCCCATATTACAGGGTATACACATGTGTTTGTTCCCCTTTTATTACCTATAACTTTAGCTATGAACTCTGCCTGCTTTACTGTGTTAAGCAAGCAGATTTCGCATGTTTGTCAAGCTGCTGCTGCTGCTGTTGGTGCTGTTGTTGTTGTGCGGCTTAAGAGCAGCAGCAGCTACAGCAGCAGCAACAACAATCTAGGGTATACCTTGTCGCATATTGAGCTCGATTCGTTTATTTAATCCGTAAAAAAGATCTGCTCTCGGCCGCAAATCCCCGTACCGAGCAACGTCGTCGCATAATCTCTGCCTGGGCCTGGGCGCGCTTCGCTGCTGCTGCTGTTGCTGCTGCTGCTGCTGCTGTTGCTGCTGATCTCTGATCTATGAACGCGCGCGCGTGGGCAGGTACACAACAACACAAGCCAATAACAACAACAACAGCAACAACAACAATAATCTGCTAGTTATGCAGAGCCGACAACAATTGACTGTGTGCGCTGCGTTCCCAATTCCGAAAGCGATACCGATCCGCGCTGTGGCTTAGGTTCGCTTTTCGACACTTTGTTTGGCACGGTTTAAGCCAATTGTTAAGCGGACAGGGGGAGGGGTAGTGTAAGGGAAATGGGAGGGAGGGGTAGGAGAATTGAGACGGGACTGTGCCACAGACGGGACTGTGGACTGTGGACTGGGCAGGGCCATAATCCCAATTGACAAAAGTCAACAAAGCGCATCAATTCATTTGCAATTCATGCACATGAAGACGAATACATGTTGTTGTTGCTGTACGAGTTGTTGTTGTTGTTGCTGTTGTGCGAGTTGTTGTTGCTGTCCGTGTTGCTGCCTTGTTTCCTGCCTGGCTGACTGCCTGCCTGCCTGCGTGTGGTCCTGGCATTGTCAACAATTTGTCATGTGGCCTCAGCCATGTGCTGGTGGGCGTGGCAGCGAACTAATAGACTTGTCCCACAAAAGGGGGGCGAAGCTGTGGGCGTGGCCCCGCTCAAGTTGCCTTTTTCATTGCATAATCTTGAAAGGATTTTCACATATTCTACACGAACTTTCGCTGCGCAGTCTCGCGTAATCCCTCCTTCTTCCTCCCTCCCCCCTCTTACCTGTTGCCGTTTTCACTATTTTTGCATTTATGCAACATAGTTTTTCCTACAATTTTCCAAATGAAAGTAAATACATTCAACTCAAATGGCCTTCGCTTGATTTTACCCAAATTTCTCCCAATTTTTCTTTGCCTTTTTCTTTTTGTTTTCTTGTCGTTGTTGTTGTTGTCGTTGTTGTGTTTTGATGCCTGTCAAACATATCAATTTCAAAGCAAAATACGGAAAAGCGAAAAAAACTATTTTGCGCACACGCAGATGCAATCGCACACACACACACACACACACACTGGCACACACACATTCATTCATTGATATTCGTTCTCGTTTTTGAGTTTCGCAGTCATTGTTATTACAAATTGTTGTTGTTGTTGTTTATACATAAATTGTCTGTCAGCGTTTTTTTGCCTACATAGATTTTTGACATATTTCCGTGATGGATTGCAGCTACTCCCCCCTCATGCTCTCCCCCTCTCCCTTATGCCATTCTTGTAGCTAAATAAAAACATAAACAATCGATGGCAAAACAAACCAAAAAATCGAGTCAAAAAATATAAATCACAGTCAAATTTGTTATGCAGTATGTGTGGGGTAGGGGGAGGGGTATGTAGCTCGTTCAGTTTCCCAAATTTATGCCTGCTTTATAAATTTATAAGCTATATAAGTTGGGCAACAACAACAACAATGACTGTAAATCGATTAACACATAAACGGATTGAGCACAGCGCAGGCTGAAGAAATATTAACTTGCATATACCCTGTAAAAGTGTAGGGTATATGACTGCATATGTTCTTGACTATCTTCAATATGTGCATACTTAATTTCAGCTGTTTAGATAGAGATTTTAGGTATACAAATGAGATAGTTTCTGTTTCTGTTTGCTTATCAATTCCAACTTTATTCATTGATACTCGTATAACCTATTCAAGTATTCTATATGAAGGTACTGCTGTATGAAGGCAGTGCCATGCATGAAGGTGCTGTTTGTACCACTCATTTTTCAGCTGTCTACCAAGTTTTAGTTGGATATATAGAGAGTTTAGGGATATAATTTGGGTAGAGCTCCTTGTCAGTTCCAACATGTTATTGACCTAAGTATTTATTTTATTTTATTAAACTAATTTAAAGTCGACTAAATACAACCGACTGAATTAAATACAAAGAACTATTTAAAAACTCAAGTAAAAATATTTAAGCATTAAGTTTAAGCTTACAAAATTTTAAAATAATTAAATTTAAAATTATTTTAATTTATTTGAGTTTAATTTTATTTAATTTAATTTAATTTAATTATACCCCACAAAAAGTGTTGTGTATGAAATTACTACTCTCTCTATTGCTTATTCCACTTGTGCCTTATCACTCTACCATTTTTCAGCTGTGTAGGGTAATTAGGTGCGTGTGATATACCCTGTAAAAGGAGCTGGTACCTCACACTTGCCTCATCTCTTGACTCCTTCTCAGTCTACTAAAGTACAGGGCAAGATATACGTTGAACTCTGCTTATCGACACACACACTCAACTCAATTGGCCTTCTCGTTTTGCTGGCGGCCTCAACCCACCTGGGTATGCTCGCCTACTTTGCATACCCTACTTGACCAACTTTATGGGCATAAAATGTCCGAGCATAAAGAAGATTTTGCGTATAAAATTTTAAACGATTGGCGACACTAATAAATAAGTCGCCCGATTCGCAGGCCATAACTCTTTGCCGCCAGCTTCAGCTCCAGTCCCGGCCCCATATTGAGGCGAGGCAGGGTAAGTTGCTGTTGTTGCTGTTGTTGTTGTTGCGGTGTTGTTGTTGTGCTTACTGTTGTTGCTGTTTATTTATTTATGCTCATTGCGTTTATCATTCGTGACATTTGCATAGCGCCAGCAGCGCGTGGGCCACCAAGATACAGAGGCAGATAGAAAGAGGGGCAGAGAGAGAAAGGTGGAGAGAGAGAAAGAAAGAGACAGGAGAAGGCAGGGAGAGGGACAGGAAGAGAGACTGGGAGAGAAACGCCCGTGAAATTGTCACAGCCTGCTGATTTTTATGGTGACTTCTTGCGGAACAGTTCCACATAGCCCCCCTGCCTCTCTCTCTCTCTCTCACTCTCACTCGCTGCCACTGGTACTGCCCCTTCTCCTTCTGGTACCCTCCCCCAGTTGCCACTTGCCGTTTAAGAACTGCAGCAGCACGCATTGGCAGCGGCGTCGCAAGCTTTATGTGACTGTAAAAATCTGCGCAAATTTATGCGCAAATGAATTGTGCATTTGATGGCAGCTGCCGACGCAGAGGAGTGCGAGCACGAGGGGGGGGGGGGAGTGCAGAGTGTAGAGTGGGAAATAAAGGTAGCCCAAGTGGGCATCACTTGGTATCTGGAAGTCAAACTGCCATTAAATATGTTGCTACGGGGAGGTGAAAAGTTCCTTCGCAGTTTGGCATTTCTCTCTCGAGAATATTAAATAAATCACGCTCAAGGGCAGAGCGGATGCAGTTAATGATAAGAAGCCTTCTTAGCTGCTATATCTTTCTGGAATTGCACCATGTTTTCCACAGAATTTCGACACTTCTAGTCTGCGTATTCCCAGTCATCGATTATAATTGCCTGAGTTAAGATCTCCAGTTTCGCAAGTGAGACTGCAAAGCGAGGCATGAAAATGCATTAGGCTTGACCCAGTTGACTCAGTGGGGGAAGGGGGGGAAGAGGGGGAAAGGGGGTACTGTTGAGCTTAGCGATAAGGTTTTCCACGGCTGAGTCAGACTTAGAGATCGGTCGACAGAACTGAGTCACAAATTGGGGGAACGGCGGCAAAGTCGCAACTGGATTTTCATCTGTGAAAATTAGTCATGCATGCCAAATAGAATGAGTCGAGAGAGAGAGAGACAGAGAGAGAGAGAGAGAGAGAGGAGCTGAAAGAGAACCTGAGCAGTTGTTTTGACTGGCTGTTTTGGCTATTATTGCGCTGTTTCATTTATAGCCGCTATTTAACGTCTTTTCAAGCGAAAAACTTTATTTTCACGCGCATTACGAGAGCGCGTCAAAGTCGCGTCTCGCCAAGCAGAAGTTAACCCAAAAAAAACAGCTAAGCAGCTCCCCCCCCCTCTCTCTTTCTCCGTCTCGCTTGCTGTGGTAAAAGTCCATTAAAAATAGCTTTAAAGTGGCTGTAAAAATAAAGCCAAACTACAAACTACAAATAAAATAAACATTAAACATGCGCACCAAGTGCGGGCTTCAACTCCCCAACTTCCAGCTCAGTTTAAGGTGTTCAGGGGAGGGGGAGGGGAGTAGGAGGTTAGCCAGAGGTATTACAGGTAAGCATACTTCCCATATGAGGCAGGTGCAAAACTGACAGCCAAGAGAAGATGCCGAAATTGTTATCAACATTTATTTCTGATCAACATTTATTTTCAATATATAATCGAATATTTGTTTCATTTCAAATTAATTATTGTATTTATTTCAACACATATTTCTAGGTATTTTATGTATATTTTCACACAAAATGATGTATGTATTTTGTATAAATTCCTAGTATTTTTTTAGTATTTTTTTATGGATTTTTCGAAATATTTCTGTAAATAATTTTCATATATTTATTTTCATTTTTATATATTTTGCTTCATGTTTGTCTAGACTTGTGAATGGTTCCCTCTAAAAGATCTAGCCTTTTTTTTGTTTGCTAAAAAAGTGCTGAGAAGCGCTGTGCAAGGCAAGGGGCGTATGGGGCGTGGCATGCGAAACGCAATTTGCGCAAATAAAAAAGGGAAAATGGAATGCGAGCAGAAAAAAAACGAAGAGGGACAAACAAAAATTGTGAATATGCAACGAGATGACAGCGCAGACATGTGACTGCCTGCCTGCCTGACTGTGTATGTGTGTGCATGTGTGTGTGTGTGTGTGTGTATCACAACAACAAAATTGCAGTAGCAACGGGAATGGGAATGGAAAAGGGGCAGGCAGCGGCGCAGACAGTTTGTCATTCAGTCAGCGATGCAGGCAACCGCAAAGAGAAGCAGAAGAAGAAGAAATATGTCAGTGCAAGCTGTGTGCATGTGTGTCTGTGTGTATGTGTGTGTGTGTGTGTGTCTAAGAGAGTTTCGCTTGTCAACTAGTCTGTCAGTCAAAACTAACAAACTAATATGAAGGCAGTGAGCAAGGTAGGAGGGACAAGAGGCAAGTAGGCAAAGGCAAGGCAAGTACACCATATAGATGGTAAAAGATGTAGGGAAATATACAAGACATATACAGGAATATATATAAATAATATATAGTATGTATATGGCCAATCTATTTGCATATATGCCCATCTATAGCTGCACACACACAGACAACTCCAGCAGCAGCAGCAGCAGCAGTTGGCAAGTTGTTGCCGCACTTTCAACGTGGCTTAAAGCTTTAAAGCTTAAAACAGCATAAGAATTCCCTCCCCCCTCTCCCCCACCTCCCTCTGCATACCCCACTCTGCCTGCCACACACTTAACTGCCATTGTTGTATTTTATTTATGGCCAGAGAGCAAAATCAGCAGAAGGAAAGAAAGAAAAAAAACTGAACTGAAGCGAAATGGAAGAAGAATTTTCGAAAATCGATTTCGTATTTTTCGCAATTCTAAGCTTTTAGCCAGCTTTGTGCGGCCTTAAGCCAGCTTCATGCTACAATCCTCCTCCTCCTTGCTCTCCCCATCACCTAGCAAGAGGAAGCCATTTGCCGGTATCAAGTACGTGTGTGTGTGTGTGTGTGTCCAACTCTCCTCGCTTGCCACAGACATTTTGTGCACAAAGCTCTGCACATTTCCGTTTCCGTTTTGTATACATAACCTCAATTCAGCATTTTGGCACAGCGCCGGCTGCCACCAAAGGCTGCCCCCACTCTACCCACTCCCCACTCCCCTCTCTACACCTCCCCCTCTTCCTCTTCCTCTTCTGCGCCTCTTCAACCTACGGCAACCAATGCTCTGCTCTCGATTTGAACTCTGTCAAGCCCACAGCCCACAGCCCCCTGCCCAGTTGCCTGGCCTGCCCCCACCCACCCCCTCCTGATAACCCCTCTCCTCTCTCTTTTGCTCTCTCCCCCCTCCCCTTCGCCACCGCCTCTTCTTGTGGCAGGCAGGCAGCCTTACAAACGCCACCTGCAGCTCCCTGGCAGCTTTGCGTGCTTTTGGTTTCGACAGTTGGATTTGTGCTACGACCTCAGAGCAACCCCCAGCCGCAGCATCCTACCCCTCACCCTTCACCCCTCCACCCGTCCCCTGCCCCTGTTGCCTGCTGCTCCCATTCTTTTGGCAAGCAGCAGCAGCAGCAGCATCCATAGCCGGCGCAGAATTCTTTTTGTTTCGTTTCGTTGAGTTTCTATTTTTTGCCATTGCCTCAGTTGTTGTTGTTGCTGCCTCAGTTGTTGTTGTTGTTGTTGCTGTTGTTGCTGTTGCTGTTGTTGCTGTTGCTGCTGCCTTGTTGTTTTCTTAGTCAGACGCCACCGCCAAATCCGCCAAACCACCCTGTGGGGCTTAGTATCCCTCAGCGACAGCCACAGCAGCAGCAGCAGTTGCGGCAACAACAACCCCGTCTAACATGCTCTGCCTCTCGCTTCCTTTCACTCCCCCCCCCCCGTCTTACTCGCTCTCGTTTTAACCAAAGTCTTTTCTTTCATACTTTTTTTTTCAGCTTGCTTCGCCGTCGCCGTCGACGTCAACGTCAACATCAGCGCTGCGTTTATCTCTGCGCCAGAGCCCCAGGGTTGTTGCCATTGTAGTTGGATTGGGTGAAGGCAGGGGCAGAAGGCAGGGGGGTTGGAGTGGGGAGATTGCTGGCTTCGCTTGGGGGTTGAGCGCCATGTTTTGCAGCGCGACAGTCGCCACGCACCAGTGGCGCCCTCTGGCGTCTCGTGCCATTTTTTTGCTCGCTGCTTTTCAAAATGGTTGCCCATGCTTGAAATATGACACGATTACATGTGATGGCAAGGCGGGGCCAGGAAGGGGCAGGGGGGTGGAGGGAGTGTGCGTGGTGTTGTGGTGTATGTGTGGTCACTGGGATTTGGCTGACAGGCACAAAAAAGGCAAAGAAGAAGAGCGGAGGAAGAGGAGGAGGAGGAGGAGTAGAGAGGCGCTTGGGCAGTAAATCTCGCAACTGGCGCATCTTAACTCGGCTTAAAGTGAGAAAATGTTGCTGTTGTTGCTGTTTGTTGCTGTTTGTTGCTGTTGTTCGTTGTTTGTTTTGTTGTTGGAGGCACTTAAAAGCGAACTTTAAGTTCAACTTGCCACACTTTATGTGGCAGCAGCAACAACAAGCAACATCAGCAATGCAACAGCAACGCCATGTTCGATTAAAGAGCAGCAACAACAACAACAACAGCAACAATAATGTTGCTGATGAGATCTTAAGATGCTCTTGATGAGTTCGCCACCCCTTCCCCCCTCTTGCCAGCCCCTCCCCCTCCACACACTCTTTGACCTGTTTAGTGGGTCGAGAAGTCGCTCCAGTTTAAACGCCCAGCGGCCTCGTAATGCGCCCCAACACATCGTCAACAAACACTTTGATGGTGCTGCCCCCCTCACTCCCTTTCTTCTCCCTCTTCCCTCACCTCCCATTGCTTGCCCCATCTTCTGTGTTAGACACTAAAACAGTTATTGTTGTTGCGACCCTTTGAATGCTTACGAGCTGCCATTAAAACGAAAAGTCGTTGCCCAACACGCATTAAACAAAACCCGAAACCGAACCCAAAGCGAACCCAAAGCGAACCCAAGACGAGCCTGTCGACAGGTGTCGCATTCGAGTGATGAATGCATGTGAATAGGTTTGAGTATTCATTGCATTTTACTGCTCATTTGCAGCAGTCGCGCAATCAATGGGAAAACATCAACGAAATGCGAGTATTGAAGTTGATTGTGTGAGTGTATTCATGTTGTGATTCGAATACACTCATGCATAGACTCATACGTACACTCACTTGCATACATTCATTCATTTACTCATTCAAATGCATGTGTATAGGTGCGAGTACTCATTGTATATTCATTCATTGCTCATGGGGCGTGTTTCTAATGATTATGTGAGTGTATTCGAAACATAAAATGAATAAACTCATGGAAAGACTCAGATTGCACTCACTTGTCGTACACTGCAAGTGGCAAGTGCGGAACAAATCATTCATTCACTTACTCATAAGGATGTGAGGTCGTTCTTGTTATTGGGCAAGTGCAGAAACAAACATAACTCATTTATTCATTCATTTACTCATTCAAATGCATGTGAATAACTCAAAGTATTCATTATATTCGACTCACCTCGAACCCAATCAAGTCTGAGTGATGTCTGATTGTAGTCTGAGTGTAGTCTGAGTGTAGTATGAGTATATTCGTAACTTATTTGCATTTTATTCACATGCACTTAATTACAAATTCATATTTGACTCACTTATCAAAATGACTTGAAAGTTATTCATTCATTGTGAGTGGGTGAGTGAATGAACAAGTGCTCACAACGAGTCTGAGTATATTCATGTGATGTTCGCACAGTATTCATGCTGATTCAAATAGACTCACACTCATTCGATTGCCTGCTAAATTGCCACACTCACTCCACACTCAGTCCACACTTACTCCGCACTCACTCCACACTCACTCCACCCCACTCCACACTTAGTACAAACAGCTCGAATAACTCATTCATTCACTCGCAATCACATTGCACACCGACACCGAGTACTCACTTGATTTACGGGCAACCAAAGGGCAACGACAGAGTGAGTGAGAGAAAAAAAGTGCGAAAGAGAGAGAGAAGGAAAAGAAGATGGCGACACTTGCGTCGCTGCTCACAAATCAAAGCCATGTTTTATGCAAAATAGTTGGCAACGCAGTTAACCAAATGATTTACGAATGCCTCTGGCATTAGATGAGCACGAAGGGGGGTAGGAGGGGACAGCTGTCACTGGCTTATCGCTCGCAGTATCAGAATATATAGCATACATATATACAATACATACACACATGCATACACGTACATAGAGGAGGGTTCTTTCTCTTTCTTTCTTTTCCCCAAAATAGACGCAAATTTATTGTCGCAAACGGGCAAAAAAATCATAATAAAAATGCGCGAGAAAGGCGGCAACTCTGACCCCCTCCCTTTACCCCTGCCCTCTGCCTGGGTCCAGCTCAGCTTCAGTTCTGCCAGGTGGGCTCTTTTTGGGGTGGGGTCGGGGGGTCGAGTCGCTTCGGTTTTGTGGCTGCGTTGCACGTATAAAAGCAACCCGACGAGTCATAAAAATAAAAATAGCCCAAGTAAATGTCAAATAAACTTTAACGGTTTTTCTTATTTTTCTCTCCAGTCAGCAGAGGGTAGGGGGGATGCAGGGGTCACCACACGCAAGGTGGCCATAAAGTTGATTGTTGTTGTTGCTGTTGCTGTTGTTGTTGGTTGCGACCAAAAAAACCGCCACATAAAATACAACAAACTGACCGAAACGAGCAGCAGCAGCAACAACAAGAAACAGTTGCAAAAACTGAAACTGCAAATAAAAATAGTCCCTCCACACACACACACATACACACACACACGCAGCATGGTCAAGCGAGGGTGGTGAGTGGGGGGGAGTGTGGAGTTGGGGAGCCACACATAAGCCACATATAGTATATACTGTAGACGGTATTACGTGCACCGCCAAACGACAACCGTAAATCTGCGGAATTTTTCATGTGGCCATGGGGCACAGGCAAACACAACGGCAGCACTAGCTGTGGCATCAACAACAGCAACAACAGCAGCAGCAGCAACAACAACAACTCGGCATATAACAATAACAACAGTTGGTAAGCTGGAAGCTGAAAGCTGTAAACTGTAGAGGGACCTGGCTTGAACTTTGCCACTGCAGCTGCATGTTTCAGCTTTAATATGGCCAGGATGTGGCTTTAAAACGGCCAACAGCAGCAGTAACAACTCTAGCTATAAGAAGAAGAACAACAACAAGAGCAGCAACAACAACTGTAGCAGCAGCAGCAGCCGAGCTAACTGAACTAGCTGCAGAGACAGAGAGACAGTCCGAGTTGGTCAAGTCAAGTAGGCTGGCAAATGTTGCTCGCAATGCGTTGTTCACCCTTTGTCCAAGTAGGCATAAGCAAGACAACAACAACAGCAACAGTAACAACAACAACAACATGGCAAACATGTGCACAACATGCGGGTTGCTGTTGTTGTTATTGTTGTTGTTGTTGCTGCTTTATAGATTTAGCTTTTTATATTTATTTGTTGCTTAGCGAGTTCATTTTGGGGTCATTACAATTTGCCACACGGCAAAGAGAATAAGTATATGACAGACTGTGTGTTCATATGTGTGTGTACATATATGTGTTTATATATGTGAATACATGTGTATGTGTGCACGTCTGTCTGTCTGTTTGTGAGTGTGTGTTATCAGGCGCTTAATGTGCTAACAAACATAACAAGCTAAATGAAAACTTTGTCAAGTTTTGCCAAAATGGACGACAAATGTGTCGAATGGGTGTGCGATGTGTGTGTGTGTGTGTGTGTGTATGTGTGTGTGTGTGTTATGTATGCGTGTAGTGTCTGAGCAGATTGGCGCGACAAATGAGCCTGGCAATGCGACAATTAAGTAGCTGCGAACGACGCTAAGAAGCGACTGATTATGGCTGCGATGATGCTCGAAGCGATTGCAAATGACAAGCTGAAATATATGAACTGTCTGGAATAAGTGTATATATATGTACTTTATGTATTTAAATACATGTATAGAGATATATACATGTATATATTTGGAGTTGAAATTGTTTACTTGACAAGTACAGTCGGAAATATATTGAATAGACTGACAAGCTTCACTTTGTCTACGAGCTTTGACTTATTTTTCACTTTAATGTGCTTCAAAATGCATTATCAACACTTGCAATATAAGCAATCAATCAAATATATTTGGCTTAAAGCTTTAATGAGCTTTTGTGAAGCTTTGTTGAAACTCAACTTGACTTGGAGAAGTCTTGGAACTCTTGCTAAACCTTTACAAACACTCAACTTACTTTGTATGTGGAACTCATACATCTTAATGCATTATCATCATATGATGAGGACCTTCAATTGCTTTCTCTGGCTTAAAGCTTTAATGAGCTTTGGCAAAGCTTTGACAGAAACACAGCTTGTTTTGTATGCAGAACTCATAGAACTGACACAATTTACTTGCCACAAGGCAGTCCATCAGTGTCTGCACTGTGGCTTCTCTTTGCCTGCCCCTCTCTCTCACCCTCTCTATTTCTCTCTCTCTCTCTCGCTTGCACTAGGTCTGTCTCTGCCTGTCTGCAGCACTTACTTCTGCTTCTTGCAAAGCAATTCTTTTGCTCAAGCTTCACTTCTGGCTTATTGTCTCTGGGCTTGTTTAGTGATTTATTATGTTTGTGGCTTATCTGCTGCGCTCTCGCTCGCTCACTCACTTACCGACTCTCTCCTTCTCTCTCTCTCTCTCTCTTTTCCTCTTTAGCTCTGTCTCTTTCTCTCTCTCTCTCTTACACTCACTGGCTCACACTCTGTCTGTCTCTTTTGCCCTAAGAGTGTTGATTTATTTTTGTCAGCTGCAACAATAAAACTATTGCCATATTTATTGTCTTGTTGTTGTTGCTGCTGTTGTTGTAGTTTGTTGTTGCTGCTACTGCTGCTGCTGTTGTTGTTGTCTTGTTCTCGTTGTTGCTGTTGTTGTTGTTTATCACCCCGCAATGAAGTTTAATTTATATGACAAGCAATAAATTAACTCGTGCAACTGCCTCCGTTTTTCTTGCCTTTCATCATCGACTTTTCCACGTTTTTTCTTTTTGGTTTTTTCTCGTGTTTCTCTGTTGTTGTTTTGTTTGCCACCTCAGCCAACGTTGCGTATACGCAATTTTAGCACGCACACACCATTTTGTACCGACGGCATTTGCGCGCTCCTCGTTTTGCCAGCGCTAAATGAAAAATCCGTTGCACGTAATTAACGCAATTAAAATCAAAACATTAATGACCTGCGCTCCGGTCTGGCTACGTCGGCGTCGCAGTCGCAGTCACGCTAGTCGCCGCTGTAGTCGACGCAGTCGCTGGCAGCGTCAAGCGCCTGCTTGCTGCGTGCTGCTGTCGGCAGCGACGTAAACGTCGACAACGACGCCAGCAGAGCAATGCGAAAGAATTTTGCAAAATAAAATCGAGTCAAAATATGCTCGCACAGCTGCTTAATGTGCTTTAATTGCTCACAGTATGCATGTGTGTGTGTGTGTGTGTAAAAGGCTTGCCTACTTTTTGGGGAAGCAAGTGCAGCATTCAGTTGTGTGCGTGTGTGTGTAAAAAACACAACAACACACGCAGCCATTTTGTGGCTGAGAACAAGGCAAATATTATTGCCGACGTCGCAGTCAGCAGACTGCTGCCGGCAGCGACGTCGCTGCGCAGACGCCAGGCTGCTGCTGCTGCTACTACTGCTGCCCACGTGCTGTGTGTGTATGTGTGTGTGTGTGAGACAGAGACTGCAGTGCGCAGCTGCGCGGAGCACGCGCTGCGTCGTCTCGTTCTCCGACGTTCTCTGCTTGGCGCCGCTGCTGGCGGCGGCGCTGCTGCTGCTCTGCTCTCAGGGGCAGCTTTCCCCTTAGCGCGGGCTAGCAGCGACAACAAAAATGGCAGCGTTGAAATATTTAACGCCGCTAAGTATGCTACGAAAATATTTTGCAAAAACCAGCTACAACAACAACACTGAGAACAGCAACAACAACAACAACAACAAGAACAACAACAATAGCAGGGAGAAAGAAAATGGTGTAAAATTTAAAATGATTGCGAACGCAGAGCTGACAAAGATGATGATGAAAATGAAAATATAACGCGGCGCTACTAAAGGAAATTCGAGGCGTTGCTGCGTATGACAGCCCCCTCTTCTGCCACTGTCTGCGAGTCACTGAGTGAGGGGGAGAGAGAGAGAGGGGAGGAGGGAGAGAGAGAGCGCGCGAACTCTTAAAGCTTCAATTGCTCTTCCATAATTATGTCGCTGCCAGCAATGCTGAAACAACAACAACAGCAACAACGGAGCAACTTTAAAGAGAACTTTAAACTTCAGGTCAGGCTTATCTGCATAAAGAGGTGGGTGAGGCGGCAGGGGCTGGGTGAAGGGGTTGTGCCATTGCAGAAGTGATTGAAGAGAGGAATCTGCAGCATTTGATGCAGCTGCAAGATGCCGAAATAAACCTAGACAGGCCTAAGTTGTGAGTGTTGGCTAACGCTGTGAGTGTTGGATAAGGCTGCCCTCCCTTTTCTATATGTCAAACAGAGTCAGAAGATCAGGGCATGTCTTAAAAGTCGAATAACTCAGGCAGTTTGTGCAGTAATGTGTGCAGTTAATTGGCAGTGTTATAAAACGAGAGATTGCTAATTGACTGCAGGCCAAGCCAAGCTTAACTGAGCTTGTCTTACTAAACACAGTACTCACACAATAAAACTTAAGTACAATGCAGAAATTTGAGTATTATTGCAGTGTTGTAAAACGCGTATTTTATTGTAGTGTTGCAAGCTTAGACTTTAGACCAAACTAGGCATTGAAACAGAAATTAAATGCAGGAGATTCAGGTACGTTTGTCAGTGTTGTAAGGCGGGAGATGTTCAGTAAACTAAGGAGAGGAGATCCGAAACTAAAGCTACATTGACTGATATACACCTACCAGTATTGTAAAACAACATCTTAAGAGTGTTGATAACTTTTGAAATGTGTCTTGAATCGCTTTAAGGCTGCTACGTGTTGAAGTTGAATTTGATGTGCTTTGCCGGCAGGTTTACTTTGATTTCAAGGTAGACGCAATGTTTGCCCCCCCCCTAAGTGTGTGTCTGTCTGCCTCTGTGTTTGTGTGTGTGTGTGTGTGTGCGTGTGGGTGTGCGTGTGCTGGCTGTGTTATCTTATGCATGACTTTGCTTTATTTATGCGGCGTTTTGCGTTTTATGTAAATATTTGCAAAGCATTTAACTTTCGAGTTGCCAAACGCCTGAAATGTTTGCCCAGCGTTGCCAGATTACGCAGCATACACACACACACACACAAGAGGCGAAAGGAGGCGAGAAAAAAGTGGCAAACTGAAACAGTCTAAAACAAAATCAACACTGCGCATTATCGGCAACAACAGCCAGAGAGGAGAGACAGAGGCAGAGAGACAGAGGCAGGCGAAGGCACTGCAGAGAAGAGGAAAGGTGGATGGGGAGAGGAGGGGAGAGGAAAGGGGGCTCTGCACTAATATCAAGAATTAGAATAACAGGCGCAAAAGTTATTCCCACGATAATTTGAATGGCAAATATTTCTATATCAAACTATAAACAATTAGTGCAAACAAATACGACGAACACGATGCGATGCGGTGCGATGTGTCGTGGCCGAAAAATTAAAATATTTGCCCAAAGCGGCAACAACAGGTACAACTGGCAACTAGGCAAGGGGCAAGGGGTAACAGCAGCGGGCAACAGCGGCAACAATTGTGCTGCAAATTGCGCCTAAGTGTACCCAAAGCGTCAACAACAGAAGGCCCAAAACTCGCTCATCCCCTTGCTTATTGTTGTGCACGTGCAACGCGTCGTATGCGCGATTTTGTATTTATTGCTGATAGCATTAGAGCGCGGAACAGCAAAGGGATGGCGCAGGGGGGGAGGCTAAAAACAATAGACAAGGCTACACGCTAGTGCTCCCTCTCCCCGCACCACCCTCTGCCAGCCCAGAGGCGCGCAATTAGCAGGGATAGCCCGCAGAGTTGGTTTTGATTGAGCGAGAGATTTACGATTAGCGATTTGCCTCGATGCGTAACTGTATCTGCATATCAATGTATCTACATAAATGCGTATCTGTATCTATCTGTATGTCTGCACTTACCGCTCAGCGAATTGTGGCCGCAGGATGGCGCTTTGCCCAGCAGATAGTCGTCTTTGCAGATGAACTTATTGTCGTCCAGCACGTACAACTGCTCCCCAGTACTCAGCTGCTTGCGGCAAATGCAGCACGTGAAGCAGTTCAGATGGAACACCTTGTCGCGCGGCTTTCGCACCAGATCCGATGGTGCAATGCCCTGGCCGCAGCCGCTGCACTTTGTGCCATAACGTCTGAGAAAACGAGAAGAACAACGAGAAGAAGATAAAGAAAGTTACATTAAATATATGGCAAGTGTTTTGAGCTGTAGGCAGTAAGTTAGAGCTGAAGATATGCTTAGTATATGTATGATATATGTACGATCTGTTACTTACATAAATATAAATATGTTGATATCTATGGTGAGAACTGAGACTATAGTGGAAGGTATGGGGAACTATTATAAATTATGAGAGGTCTGAAGGAAATATCAATGCTATCTAGTTAGTCATTTGGCAACGGATAAAGCTGAATTTCTAATCGCTATTAAAACAAATAAATAAATATTAAAAAAGAAAAAAAAATAGTAAAAATCTTCATTAATCTCATGTATTTTTTATATATAAATAAGTTATATTTCAAATAAAAATATACGGATATAATATAAGAAGGTAACAATTATAATATAGTAACCAATTATAAATCATTTAATAGGTTTCTCTTCTTATATTTTATCCTTATATTTATATTTGAAATATGACTTATTTAAATAGAAAAGAATACATGAGATTAATGAAGACTTTTACTCTGTTTTTTTTTTTTATTAGTAACCCCTTATCAGGTATACAAATCTCAGTATGAATCTAAAGTTTACATTCTACTTTTATCTAAGACATTAAGCAATTCTGAGCTGAGAAGACTTTCAATTCATTCTTTCTTGACAGAGGAAACTATATTAAAATATTGACTATAATATTGATATCAGTCAGGCTCAGTTCTGTTTAATCTGATACTCGAACTCGAACTATTCCTTACTTTCCTCACATATGCTCGCCTTGTTCTACATAGCTTGACTGATTTCAAATCTTTCTATAAGGAACTTATTGTATTGTGCTGGCTCTCAACTCTCGACATGCTCAGCTGGGCGACCCTTTGCTCTATTGTTGTTGTTGATTGGCTCTGCGAGGAGGAGGCCCGGAGGCTGTGCAGTCTATTGAGCCAAGAGTCCCGAGACGAGACCTTGATTGGCCTTTGCCTGCTGTCCATCAGTCGCAGTGTGTCTGTTGGCTGCATTTGATTTCATTTGATTTGTGCAGGTGTTTTGCATGTTAATTGATTTCGCTGGCTTTTCAGTTCAGTTTCTTCATTTTCTTGTGCTTCATTCATTTGATTTCTTCTTTATTTTTGTATTTTTCAATTAGAACATTTTCTATGCAAGGTGAAATCAAATGGAATCGGCACAAAGGACAACGAACAGCGGACAAAGAATGGAGAGAGTGTGTAGACATGGAGAGCAGGCACTTGGCACCAAGTGCCAACTTGGCTTGCATTCTTGGCTTAATTGCTCTGCCTTTGCTTTGCTGATTGATTTGTTGGAGCTGTGATTTGGTCGCCGCCCATTACTTTGTATTCATTTGCCATTGACAGCAGCCCCTGCCACTCCTCCTCCTCCTTCTATCTCACCTGAAGAAATCGTTGCGGCAATACAGCTTGGACTCCCTGCTGAAGCATTTATCCGTCAGCGGCTGCAGGCACTCGCAGCATCTGACGCAGGACGCGTGCCAGGCCCGCTCGAGCACATTGAGCAGAAATTTGTCCAATATCGGCTTATTGCAGCCAGCACAAGGATCGCCAACGCCGACCGGCGGCTCGCTGCGACCTGCAAGAGAGAGAAAGAGAGAAGAGTTAGTATAAAAATGAAATGTTATAAATTTAAAATTAAATTTGAAACTTCTGCAGAACGAGAGACGTGATGAACACTTGAACATTTAAAGAGCTTAGCTTTCTAATGGAAACTTCTTGTATACATGCACAATGAACACCCCCTTTCATTGACATATTTACCTCAACAAGAGTGAAACAAGTATTGAATGAATAAGCATAGAAATAAAGTAACATACTAAGAAAATAAATAATAATAAATAAACTAAAAAAGCTTTCTCATTAGAATATCTCAGGCATCTTTCAAACATTGCGCGCTTAAACAAGTTGCGAATTATAAATGCATTTTTGTCAAACAGAGACGGAGCTGCTTTCTTTCCCTTGCAGGGTATTTAAATGTTTAACTGTTTATCCAGCTGCGAGTTAAGCGACTTTTGAGGCGCCGTTAGCTGGAAGGGAAAAAACACGCCCCCTGTCGACGGGGCTTTGTTGACCTTTGTGCGCAGAGGGAAGGCGAGGTGTGGAGAGAGGGGGGAGGAAGGAGAGGGAGAGGGAGGTGGAGAAGGCGTCGGAGTCGGCATTGGAGTCGAGACTCGTGCCCCAAAATCCTTTGAGGCGCAAATTAGCACCTCGCCGCTGCCTCAAGTGGGGGTTGCTCATTAAGCATGCACACATGTGTGTGTGTGTGTGTGTGTGTGTGTGTGTGTGTGTGTGCTGGTGAGCAAATGAGCAATTCTTGGCTGGGCGCAAACATTTGGCGTGCACTGTGTGTGTGGCGCAGCACACGAATTTGCAAGTGCACAAAACTTACAAGTGCACAAAGAGAGTGCGTGCGTGTGTGTGCCGAGTGTGTGTGTGTGTGTGTGTGTGTGTGTGGGGAATTTACACCTGCAGACATAGATAAATTTGGCCAGCACACACACAGTCACACACAAACGGCACACAGTGGCAGCTTCCCGGGGGCTGCCCACTCATTTGCACCTCTCAGACCCGAAAAGGAAACCCAGAACCCAAAACTGAAGCGAGTGTCCGACTGAGTGGCATATTTGCGCACAAGTGAATAACTTTGAATCGTGAATGAATCAAGTTGAAGTTAAAGTTGCAGCCACAACGCACGTCCACCCTGCGGCCAGTTGGGGCTGTGGTGGGGGCGTGGCGCACACCCCGATAACTGCAACCGAATAATGATAGACGCCAAGCACGGCCCGAGGGCTGTGCTCCCCCCCCCCCCCTGCTCCAGCTCCCCCGTTCGAACATAGTTCACACAGTGCAGTCAATCTTCAGGCCACACCCCCTCCTCTGATACAGTCAATCAGTCAATGAGTGAGAAAGAGCGAGAGAGAGAGAGGAGGCAAAAAAATGGTAAAATAAAATATACGAGGAGAAGTTGTTGCGCCCGCGGGGCATATTTAAGTCTCGGCAACGCCACAACCAATGTATGTGTATGTGCATGGGCGGTGGTTGAGGGGGGCGTGTCCCTGCTGCTTCAGGTAACAGCCAGTCGCTCCAACTTGTGTTGTGTGCGTGTGTGTGAAATTTATTTTCATTCAAAAAGTTTTGCACTTTATGTGCTCAAGCAGTCGGAATGAGTCGAGTTCGCAGTCAAGTCAATCGGGGGCGTGGAAGTAGAAGGAGGCAGGGTGAGGGGGCGGTGGCGTGTAGCATGTGATGTCCTCACATCCTGGCCAAGACAGGGAAGACACCCAGAGAGGCAGAGCAGCGAGAAGCAGTGAGCGCATTAATAATGCTATTAAAAACGAAGCTTCTCGCTCGTTGCTCATACGCCCCGAGTGACAGTAGTCAAAACGTGGACAGACGGACAGACGATCTGGCTGAATGAATGGACAAATGATGGAATGAACGGGCTGACAAACGGATAGATAGACAGGCAGACGGACGGACAGACAGGCCAACGCTCTCCATTATAAATGAGAGACTGACACACTGATTGATTGACGAATTGACTCATTTTGCAAGAGGGCAACAGCAACGACAGGAGAGACGAAGATGGAAACTGAAAGGAAGACTGAGAGACAGAGAGGGAGCTGGCAAGGAAGTGGAGCCACTGCAGAGAGGGGAGGGGGGAAGTTTAGCGAGCAGGCCTCGCATATGTCAAAATTGACGGATGTTATCAATCATTTTATGCCGCTGCAGACAATTTTTAATGAAGGTTATAGACGTTTATAGACGGACAGACAGACAGACGGAGAACGATGAGCACTGAAGACAGCAGAGAAGAGAAGAGAAGATAGAGGCAGACGGACAGACGGACAGACGGGCAGACGGACTGAGGACAGAGGACAGAGGCAGAGCAGAGCAGGCCTGCAAAAGGCTTTTGAGCTCAGGTTAAACGGTTGCCTCGTCAGCCTCATCAGTCTCATCTCTCGTATCGTTCGTCCGCCTCGCCTCTTCCTCTGCGTGCTGCTCATACTGATATATATATGTATATCAATATTTATAAATATATATATGTATATGTGTATATATGTATGTGTGTGTTATATATATATATATTATCATAATGCCCTTTGCGGCAGCTGGTGCTGCAAATTCATCGACTTGGCAAGGCTTTGCGCCTTTCTATGGGCGTGGCAGCAGCTGCAAAGGCTGCCCAGCTGTATTTGCTTTATTCTTATTAATTAAGAAGCTTTTAAAGCTGCAGGCAAAGACAGCAAGCAGTAAGCTTTGCTTGTCTCTGACAATAATCAGAAAGTATGCAAACTATTTTTATTTCTCGATTTAGTTTTAACTTTCAATTCCTTTATTGAAAGCTTCCCTTGGCTTAACGCTTTCTTTAAGTGCAGCAAGCAGAGCATTCACAATTCGTTTTGTTGCTGCTGTGCTCAGCTGTTGTTGTTGTTGTTGGGTTGTTTGGTTGTTTGGTTGTTCGGTTGTCGCCTTTGTAGCTGCCTTCGTTGCTTCTGGCGCGTTTTTAAAACGCGACAAATTGTTGTTTGCAGACGCCGCCGCCGTCGGTTGTCGTTGTCGTCATCGTTGCGGTGCTGCTGCTGTTGCTGCTTGCTGCTGTTGGTGCTGCTGATGTTGTTGTTGTTGCCGCTTAAGTGTCGCAATTTAAATATTGTTGAGTGCACTTTTGGCTACCGTTGGCCATTTATTTTGCGCTGAAATTTATGTAACGATGTGGAAAAATTGCCGCTACTGCAACCGTGGCTCACAGGGCAAGTGCTCTAGGCGACAGCAGGCAACAGGGGGAGCAGGAGGGGAGCAGGAGAGAAGGAGAGCAGGATGCAGGGCAGGAAAGGACAGCGTAGCAAGTGAACCGCCAACTTTACTGTCAACAACAACAATAACAACAGCAGCCTGAGCAAATGTTTGCCTCTCTCTCCTCTCTCTCTCTCCTCTCTCACGCTTCCTCTCGCTCACTCTTCCCTCCCTCCTACTTCACTTTGCCTGTGCACTGTGGCTGCGTGCAATCGCAATCGCAATCGCAGGTTCATGGATCTGTTTTGGCCACTGTGCAGCCATTGACCGCGCTGAGGCAACTGGCAAGAAGTAGAAGAAGCAGAAGGAGCAGGAAGAGCAGAAGGAGACGGGGAAGGAGAAGGAGAAGAAGAAGGAGCGAGGCACGTAGAAAGCATTTTGCACAACATTTTCCGCGCTCAACAAAAGCCCAATAATTGTGTGTCCAGCAGGCTGGGCTCCAGTGGAGTCGACTTCCAGAGACCTAACTGCATTTATAATGCAACCAGAGATGGAGACGGTGATGGGACGAGTCGGAGCAGCAGCAGCAGCTTCTTCATGGCTCGCTGGGCTGGGCCGGGCAACACCCAAAAGGCCAACCCAGAAAGAGGCGAGCGTGGATGGACGATAGCAGCAGCAGGCAGCAGCAGCAGCAGCCACGGCAACCACGGCAGCCACAGCAGCAGCTGCCTCTGCAAAACAATATAAATATACAATACAAAAGCAACAACAACAACAGCAACTGGCAACTGGCTGCAAGAAGCTGCAGCAACTTTTTGCTGCGCACTGTGAAAAAATTCATTCGACATCAGTGCTGCAAAATCAGCTTCAACATTTTGTTGCAACTTGCCCAAAAAGCACTTGCTGCCTGCGCCATGTTGGTCACGCCTATGCTGCATATAAATCCCTCCCACTGGCCCTGCCCTCTGCCCCTGCCTCCCACCCCGCTTACCCCCTCTATAAAACGTGACTAAAATGTTAAAGCCGCAAGCAAGAAAATCCAAACCGGCAGCAGCAGCGGCAGCAGCGCAGCAAAGCGGCAACGGCAGCCGTCGCTCAATCGCAATCACTTTTTTTTTTCTTGCTCTTTCGCCATGCACTTTTTCTTCCTCTTTCTGCCTCTGCTGCTTCCCTGTTTGGCAAATCTTATGCAAAAATCCAAATGGAAATGCAGCAAAAAAAGCACGAAAAAATGTTGCAAGGAAAGCAAAGCAGAGGATAAAGTCTGGAGAGAGGTAATGCAAGATAGAAAGGCAGAGGGAGAGAGCAAAGAGCTCCATATTTCGTTGTCTCTCTCTTTTTCTCTCTTGGGGATAATGAGCTGCATTTGGTTAGATGCGGCGTATGCGTAATGCCAGCAGTAGCAGGTGAAGGCGAGCAAGTCGAACTGACCCAGCTGACATCTCATTTGTGAATGCTAATGAGCAACATGGCCACGCTGAGAAGCGCAAAGAGAGGCCCAAATACACTTACAAACACTTTTGCATTGAGAAGCGCAGAGGAAGGCGAAGTCTGTTAAGAGGAGAGCAATCAGATGGGGCTATATGAATTGTATATGGCACTATATGGCATTATATGGCTGTTTATGACACTTTGTCGCTTGATCTAGTAATATAAATGTATGATATGACACTGTATGACAATCTATGACACTATATGGTACTAAATGACACACTGATGCTCTGATCTAGCATGATATATGACACTATACGGCAATATATGGCACAGTAATTGACACTATATTTTCAGCAAACACACCTCTTACTTGTTGTAGCATGCTACATGGCAATATATGGCCATATATGGCGCTATATGAAACAATTTGGAATAGCTATGACTTTATCTATCATAATTTATGCTCTTTTTGATACTGCCTGACACTTATCCCTTGATCTTGCATTTTGTATGTACTATATGGCAATATATGGCACTATATGGCACTATTGCTTATTTTTCACACTTATCATTTGATCTAGCATTAAACATACACTATATGGTAATATATGGCAGTATATGGTACAGTATATGGCAGTATATGGCAGTATATGGCACTATATGGCACTATATGACACATTTATCATTTGATCTAACAAGTAACATACACTATATGTTGCCATATGGCAATATATGATGGTATATGGCACACTTATCGCTTGGTCTAGCATAATATATAGACATATTTTATTTTATTTTGCTTCCCTTTGCGCTTCCGAGCTGTTGTCACCCAATTCACATTTCACATTTTGATCGGCTGTCTGCAGCTACTTTCTCATCTCCCTTTCTCCCACTTCTCGCTCCCTCCCCTTCTCACTCTTTCTTTGATGCGGGACCGACGACTTCTGCTTCTGCTGCTGCTGCTATTTTTAATGCGATTCGTTGCGCCTGATTTGACATTTTGATTACATTTACCGCGCTACTTTGCCTTTGGGCTCAGCCAGGGCTGGCAATTTAGTAACTCACACACACGCACACACGCACACACTTAGTTGTGCACACACCTCAAGTCCGTGCCGGGGCAATATTCAAATTCGTGTATAAATGTAGAAAAAATCCATAAAGAATTTCAAATGTTGCGTTTCGCGGATGAGGCCAAAGTTCGTCATCGTCTACAACGTTGTTCGTGTTGCTGTTGGTTGTTGCTGTTGTTGTTATGGTTGTGCTGTTGTTAATACGCTTGAAATATTAATACGAACTTAACACCTATTTCTGTGGCCTTTTCCCCGACGCGTCGTTGTTGCTCGCGTTAAACTTGTTAACATTTTAATTACATAATTAGTTGCGATATTAGCGCAAAATATTGAATATTAATGATCTTCTTCGGCCTGGCCAGCTCGACGAAACAACATCAAAGAGGCGCTCAACCCAGGCCCAAGCCAGCACCGCCAGGAGCTCAACTTAATTTTACTTTTCTCGGGGCCGTGGGTGGAGCGAAAGGAAACTTTGATAAAGTTTTGAGTTCCTTCTTGTTCCTCCTTGTGAACTGAGTGAGAAAAGGGTTTGTTCTGCTTGTGTGAATGGGAAGTGCCTGCGAGGCTAAATTTGCAGCTAAAGATATAGGCACATAGATGGAAATGTGCAAGGTATATGTACATAGATATATATATTCTCGATCAGCATGAGTAGACGAGGCGATATGGTTTGTTCTGCTTGTGTAAGTAAGAAGTAGGAAATTAAATTTATAGATACAGATTTAAATGTATATGCACAAAGTATAGGTATATATATTTATATATTCTCGATCTGCATGAGTAGGTAAAGCGAATTGGGTCGGGGTTTTTTCGCTTAAGTAAAAAGGCAAGGGTTATAGATGTGGTAAACTATCGCTGGTATATGCAAGTATATATTCTCCATCAGTATCAGTGGACAAAACGATTAGGCTCTTTGCAGGTTGGTAGCTTCACAAAAGATCATTAAATTCGTTTTCGATTTGACGACTTTTCCAAAGTGAGTTCTTAGAAATCATTTCAAAACCTCAAATACTTCTGGATTTCTTTGGCTTACATCGATAAGTGTGATTCATAATTAGAATAGTGAATAAATCGTATATTTCTTTCTATATTAAAAAACATAGGCAGATTTTCAATATTTTCCAATTGGTGTTTCAGTGTTGGTTAATGCACTTATTTCATGTGCCTCTGCTCACACTAAAGTAGTATTTTCAGGGATATATGGTAATGGTTTGCAAGATTAAGCTCTGTTATCTGCACGATAATAAATGATATATGATATATGGTATGAGGTACACACAGATCTATGTAGCGAGTTTCCGTTTTGACAGTTCTTCAATTGTTGTCGTCGCTCGTTTGTTGTCCTGCTCGCATAATCTCTCATTGCCCGTCTATATCTCTGTACTTATTTCTCTCTCCCTCTTTTTCTATATCACTCTCTCTCTGTCTTTGTTGCTGTAGTTGCGACTTTCAATGCGCTTCAGCCATTTTTGCCATGTAAATTTTATATTTATATTTTGCTACACACAATCTTACTATTGTTGTTGTTGTTGTTGTTGCTGTTCTTGATGTTGTTGTTGCTGCTGTTGTTGTTGTTGCTTTTATTTAATGCGCACACAAGATACAAAATACGCCTCTTTTTCTGTAACTCATGCATATAAAGTATCTGGTAGATACACAAGCGCACAGAACGACATGAAAGTGGCTCTGCTTTGTTGATGCCGGGAATAGCAAAGGGGGGGGAGAGGGAGGTAAATGGGAGGGGAGCAGGCTCGACTTGGACTTGCAGTGAAGAAGCTGTGGCTCTGGCTCTGGCTGTGACTGTGGGCGGGCAGAGACCGAGACCGAGACCGAGGCCGAGCAAGAGCGCGAGAGCGAGTGCGAGTGCGAGCTGGATACACAGAAGCCATCGACGTCGTCGTCGTCGTCGTTGCGTCGTCGTCGTCGCCGAAACTGTTTACTTTGCCATTATATTTCCAAAACCAAAACCAGAGGCGGCGGCGGCTGCCAGCTCTGCCACCCACCTCCATCTCCCTGTTTGCCCCCTCAGTGCTGGCACGAAAAAAAAAGCGAAGTGAAATAAAATAAAATAAAAGTATCTGCAGCTATCGCTCTTTGCCTATCAGTTGCCTTATATCTGGCCATGCCCATCAGACCCCGCCCCGCCCTCCCTCTGCCCCTTGTGGCAACCCTTGGTGCCGTCGTCGTCGTCGTTGAACAAGTTTGTTTTCTTCTTGTTGCTTTGTATTAAAATTCATGTTGCGTTGCAAAAAGCGAATGCGAGAGGAAGAAGCGCAGGCAGGGAGGCAGGCAAGAAGGCAGCGGCGATGGCGAAGGCCGGCAAACAAAGCGACAGAGAGAGAGAGAAGAGAGAGAGGGAGAGAGAGTAGGGTAGGCAGGGAGTGAGACAGCTAGCGTAGGGTCTGCTGCAAATTCTTCTGCGCTTGGCATTGAAGATGGTCTCCTCGCCTGCGCCTCTCGCTGCCTCAGCTGGACACATCACCATTTCCCTTGTTGCTCAGCAGGTTGCGAGTTTTCGTTTTACATTTTCTTCATATTTTCCAACTGTCAAAAGCTACTTACACGTTGCTTGTCCCTTCCCTGCCCCTGCCTGTCCCCCCTTCTGCCTGATCAGCCAGTCAACATGGTCATTAACATTTCCATTTTCATTTCCATGCGAGAGCTGCAGCTCAAGTCGTGGCCCTGGCACAGCTCCAAAGTGCCCAGCCCCATTTCGTTTGCAGTCCCCTTTCTGTGTGCCCCGTGCCCCACCCTCTCCCTCTGCCCATTCACATCTTCATAGTCATCAGTCTGGCAGCCATCGTCATGAACATTGTCGTCAGGACGCACAGATTTTTATAGGCTCGAGAGATTTTTTCATATCAACAGTAGCAGGCAGGCAGGCGGGTGTGCGAGGAGGGTGGGGGTATGTCTGTCTGTGTGTGTGTGTGGGTGAGTGCGCGAGTGCCAGAGTGCGACCTACTGTGGGTGGTTCGCCCACTCGGCTGGCTCTCGTGCTGCCTCGCCTCGTCTCGCATTGCTTCGTGTCGCCTGCCTCGTCCATGTTCAGCTGTTGTTGTTGTTGTTGTTGTTTGCGTTTGTCAGCAGACAGATAGCCAATGATAAGCCTTAGCGTATGAGTGATGTGCTCCCGTCCTATCCGAGCCCTTGTACCAGCCCCGCCTGCCACCCTTGGACACGACCTGCAGCCACCCACCCGCACACAGACACACACACACCACAGTGCAGCCCATTCGTATTCGGCTTGACGATTTCATTGTTTCTTTTTTATGTCCCCTTCTGCCCCTTGCCGCCCTTTCCCTGCACTTCTTTTTTCTTCTCTCTCTCCTAATGTATTTTTTAAGGCTGCCCAAAGCCAGCTAAGTGATATCTAGAGAAACAAAGCTGATTCCCCAAATGGAAATGAATAACTTGAGAAATAATGTTTGGATATCAAATAAATATATGTGCTATCACAGATTACTATATCATAGATAGAGAATTCATAAAAATATATATAAAAGATAGACATACTATTATAGAAAGAAGTAACATAGACTGATATTTTATCAGAGAACGATTTATTATAGATTAAACTATTATACAAGTATATTAGAAAGATATATCAAAGATAGAAATATCTTTAGAACTGCAAACCATTGACCGTTATATCATAGATAAATAAATAAATATATTGAACGATATATCATACGTAAATACACAAAAGATCGATATATCATAAATACACATATCTCATATCTATTCACTAAGTTAGGCTCATCGAGATGCAAAGTTTACCTTATAAAATGAACAAAGCATGCGATGAATAGAACTGACTGCAGTAGAATTCTTTCCTTCACTAGACAACTTGGAATACTAAGTATATGACAGGAAAGGTTACTATAACTAACCCTATATATAATAGATAAATGATAGTAAACTCTTATAAAATGTATATATATCCATAAAATTCCCCTTTTGACTCTCTTATCCCCAAAAGCTTTTTCTGCATATTATAAAATCAATTATAACGTGTTATCCGAGTGAGTTCCAGGAATATCATCATGAAATTTGTAAAACGCTTAGTTATAATAGAAACAACTGGATTTAGCTACTAACTGATACTGCTCTAGGCTGGAAATACAATAAAAACTTGCCAATTTCTAGCTGCATTTAGGTTTTTTTTCTATAACAACTGATGCAACAATCGAATTATTTGTGCAATGTCTGCGCCGAACAGGCCCAAAAGCATGAACAGTTGAGGGCGTGAGGAGCACACGAAAAAGCACCTGATATACGGGACAGTGCACCCCCTTGCACCCCTCCTGCACCCCCTTCACCACCGCCCCTGCGCTTTGTTAGAGGGTATGTTATGGTGAGGCTGACGTCGCCGACGTGGCCTGTTTATTTTGTTAATATCAATGGAGCCAGCCCGCCAAGTACCCTTTACACGCCTCAGACCACACTCCTCACACACACACACACACATGTACACTTACATCCCCTCTTCCCCTTACTGTCCCTCTCTCCCTCACCCTCATTCTCTTTCTGCCTTTCTTTTCCACACACACACCCACACAAAATGCTGCTGAATGGCAACATTTGATGTGGTCGCTGGGGTCGCTTTGACATTGCCTAGCGGCGGCTACACACACTACCACACACTCACACACACGCACACACATGGACACTCGCACACACCCACGCATAGAGCTGTAGCTGGCAGCAGGCTCATTGATTGATTTTAAATGCTTTTGGTGTTGGCGATTCATTTAAAATTTATGTTTTTGTAAATTTGCATTTTGCAATATTTAATGTGGCAGACACTGCAGTTGCCCGCACACACACACACACACGCACACATACACATACACACACATATACAGGACACATCTCCCCCCTTCCCTCTGCTCAGTGACTTTGACAGCGTTTAATGCGATTAAAGGTTTAAAGTTTTGTGCCAAATAAAGCGTGCCGGGTCGATCGAAACTGCAGTCGAGGCGAATTCAATTCGGCCTCAATTCGCCGCAATTTTCCAGCTTTGACTTGTTAACTGCTCGACAAACATTCAGTGGGGCATTTTCTTGGTAACACAATATTATGCATATTATAATTATGCAACATCTCTTTCTCCCTCTCTCTATCCTCTCTCCCTTTTCCGCCATTTCTCTGCTCCTTTCTCTTGCTGTCTTTGTCCGTGCTGCATATCGATGTCTTTTAATTGGTTTTCGCATTAATTTTGCAAATTTATTGCCTCCCGCCCTGCATCCCCCTCCCCCTTGGGCCACGCCTCTGCAATGCAATTAATAATAAGCAACATTTTGGGATACATTTGCTTTGATTTCAAGTTGAGTTGACTCCGAACTGAATTTATCTTATTGACCGCAATTCTTGGTTAACCTATGCCTCCGCCTCCTCTCCCTCCCTCCCCCCCTTGCTCTACTGCTGCCTACGCCCCTGGGCAATGCACTGGGCCATTAGCTGTGTAAGCTGCCTCCCCCGATAAGCGCAATTTATGCGCTGCTCCGACTTCAGCCTCGCCTCGTCCCCGTCCCCGTCCCCTTCCCCCCCTCTTCTCTTCGCCTCTGCGCGAAAGTCAAACAAACCCAAAGAGGGAAAAAGCGAAAAAAATGCAGAAGAGAAAATCACAGCAAAGGGAAAAAGCGGAAAAACGCGGGGAGGGAGAGAGAAAGATGAGAGACATTTCTTATCGCCATATCTCGGGTTCAGTCGAGCGATTTTGTGACAAAGCATTAACCTTGAATGCGACTGCACGTAGCACAAGCTTCCCGTCTCCCCCTCTCTCACGGCCTTTTGACTACCCCTAGTAGTGGAGAAGCTTGGAGGGGGGGAGGAATCTGTGGCAAGTTGGGGTGGCAAAAAGTCAACCGACGACATCGCTTATCGCGACCAGCATCAGGAACAGAAACGGGAACAGGAAAAGGAGCTGCCTCTGCCCTCTGCCCCGTGCCCGCTGCCTCTGCCTGCGTCGCTGCCTGTAAATCTTTTCTCGGCAGCGATAAAGCCTGCAAATGTGCTGCATCCCGGTTAACTGGTCTCATGTGGACGGTTTCGGATTTCATGGCGAGATTTCCGATCTTTGAGATAAGCCAAAGCGTGCCAGTTGCCCTAAATGGATCTGGATCTGCAACTGGATGAGGTTCAATAGTCTAGTATGGAATGTGAAGTAGATCTGGATCGGGGAGAACTTTCAGTTATATTCTGTTGAGTACTTTCTATATCAGTTAGGGGCATAAAATGTTCCAATTTCTTTAACATATTCAAGAGATTTTAATTCTCTTTGCAATTGGAAGAAACATATAGAGAAAGAGCGGCAGGATAACGCTAGAGAGAGAGAGATAGGGAGAGATATATATGATGGATATATATAGAGAGTGGGAGGGAACTATATATAGAGAGTTTCTAAAGAGAGAGATAGCATATAAAGACAGCTAGACACACAGCTAGACAGAGAGTGAGGTAGAGAGCAAGATAGATTAAGACAGCGAGGTACAGAGTGCGAAAGAGAGAGAGAGAGCAAAAGAAGATAAAGCCAGATAGATAGTTACACAGAGAGAGAAAATAAAGAGAAAGAGAGATGGAGAGAGAGTGAGAGCGGGCGCAATTGATCTATCTATTCTCCTTCTCTATCCTTGCATGGTTCGGTTCAGTTTGGTTCGGTTTGGTTGAGCTTGGTTCGACTTTGGTTCGGTTCAGAGGCGACTTCGTCGCCGTGCAATTCGCTTCGGTTCGTTGCCAAGCGAAATTCACATTTGCCTCCTCTCTCTCTGCTCTCCTCTGATCTAGCAACGTTGGCAGCGTTGCCGCCCGCTGCTTCTTCTTTATTTTGCTTTTTTTAGTAAGTTTATTTTGTTTCTCCTTTTCTTAGCGCATGTTTTGTTCGCGCTGCGTTTTGATGTTTTGCCGCAAATGGTTTGGCAACAACAAACAACAGGAACAACAACAACAACAGGGCAGCAACAGCAACAGCAACAGCAACAGCCCAACAACAACAGCAACAAATAAGCACGACACGTGTAGCGCGCGATTTTGATTAATTAATTTGCATACGAGGCATTAAATAAGTAAAAACGCACCTTGAGTTGCTGTTGCTGTTGCTGTTGTTGTTGTTGTTGGTGTTGGTGCTGCTGCTGTTGTTGTGGGGCGCCTGCAACATGTTGCCGCTGCTGTTGACACGCCGCCAGCAGTATGTTGCCACAGCAGAGCGATAGCTATAAATGCCGATTGTCGTTGCTGTTGTTGCCGTTGCCTTTTGCCGGCGAGTTTATAATGCAGCCATAATCAAATTAATAAACGCACAATAAAAACGCATAACAAATTGCCGCTCATTGAGATCGAAGAAGCGGCAGACAAAAGGAGGCAGAGAGAGTGGGTAGAGGGGGGAAGGGGCAGGGGAGAATTCGATGGAGACACACAGTGCAGCGCAGCGCAGCAAGGCGAAGGTGTTGCCGTTGCCGTCGCTGTTGCTGTTGTTGCAGCCGACAAGCAGCGACAGCAGCAACATTACACGCATCATTATGTTGAGCGTTTTTCGGTTATTGATGATATGGGCCCGTTTCAAGACTGTTTGGAGATCCCCGAAGTACCCGAAGATTGCGATGAAGTGCCGCCCGCACCACCGCCGTTGTCGCTGTGTGCAACGCTTCAGTTGTCGAGCGAGGGAGAAAGATAATCAAGAAGACACACACAATACACACACACCTATATACACACATACGTATGCAGTAGCTGTGGTGCACCCCACAAAAAGATAAAGATCTCTTGTGCCTGACAAGATTCTCAATTCTTTATATTCTACTCAAATTTAATGAGTTTTTCTAATCGTTTTCTAATTATTAATGCATAAATCTAACTTAAATAAGTAAAGAATGATTGTAGAAATATTTATACGATTAGAAGTAGATTCAACTATATTCTTATCAAACTATATAATACTATTATATATAAATACATTTTTTAAAAAGAAATTTCTCAGTATATTTATAGAAACCAAGTAGCAATAAAGAACTTATACAAATGTAGTTTGTTGAATCAAATTCCCATCGGAAAGTTAAGCTTCTTCAAAGAAAGTTAAATGAAAAGCAATTTAACTGTATTTAACTGTAGAAAGAAATTCTCAAAGAGAATTTTGAGTGTAAATTTAATAAGAATATTCCCTAAAAAGAGGCTGATTTGTTGATTTAAAGGACATTTCCTAAAATAGGACTTTAATTATATAGCAAGATCAATAAAAGACTGAATTGTAAATGATAAGAAAGATGTAAACTAAAACAATAATACATCTGCAGGTTCAGTATATAGTGAGATTCAACTGTAGATCTACTATATAGTAAGATCAGTATATAGAGTGCGTTAAAGTCGCATTTAATTAGCCTCAGAGCGTTAGCGACAATTGTGTCGCCTGGACGCGTCTGTTGCCATCGCTGCAGACTGCGTCGGCTGTTGCTGCGGCTGTTGCTGCTGCTGCTGTCGCTGCTTGTGGTGTTGCTGTTGCTGGTCGTAGCACTCGGAGCACTCCGGAACTAATCGCATTTAGCTGCGGTCATCTGCGGCGCGATCGTTTTTCTTGGGCGCGTTGGTTCCAGCCGAATGAACAAACCGAAGACAAGAAGAGCTGCGCGCACTCCTGACTGCGACGGCAACGGCGACTGCGAGTTGGAGTTGGGTTAAAGGTCATTACCAGTCTCCTTCTCTCGCCCTCCCCCTCTCTCATTGTCTCTGCCCTGCTCAGCTGCTGCGTGAGAGCGCGTCAAGTGGCTCAATTGGAAACTCGCTACAAATTGTTGCTCGTTTTTATTGGTTGTTGTTGCTTTTTATGGCTTTGCCTTGTTGTTGTTGTTGTGCTGTTGTTGCTGTGTGTCCGCTGGCTTGCGAATCTCTTTTGGTTATAAATCAATTCCTGAGGCTGCGGCTACCGTTTCGCAGCGCCCGAAAGCGGAAGAGTTTCGCAGTTTGGCAGTTTCAAAATAGAAATAAAAGAGGCTAAAATAATACTAAAACACTCTGGGCAAGTGTACGATGGGACGATGCTTATAATTAAAGTCCCCCCCCCCCCCCACCATATATTTCCTTTTATTTATTTGGCTTTTTATTTACCCTTTTTCGTTTTTGTTTCTGTTTTTTATTTTATTTTTATTCTTTCATTTGATGCTTTATTTCGATCATCCACACGGCGTGGCAAGGCGAGTCAAGTGTACAACAACCTGTTGAGTGCACTTTGTTGTTGTTGCTGTTATTGTTGTTGCTAGTGCTGGGTTTGTTGCTATTGCTGTTGTTGGTGGTGTTGCTGGCGACGCAGTAAATCAAGCCAAAAGGCGATAAGCCACACAAATGAATTGTGGGCCAAGCCGAAATGGTCACAGACAACAACAGCAACAGCAACAATAGCAACAACTCGTACAACAATAACAAGAGCAGTAGCAACAGCAACAACAACTAACAAAACAACAACAGCAACAACAGTATCAACAACAACAACAATCACTCGCATAACAACAACAGCAACAACGATAAGTCAAAAAAGCGCAATAGAACCTGTTGATGATGTTTTAAGCCCTTCTACACCCGCCCCCGCCTACACAATACCCCCGTTCTCGCTCTCTCCCCCTTGCCCACTGTCCATGCGCTGTGAGCGCCCCCAAGTAATATTGAGAATTTGTCGGCTAGTGAATCCGTTCGTGGACTTTCCGCTGAAAACTGTCTGCGCTTTTTGTTTCGCTCTTGTTGCTGTTGCTGTGTTGTTGTTGCCGTGCTCGACGTCGAGTTGCTTGCACTGAAATTTATGGCGTATAAATTATCTCACACGTTGACTATTGACAGCTTTAAAATAATCGTAAAACGGCTAAGAAATCATAAAAGAGCCACAGCGAGAGCACGCTGAAACCAGAACACAAATCCTGCTTCCCCTTCCCTTCCCTCCCCTCCGTACGTCCCCTCTACCACTCCTCCACAGCAGGCACAGGCGGCGGCAAAGCGAAGCCATTCAATGTGAATTACTATTTCAGCTTCAAGCTAAACTGCAAAAAGACAAAAACCAGCTAAGAAAAAAAGCTAAAAAAAAACGCGACTGCGATCTGCGACTCTTTGTCAGACAAGCGACGAAGTTGGCCCCAAAGCGTCGTCGTCCTATGTGGCCATGTCGTGGCATAGGCCAGGCCCCCACCCCTCCCAACTGCCCCCTTGCTTCCCTTTGCCGCCCCCACCCCTGACTGTGCCCCCATGCGCCAAAGCCGCCTGCACAAAATGGAAAAGTTCCCAACAGTTGGGGGGCCTCATAACTTGCAGCCAGCCAGAGACAGGTCAGCTCTGATGGCCAACAAATTATTTCGGCTAAGCCGAAAGCGAATCGGCTTTGGCTTTAGCGTCACAGATCCGTAGAGATCGTCGGTAGCGATCGGTGTAGAAGAGCCTCGCTGCGATCTTCTTATGGTTTCTGGCAAACCAATCGAATCAATCATCATAAAGATCAACGCCAAGCGACAAAGAGATTTGCACAAGAAATTCAATATTAGTTTCAAGCTGTAAAGGCTGATCGACAGTGCTGATCTTTCCTTGGCAACATATAACTATATATTTAATTTGAATAGAAGTAAATGCACTGCAGAGAATATTAAGATAGGTAGGTACAGATATTAAAAAAGTGGTCAAATTGGGAAAGTATTAGTTTGTCGAGTTTATAAAATTGTTTTAAGGATTTTCTCTGGTCTTTAAGACCTCAGCTAAATATTTCAGTTTGAATTTAGTTTCTAACGCAATTCAAAGAAATAATAAATAATGCTAAGAATAATCAAGAAGCATAAACTATACAGTTCTTGTAAGCACACATTAATGATTTGTAGAATCCTAAAATAGTGTCAATAAATGTTTTCAAAAATGTTTTTGAATTTGTCTGTTGAAGTTTCAGCATACACTCTAATACTCGATTGGATATGTTGAGAACTTTTAATAAATCTGAGAGTAGGTATGGTATAAACAGCATAGGTGATATTATTTATTATTTTTAGATATTACAGTATTTAAGCGACCTCTATTTACACTCTCATTTATAAAGATAATTTAATATCTTTAAAATTGCAATAAAATTGCATGAATTTGGATAATAAGCGAAGACTATGGTATATTTTATTGTGTACTTTTATATCACTTCAAGAAAGTATTAGGAGTGTTAGGATGTATATCGAAATTATATCAGGTGCATAGCGTAAATCAAAGATTATTAACATTATATAATCTTTGTATGCATTTGGAAGGAGTTCCATAAAAGATTCTTAAAAAAGAAAACAATTTTCAATTAAAGTTATCTGAGTGTTTCGAAGCTAAGAAAAGTGTTTTGAATAAAGAAAACTATCTTTATTATTCTTTCTCTCTATTTTAAAAACCTTCAAAATATTTCTCAGAATGCTGAAAAAACACTTTGTTGCTTCTTCTTCCTCTCTCTCTCAACAAAATTAAAGTGTTTATTTCCTTTGTCTTGTCGCCCTTCAAAAGACGACAGGTTTATCTGTGAGCCCAAGAAATGTTTTTCAATTTGGCAATACCAAGTTATGATAGGTATTTAGCCATATTTGCTTAGTTGGCTGCGAATTGCGGCCCACCCAGGGGAAGCATTCTTGGGGCTTCTTCAGGTAGTCCTTACTCCTGTTGCTGTTGCTTTGTTTTGCATCTCAACGGCTCATTATGCTGGCTAATTTATAGCTAAGGCCACGCCCTTTAAGGGAGGCATCTAACAGAGGCGATTTTGAGCAATTCTTTAGGCTAAACACGGCAGCAACAGCAGCAGCAACAGAGCAACATCGGCTGCCGGCTACGCTTTTTGCCCAATAAATCAAAAGGCAGCCGAACAAAAAGCTATAGAACTGACACGAGACTAGCTTTTTTTTTTGTCTATTCTGCGCTGGCAGCAATTGTTGCTGCTGCTGCTGTAGTTGCTGTTGCTCGTAAAGCGACTTGAGCAACTGTTGACCGTAAAAATTATGAAGAAAATGGCGCATAAAAAATGTTGACGTACTTGGAACCCGCCGTTGACGTTGACTGCGAGATCAGGCAATGGCAACGACAGCAGCGCAACAACAGCAGCAGCAGCAACTTTTGTTGCAAGCGGATGCCTGCGGCAGCTTGAGGCTGCCTTGGGGCAACTGGCCATTCCACACATCATCATCATCATCGTCCTCATCATCGTCGTCATCATCATCATCGTCAGGACAGTCATAAATGTTGATGAACAGCAGGCGAACTGTGTTAAAGGCGTTGCTGAGCTTTTGTTGCTGCCGTGGCCGCTGCTGCCGCTGCTGCTGTGCAACGGCAACAACAAAATTGAAAAGATGCAACTGGAAGATACTTGCAACATAAAAAAAAAAAACGCAAGCAGCCTGCAAATGTTTTATGACTTTTGGCTGCGCTTTGTTCTATGTGCAGAGTTGAGTTTGCTCCCAACTAGCGACCCCAGCGACCTGCCCCCTGCCTGCCCCTTTGCCCCCTACCCTGCCTGCTGCACATGCCCAGCCCGTTGACAGCTTTGACTTTTGACTTCTGGGACACCACGGCACGCCCCCTGGCAGCCTACACTCGCAACGCCTGTCCAAGCGAGGCCGAAATTTATGAGTCGTCAGTTGCCAAGTTGCCAAGTTGCAAGTCGCCAGTTGCCAGTTGCAGGCAGTCAGTTGCAAGTTGGCATGCTGCATGCTGCAAGCTGCAAGCTGCAAGTCGGCAATTTTATGGACGGAGAGAGTGGGAAGAAAGAGAGAGAGAGAGAGGGGAGAGAGAGAGAGGTGCATGCACAACACAAATCAGCAGGCAGCAGGCAGCATGAGGCATGCCACATGCAGCAGGCAGGCTTACAAATTCGTTGACGCAATTTGCTGTGAATTTTTGCGAAAGCAAAAGCAAATGTCGTAGGCAGGGGGGAGGGGTAAATGCAGCAAAAAACGCCGTCGGGCAGAGGGAAGAAAAAATAAAACAAAAAACAGATGGAAAAACAAAGGAAAATCAAAAAGTTTTTCGGCTGACATTAAACAGTCAGCAAAAAGTGAAAATTTGACATGAGAGCAAATGAAATAAAATAAAAGCAAAACAGTCAAACAGCCAAACAAACTGCAACAGCAACAACAACAACAACAACAACAAGGGCAACAAGAGCAGCAACAACAACAACTAGAACAACAACAAGTTGAGGGAAAACAAGAAGAAAACTTTTGACAAGTCGAAGGAAACTTTTTTGCCACGAGGCGAACGCGAACATAAAATGGGCGCAAGCGAGGGGGACAGCAACAGCGCCCAGCAAGAGAGACAAGAAGAGAGAGAGAAAGAGGGGGGGAGGGGGGCAGCTGCTGCGACCCTGCAGCAAGTTCAAAAGTGCAAAACTTTGTTTCATGCTTTAACCCAAAGCATGCGCCACAATTGACGGAGACAAAAAGTTTCTTGGTCTCTGGCCAGAAATACAAAACTAATGTGTATGCGTATGTGGTGGTGTGTGTGTCTGTGTGTAGTTATGTGTAGTTGTGTATGTGTGCTGTGCCTTAGCCCAAACCTGCCCCACATCATGAACGAGCTAAATTATTCATACTGAGATTGTTTCCTTCGTGGAGAAATAAAACCATAAAAATATTCGAAAAATGTACTTGAAATTTACTTTGGACTTTTCAAACAGACCTAATAACCGATATATTCTGATAAGTCTAGGAACGTTTTATTTCTGGTTCTGGTGCTATCAATATTATTCCTGAATATATGAAAGATATTTCCAAGTATTTATATTAATAATATTTCTAAATGTAAGTAAATATGAAAGAGAAGCTAGAAAACTTTGTGAGATTTAATTATCTTCGTACAATATATCTACAATTTAGAACATACACATTACTATATAAGATAAACAAGCAGCAGGGAATTCTATATCTAAAAAGATACAATTCCATCTGTTGATGGGAATCATTCACAACCTGTTTATGTTTCTAATATATTTCAATACATGTTATAAATATATATTAAAATACAAAACTTTAAATATTTCAGATATACTTTTTATTCACTGATCTTTCTTTTATAAAATGTAAAAAGAGATAATTAATTCGAACATATTTTACTCTAATTGAGCTAAGAAGTTCCATTTAATTTTCCTTCAGATTTTTGAAAGAGCATTTTAGATATTTAAAGTTATTGAATGAGCATACAGAGATGAATAATTCACAAATATTTTGTGAAAGCGGCCTATGTTTACAGAGTTACGAAGCTCCTTTTCCCTTGCCCATATTATTTTGACAAGGTATTTCCGATTTTAATAGATCTTTCTCTGAATAAATATAGTAGGAGATAGTTCAAATAGACCTAAACTGAGCTACGAAGTAGTTCTTTCTTTGCCTTTATCTTTTTGATAAAGTAAACACTGATACATATAATATATATACATATATATATCTATACATACATATCCATATCTCCGTTATTCAAAGACATTTCTCTAGATCATTCAAATATATTATACTCCAACTACAAACTATACAACAACAAGAAGTTCCTTTGAGCTGGAGGTTGTCAGTTCCTTAAAAAGCTACCGATATAGCCCTGACTGATCCTCACTGATCCTCAGCAGTGATGCGATCCTCTCTTTAATCCTCACAAACTTGATGAGAATAAGAATTGAATTAAGGAAGGTTCCTCTGGCTTGGCAGGTTCGTCTGCCGTCTCGTACCCAGCATATCATTGACCATAAGATCACATCCCACATTTCCCAACTTCTGTCCACAACTTGTACAGTGGAAGATCAATGTAAACTTACCGATATTGTGCTGATTTGTGTGCAGGACCGCGCCGAATGCCATTAGATCCTTGACGGGAGGTGCTCGGCTACCGAGGGGCGGCAAAACCGTCGCCCAGAAATGACGCCAGCGCGACAGCCCTGAGGGGCGCTTTGGATGCCTCGGTGAGAATTTTGTTATCGAATATATCGAAGCTGGGGGCGATATGGTGATGGTCGCGATGATGAGGCGATGATGGCCAAGGTGATGATGATGAAAGGATGCACGCACACTCGCGGCTAACACACACGCACACACACGGACACCCACTCGGACACAGCCAGACAGAGAGGGAGATAGAAAGAGACAGTGACAGAGAAAGAGAGGGAGAGGAGAGAGATTGCTTGAGCTGGATGTGGAGCACGTGTGTTGTGGCTCTTTCTGCCGGCGGCAAAACACGCGACAGCTGATTTTCTTTTCGTTTCGTTTCGTTTCTTCTCTTTCTCTTTCAATTTTAATTTGTTGTTGTTGTTGTTATCAATGTGTTATTATGTTTAGTTGTTGTTGTTGTTGTTGTAATCCACTTGACACTTCACTGGGTGCATCGGTCGATCGGCGGTCGAGGCGGAGCTTTATCGGCTTTTATCGTATTCCTTTCAGGATTAAGAGACTCACTTCAAAAAAAAACTTTGGCAACAAAAAAATCCAAAACGGGAAAGGCCGACGCGAATAAAGAATGTGTGAAGAAGGACGCGGCGCGACGACGAGGAGGAGGAGAACGTTGAGGAGCACGCGGAGGAGGTTGGAGTTGGTGCTGTCATGTGCTAAACACACACACTCACACACACGCAGTGGCAACACACAGTCAGCTGTTTTCAAGCTAAACTCTTCAAACGGTTCTCGCTGTTTGTTTTTGTTTGTCTCAGACAGACGTCTCTGGTTGGTCTTCAAAAGGCAACGGCAGCGGCAACGGTAACGGTAACGGTATCGTCGATGGCGATGGCGATGTCTCTCGATGTCGATGTCTCGATGTCGATGTCTCGTTGTCAATGTTGTCGATAACGATAACGGGCCGCAACATGCGAGCGCACCACGCGAACGTCAAACAAAAACTGAAAACGGCGACGGCAGCAGCAACATCACAACGAGGCAAACCAGGCGAGGCAGCAGAACAAACTCACGCTGCGTCGACAGCGACGGCGACGGTGACGCGGGCAGAGCGAGCGAGCGAGCGAACGAATGGCAATGCAAGGCAAGGCGAAACACGCAGCCAAACACTAACTGAACCGGTACCGAGCCACGAGTCGCTGATACCTGATGCTGCCTGCCTGCCTGCCAGTCGCGCTGCCAGCTGCGCTGCCTCGCCTCGCCGCGCCACTCTTCGCCACGCTCTATGCTCTCTCTGCTGCCTGCTCGCCTCGCCTTGCTCTCTCTCTGCCTCGCTCTCTGCTGCTCGTTTGTGGCCTACCCCTTCGTGAACGTTGGTCGTGTACGAATCGCATGCGCGCTCACTCACACACGCACACACACACACTCACGCACACAGCATGGCTCGCTCAATAGCAAACAATTTCCCCTTCTCATGGCAATCGCATGCGTTAGAGCGAGACAACTGGCTGTGCTTCTGCTGCTGCCGCTGCTGCTGCTGCTTTTGCTGTTGCTGTTGCTGCCTTTGCAAAAATAGCAATGGAGTCTGTTGCTGACATTTGTCGCAGTCATCGGCTGCGGCGACAGTTGCCGTTGCCAATGCTGCTGCCTGCCTGTCTGCCTGTGCTGCCTCTGCCTCTGCCTCTGCTGCTGTCGACGTCGCGACGTCGTCGTTTGCGGTTAGAAGGGGGCGTTGCTAAGCAACTGGTTTCGGTTTCGGTTTCGGTTTCATGGCAGCAGAGCCGTCGCTGCAGAGAGGATGCGCAGCAGCAGCAGCAACAATAAGAAGCAACTGCCTGCTGCTGCTGCTGCCGTTGCTGCCTGCTGCTGCTGTCGTTGCTGCCTGCTGCCTGCTGCTGGCGTCGCTGTTGCTGGTTGGGGCAGAAAGTTTGTCGAACCAATGGCATTTTTCAAAGTGACATTTGGCGCTTTTGCTCTTGTTGTTACAGTCACGTTCACACAGCCCCTGTCTACATATGTGTGTGTGTGTGCGTGTGTGTGTTGTCTCTCTGCCTGTGTGCGTATGTGTGTGCGTGTGTGTGTGTTGCCTTGCCAAGGTAAAATATCAAATGCTTTTGCACTGTCAACTGTTGGTCGCAACTTTTCTTTCTTTCTGCCTGCCTTGTGTTGTTGTTGTTCCTGTTGTTTGTTGTTTGCTGCTGCTGCTGTTGTTTGTTTCTTCTGCTGCTGCTGCTGTTGTTGTTGTTGTTACTGTTATGTTGCTGCTGCTGCTGTTGTTTGTTTCTCGTGCTGCTGTTGCTGCTGCTGCCTTTGTTGTTGCTTTGCTCTTGTTACGTTTTGTGCAAACTTTGAGGCATTTTAAAGCACAAGTTTAAGGAAGCGCACATGACAACAACAACAACAAGTATAACAACAACAACAAGTATGATGACAACAACAACAACAACAATAATAATAACGAGCATAACAACAACAGCAACAACAATTGGCATGGCTGCTGCTGTCGCTGCATTTGCGTCTTGTCAAAGGCAGCGGAAAAATAAAGCTGAAAAGAATTCGACGCCCCTTTGGCGTTTTAAACGCATTCAAGCAACAACAACAACAACAACAGAAAGCAGCAAAACAGCTAGCTGTGCATGTGTGTGTGTGTGTGTGTGTGCAGTGTATTTTGTATTCCGACAGCGTTCGCATTTCGCATTCAACGTGACATGGTAATAAGCCAAAGATCAAGCGCAATAAAAAAATGAGCAAATCGGCAAAAAAAATACGCAAAAAATACCAAAAAAAATAACACAAATAAAATAAAGAAAAAACTAAAAAAAGGAGGCTAAAAAAAGCTAAAAAAATAAAGCTAAAAAAATGCCAAACTTCAAATAGGGAAACAGCAGCGACGGCAGCTGCTTTGACACTCCGAGAGCGAGAGTGAGTGAGTGAGTGAGTGAGAAAGAGAGAGAGAGAGAGACAGAGAGCGACTGGATGAAAGAGAGAGAGCAGACGCGATAGACAGCCAGGCTGCAGCGCGAGTGCGAGTGCAAGCGAGAGAGCAATAGCGAGAGTGAGCACTCGTTGCTGTTGTTGTTGCTGTTGTTGGGCAGTGGGTGGCGTTATCTCTGTCTGTGTGTATGTGTGTGTGTGTGCGTGTGAGCGCCATTGTCGTTTGCTGCCTACTTGAAGAGGGGACAGGGCACAAGGAGGGGGGGTGGCAGGCTAAGCGAGGTGACGGCGCTGACGATGCTTACTGAGTGAGTGGCGGCTGCTGCCTCCGCTGCTGCCTGCTGCTGCTGCTGATGGCAACGCAGTCGCGCCTTCGACTTCGACAGTTCAATGGGGGAGTGGCAAGGGGAGTGGGGCAAGCGGGGCAGCACGGCCTGAATGTGAATGTGAACGGAAACGGGAGCGGGAGCGGGAGGAGCAGAGCCTTCTGTGAATTTCCTTTTTATACATTTCGTGCTGCTCTGTGCGTCTGTGCCTGTGTGTGTGTGTGTGTGTATTGGCGCCTGTTTGTGTGTTGTGTGTGTGTGGTGGAGTCAAAAATATTGCACATTAGGGTGTTAAGCTGTGAAGTGCTTGACTGCCTCCGACTCCCTCTCCACCCCCCGCCTTCTCCCTCCTCCTTCTCAGCCTGTCTTGGTCCTGGTTTGGTTCCCGTTCTGCTGCTGCTCTGCTGCTGCTGCTGTTGATTCTGCTGCTGCGCCACATTGAGCACGTCTGTCTGACATTGTCTGCATGTGTGTGCGTGTGTGTGTGTGTGTGTGTGCGTGTCGCTGTTTTGGCGCTTGTCCCGCGTGCTCTCATTTGTCTACATGTTTCTCCTGTCCATATTTTGCGTGCCACTCACGACTCACGAGCCACGGCTCACGACTCTCACCTGCCACATTGTTCTTGTTCTTGTTCCTGTTGTTGTTGTTGTGATCACTGCAACTGTTGCATACATTGGCGAAGCAAGTCAAGTTAAGTTAGTTCAAGTTCATCATAATAAATCGAAATATATAAATATCAATATATAAACAAATCAATTTACTATATAATCCAGAGAACATATCACATAATACAGTCTATAGCTAAAAACTGAAACATATACTCTTTCAATTTATTTTGTATTGTATTTTTCAATTGTATTTTTTGTTGCATACTTGAGGGAGCAGTTTCAGGAAATCAGTAACTATTAAAATTATTTCTTAAATATTGTCTATGCTAATTATCCGATTGCAAACAAATTTTCAGAAATCATTTGGTCGTTAATATTTGGTGGGCTTACCAAAAAATTAACTGTCCTGCATTAAAATTACGCTTGGAATTCGTTTTTATCGATTTAAGGGGACGACAAGAAAATAAACAATATAAACAGATTTTGACACCAAATTTGGTAGCTCTAGCTATTATAGTCTTTGAGATCTGGCTGTTCATACAGACCCTAAGACAGTTGGCACAAAGTAATTATATGCCATTATATGCCGTATATGCCATAAAAGTCTTTGGGTTATCATCGAAATTTGTGGATCGAAATTATTAAAGTAAACGAAACTTGTATCGTTTTGCATCAGATTGTTCACCTTTACTTCGACTTGTTATAAAGTAACTTAGAAATATGTCTTTGCAATGGGATATGAGATCTTTCTACCATATATTACCACATTTTCCATCTCTTTCTTCTCGATATTATACTATATTCTAGATTCTTTCTGTTTTTTTTTTGTTTGTTTTTTTGTTTTTCTTTTAGTCATTTTTGGCATATTTTTCTATCTTATTCTGTCTTTTCTTTCTCTTTCTTTCTTTTCCTTTTTCTCTTTAATTTTTCTTCATTCTTTTCTTTCTCTAGTTTCTCTTTCTGCTCTTTTTTCTTTTTCTGTCTCTTATCTTCCTTATTACAATGATAATTTCTCTTTACATTTGTTTCTTGTTTCTTCCTCTTTCTTCCCCTTCCCTCAGCCTTTTTGGTTGACTACCCTTCTCCACTTCCCCCCTTCTCTACCATCAATTCGTTGTCCACTCTATCGAGTCCTCACTGTATTATCCCCACAACATTGGCTACTTATGTCGTAAACACTTCCAAACGCAGCTGCCGAATTGGGGGTTTTCCTTTGTTTCACCTCTCTTACTTCTGTTGTTGTTGTTGTTGTTGTTTTTTTAAGCAAACATCTCTCGCTGTAATCTGGAGAGGAGTGGAGAGAGAGACGGGGGTAGGCAAGGGGAGGCAACTGCTCCAGTTCGAGTTGCAGTTGCAGTTTCAGCTTCAGTTTCTTTTGCAGTTCTGGTTCCCATTCCTGGCCCCTCATATCGGGCATAACAATCTGCGTGCTGCACATCCATATCATTTGGCCAGAGGGAAATTACCTTTACTTTCTCTCCCTCTCTCTCTCTCTCTCTCTCTCTCCCCGTGTCTCACACCGCTGTCTCTGTCTGCAGCCACTTGGCCTGTGGGGCTTCATTTGTTCTAGTCGAGTCGAGGCAAATGTCAGTTATCAAAAATCGCTGGAGCAAACAAACAAGTAGCAAGAAAATGTTGGCCAAATATGCATGATAAGGCCGGGCACCACGCCCCCTGCCTGTCAGAAGGGGCGGAGGGAGAGTGCCTGTTTGCCATTCGATGGCAGCAGCAGCAACAACAGCAGAGCCAACAAAAGGCGCGACGCGCCATAAACTTTTGGCTTTGGCGACGCGAACGAGGCAAACACAAAGAAAGGATGTGCAGCAGCAGCTAGCAAGAGGGGCAAGCGGGAGTGGGGAAGACGGGGGAGAGAGCAGGAGCACTAGCAGGAGTCAAGTGCCTGGCGCCGCCCCGCAGTCACGAACCGAGCAAACACGGCAAAACGGACGCGCCTTGTCAGCCCCCGTTGCAAGTGGAAGCCGGCAGGACGACGGGCCATAACCAGGACAAAGACGACGACGAGGACGACGACGAGGCGACGGCGACGGCACTTTGGCGATCGCAGTGCTCAGATATGCAAACACACGCGCGCACTACGCCTGCCCCCCTCCCTCTCCTGCTCCACCTCATCTTCTGCACCCACACAACAAGCAGTGCAAGCAAGACCTGAGCTAGCAGAAGAGAGCATAGACGCTTTGCGCACCCTGTATATATATATAGGTAATGTGGTATACAGATTTATAGTTTGTTTGTTAGTGAGATTACAGATATTCTATACAAAGTCGCAGTTCATAGTTTTATAGTAAGTGTGCTATAAAGATTTATTGCATATTTGTTATGTTATTCATTGAAATTCAGTGAGATATAACGCTATTGCGGATATATTGCGTAAAACGTTTAAAATAATATGCTATAAAGTTTTATAGTTAATATGTAAGGCAGACTTATGGCATGTTTTTTTAACATAAGTCTTCCGGGAAGGATACAATTGATTTCCTACAATTTATTACAGTCATTATGCTATAAATATATGCAATACGGCATATCTATTATAATTGGGATAAACTCTATTTTTCTCAAACGTGAACTAGTTTTCATGTTGTGATGCCATAAAAATGTTAAGTTTAAGCTTATAAACATTATGGTAAAGGCTAATATGCACCAATTGTACATACATATGTTATATATTTTATAGACAATTTATAGCACATATTTAAAAGTTGGATAACATTCTCACTACTTCTGCAAGGAGATAGCAGATATTTAGATATGGTCGTCATTAAGATACCCTACCACAAGTTAGGTAACTCTCCCTTCCCTCCCACTAGTCCATGCAACCCATTCACTGGCTTTGCCCCGTACAGGGCATTGCGAGCAAATCAAAGTCAACCTACAATTTGCGAGCGCGCGCTTCGCTGCTGTTGCCGTTGTGTGTGGGCGGTGTGTGGCAGTGCCACGCCTTGTTGAGCGTTGAATGCTTGGCGCCAGTGCAAGAGTTGCAGGGAGCAACGACAGCAACAGCAACAGCAGCAAGCAACAGCAGCAACAACCACAACAGCAGCAACAACAACAATGCGTTGCTGTTGTGTGTCACTTTTGCTTGTTTGTTGCGGAAAAATAATTTTTCCTGAGAGTTAAGTTCAGCTCGTGGCAGCGCACTGCGACTGTATGTGTGTGTGTTTGTATGTGCAAGTTGGCATTGCACTGCTGTGGCTGCAACAGCTGCACATGTGTCTTGTCTGTGTTTGCGTCTCGCTCGCTCTCGCACACATCCTCGTCGTCGTCTTTATTCTAATATTTGCGATTTCTGATTTAGCCAGCGAGCGTGCCACACACACATACACACAACAGTGCTGCCCCTCTTACATGCCACAGACAGGCACACCACAATCTATCTCTCTTTCTCTCTCTCTCCCTCTTGCTCTCTCTGTCTCTCCCTCTCGCACACACTTCCTGCCTGATCTCCGTTGCCGCTTTGTTATTTGTTTTGGCAACATAAATGTCACTTGTTTGCGAGCTAACTTTTGCCCTCTGACCTCGCTTTGCTCCCGTCTCCCTCCCTCTGTGCCTTTCTCACCCTCTCTCTCCCCACTCTCTCTCTCTTGCTGTCTTGCCCCGTTCCATGCTGTCTGTCCATTTACGGTATCTTTTCTCCATTCTGACATGTTGTCAACTTCACGTAACGTCATTCATTCCAAGTTGTGCTACATGCATGGCCCAAGCAGAGCCGCCTTTGCCCCCTCTCATGTCTCTCCCACTCTCTTCTTCTCACTCTCCTCCTGTCTCCCTTGCCCTCATCTCCCCCTCTCTTGTTGCTGCTGCTTCCCTTTGGCACGTTTCGCACTCGTCTTCAGCCCTGGCAACTATTTCAGGCCGGGCTTTTTCCCAGTTTAGTTTGCAGCTTTAGAGAGACCAAAATATAGAGAAGGAAATGCAGCAAGAGACGAAGAAACAGACAGAAAAACAGATAGACAGACAGAGAGAGAGGGATAGACGTATGTAGAGAGAGAGAAAGACTGACAGAAGAAGGGAGAGAGAGAGAGAGAGAGATCTGTGCTAGCTCGCCTTCATTTAGTTGCGTCAACAATTCAAATTTAAATTTCCTCGTTCGTCGTGTCCTTCTGATGGGCATATATAGATATTTTTGACATGACTGCACACACAAACACACACAAACACACACATACACATACACACACATACTCGCACACTGGCACACAGTTATTTATGGTCCAGTTTTGAGTTCACTTCTTGGCGCTCTTATCGCGCCTGCCTCCTGCGTCTTTGTAATGTATCTGCATCTGTATTTATGCCTTTTTATCTGTATCTGCACTTCTATCTGCCTCAATCCATGTGTGTGTGCTGGTGTGTGCATTGTGCATTGTTAAATTAAACTGTGAACATTTTGCGCATAAATTACGAACATGTTCGCAATTGTGCCTGCCTTGCCCAGTTTCTTCACTATTGTTATTGCTGTTGTAGTTACAATTATTGCTGTTGCACTTGCCACTGTTTGTTGCACTTGCCGTAGCTGCTGCTGCTGCTGTTCTCGACATACTGTAAAGTGCAGATTGCAGTTGCCTTTGTACCTGCCACGCCCTGTCCTCCCTATCCCGTTGTGCTGTCTTAGTCTGCGACCTTAACTATATTAACAGTATAATGTTTTTAGCAAGACCAGGGCTGGCAACTAGCAGATTTAATACCATTATGGGCATCCGCCTATTGTCCTTTGTTGCACTGTCGATTTCTAAAGGGAAACAACAATGAGCGCTTTTCAATTAACTTAGTTATCGATATTCATCTGATGCTGGCTGCGGCTGACCAGTTTTGAGCGAGCTTGCTAATTAGAATTCAGTTTAAGAGCTCACTCAATTCGGTATTGAATATGAGGTGAGGTGAAACACTATAGATACATCTAAGGTTCTTATCTCGTTGTTACCAGAGAGAGGGAACATTAAAGTACTTACGTACTCTGACAACTTCTCTGACGAAATGGAAATACACAGCAAAGTTACCTTTTTATAATAGTGAGAGAGTCTCTATGAGTAAGAGAATCTTTACATGAGTTGTACCACCAGCCAGCCTTAAATGATCTTGTACAGTTGCCACTGTAGTTATCGTTGTCCCTATCATAAGTGGGGAACCTTCCATCTTCGCTCCATCTCATTCTTGCCTGCATTGCCAGAGTATGATGCCAAACTGAGCAACCTTCTTCTCCTGCAATTTAGAAGTTGTTTTAATGTGCGTACAGAGAGAAGTGCCATCACATTTCTTTATATGTATATAAAACTCATAAGGATGTTTGTTGATTAGATGATGACCCAAGAAGAAGTCTCTTGTGAAGACACCGAAACCATTCCAAGAAGTTTCCCAGTTTCTATTAAAATCCTCTCCACCTTTTACTGTTCAACAACTAATCTAACTAACCTTTAATACTTAAAAAGCAATTGATGTTTGACATGATTTGCGAAAGTCTTAAGAGTAAGCTTGAACTAACTGAGCTTCCATAGATAATTCCTCAATTAATGAATGAAATATTAATTCAATACTATTCAAACTTAATGTAATACTTAATATAGAAATGTCTATCACTTTCTTTATAGTTCTTTTTTTGGGCGTTATATTCTTTCCTTCTTGATCCTATAAGCAAACCATTTAAGATCTTATCGAATCTCGTTTAGGTTTAGTAGTATAACAAGATATTATTATATATATACATTACCATCTAAGAATTTTTCCCAATTTGCTAGGTATATATCCTTTTTTTGTTTTTGTTTTTGCTTTTGCCAATGGCAGCCTTTGTTGCGATTTTCTACTTGTTGTTGCTGTTGCAACTTTGCGCCGGCCACAAAGAATAATGTAAAAAGTTGAATATGCATAAAGTTTCATTCATTCGCACCCCCTCAGGCTCCCTCCGCCTCCTCCCGTTCTACAAAGTTCTGCGTGTATTTCACTTTTGTCGAAAACTCGACGCCGGCAACGAGAACAGAAGCGATTACTAAAAAAATAAAAAGCAGAAAGAGAGAGCGAGAGAAAGAGAGAGAGAGCAGAGAGAGAGAGGGAGGGAGAGGAAGTCGGGTAACTCAGTGGTAGAGGGGGGTTGGGGTGGAGGAGGCAGCAAGGTGTTACAGCCACATAAATGTGACAAGATTTATGTTTGGTTTTCCGGCTGTCTGCTTGTTAGCCTAAAAGTTGCCTCCCATTTCCCCCCTCCGCCTCACCGCATTCGCTCTATAGAGAACAAAAGTAAATAACTGAAATATTTTGTCAAATACATTTCCCGTGCAGAGCGAGCAAGCAGGGGGTATGGGGAGGGGGATGGGGAGCACTTTAACACCCTGTGAACTGTACTCGTCCTTTGGCTTGTTTCATGAGTTTTGGTGTGCAAATAAAATGGCAAATCCCTCACAGACTTGACAACGTTGCCGGTTAAAAACTGAGCTTACCTATCCAGGCAGAGCCAAACGATGCCTGAAACCGCAAACTAACCAATTGCGAGGGGTGCTCCAAGGACTTGAGAATTAAGAATGAATGATGAAGAATTGAGAATAGAATTGGGATGAGAATTGTGAATTGTGAAGAATGAAGAATTGAAAAAGTGAAAATTGAGAATAAGAGAATTGAATTGAGAATTAGAATTAGAATTGTGAATTGGAATTAATTAAGAATTAAAGAATTAAGAATTAATAAAGAATTAAGAATAGAATAAAAATTAAGAATTAAGAATAAGAATAGACAATTGAGAATTAGAATTAAGAATTAAGAATAAAATAAGAATTAAGAATTAAGAATAAAGAAATGAGAATTTAGAATAAAGAATTAAGAATTGAGAATAAAATTAGAGAATTAAGGAATTGAGAATTAAGAATAAAGAATTGAGAATAAAGAATTAGAGAATTGAGAATAAAAAGAATTGAGAATTGAGAATTAAGAATTGAGAATTAAGAATAAAGAAATGAGAATTAAGAACAAAGAATTGAGAATTAAGAATTAAGAATTGAATAAGAATAAGAATTAGAATAGGAGAAAAATTAGAATTAAGAATTAAGAATTAAGAATTAAGAATTAAGAATTGAGAATTAAGAATTAAGAATTAAGAATTAAGAAATAAGAATTGAGAATTGAGAATTAAGAATTGAGAATTAAGAAATAAGAATTGAGAATTAAGAATAGTTCCTTCTCTCTCTCTTTCCTATGCTTTCGGTCTCTGTCACTGTTCGATCGACCCTCGCTGTGCTGGCAGTGCCATAGAAAATTGCTGTGCGCTGTATCTGAGCTTATCCCCTCTGCTGCATCTATGTAGGTAAGTTTTGTTCTATGGATTTTGTTCTTATGGTTTCTTTATTTTGCTTTTCCCCCATTCTCAGTCCCCCTTCCTCTCTCTTCCTCCCTCTCTGCCCGTCTCTCTTTCGCTCTCAGGCAACAAGGAAAAATGCTGGAAATTTATGCTTGCACAAAAAAAATGCTGAAAGTGGATACATTTACACCGAGATAGAGATGGAAATGGAAATGGCAAAGGGACAAGAAAGGTGAAGAAGAGGAGGGGGAGGGGGAACAAGGAATGGTAGTGGAAATGGAAATGGAGACGTTGCTGCCTGCCGGCCTGGCCTGGCTACGTGAGAATTATTGTGGCAGGCGAAATGGGCAAAAGGATAACACACGTAGTTGCCCAAGCTGAAGCAGACCCCCAACTGGACTGCGGGGAAGGAGAAGCAGGCTGGCAGGGGGGGCGTGGCAGAGGCGAGGCGTCGAGTAGCTGCATTCCATAAATAAAAATGGCAAAATGGCGCACAGAATGCAACATGCCGCATGCCACAGCGACACCGACAACGACAGCTACAGTTACAAACGAAAGCAGAGCGAGATGGCAACAGAAAGAGACGCACATCGAGAGAAAGAGAGTGAGAGAGAGAGAGAGAGAGAGAGAGTACGAGTAAGGGATAGAGAGAGAGACATAGTGACAAAGGGAGTGGGGGAGAGGGGGAGTGGAAGTGCGAGTGAAGCACGAACGAAATCATCATGAATGGCGAACGTGACACAAATGACAAAATATCAGCCGACCAGGCAATGCCAATGCCTCCGCCTCCACCCCCCGTCTCCGCCTCCCCTGCTTCGTCCTGCTGCATGCCGTGTCCATGACTATAACCATGGCTATGGCAACTGTCGCTGCGCTGCGCTGCGTTGCGCTGCTTGAATGCCAAACCGGGCAGGAACATGCAAAGGGAGTGGCAGGCGGGGGAGAGGCAGCGGGTGGAGGCAACTTTGCGGCCCAGTAACCACAGGCGAGCCAGCTTTCTGTCTTTCTGTCTGTCTCTCTGTCTGTCTCTCTGTCTGTCCTGTCTCCTCTGTCTGTCTCTCTGTCGGTTTCGGTTTTATGTGGCAACTGTGTGTGCGCTGTGTGCAGTGTCAGCTCATTGTCCACTCAACCACGCCCCCATCCCCCTCCTGCCTCCAAAGACAATAATTCAGATTTGAGAGCAGCACAGCCTGTGCTGCAAGTCACGGCTTGTGAGGCGTCGCAAGTTGCAGTTGCAAGTTGGCGTTGCATCTGCAGTCTGTCTGTCCGTCAAAGATATTGTATGTATGGGATTTCTCTCATCTATCTCTGTTTGTGCGCCGTCTAAGAGGCGACAGCCTTAAGAGTAGCATAAGGAGGATGAACTCTCCCACTATCTTACTTTTCCCCTTCATCTTCCTCTCTCTCTCTCTCACTCTGTTTGAGTGTTTCATCATCTCTCTCTGCATTGATTTTACATTTGATTTCTATAATCCCTAACAAGGTTAAAGACATGGGAAAGTGTAGAATAATATTGACATAACATAAATGGATATATAGATAATATTCAAATGTATATAAATATATATATAAAGACGTATAGTATTACAAACATTTATAGATCAAAGACAGTCAGACTTACAAAGCAAATAAACTCTTATTCATTCCCACTCACTTCTCACAGCAACAACTTTCAGTTTATTTTATCAAAGGCCGTTTTAAACTTCCCCAATCAAAGATGCAAAAGAATATTCGCATTATGTATATAAACTATACATATACATATACAGTATATATATATACTAATTCGATCATTAGTTGGCTAAGAAATATCTACAAATATATCATTTTTTGAAGTCCAACAAACAATGAAATAGAATGAAAAGTAAATCTAGAAGTGTTGTCAAGTAGTAAGTGACAAACTAAGCGAATATCGTCGGGAACATTTATGCTGATCATGAATATATACCTATATTAATGTATATAATAATAATATAATTTACATGTAAACATATTTAAACAAGTATATATCACGTGATGTACCCTGCTAAACTATTCCCTTGCCTATTGCTCTTTGCATCAGTTGATTAGCTTGATGTGTTGCACTTGTCCTTGAAATGGCTTCGGTGCAGACAAGCACACACACACACACACACACACACTAAGACTTCAATCAGAGACACACACACATACACACGCTCTCACACTCCCTCACATACATCCACTTCAGGCAGCTCGTTACGTTTTACGCGCACAATTAAAGCCGCGCAAAATTGTTGCCTACTTCGCAGGGCTGGGCCAGGCGGTGGGAAAGGGAAGAGCGAAAGGGGTAGACAACTGTCGACTGCATTAATGATCAGAGCAACAACAATAAACGCAATTTCACTGCAAATTGTTATTGTTGCGAATTTATTAGGTTTTTCGCCAGGTAAAAAGGCAAATGTCGAAGCGGACGAACATGTAAGTGGAGCTGTGCGTCTGTGCGAGTGTGTGAGTGTATGTGTTAGTGTGTGTCAGTGTGAGTGTGTGTGAGTGTGTGTGTTGGTGTTTTTGCTTGTGTATGTGCGATGGTAAAGCTACAGATAACCGACTAGCTGACGGACAAACGCAACGAACTCTGTTTGTGTTTTGGCGCGACCCAAAGCCAAAGCTGCCTCCCTCACTTCCTTCCCCCCTGCCCCCCTAGCACCAGCCCCCCCTGGGGGTACCATGCTACTGCTTCTGTTCAGTTTTCGGCTGGGTTAGTTTTTCTGTGCCATTAAACATTCCATGGATGCTGCTGCTCCTCTGCCCAGGCTGCCGCTGCCGCTGCTGCTGCTGCTGCGGGCTCAGTGTGGCTTTTATGGGATTTGATTTCTAATAAGCGGCAAGCGAGGCACGTCCAGCAACGGCAGCAACAGCAGCAGCCACAGTCGCAGCAGGAGCCATTTCAGCACTGCCCCCTGGACCACTTTTCCCCTGCCCTCCCCCTTCTACTACCTCCCTGCCCTCCCCCCACAGTGCTCTCTGCTGCTGCTCGGGTTATTCGGCGCTTTTTTCTTCTTCTTGCCTCGCCTTCTCCTTCAGCTCCTCAGCCCCCTCGGCCTGCTTCTTTTTCTGGTTACGTTGACAGCCATTTTGTAGCTTGTGCTTGTCTAGTTGTTGTTGTTGCTGCTGCTGCTGCTGCTGTTGTTGTCATGTGTGCCAAGTGGATTTCTCGTTGCGCAGAGAAACTCAGAAAAATGACACGAGCAAAGCAAAAAGAAAGACAAGAAAGAACACGCCAAACCAAAAAGAAAAAAAAGGGAAAAAAAGCCAAAAGAAAAAAGAAAACACAGTTTTCTTCTCGCTTCATTTTTTTCTTTCCCTCTCTCTCTACCCTCCCTGTGCTCTGGCATTGCCGTCTCTTTTCTTCTTCTTTTTTTTGGTAAGGTTGCAAAAAGCTAAATTGAGTTTTTCCAACAACAACGATCTCTGAGGGAAGCATGTGTGTCCCTGTCTGCATCTGTGTGTGTGTGTGTGTGCGGGGGCGGGGGGGCAAAGAGATAAAAGCAGCTGCCCGTACTGGATGGCAACGCGTACGTGTTTATGGCCACGAAAAGTTGCCGAGCAACAACAGCAACAAGAGAAAATGCAGCAAAAAACATTGCGAAAAAACTGAAAAAAAAGGAAAGCAAGAAATAAAGGTTAACATCGGCAAGGCGATGGTTGCATACCCTTCTAAGAATAGGTTCCTTTGGCAGAGACTTGGTGGCTCTGTGCAATAATCTTTATTATTCGACTGATATATCAGATTCTGTCTATCAGATTCCTATTCAATTTGAACTGTAGACAAACGGCATAAATCATAGATGTGATATCCCTTTACCCTATTAATGACAGCCATAATTGCAGTATATCAGTATATATATACTGAGACAATATATCAAGCTGAACATGGCAAGTATATCAAGTTCTGGGATACCGAAATGCCTCCAGACAAAGTGAATGTATTCTCAGCAAGAGTATATCGGGAAACAACAAACTGAAATCAGAAGAAAAATGTGCGCAGCGTAGCAAAGAAACCAAACGGAATACAAAAGGAAGCGAGCGAGAATGTGAATGCGAATGCGAATGCGAATACCCATGTGAATACACTCACTCACAGCGAATGCGCTGCATTTGCACTCGCCTTGCTGAGCAGGTCGAGCTGAAAGGGAAACAGCGCCCCGAGGAAAACAATAACAGCTCCGAGCTTCAAGCGCAAATGCGCTGCAATTGCAATAAAAATTGGAAGAGGAAGAAGGAAAGAGAGAGAGAGGGGGAGAGAGAGTTGGAGAAAGAGGAGCAGCCATAGAGAGGCCATTTAAATAGTGCACCATCCAAATCGAATAATTGTTGAGTGAGAATTGCGACACGATGGATAGAATCTGAGAAATAAGGTAGAGAACAGAATTAGTTATCTACATTCAACATTCTATGTTCCTTATTCATTATCCTTTAACATATATTCTTTATTGTCTATCTTCTGTCTTCTATCATGTATATTCTATCTTCTATTCATTATTTTTTATCCTCTATCTTCTGTGTTCTATCTTGTACCTTCTATCTTCTATTCATCTATTCTTTATCCTCTATCTTCTGTCTTCTATCTTGTATCTTCTATATTTTGATTTTTATCGTCTATCTTCGATCTCCTCTCTTCTGTCTTCTATCTTCTATCTTCCATCTTCTACCTTCTATCTCCTATTAATCCTCTATCTTCTATCTACTTTCTCCTCTCTTTTATCTTCTCTGTCTCTATCTCCATCTCCCTCATGGACATCTCCAGCATTTCAATTGTATCCCATCATGATAAAGTCGCAAGTTAAAATCGTGTTTACTTTATGCCGCAGGGCATAGAGTCGCTTGGACGAGCCCCGTCTACGCATATCCTCGTCTTGCCTTGTCTTCTGCCCCGTCTCCCTCTCCCCCTTCCTCTTCTCATTCCCTGTTTCTCTTTCTGTTGGCATTTATTTATTTACCCGAAGTTGTCTCGAACTTTAACAAGTTTTTATGAAAATTATTTATGGAAATCCACATCGCATGCATCGCATGGGACCAGCACTTAACCGGGCAAAGCGAACTGTGCGAGCAGTGCGAAATGAGACTACTCACTGCTCTCTCTCTCTCTCTCTCTCTCTCTCTTGTGCCACACACTATGCCCGTCTCTTTCTGGCTATTGAACTCTCCACTCACTGGCGCTTGGGCCGCTGCATATACTGCTGGGCTAGGATAATTTGCAATTTGTCTTGCCATATTAAAAGTATTCTTGCGTAAGAAATTAGATAAGACGAGCAAAATAACAACATGAGGCAACAACAGCAACAACACGAGCAGCAACAACAACTTGAACAAGAAGCTGCAACACGTTTGCAAAGCCTTTTGCCGTCGGCCAGTTTGCAACTGTCCAACCGCAAATGTTAATCATACGCAACGTTATCCGCTCAGGCACACTCTGTCTGTCACACATAGTACACACACACACACACACACAGTGCGATTAGTCGTATATTTGCCCAAGTGACAGTGCCATGTGCCACTGTCACTAAGAGCGCAAAACTGTAAGTACTTAAGGCAGCTAAATATAATTAAATATTTAAAACATACACACAACAAGCACACACACACACACACACTCGCACACCAGGCACTTCGTCGTTGCTCAGGGGCAACGCTTAATAACGTTTTAATGCGTTTGACAAAATTTAGCTGCATACTTGCAGGCGCAACGGCAACGGCAACGCTCATTAAATGCAGCAAATCAAAGCAACGCCAGCAACAACAACAACAACAACCGCCCAAGCGCAGCAACAACAACAATGCGAATGACAACAATGTCCTCTACCAGCGGAGTAAAACAATAACTCGATGTGACAGAACGAAGAGTGAGTATCCTTTCCTTAATACAGCTGAATCTAGCTTGAATTCAGCTAGAATTGTTGCTGGCTTGGCAAACAAGATTGATTACATTTTAAAGTACTTAAAATAAATTAATGGGTATTTAAAAAATTAATATTTATATTAATTATATATTAAATTAACTATAATTCAAAAATATGTTTGCTTAAAATGTGTTTTGCTTAGAAAATTTAAGAAAATATTGAACGTCCTGATCAGTTTCAATTTGAACGGGATTTCATTTCGCAATAATAAACAAAAATTGTAGGATTGATTTTTTAACAATATTTAATTGTTACCTCTGCATAATATATGTGTAAATAAGATAAATAAATAAATAAATAATTAAATGATTAAATAATTAAAAAATAAATAATTCAATATAATAAATAATAATAATAAATGAATGAATAATTAAAAAAAAGACTTCATATCTTACAATATTCCAGATGCTTTGCTTGCTTAGTTTCATTAGTTATAGATCTGCATCATATATGGTATACATAATACATGTGTAAATGAATAATATATAAATGAATATAATGAATAATATATAAATAAATATAATGAATATTAATATATATATGATATACATATATGAATGAATATGATTTATTATGATAATTGATAACATTTTCTATATGTTTCCAATTCTTCTATAAAACATTCTCTTCTCACACATCCCCCAGTTGGCAATCTCAGGCTTATATGCTGTTGCTGCACACTCAGTCGCTCAGTCGCATATGCCCTGCCCTGTGGTAAGGGCAGTGCTTTGAAGTGGCCAAAAGTGCAACTTAGTCGCAATTGGAGGCGACACAGTGGGAGGAGGAGGGAGGAGGACACAACCTCATGCTACTATGCGTGGCCAGGCTCAGTTTGAGGTCCAGTGCCACAATAACAATATATGCTCATTCCTTGCTCTTCCCCCTTCCCTTCTCTCTAACTCTCTCTCCTCTGTCTCTGTCTCGCTTGCCCACACACACACACATACACACACACACTTAAATTACCTGGAGGAAATTTTATGAGTATCGTCGAGCAGCACTTGAAAGTTAAACAGACGCTTCCTGTGCCTGCCACTTCCACTGGCACTGCCACAGCTCATGCCACCACACACCATGCCACAGCAGCCGCCGCCGCCGCCTCCGTCGCAGAACAAAGACGAGTGCAAGGATGAGTACAAGGACGACGACAACTCGACCGTTTGCCACATGTTGGCGGGCATGCCCCCCCTCCTTTCCCCTCTTGCCCCTTGCTCCCTTCCTTCCTCTCTCTGTCTGTCTGTATGTGTGTGTGTGTGTGCTAATTGTGTATGCAACTTGTTGCATCGTCGTGCTGCTTCTGTTTTTGATTCACACACACACGCACGCACACTCCACTCTTATGCGCAGACACAGAGCTTTGTTTGCATACACACACACACACACACACACACACTGCTGCTTGTCGTTGTCGTTGTTGTTGTTGTTGTTGCTGCTGCTGCTTGCGCTTGTCTCTAAGTTACATTGTAAATGTTAGTTTTGTAATTAGAAAATTTTCTAACCGTCCAGCGAATGTGATAAGGAGCTGCCAACGATTCACCAGCCTGACGAGGAGAGTAGCTGAAGATGGGTAGAGTGGGGGGGGGAAGTGTTGCACACACACACACAGAGTCACACACAGTTTGTGTGACATTTATTAGCTGCAACTTTTTTTCATAAATCAAGCGGCAAAACGCGCATGCAAAAGTTGCACGACGAACAACGAGTGGGGAAGGGTATGAGGGGGAGGTAGAGAGAGGGAGAGAGGTAGAGAGAGGGAGGTAGAGAGGGAGACAGAGAGAGAGAGGAGAGAGAGAGGTAGAGAGAGAGAGTTAGAGATGGGAAGCTATAGAGAGGGAGGTCGAGAGAGGTTGATATAGATAGAGGAAGATAAAGAGAGGGAAGGTGCATTAGGGAACTGTAGCGAGAGGAAAGTGCACAAGGAAGGTACAGGGAGGGAGGTAGAGTGTGCAGTGGGAGTGGGAAGTGAGGACAGAGGAGTGGAGAAGGGGGAGTGGGCAAGAGGCAGAGCTCAACTAACATTAAAAGCCATTAAAAAGCGTAACGTGCCATTAAAAATCTCAGCGAGCAATGGCAACTCATAAATCAATCTAGAAACCTCTTGCTGTAGGGCGCCCGCTTTCTCCCTTCCCTCTGCTCGCTTCCCCCCGCTTCCCTGCCGCCAGCTACAGTTGCCTGCTCAGTTTTCGGGCAGCGGTTTCTGTTTCAACTCATTTGTCGGAGCTGAAGTCGAGTCGAGCCTCGGCTCATAACTCAGCAGCGTGTCGAGGTTGAGGCCGAGGCCGAGGCCAAGGCAAGGGAACGAAGTTGCAGTTGCAGTTGCAATTGCTGGCAGCTGATAGCCGATTCCGACTACGTGTGATGGACTGCCCGCAACAGAAGCAAGAGCAGCAGCAACAGCAGCAGCAGCTAGCGAGGCTGCCAAAGGTTGCCGATGCTGTGACACCAACAGCATCGCCATCGTCGTCATGTCGTCATCGTCGTCATCATCGACATGGCCAAGCGCCGAGCTGTGGATTGCCCATGGGCGGCTACTCGTCATAAGAGCACAGCAGCAACAGCAGAAGCAACACCAACAACAGCAGCAACAGGCAAAGCAGCAACAGCAGCTGGGGCAATTTAACGGAAGTGGCAATTTGCATTTCAACTTGACCGCAGCTGACCGAGCAGACGCGTCGCGACGGTCACGTGCGCCGCCAGCTCGAAGCTGAAGCTGCTGGCGCCATTTGTGATTTGATATCGTCGAGCAGCGAGCAACGCGGCGTATGCGTAATAAGCAGATAAAGAAACAGAAAATAGAGGCAGAGAAGTTGCCGTTTCTTTACCACTAACAAAGGGCACATGCACTCCTTGAGTCAGCAAGTACAGTGTGCACAGAATGAGAGATTGAGAGAGAGCACAACAGTTTTTACTAGGGCAGGTTTGGGGAAAGAAGATCTCAGACAGACAGTAATAAATATAATGAAGATATATCGTAAATACACACATATATATTATCATATCAGTCTCAAAGAAAGAAGCAGACGAAAGAGAACTTGCAGTAAAATAATTTGTATAATGACTGTGATAAACATGCCTAGTTTCATTTGAATATATTTATAACAATAAGATAAGTGTGTAAATAGTAATCAGAGAGAATGAAATACTCTTCCAAAGGTACAGTGAAAAGTTATCAGCTCACACTGATAAATAACAAGATGCAATTCAAATAAAAAAAGCAATAATAGTCACCAATTTCTGAAGATACCCAAAGAAGTATAACAAGTATGAAGGCTACAGTCATCATTTGAACGGTAGTAATTGTTGTGCAACCCATAGTTTAAAATGATGTTTAGAATTGATTGTTATGGAAGGCGGAAGAAGGCGTGGCCAAATTCTAAAGCAAGCTTAAGCTGCGTGCAATAAAAAAGACAGCAAATTTAATAGTCCTGGCGGGTTTTAATAAATGCAATTCAATTATTCAAAGTCTCTCAGCTTATACTTTACTCCTCACTTGCGAGTGTTCACTGTACAAGCCACGATATACATGTGCTAAAGAAAGTGTAGCAGCTGCTTCGGTGTGCGGCCAATTCAAGTGTCTTCAATCTCTCTTTTAAGGGCCGGATGGGGGGGCAGGAGGGGACAGGAAGGTTGCCCAGTTTGGTACTGGCGGATACAGTTTATGGGAACTGCGGCGATCGCCCGTGGGTTTTTCAATTTTCCGCTAATGCTGCACTGCTTTCTCTGTGTGTGCAGAGTGTGCAGTGTGTGTGTGTGTGTGTGTGTGTGTGAGTGACGCTTTTCAGCTTTCAGCGATTGCATGTCGCATTTGAGGCAACGTTTTGCGTAATGCGCGCTCGACTGCCCGCCCGCTTTTATGGGCCATTTCGAGCGTTTTGGCCATTTGTGATTTGTAATTAGATTTGCAGTCGACATTAATGGCCAACAGAAGCTGCTGCTGCTGCTGCTGCTGTTGCTGGCCAAGTCTTCCCAGCTGCCTCCCCCTGCCTGCCGCCCCCCCCGCGTGACTGTTGCGCAACAAAGTGCGCGGCGGGACACCTCATAAAACGGCACTAACAATTGAAAATTCATTAGAGACGACGACAACGACGACGACGACGACGGCAAGTGGCAAATGGCAAATGTGAAAATGGCAACAACAACAACAGCAACAACAAGTAACTCGCTGCACGCACCAAGTGCAGAAATCGGAGAAAAACACACACAGTAAACACAGAGGGAAGTGGTGACGAGGGCAGGAGGGGGGAGTGAAGGAGGTGCAGGGAAAGGGGCAGACTGAAAAAAAGCGAAAAGCTAATTAGCCAAAACGTTAACGGCTTGACGAGAGCCAGAGCTATGAAAAGGTTCTGCTAATGACCTGCTGCATAAAATCTCCCAGCAAAGACGGCAGCAGCACGAGGAAGGCAGCAGCAACTGCCCCAAGAGTCAATAACACTCGACACATTGTAGACAACCTGAACGGGGAACATGCAACAACAGCAACAGCAACAACAACAACAGCAGCAACAACTACAACAGGCAGACCAAGCCAACTGGCAGCTACTGACACCCGACACGCTTCTCTCCTCTACTCTCCACACTTCTCTACTCTTTCCCCCTTCTTTGCTGCTCTCCTGCTCTGCTCTCTTCTCTCCCCACACTCTCCTCTTCTCTTATCCCCTTCACTCCTGCTCTGCTCTTTCGCGGAGAAAGTTGCATATCATAATCGCATCTTGAGCTTAAGAGTTCTTCGTCTTTAAAGTCAATACGCAATTAAGTTGCAGAATGCAATAACGTGAAATGAAACCTATGAAGAAGAACTATGTTTGCCAAAGGTTGCCAGATATGCCATCAATAGGTGTCTACATCAGTCTACATCATATAACATCTAAACCATATACATCAAATTTGATGTTTCATATCCCATACTAGCAGGTAAGACACTTGAAACTCCCTCAATATATTGCTATAACCTTTGTCTATCCATGTACTAAGTTTGCTCAAAAAGTAACAACAACAAGTGTTGGAAAATCTCTCACCAATGGCCGCACACTCCATTGGCTCTCCATTGGTCGTAGCCAGCAGAACTCGCAGCCTTAAGCTCTGTCTAATGTACAATTTACATATGAAGCTCATTCACTGGAAATATATGCATGTATATAGTGTATATATCTAGCCGATAAGTTGCACAAGCCAAAGCTGTGGCGGATGAAGAAGCAGAAGGAGGAGAAAGAGGAGGAGGAGGAATACAAAGGCGATATGTATCGATAAGCATCGAACAGCGTATTATACGAACCGAAGCAGATCCGCAAAAAACCTTAGTTGCCCGCCTCAATGGCTGCACACACACATACACACGCATACACAGCTTGTGGAAAGCTTGGGGAATAAAAAAAAAAGATGAAGATGAAGTCAAAGTCGCAGCCCGACAGAATGAAAAGAAGGCGCACACAGGAAATAATTTTGAAGAGCAGCGAGCCAAACAGCAAAAAGAAAAAAAAGAATCGAACAAGAAATAAAAAGAAAAAGAAAGGAAGTTAGGAAAAGGAAAAGAGATGAAACCAAATGAAAGCAAACCAAACGAAAACTAAACCAAAACCAAAGCCAAAGCCAACCAAGACGAAGAGCAAAACTAAAGCCAAAGAAACATTGAAGAAACTTTACGTTTCGGTGGCACGTTTGAATTGCAAACTACTACACGGCAAGGGGGAGTGGCAGGGACGGTAGAGGAGGAAGGGGGATCTGTTACTGAATCGGTTATCCACGTTGCAAGGGGCCAACCAGGTTCAGGTTCAGCTCGTAGTTCACAACGGCAGCGCAGCACAGCGCAGAGAAAACAAACTTCCAGAAGTTATTCAGTTCGCATAACGATAAACGCCCATCGTTTTATTTTGATTTCGCGACCGCCCCCTGCACTGCCTCCCTCTCCCTCCCTCTCTCTCTCTCTCTCTCTCTCTCTCTCTCTCTATCCCTCTTTCTGTGTAGACTCTGGTATAGTTTATATTCTGCTGCGTTTTCAGATATGAAATTATGTTTATGGCCCGCTCGACCGCTGCCTGCGCGTTGCCATTTGAATTGCACTTCGACTATTCACAAGTTGCAACTGCCCCAGCTCTTGCTATACTCGCTATACCCTGTAATGAGCACTCAAGAGTGGGATACGGTGATACAGACAGCAGACCAGGGAAGAGTTACCCGAAGTAACTTCATTCTGTTTAACGACGTCAATAACTTCATAGATTGAAAATAATCGTATTTCTTTATAAATGTTGCAGCTATAAACTATCGATAAATATTCTGATTGTTGTCGATAGTAAGTAGCAAAAACTACAAGTTAACGTTGCAAAACCATCAATAAATTTGTATTTAGAAATTAATTAAATATGTTAGTGAACTGTTTCAAGTGATCTATTAGACTATAAACTAGACTATAAATATATATTATTACTAATTTATATTAAAAATAAAATCCTATAAAAGAGCTTGTATAACTGTTACAACTGATCTATCTATAACGTGCCATATCTTCCTTTAGGATCTGTGAACTGCTTTGAATGATCTTTTAACTATGCAGTTACTCACTCTGATTATGCTATCAACTATATATCTATTTATAGTAATCGAGTTAAATATCTTTCTTATAGAGTTTAACTGTATCAATTAATATATATATCTATTATGCTATAGCTCACTAGATTATGTTATAAGTTACACCCACCTAAAGTAGCTATCAACTGTTTCAACTGATCAATCTAGTATGCTATAATTTCCTAAATTATACTATACGCTCTATCTATCTACAGTCTTTATAGCATCTGGGACTTTAATGAGCCTTATTCCCACTCCAACTGCAAGCACCTTCCGCCACTTACAGGGTATCTGCTGTACACTCTATTTGCTCTTGTTGCTGTTGCCGGCGCATTGAAAATTGCTTGCGTTATTTCGATTCGAGGAGGCCCCAATCGCCGTCGCCGTCGCAGTCGCCTTCGCAGTCGCACAGTCGCTGCAACCGCAACCGCCCGTAATCACGCCGCTTGCTGCTCACGTAGCGGCGCGGTCGAGAGGCGGTCGAGAGTGCCCCATGCTGCAGAGAGACCTCTCGGTCGCCAATACTCGATCCCCAGTCCGCCTGCTCTGCCATGGTCCGCCATGGCTCGCGGGTCCACCTCGGCAGCCACGTCGCGGCGACTGTTGCTGCTGCTGCTGCTGCTGTTGCCATCTTTACCTTCACTTCAATGAGGACATTCAGCGCACGTTAACTTTTCGCTCTGACTGTGCTGCGACCTGCTCGGCGTTGCTTCTGTTGCTGCAGTTGTTGTTGTTGTGATTATCATTATATCTGCAAGATTACCAATTATTTGTTGTTGTTGCTGCTGCTTGCACTATGCGCACTGCTTTATCTCTCCCTCCCTCTCCCTCTCCCTCTCTTTCTCACTCCCTCTCTATCACTCTCTCTCTCTATCCTCTGTCTGGCTTACTGGAGCTCTGCGCACTTTCTGGTTATTTCTTATAATTCGCGTTAATTTTTCTTTTAAAATGAAATTGCATTGGTGCAGCAGCAGCAACATCGACAGCAGCAGCATCGACGGCAGCAGCAACGGCAGCAATTGCCGCTCCTGTCCCGCAACGTTGTTGTCTCGATTATGTCAGTCGTGTGTTGCCTCCTCTTTGATGTTGCTTGATGCTCCCCCAGCAGCAGCAACAACAACAGCAGCAACAGCATCAACCTGCAGCAGCTTCGCTCTCCAACTGGCAATCTCGGCGTTTAACTTTGTCCATTCATACAGCTCGCACTAATACGAAATGTATTATGTACTCGTATACAGCATACCCCCACATACTCCCCATATCATACCCCCCTCTCCCCTCCCCCCCTCCTAGCAAGGCACCTGTAATAGCTGCTTCGCTGCGGTTCAGCTTCGGCTTTACTTCGGTTTTCGTTCCGTCTTCGTGCATTGAACTGCGCGACGAGCGTGGCGCACATTTTGGCCACTGGTCTTCAGATATAGACGGAGATAGAGAAGGAGGGAGAGATGGAGAGGGAGATGGAGAGGGAAATGAAGATAGAGGGGGGAATGGATAGCGAGCAGGCAGACTTGATTCGGAATCTTTATTCCACAGATTGTCTTTAATTACCTCAATAGCGCAATCTATCGATAGATCGTAGACATTAATGTTGCCTTTATCAATTTGGCATATATTATATAGTTTGACGATAGTATGTATTTATTAAAGGAAATGTTGAAAACTATCGATCAACTACAAAATTATGAACTATTTAAAGCTATTCAATCTGTTTTCCCTATAAACACTATAAAAATATTCAACAAAAGTTCTCGATGATTTATCGATAGTCTTGGCTTAGAGCCAAAACTCCATATGGCATCTGTACTGTATAAAATCTATATTCTATCAAACAAGTACAAATTTAGAACTTATCAAAATAAATTCAACAGATTTCAAATATATTCAACTATGTAACAAAAAACTTTAACCTATTCAAAAAATACGCTCGATAACTTATCGATAGTCGTGATTTTCCAAATGATTGAGCTAAATCTCTATACAGTATTTCTTATATAATTTATAAACTATCGCTGCTATTGATGGCCTTAGAATCAGTTTGTTTTGCAGATTTGCCCCATTCTCCTTATTCATATTACCCTTCTGCCATTTCTCGCTGCCAAACAGAATACAGGATATCTGTCAGTCGATCAATTTTGTACGTGCTGAACATTTTCATTTTGTTTTTAATTTTTTTATTGCTTCGTGTTGATGGGCAAAATGTATTTTGTCATTATTGCCATAAATAAATATTTGAATTAACGAGCGCTGGCGACAATGGCGACTCGTTGATGGCGATGACAACAGCAACAACAGCAACACCAGCAGCAAACAGCAACAACAAACATTGCTGACGACAACAAAAATAATAATAACAATGGCAACAACTATGGGAATAACCGCGATACACATGCATTTATTCATGTATTTATGCACACCGCGCATTTCCCTGCACTTCCCTGCATGCATTTCCCTTCGCTTATTATTTATTTTTCTTTTTCTGTTTTTCTTGTTTTTCTCCCTCCCTTTTTTTGTTTTTTGCTGCATTGATATCAACATTTTTTTTTCTGTCTTTGTGGCAATTATTTTGTTTTTTGCAGTTGTCGCTATTTTTTGACCGCTGCTGTTGTTGTTGTTGTGCTGTTTGTTTTTGCAGCTCTCTGGTCGATTTACAATAATAATAATATTAATAATAATAATAATTTTACGCCTCTGCTGCCACAGAAAATATTTGAATATTTTAAGCATATGCACATTAAATTTATTTCGTGTTTTTTCCATGTTTTTATCGTTTTCCACCTTCCATTTTTTTATACGTTTCTCATTTTCATTTCTGGTTTTTGTTGTTGCCTTTGCCCCGCTGTCAGTCCGTATTGTGGCACAGAGTCAATGCAAACAGTGCAGGCCAATATAGGAATTACATATTTATTTTCAAACTGTCCACACTCTCTGTATAGCGCTGCCCTCCAGAGCCGATTAAGGGTCAACTTAACCGGCCTGCATAATGTGTCATAGGTGGCACATGCTACCCATGAAGTGCTGAAAAATCAACAAGAAATGTTTAACGATATAATACACCCATTTTCATAATAATTGCATAACGTATATAGAGTGCAAGCAGTAATCACCAAATAGGTTTATAGGAAATAAGTTAGTATGTGAAGGGGTTTCAATTTATTGCTTAAGCATTGAACAATTTTCAAATATATAACATTTATTTTTAACACTTATATGTATAATTATATGTACATTATATAAATTATTCATACATATATATTCCTGTTCTGCAAAGTATCGTTAGATGATTTTAAAGATTGTCACCTGAAATTTCAATCTGAAATCGATGTTAGATAATAAGTGGAAAGCTCAAATTAAATTATTATTCTCGGTAGTTACATACTTAATCTAATCGTAGCCATAGCCCCGACCAGTTGCCGAATACAGGGTATGCGAATATAAAGTATCAACCACGGTTCACTAGTCGCCCTTGTATTTGACTATGGTTCGGGAGTTTCATGTACATTCGTGTACATATGCTATGTAAATGTGGCATGTAATGTTTGCGAGCTCACACACACACACACACACACACATACATACATGCATATTCTTTTATATGGCACATAATGCAAAGTGAACACAAATAAATGCATAGGAAGCCCCAGTATGTGTGTGTGTGTGTGTGTGTGGGCATTGGCTTGCACGGGATTAAATTGTAATTACTTTATTACTTAATAACAAAACCATTCATGCCGCTGAAGTTATTAAGCGTTTTTTCACTCCCCCTCTTTAGCATCTCTTCCTCTCACTCTACGTTCAACTTTAATTTCCATTTGATTTTTACTGCAAATAATAATTTATTAAATTAAAATATATACAATATATATTAATTCCACTTTAATCGGGCAATCATGCTGAAACACTTTCCGATTCCTGTTGAAGTGTATAATTCATTAGGGGTATTCCAGTCCCACTCATGCTGCCACGTATTTATACAGTTTAACGGCTTAATTTATAAATCTCTATATCCAACAATCGATTAATATTCAATAACATCATGTCACTAGTTTTTTTAGTTTTAAAAATTATTTGAGATCTTTAAAATCTTTTTGCCTTAGTTTATTTGTAATGAGGTTAAGAATTAACAGTGTGTATATACATATAAATTATATATTCTCAATCAGCATTAAATACCCAGTCGATTTAGCTATTGCCGTCCCACTGTTTGTTCATCTGTCCGCTCGTCTGTCTGTCCATCTGTCAATCCTTTTCCTGCCCGTCTGTCTATTCATTTATTAAACCTACTTTTGGGATTAATATGTGGTAAGTAGAGTAGTAGATGTATTATATTTTAAAGACAAAGAAGACTTTCTTGCTGCAAATTATTTAGTTTGATATTCTCCTATTTTATATTAAATCTAACATGATATGTTAAGAGCTTGAAAGAAAACCTGCTTCGTCTTGCGAACCAACCAATAGTTTTGACTGCAATCAACGCTAAGTTCGACAAATTAGACAGACTGACAAGACAAAAGACATAGAGAGGAAAGAAACAAGGAATAAACAAGAGTTAAAGAAGAAATTAAATCGCAGTATTTTATGAGATTTATGTGGTTTGCATTTTAATTGAATAGATTTCGATAGGCCGGTTCGGCTACGTGGCTCGACTTGTAGCTGCCATTGCAAAGGGGCGTGGTACCAATGCTTTTTGCATGCATACTTGCACACACAAACATGCACTGGCACGCCATATGCATTCGCAATCAGTTAATGGAATCTAATAAACGTGCGCGTATCTTACGGCCACAATCTAATCGCAGGCGCACGACGACGACAACGACTGCGACGACGAACCGAAACCGGGAACGGGACTGCAATGGGATGGATGGATGGGAGGATGGGAGGGGGGGGGGTAAATGTTATCGACATTGGCCGTCGGGAGACAGGGGTTGCCTACAAGCACAATGCGGCTACTGGTGACGGTGTTGATGACGCTGCCAGTTCGGATCCCTCGCACACAACCGACAACGCCTCGCGAAGCGACGCCGGCAGCAAGGCCACGACGCGACGTCAGCTTCTGCTTCAGCTCCAGTAACTGCCACTGGCATTGGCACTGCAACTGCAACTGCAACTGGCAACTGGCAATGTGGCACTGGCTGCTGGGCAGTGGGCACCGTCAAGTGGCGGGCAACCTGCAATTAAGTCACACAAAGCGAAATGGGAAATCAGGTAAGTGGCATGTGGCATGTGGCATGCGGTTCGAATTACGCAATGCCAATCGCTGAGATCAGCCACTGCCAATGAACGTTGAATGCCAAATGCCAACAGGGAAAAGGAACTGGCTAAATCCAAAATGGAAGATAGCGCACACAGTAGCATCCACTTAAAATTCTCCGCGACTTCACCATCAGGTTATTCAAATCTTTGCAAATATTTCAATCATTTTATTGCAAACTTTAACCCAAACAAAGTGCAAATTATATTTTACATTATATAATACATTATATGTATAGTAATATGTATTGTTTATATTACTTAGTTCTAACAGTTGACTGCAACATTTGGAAACAATTTTGTGGAATTGTAGAAAGAGTCTAAAGTTAATTTCAAAGTAATTTCTTATTTTTCTTTTGGAAACTTGAAAAACGGAATACAAATCACACATAATATGTTATATCATACTTATCATATTGTTCCTTACTCTAAAATTTACCTTAGATTACATCAAGCATTCGGGAACAACCTATTGTAGAATAATTTCTTGTTTAGGCAATCTTCAATAATAATAAAGAATTTCCGTTTCAGAAACTTTCTTATATTATACATACATATACAGATTTATTTCTTTCATATACAGATTTATTGTAATATAGATATACATATATCTTATGACTTTTATCGCATAGTGCCGTCAGAGTACGGCATTTCATAAAATCTCAAAAAAGTTTCTTATTTTCTTTTTGTAATCGAATAAAATATAATATCTTATTATTACAGCGATCTTAGCTTGTTTGTCCTGTAGAGTTTATAACTTTTTTGAGCAATCTCATCTCAGTTCTAGGAACTAAGTAGATTCTTATTTCGATTTCTTTGTCAAGAACTTTTTCACACTCGTCTCACATTCAATTTCTATTTGTAATATTCTGAAATTGCAGTTTGAAATTGCTTTGGAGAATGCAACGCGTGTTGCTCATTTTTAATTTCTTTCTTTTTGACAACTTTTGTGACTTGTGCCGCGAGTTTTCCCGTGATTTTTGATGAGATTTTTCCCAGTTCCCCATTCCGCATTGCCGTTCACAGCGCTGCAGTTCTCTCTCTATCTCTATCTCCATCTCTTCACCTCTGTCTCTTTCTTTTTGTGTGTCTTTTGTGGTTGTTTTTGTCTCTCATTAAACAAACAAATATTTTGCCGAGAATTTGTTGTTGTTCTTTTCTTTGCCCCCCAATCTTGTTGCATTTGTTGTTGCTGTTGTCCGTTGCTGGGATCGTTTCGCTGTCGCTTAAAGTGTCAGTTTTGTTTCGTGTTCGCGTCAGTCAAATTGCCAACAGTTTTTCGCTGTGATCTAAAAACCAACAAGCGATAAAGTGCCCCAAAGTGGGAGGTAGGGGGAGTAAACAAACAAACTATACCACTACATACACTATAGATGTGTTTGTATATATGTGTATGTGTGTACATACACCCGATAGAGCCGCCTCCCCGTGGCATAACCGTCGGCACTCGAACTAACTAACTAACTGTCGCCTGTCGTCTCTCTTGCCTGTCGCCTGTCGCCCAACTCTCGCTGCTCCCTTCTCTCTTCTCTCCATCTCCATCTAGAGCTCCCTCTCCCATCCCACTACACCTCCTCCTCCTCCTCCTCCACACCTCTCTCCCTCTTCAGTTGCTTCTCCATCTCTGCCAGCTGGCGAGCTGTCTGTCTGTCTATCGAGCTGCCTGGCATTTGTTTGCCGGGGCTGTCCATCTTTTTGTCACGAGTGCTGTCTGCCACGCCCACAACGAAGCGAAATTAGTTTGGCAGTCGAGCCACGGATCGCTGCAAAGTGCCACCAAAGTGTTTGAGAACTTGCGCATCAAGAATGTTTCCAATTTCAAATAGAACTTGTTGGGTTTCTCATTCTATGAGAACACTCTTTAAAGTGTTGTAGATCCTTCTTCTTATAGCTTAACTGTATGTATAATATAATAATATACAAATACAATAATATAGTAGCATAACATGCAATAGGTTTATAATAAAATATCCCAACTCATTAGCTCGTATCAAACCATATAACATATGCTTTGCACCTCTTAGAGTTATACTTTGCCATGTTCCTAATATAAACTGGAGTTGCAACTGTTAACTCTGTAGTGGGTACAATATATCAATTGCAAAACATATCGTATAATGTCATCACTTTATAGAAATCATATAATAACGTAACATATCAAATCATATCATATCGTATCAAATCATGTCGCATCGTACGTTATACAATGTCATCCTGCGCTCTGCTATGGAAGTTGTCCCAACTTAACTCTAATGCCTTATCCCATAATGATCTCTCATACATTCTATTTCTCTGCCCTCTCATTCACTCAGTTCTCTTGCATTCCCGTTCCACTGTGCAGGCTTTTGGTTGCGGGACTCGTTAATTAGCTTAGCTAAAAACGGCGACTGAAAATCTATTTGAAATTTCATTTTTGTTTCGACTTTTTCATTTCGTTCTTTTCTGTGTTTTTTTTTTTGTCGCTTCTCTATCTCATTTTTCTCGTTTTGCTATTTGCATTTTTTCCGCCATTTGTTTGTTAACTTTAAGATGCAAAGGCGATAAAAGCCGAGGGCAGCGAGGGCCGGGCGCAGGGCAACAACAATTAACAAGCGCGACAACAACCAGGAACAGCAGAGAAGGAGAAAGAGGGAAAGAGAGAGGCAGAGGAAGAAGGTCGTTGTGTGGGTGGATTTTTGGGTCAGAGCTCGAGCGCGAGCTCGCTGACTTGTCGTTGCGGGTGCGAGCAGGCCGGAGGGGTGTGAGCAGGTCGGGCTGGTCGGGCTGGTCGGCTTATCGGCACCGAGACCATCTCAATGACTTACTTAATCACATAGAGCAAATCTGGTTACAGGATATCCGCCGTGCACGGAGGCCATCAACATCAACATGCGTTGACGGCAGGACAAGACCTTTGGCAACACCAACACACACACACACACACACACGGAACGGAAGGACGAAGGTAAACGGGCATAGGTACGGGTAAGGGAGGAGGAAGGAGGGCAGAAGAAGGCACACAAATTGAAGCTCATCTACTTAACGCGGCTCGCTAGCGGCAGCCAACGTCGTCGTCATCGTAGCCATCGTCGTCGGCGACGCTGTCCTGCGCTCATCGTGTTGCCATATCCTGCGGCACAGTCGTCGCCCTCACACCTCGTCCCGCTCCCACACACACACACTCTTCCTCCCTCTCTCTCTCTCTCTCTCTCTCTCTGTCGCTGTCTCTTGTTGTGTTGCTGCGTGTGCGTGTGCGGCGGGTCTAAGGATAATCTTTGGCATAATTATTACAATGTCACCATGTTTCGCCTCTGCCTGTCTCCCCCCACCCCGCTGTCCTGGAGTGTTGGCCTGTCCTGTGTTGTGCTGTGCTGTGCTGTCCTGTGCGTCGTCCTGGCTGACGCCTCTCGCAATTTTTCTGCTCATCGCCATCATCTCATTTATTGCTTGCGGTGTTTGGCACGTTCCCTTGTGGTTTACAGCGTGAAATAAGATTTTCCTATGACCAGGCCGAGCACCGCCAGCGTCACCATGAGCACCACCACACTACCCCAGTCCCCCCCCTGTCCACGCCTTCTCACCACCCCGCTCCTGCCTCTTCTTTATTATGATTATTTGCGCTCGTGTGCGTGCCGCTTGCCCAGTTGCCAGTTGCCATGGCCTCAGCCTGGCCAGCTCTGGGCCATCAAATGGCAAACACCGCACAACCATCACCGCACCCCACTTTCCTCTTCCTCCTCCCCAGTGGGCGGTGACCTGCAACGTCAGCGAGCACGGGGCAAGAGCAAGAGAGAGAGAGAGAGAAAGAGAGAGGAGGATTTGGCTGCAGGTTCAAGTCGCCAGTCCAGATGCTTGACACTTGCCTCGTCGCCATCGTTCTCGTTGTCAGGAGGGGCGACACTTGACACACGACGCTGACAGTGTGTCCCTGGTCCCTGCGTATCCCCATCCCTGCCGGCGTCCCTCCTCCGTCTGTCTGTCCGGCCACAGCGCTTCCTTTACAACTATGTCCTGCTCTCGAGTGCGTTGATGCGTGTTCACTTCGCCTCTTTTTCATCTCCTGCTTCCTCTACTCCTCCTACATCATCTTATTCCTCTGCTCCATCTGCAAGAACTGAAGCGCCTCAAGAGAGTAAATATTTCTAGAACAGAACACACGACAGCAACAGCAACAACAAAACAACTGTAATAATAATAATAGTAATACTTATCAGCTCAAGAATTGTCGTGATTCTTTCCTGCTCCAAGCTTTAAATATGAAATTCAACACATTTCTCTGCTCCTCTTTGGTAGTTCCTTCAAAGTACTACAATAGAGAACAGAAGTACTATAAGTATATATATTCATTTTAGATAAGCTCAGGGAAACTTCAAGTTGAAGTTATGAAGTACCTTAAACTGTGAAACAGAGAAGTCATTTACAGTTAAAAAAAATATGTACGCTGTAAAACGAATGAGAAAGCCAGAGAAACATATTCAATTATATATTCTAGTGAAATATTCCAGGCTTATACCCAGTTTTATATGAATTTGATTTTATATGAATTTGATTTTATATGAAACCTTACTATAATCAAGTGTCGCTCGTTGGGGTGAAAAACACTAGAAAAAAAGGAAATACATTATTTTAAGTTTGATCATACTATACATGTATGACAAAACTGTTTTTATCAAAGATATTCATTATACATATATGCCATGCAGCTTCCTAATACATAATAATGATATATCACTTTCTTAATAAGAAAATAAAACAAAGTAGGGCCAAACTTGAAGTACCTATAGCTACGTCAGTACAATATATACCCTATATATATTTCAAATAATAATATTATAAAGAAATAAATAAACAATAAAGAAATAATAATCTAAAACTACTGAGAACTTGTGGAAGTGAAAGCAATACAAAGTATACAACACGTTATACGAATTCGCTCGATATAAACATGTTCTAAGTTGAAGAGCTCCACCTTATGGAGAACTCTACGTTATAGAGAACTCTACCTTATAGAGAACTCTACCTTATGGAAAACTTTACCTGATAGAGAACTTTAGCTTGAATGCGAAAACAATTGCGTAATCGAAGTGGAATTGTAAAAGGGGACTTAGGCGGCAACCTGGCAAACAAAAGTCTGTGAAATCGAGCAACAAAAACTGAAAGAGGTAGAGAGGGTGCTGACTCAGGTAGCTGCAACTGAAGTTGGATCCGAAACTGACTGGGTAGCTGCTTAAAACCCTTTTGCGGATAATGAAAGTGAGGCCGATTTGCAGATAGCAGCAGAGCACACGGAACTCTTGTCAGCCGACAGTCAGGCTGTCCGTCTGTCCACAAGTCTGTCCATCTGTCAAGCGGCGACGGCACCCGCACTTGGCACTCAGGCTCGACCCACGGCACGCTGCAATGCGGCTTGACAAATGATGATGAGCAGCACGCGCAGCGGCAACAACAGCACCAGAAACAACAACAGCAACCAGAGCAACAATTGCAACAAGCAGGAACAACAGCAACAACAATTAGAAGGCTCTGTGGCTGTGGCTTTGTATGCAAATCACCGTTGACACTTGCTGCCGTTGCAGTTCTCAGTCTCAGTTACAGCTACAGGTAGAGACGGCGGCAGCAGCGACGTCGGCAGCGTAGCAAGTACAAAGTGCAGTCAGGCATCTGTGCCTCTGCCTCTGCCTCTGCCTGTGCCTCACACTAAGCTGTCGGCTTTAGTGACAAATCCACTCGCTGCAGCATCCTTTGTCAGCCACTGTGTGGGTGTGTGTGTGCGGGTGTGTGCTGGGCTGTGTCATGTGTTCCCATCTGTGCCATGTGGTCGCTTAATGCTTAATGCGCTTTTCGCATATCGCACAAAATGCGAAAAACAAAACTTATCAACATTTCTGCCCCACATTGACATTTTCACACCTCAGCGTCAGGTCAATGAAATCGGCTCGATCCGAGTGCGTATACCTGGTGTATTTGCTTCGCCCTTATACCCTGTAATATACGCCAGCTGAAGTGTATACACACTGGTTCTGTATGTTGTGTGATGCAGTGAGGATTAAGGTAGCATGGACATTTCTAATGAAACTCATGGTAGAATATCTTATTTTGCTTTGCAAACATTAACAGGGTATTTTATAGTCAAGTAGCTCTTTTTTAAACATACTTTTATACATTTTGAAAAGTTGGGAGAGTTTTGTCATGGTAATTCTTTATTTTCAGGCACTATTCAAATACTATATTCACTGATATTGATTACTTATAGATCAGATTTGAAATAAAGTAACTGATCCAGCATTTTTATCATAACAACCTTAATTAACTCTTCGACTCTATTCAAAAGTTTACAGAAAGTCAACTACAATTTCTATCGTATTAATTGAATATCGTTTTTCTGTCTTTCTCTTTCATTATCACACCCACGAAATGGTATTACATGAAAGTAAAGCAAAATGACCGATCAGAGCCAATTGACGATTTTATCTTTTGGAAAAAACTTCAAGAACTCAAATGTATTTTCACTGAAACTTACTGAAAAATGGAAAATATGCAACCTTTTTTAACATTTATTCTTTGATTGTTCTGTTAAAAAAAAGGTTAAAATGCTTAATTGAAAAACTATTGAAAGCAAGGGTAGAGTATCGTAGTGCCAAAGAAAGAGAAGCTAAACTAAAGGAAGCTAAGATGAAAAGTAATCTAAGGGAGTCGCAGATATATGTTTATATGAAGTATGGAAGAGATCTGTCAGTTCTATTTACTGTATATACCAGATAGGGTTGTGTGCCTGGGGAGAGAGAAAGAGTATACAACGTGCGACATGTGACAGTGTGAAAAGGCTCTTTGATCTGTTTTTATTTAACTGAAAATTGCATTTTGATAATTTGGAGCAGAAATTGCTGAAAGCGAAACTAAACTGCAGTTGACATTTTAATTTTGTTGTTTTCGAAATTCGCGAGTCGCGTCGAAAATAAATAAAAGAAAAATGGGAAAATATTTATTAAATATGCGCATCACACGAATTTGATAACGTGTGTGGAAAAACCCAAAGTAAAAAAGATCACATCGACAGTATCAGGCAGCACAGTGCCCTGCTAACAGCACGGTACCATAATGCCATACTATCGTATCATACCCTATAAATAAATGGATTGAATGTAATCCTAGGAACACAGCTAAAGTGAAAATCTAACAAGAGTTTTAAATGAAAAAGATAAAAAGAATAAAAACGAAACATGAAATCCCAAAAAACATTATAATTCTTCTTTATCCCATAATCCAGTTTCTGATATTCCTTGTATTGTTTATCAATTATATAATTTCTTTAAGCTGGAACCTTATTTATTTTCATATATCATATTATTTTACGTGACACATGGCACATTCAATCCAATCCCGGCCACAGATTGACGAGGGGCGACTGACGAGTAGTAGTTGAATAATTTACTCTCTCTCAGCAAACATATAATTTGAATTGCAATTTATTTATGCTTTTTTAATTTATTTTCCCCAGTTACTTTTTTTTCGATATATTCTATATTCTATTTTCGCTCTCTCTCTTTTTTGACGTGACACTTAAATGAAGCAACAACCATTTTTATGACAGCTCTCCCCCTAAACTAGAACCCAGCGTGATTTTGCATTCCGTGGAGAAGTGGAAGGGGGCGCGGCATGTGCGGTGGGCGGTACCGGGAATGGTTGAATCCTCCCGTGAGAACTCATCTGCATATAACAAATTGACGCATCAGCTATTCACTCACACACACTCGCACACACATACACCAGACACACTTATTTTACATGTTAGCTGATGACAGCTACTCTATGCTCTATAGGCCACATTTACTTCAATGACAGGGGTGTCTTAAGTAGTATATATAGAGCCTTAAGTTGTTATTTCTGTTACAAATATTCAAGAATATTATTTATAAATTCATATTATTTATTTCATTGATTTTGAATGGAAGTAAAAGTATGGCAAGTAAGTTACAATTATGAAATTTATATAAATATTATACATATATATGGCACTTGGATAATATATATAATATATAATATAAACATATGTAATTATAAATTAATGATTAATTTTTGTGAACATTCAATTTTCAAAGAACTCCCAAAGTGACCTCAAAAACAGTGTCCGTTGTACATGTGTTTACATATGTACTCGCTGCTTACTACATCATTTTCTATTTTCTAAATCATTTGTATTTCAATATATTTTGTTTTTGCGTGCGTGTGAGAGAGAGAGATAGACCGAGCTGCATAAGAAATTATTTTAATTTTCAATAAAAATGCAAATATTTTATTTATAATTCTGTGCAATTTTTGCGTATATTTTACAGCCGCATTCAATATACATATGCGTATACCACATGTCACATGCCACACACACACACACAGACCTGCATAGCATAACAAATTGTAGAAAGTTCATCACATTCCCCGCTTAAGATGGTTAAGAGCTCGTCTAATGGTACATGGGACATTTCTACCCAAACAACTGACCCAACGGGCAAATGATTGACAATTTGGAGAGTGCCTCAGCGATAGAACGATTGTATTTATCGATAAATATACTATGAAATATATGAAGAGTGCATCTTGTTCATTAGTTTTCTTTATTATTATTTATTTTTATAATTATTTCGAAATATTTATAAATTGAATTACAAGATAAAAAATAAACTAAAAATGCCTTACCAATTATAAATAATATTAAAAAGTACTTGAAATTCTAAAGAAACTTGTTTGATTACGAAATTTCTAAAATAGTTATAATATTTCATTTCTCCCACATAAAAAACAAAAACATGTTAATTTAATAAACTTTGTTCAAAAAAATTATTCAAAATGATATTAAATTATTTGCGATGAACAATTGAAAAGAATTTAATAAAATAACGAGCAATGAATAAGTCGATTTAACAGTTGATTGAATGGAATTAATAAACACATTAATATCGTGTATGTTATAGAACATAATGCACACACACACACACAGAGACTAAATAAATTATATAGACAATAAAATTCATATATGCATTATGATATTATTAATACTAATTCGTGCAGGGTGAGCTGAGTTTAATGGCTCATTCACGTTCAGGTGGTGCTAGTGTGGTAAGCGTTGACCTGCGTGGGTGACCTGCGCGGCAGTAACAGCAGCAGGAGCAGCAACAACAACAACATCAGCAACAGCAACAACAGCAACAACCTATGCAAATTTGAAACGCGCAACAAACGGAAACGGAAAACGTTATACGAATATAGACAGGTAAAGGGGGGAAAGAGGAAGAAGCAGGCGGATGAACGTAGGTGATTGCTAATTGTGTGTGTGTGTGTAGCTGCATGTGCCATACAGCATCCAGCATATACCATATCAGATCAGAGAGTCAGTCAGTCAATTAATATTTTGTTAATTTTTTTCTTTGGTTGCCACAGTCAGAGTCGGAGTCGGTGACGGAGCTGAAGCCAAAGCTGGAGCTGGAGCTGGAGCTGAGGTCGAGAGCTTGGACTGGCTCGTGTTATGGTCACATCAATTTCCAGTTCGCTTTCATTTAAATGTATTTGTTTGCATAAATAAACAGAGCCAGCAACGCCAGCAGACGCAGCAGCAGCAGCAACAATAAATGAATGGCAAAAGGCAGAAAGATAACAACAACAACAACAGCAACGGCGACTAAACAAACGTCAAAACTTTTAAAATTTCAATTTCCGGTGCAGACAGCAGTCGGGGGAATCTCTACAGATCAACAGAGACGAAGAAACAGACACAGAGCAAGAGAGACAGAACCCAATACAGACAGACACAGGCAAATGCAGAGGCAGAGGCAGTGGCAGCAGCGGCACAGAAAGGAGGCTGAGCGACCTGTTGCCCATTCATAAACGAGATCAAAAAGGACTCGCAGTGGGAATTGAGATTCTGCGGACCTCGTCTTCGCCGCGGACGCGGATGCGGACACAGCAGGCAAGTGCAGAGCGCGAATTGTGTAAAAATCAACGAAATTAATTTTATTTTGATATTTGTGCAACAAATTCCCCAGCGAAATTATCACAACAAGCTATTTTTCAGACTCGACAACAACAGCAGCAACGGCAACAAAGGCAACAGCAACAACTGGAACAACAGCAACAACTCGCCGTGCTTGCTGCACGTCAAATTAATCAAAAGCGACAGCCGTAAGAAAGGAATCAGCTCGACTTGGCCACGCTCTGCCCCTTTCCTTCTGCCTACCCTCTTCTTTCCCCTGCTCTTTCTCTCTTCGCAGTGCACTCTGACAGACGCGATTAGCCTTGGCAAAGTGTGTGCGAATCTGCTTTGCTATTTGCATTTACTCGAAATTAATCAAAAACACTTTTGATTTGTGATTTCCTGCTACGGCCGTGGCACAGACAACATTGCAACGTTGCCGCACTGCCAACTTGCCACACTCTGCCACAGTGATGTGAGATATGCAGCCAGCAGACTGCAGCCTGCAGCCTGCAGCAGCTAGCAGGGGTCGTCGTCGTCATCCTCGTCCTCATCGGCTTATTGAGATGCAATGAGTATCAGCTGGACTCTGCACGACACGATCAACTGACCCAACGGCAGGTGGCGCCACATTGAAGAGATATGTCGATTGAAAACTGACCCGTAACGAGTTTTAGAGTCAAGTTATTTAACTATACTTTACTTTAACGTGATCTTGATCTTGCAGTCTGAAACTCAATTCAAAAAAAAAAGTTTTGGCGTAAGCTGAAAAATCAAACAAATATATATTCAAATTGTTCTGAAGATCTTTAAACTTGACATGAGAATGTATTGTAGTTAAATTACAAACACAAAAACAATGATGAATGCATATATGAATCGTTATATGTACGTCCAGAGATCATGTACTTCACTTTCTGTTGTACCTTATATTCTAACACTCACTAAACGAAGCTTTAACGAATGATGGTTCATTTCATTGTTCAAACAAAGATTTGACCTGGCATAATATTTTTTCCGCAAGCTAACACTAGAATTTAACTTAATTAGTATAATTCACCATAGTTCTTTTATACACATTAAAGTAAGTAAAGGTCTTTATATCATTATAACTTACTTAGTGAAAGTAGGATTTAATCTACACTGCTTTTGTACAGTAAAACTATATAAATTGCCAAATTATAACAAAATATAAAGCCAACAAATACAGCTGCAACTCTACATACTTTAACTTGCAGTTAACTTAGTTAACCGATGGTTAAATGATGTGCGAGTAACGAAAGTGACCTAGCTTACATTAAATTTAAATTAGGTTAGGTTAGGTTTGGATAGGTTAGGTTGGGTTAGGTTTTTACTGGAAATTGCTGTAGGACTGAGTATGGAACACACACACACATATACACAGAGAAAGAGAGAGAGAGAGATACACAAATTGGCTCAACTGAGAGTGTGGAAAGGGGGATTATTGCAAGTTGAGTAGGCAGCGCAGTTAAAGACAACAAAAGCAGATCATTGATGGCAACTACAACAACAACAACAACTGAAACTGCAACATGGATGAGTGCTCGCTCATTGTCGCTTGCCGCGACTCATTTGTGGCTTGCAGCGCGCAGACAAAGCTAATGTGGCATGATCAGCAAGGCAGCCAGATTGGCATCGCAGCCAGCATAAGCAAGAGTAAATAGTGCGTGTGTGTATGTGTGCGTGGTGTGTGCGGGTGTGTGTGTGCGTGGTGTGTGGGAGACAACGCATCATTGAGCGATGCTTGGAGCTTGATAAGCAGCGCACTCGACTAGCAGCGCGCCCCCAATCACTCGTTGCATCTGTGTGGGTTGTCAGCCCTCTCCCTCTCTGCCTGTCTACCCTTCTTCCTGCTGTCTGTCTGTCTGCCTGCTGGCCTGTTGGCACCCTAACTTTCTGGCCTCTTGCCTGTCTTCGCACTCAGCGACAAAAGATAAACAAAATGGCGCCCTCTGCCGGCCATTGGCTAAGTTATGGGGCACACTGGCATTGGACTTCGACTCCAACTCCAACTCCGACTCCGACTCGGACTTTGGCAAAAAAGACACACAGCATGCAAATGGAAATGCAAGCGTGCATCCCCCTCCCCCCTTCCTCTACCCTATCTGCCAGTTGCCCTGCGTCTGGTTCCCCCCCCCCTGCACCACGTCTGCAGCTGACATGATATACGCTTTGATGTCTCGTTTTTTTGATAAAGTACTCAATCTATAAACGCCAAGAGCAAAAACGAAGAGCCGCTTTGCGCACTCTGTCTCCCCATCTCAGTCTCAGTCTCTGTCACTGTCTCTGTCTCTGGCTCTGCCTCTGTCTCTGTCTCACTCCCTCTGTGGCACTCTGAGGCCGTGGGTCAGTGCAAAAAAAATGATATGAATTGCCTGCTTGCCCGACTGGCGACTGGTCTCCAGCAGAATGGAGAACGGAGTACGGAATGCAGCATGCAGAATGTAGCATGGTACGGGAAAAAAGGAAAAGTATAAATAAAGATAAAGAAAAAATGGCGCACTTGCAACTTGCATCAAAGGTAAATACTCCACACACAGATGACAACCCTAGCCCGCAACCTGCAACTTGCAACTCGCAACCGACGCAACGACGACCGGCAACAGCTTTTGGCTAATTCGCGCGGCAATAAAAACCGACAAAGAAGCAGAGCTAAATCGAATAGAATCCACACATGGAATTTGAGGTACCCTTTCTTGAAAATGAATTGGAAAGACTGGACAATTGAACTAAACTCTTTCTCAAGCTTTAATAGTATAAGTAATTACTTGTATGTATTTCCAATTCTTTCTCAAAAAGAGGTAATCCATTAAGATTGGGAAGCATTGTCTTTCATTTCATATTATCTCTTTCTATTAAACTATACTTATTTTTATACTATCTGCCATATCGTATCTGTTTTCATCACTTACTTGAAAGCCTGTGTTCGCTTTTCTATTCTGAAAC